>JAZDUA010000661.1:0-743333 GCA_038098605.1 Gryllus longicercus
GTCCTTTGAAGTTATGAGAGGTGACACTGCAGCACTATACGAAACAGGTGAAAATAGATTGGGTCGACTGTACGTAGTGACAGGACTCACTTTACCACGAGATGCCAGAAATCTTTGCATTACACCTTTGTGCCCAACACGGGGTGGAAGCTTCTTTGACGATGTCAGTGTGTTACTATTTGAATAATTTGGTGTACTCTCAAAAAGTGGACGAAATGTAGTTGCTTTCTGGCCATTTTGAGGAGTAATTGATACCACTGGCTGATTTTCAGGCTCAGTGGCAACCGAAGATGTTGATACAGCACGCCGTAATTTTCGTTCTGTTTCCTCAATAGCATATCCAGCCAGGTCAGTAAATCGTGTTACCTACAAATCAAAACAACTTAATTAGTAGAAGAGAAAATACAAGAATAAGTGGCAATAGCATTTAAATTTGCAGAAGAGGAAGATTCAGAGTTACTTAAGGAAGTAACCGTTTTGGAAAAGTCAAATTTGAAGTGTACAATGCTTAATAGAACCTTATTTCCATTCAGACTAATTTAATTGATATGTGTCACACTACCAAGGAACATTAATGAATTCCATTCAAAGTTACTTAATAAAAATATATACTATGTACATATTTCTATGTATATTCATATATTTATTGCAGGAAATTTGAATCAACCATCTGAGATAGTGGACATCCCCCTCATGAGATAGTGGACAACCCAGTTTATAGCTAATATAAATCTTCAAATAAGCATACAGTGGAACTTTAAAAAAAATTTTTGTTTTTTTGTTTTTGCTTCTATGGACTCATAGCTAGTCAAATTTGCTTCTCTTTTGTATGCTTGCTGTCTCATGATTGACATCTTGTCAGTTATAAATGTTTGAGGCAGTTGATCAGCATCATCTTCTCTGTCTTATCGTTTCCAATCCTACTTGGAAACCTTTCTTCTCAAACTTTTATCTCCATGTATCTTTTCATTAATTTTATTGCTGGGATATCAATTTGTTTAACATCTTTTCAACTTTCTTAACATCATTTCAAGAGAATTTGATTTAATACAATTTCTTACCTTCATTGTGAAAGCTTACTGACGAACAGACTTGTTTTAATCAATAATGTTATGGGATCTATTCAGCTCTCTTTTTAGACCAGCTATTAAATTAAGGGAATAACTTGCCACTGCTTTGTCTCTAACAGGGAGGTCCTAGGGTTCGAGTCGTAATGGTCGCGGATGTTCAACATTTACTAGCTAGGTCTGAATCAGTTGCTGTCTGAAGAAAAATTCTACCCGATTGGTGCTCAGGATGACTTTGTAGTTTTCTGTGGTTCTCCCACATATACTAGGTGAATGCCATGGCAATACCTTAACAAACACCAGATGAATTCCTTATCCTTGTCCACTCATCTTCCCTTACACCCACCAAACATATCAGGAGACCAGTGAAGAGCATAACGTTTGTTCCATTTGGGGTAAACTGGGGTGATGCCATGCAGGTGAAGAGAACTGGAGAGAAACCCTGCACGCTGATGTGTAGGTCAGTGGGGGATCTCGCATTCTAGTAGGAGAGGAACACTGCCACCTCCCGAGATATAACAGGCACAACACTTATGAGACTAATGATTATAGTAGTTGGTGCACCCGAAATAATCTGTCAATCAATGAGCCTTTCATTAGATCTCATGTCTTTTCATCAATTATTCCATTGCTCCTTGAAATCTTTTGTAATATCCCCATTGTTTTTTTCACTAATTATCATTTTGTTGCAATCTGTCAAAGAGTTAATAGTTCAGAAGCATCCAATGCTTCTGTTTCCACAATACTATTGTAATGCTGATTTTAGATCCTGTATTTAGCAGTCTTCTTGTAGTAATCATTTTTCACGAGTTGGTATTCCTGCCCTAAAATTCAGATTCTAACATTGACTAAAATTCATTCACAATGCACAATGTTAACAATTATATTGACTTCAATATTAACAATAACATGAACATTTATATTACCCAATATAACATAGTGATTTTCTTCAACAGAGTGGGTTCCAACTTTGACCCCATTTCTTAAACTTGAAAATATTTTTAAAAAAAGCTGTTGGGTTACTTTTTAATTAGCATTCAACAACAACAGATAATAACAATGATTTTTAATAAAATAATAATAACATCAACCACAACAATAATAACAATAACAATAATAATAACAACAACAGCTGTTTACATCCTACATTGATACCCTGGATTCCTAGGTCCTCGGGTAGGACTTTAAGCCAGATGTTGATACTATCTACAGGCTATTGTATAATGGGGTGTAGTAATAAAAAAGTCTGAAAGAGGAATAGAGAATTTTAAAATAAGAACTGAAAATAAAAAAGAAATTGTTTAATAACTTAATAAAATCATAGGAACATAACTTCTGGAAACTGACACAGATAATTGAAGAATTAATTTACCTTCGAATCCACAGTGTCCTCTGAGATGGTTTGTATGAGGCCAGCTGCATGCAATTCTTTCTCTCTCTCAGTAGCTTCATTTATTTCCTGTTGTATTCTGCTCGTAGCTATTCGATGTTGAACACTCCGGCAGTCATTTAAAGCAGTATTTCTACGATTGGTGAATTTCTGCACCTGCCACATAATTAAATTGTTCATAAAGGCTTGTATTCTTAAAGTTGAAGTATTAATAACAGAGATTAAAGGGGTTGAGGGTGAAATTTCATTTTCCCTAAAACAACATTGAGGGCAAAATGAAAAGACTTTAATGAATATTTTAACTTACTTCTGTTATTTTTGGTTTAAATATGTGTATTTCTAAGTTATTATTATGTGAGGGTTAGAAAAAGTAATACTGCTTGCAGTATGTAATTATGGCTACCATTTAGTATTCTCTAAATTATGTTATGTTGAAGTATATGTACTGCGCTGTCCAAGTTCAACTATATCACAATTGAAAAATAACATATTTGTCATACATTTTCAGGATACAACAATACTCAATTGAATTTTTTAACTTTACCATTGAAGGACTTGAACAGATAAATACTTGGTTGGATTGTCTGTGACACATAGTAGTTACTCCAGAAAGAGTAGGCCTACTATGACCACACTGTGCTATTTTTCACAATTATCCAGAAAAAAAAAAAATAACACTATAGTATATGCACAGAGTATAAATACGATATAGGGCCTACTCATGTATAGCTTGGTTATATAAAGAAATTACACATAAGATATTGGCCTCTGATACTAGGAAACTCGTCATGCATTAATTCTGATGGATCATATTCCCGCAGCCAAAGCAATTTCTTGAGCCCAACAAACACTAACGAACGACGAGTTCAATTCATCATTATACTTGAATACGCATAGAGAAGTCCTTTCTGACCACCCATTCTATGGAATGCATGTACCCAGAAGACCTAAACATCCAAAAACGTAATAGTGCGTTCAAAAGGTCTCATTTTGTAAATTTCGGCATAAGTTACATAATTTGCGTCCTTTGGATGCACGAAAAAAATGGTTCTAAGAGACTAGGAAACTTCCTTTCCGAGTTATGCACAATAAAGTAACGCGTATTTTACGAGTAGATTACGTAAAGTCTTCCCATCGTATAAGCCTTTTACTATTTTCGTCGTAAATTTGTTTGACGCCTGTCTAAGGGGATATTTCCTACCCAGCACACGGTTTGTGGTGTTGGTTTCTTATAAATGGTATAAAATCGCCATCTTCCCTAGGAGTATTACGTTCAAATGTTCCGGGGAAAATTCAATATTTGAACATGACTCCTATTCCGATAGATTTCTGAGGTAGAGCTACTCGA
This sequence comes from Gryllus longicercus, assembly GCA_038098605.1. Taxonomy (NCBI): domain Eukaryota; kingdom Metazoa; phylum Arthropoda; class Insecta; order Orthoptera; family Gryllidae; genus Gryllus; species Gryllus longicercus. The sequence goes on from JAZDUA010000661.1 coordinate 3,806, forward strand.
CTTTTTAATATTTTACATTTGATACACAATAATTACCACCCTGTTTTTTTCTTCCAGAGAATGCTGAAGCAGTACATTAGCAACCGCCTGCGAACCGCGAACCGCGTGCGATCTCCCCTTCCTCTTCCTTGTCCACTACTCTTTGTCCTCACATCTTACTCAAACTCACACTTACAAAGCTCTACACTACCACACATGTCGGGAGACCAGTTGAGAGCTTAGAACTTGTCCCCGGTTGCGGATTTGATCTCGCCATCCATCGGGGGAAGATCACCTCCTTCCGAGATAAAAAGCATGCACTATACTTACAGGATTAATGGCTATAGCAATTGACGCGCCCGGAAACATGAAACAATCAATCGATAGTAGTGTAACAGCTACTGTAGAAAAAATTCAGTTGACAGTTTCATGTGCAGAGAATTCTGTATCATAAGAAGGTTCTCCACCCAAATCCGAAATAGACTTTCATGAACTTCGTTATGGGTTACTTTGGTGTATAAATACTTTTGATCCAGCCAAATTCTGATAAAAACGAATGGATACTTTGCTTGTACGTCTGCTTACTCTACTATACATTTTATTGAAATGCATTCACCACTCAGAAGCCTTTTCTAATGATTGAATTCAATGTCGTCAGACACACTCATTTGTGTATTGCAAATTGTATCTTCGATATATTAAATATGGATACTTTAGTCAATGTAGTATGTATGTAATTATTTACAGTCAGAATACAATAGTGGCAGGAGAAACAAACTGCTTACATTAACGAAAAGACAAGGAAAGAACCATTTCATATTGAACAAACACAGGTGTAAGAATGTTACGTATTAGTTTAGATTTCAAATAAAATTATTTTGTGGAATGAAATGACAAGATCAGCAGCGAACTGTTCAGTTGCCAGGACATTTGGGCCTATATTAACGAAATTTAAAAAAAATTAAAGCTGTTTCTCAGTTAATTATTTTTAGCGATTTCTTTCTAAACAATAATACATTGGGATCATTAATTCGAATTCTTGATGGAAGAAAATGTGAAAATATTTCTTTACAAAAATAAAAATCTGAAAGAGAACACATACTAGTAGTACATATCTCAGTTGTACAGAATATTCGCGTGTACCATATGATTGATAAGTCTCGAATATCTCATTTCTACTTGCTCATACAGAAATACGCCACGGCTGAGAGCGTTCAATTCAACTACCGAGAAAAGTTAAATTTCTTTGACGCGTAGCGTGGCGAAAGACTACGATTTCTCGTGAAACAAGTAGAGCAGCAAGTGCAGGTTCACGCATACTGCCTGGGTGAAACATTTTAGACGAGGAATCTCAACTTTTGCTCATGTGACGGGAAAGACGCTTTCTTCAATTCACATTCTGATTTAATTGAATTCAGCTTTAAATCACTTTCAGCTAAAAAAATCCTGAGCCGTTTAATTTCAAAACTCCATTTTTCGAGTCGGGCTAGCATTGCGGCCCATGAACGATATCCATTCAAAATTTACAGATATTGGTTTAAGTTTTCCTTACTGGGTGCTCCGTATCAGTGGACAATAATATTAGACAAAACAACCATGTTAGTTTTATAATTAAGACCTGCGAATTTAATTAATCCAGACGTTTTTCAAGGCAGACTATATCATAAAGCAGAAATATCAAGAATAGATTGTAGTTCGTGAACATTCTTCAAACTTTTAGAACAGTTATATGCACTTGGGAATGCGAAGTGTTGAGAAGAATTAAGTGCAGATAGATAAAGTTTTATGTCGGACAATAAAATCGAGTCGACTTTTCTTATTGTGTATGATCGTATACGTAACGAGATTACATTTTGTAGCTTCAGAAACGGAGATAATTAATCGTCAAAGATGATTTATGATATCCTCCTAATCTACGCTGCCCTGCTTCACATTTCAAACACTCGAATACGGTTCGAAATGCAGTCGAATTCAACGACTTCAAATCATAGTAGCAAGAAATACTTAAAAACTGGAAACAGTGGCGAAACCAAGAACGGACAACCCACTAACATTGCCAATGAATGCATCCTCAAAGTTGTTTACAATTTCAATCTAATGATAATTAAATTAATTACATATAACTAGTAAAAGTAGTAGTACCGGAGCTGTAAACTGTTTTAAAAATAGTTTCATGTATTGCAAATTTCGTTCATGCCCAGCTTTGTCTTTCAGTATCTGTAATTGGACTTACCAATGAATCGTAGTAGCTGATAATGTTATGGTCACGTTCAAAAGTTCACAACACCCAATGTCCTCGTATGTTACCTCGATTCGGGATATGAACTGGTCTTATTGCAATTTCAAAATTATAATCGCCGTAACAAATACTTGTAGATTTTGATGCCAATAGTAAAATTTTAGAACAGCTACGTTTTTACGCTTTTTAGCTAATATGCACAAAGATGCTCATAGCACATTTGCATTAGCACAAATGCTAAATGTAAAAATGCAGAACGTTCCCAATTAGTTCCGAAAATTCTTTCGCAACACCTTTTACAACTACATTTGATTCTTACCCGGATTTCCTCCACACTTCCATATGTTTCTCCCCTAATATTTGAAGAGATTAAAACTTCACAAACTCGGTCTAATTTGTGTTCACTTCTACTTCTGCAATTGCTCTATGAATTGTTTTGCATGCGAATCTAGCGTTGCACGTGAATTTAACATTAAAAGGCGACTGTGTATGTTTATGCTGGTTAAGTTTAATAAGAATAAGTTGTGGGTCACATTTATTTGAAAATAGGTATTTGCGTACTTACGTAAGAACGGAAAAGTGCGAAGTAAAACAGAACGTTCAGTTCTTCTTTAGCATTACTCACAGTTTTGTTTTCTCCATATTAACGTGAAATTATTCAAGTTTAATAAGTTTCGAGGCAATAGTGTTCGTAAGTTTTCGCAAATTTATTTTTGAAAATAAGAAAATTCGAATCTAAATTGATATCAAACTGCAGCGCGATTTACTTAGTCATTTAATTGTTCACGTAAAGATGTCAACTTCAGTGTTGCCAAAGTCGTGCAAGAAAATTATGGAGTATTAAGTTGAAAAGACCTTTGGATACTGGTGTTTAATCAACGCTACCTACATAGATCAATTTAGGAAGCGTTCGTTTAATTCCTGGCATTATCACTAAGATTGCAATGCGAAAACACGAAAAAACACGTTTTTGGAAATTGATTTGAATCTTCTTGCCTGATCCGAAAAAAATACCAGTTCCCCATCAGGAGACCGAGACGCGTCGAATGATACCTTACGTCTCGATTGCTGCACGAGAAGTGGACTAGCCGCGAATGACAGAATCGCACATCCGCACACACGCTCAAGCGTTTTACTCGAATACTGTGTAGGTACAATAATAATTGTAATAATATTAATAATAATTGTAATAATATTAATAATAATTGTTTTATTAATATTAATATAAATATTAATAATGCCGATTCAATGCCCGAGATCGCTAAGGCAGTAGTGCAGTAGCGGTTAAGAATATAATGGCTCAAAAATTGCCTACATTTCGTGCAAAATTACGTAAAAACTATACACCTCGTAGACAAATTGTAGATGAACTTATTTCAATACCTGTCTTTGAACAGGATTCAGTAAAGAAAAACTAATTTTCCATATTTTAGTTGTAGGAAGACGCCGAAAAAATATTTATCTTTTGTGGTTTTCGGAAAATAAGGGACTTTGACGAAGATGAGACTCACGTCAATTTTTAGAGTTCTTTACCGCCATCAGAGGACAAAGTTATATAAAAAATTTGACCATTTTTTAAAATTAAAAATGTTGAGGCTTTATGTAAAGTAAACCCCCAAATCAAAATATTTGTTTCAAAATCTCCGGGCCACGAGTTCCTTTACATCGTTCCTCCATTGGCAAATCAGTAACTTCCTCAAATTACAAAAACACACGCTCCAAGTGGTACGAACGCTCACCAACAACTGTTACGGCTATTGGGTTGTGTACACTGATGTACGACCAACAAAATACATTCTGATTGTATAATAACAGCAACGAAACTGAATATATTTTACCGAGGATTTGAAGAAAAAAATCGCGTTTATTTCTTAATGTTTCTATACCATGTGATCAGAACTTCGGAAGAAGGCAGAGAAACTTATTAAATATAAGCGTTTGGAAATGGGTATCAGTCGGATGCGGGGCGTAAAAACACAGTAAGGCGTGGCGTGGCGTGGCGTGGCGTGGCGTGGCGTGGCGTGGCGTGGCGTGGGGCGGCGGGGGGGGGGGGGGCGTGACTCACCTCGGCCTTCTTGACATTGGAGACGACGTTGTTGGCGGCCAGCGGCGGCAGCCCCTTGTCTCGCCGCAGCTCCTCCTCTCGCTCGCGGGCCAGCCGGATCTCGCGCTCAATGGGTGTCTCCTTCTGCCACCTGCACCAACGAACGCAACGTTCACCACCACTTTACTTCACCACCCACTCACGCACGCAAGCACAAGTCCTATTTGGCCCCTTACCCAAACCAGAAATACATATTTGAGAGGGAGCAGATTTTTAAATGATACGATATTTGCACCAAAGACTACATACAGAAAACAATAGCTGACAGTATTTCAAAAACAATATGTACGTTAAACATCCACATGAATTAAAAAAAATTACAGTGGAATTATTATGTTTATGCGTTTGTACTGGTCATACATTAGATTTTGTAAAATTAACTTTTTTCACGATACGGTATATACTTCACGGAAAACTATCCATCAGAATTCTCTCGAGGAATCGTCCCCAAGAATTCTCCTCTAGGCAGCGACTGAATTCGACCGAGATTTGTAGCTCCTGTAGAAAATCCGTCACCGCCAGGACTCGAACCTTCGGCGTTCCGGTCAGAGACGCTGCAGAGAAAACGGGGTCTGTAATAGCACATATGTACGCGATTGCGTTTACGCTTTCTCTCCGCTGGGGCCCGTATAATAAATGCAGCCCAGAAGAAAAGGGTCTTCCGGGGAGGGTGGCAAACCGGCCTGAGGGAAGGTTCCCATCGGCGGCAAAGATATTATGGGCCATCAAGAATGTTCGACATGCCTAGAATCTGTGGCGTCATCCGTAAGATTTGATTCTAAATATTGTTAAAAAATGTACATCAAAATATTAGCTTAAGAACTAAAAAGATTTCGGAAAATAGAAACAAGCGTCCGGGTTTAGATTCGACATAAGGAAGACAGCTAGACGAACGAGTCAGAATTTTTTTCGACGAAGTCACATAAATAAAATTATAATCGACAATTTTTTTGTTCGAAAACGAAATAACAGCTACCGAATCCAAATTATTGACACGAAACACGATGAAATATCATATCCACTTATTCGCTGCCAACTCAAGTTTTCCACGTCTCTGGAGAGTTATCAGTAATGACATTTTTTGCAGTTATGACACAAATGAATCATCAACGTGACAGCAGAACAGCTCATATGATACTCCGTATTCAAGACAACCAAGACATTAATCAGGATTATAAGTAAGATAACATTATCGTGAAAGAATGGCGGAAATTTCAAAGCAATATTTCGTTCATTCCTGAAAATATATCACCATCTCAAAATATCTTCGCGATCGTAGTGTATACGATACTAATCTGCAAATACTTGCAGAAGTTGCATCTTCAAGCAGGGTCAGACCAGAACACCTGATGATAGACAAAATAAAAAAATAATCGGAAGGTAATACATAAATATGGATCTGCATGTTTACCACGGAATTATAATTCAATTATCAAACTTCGAGTAATTAAAGATCACTCTTTGTATTTATATTGCATATTCCGATTTTGTGTGTTGTGGTACAGTAACGACCTCAAAACTATAAACAATGACAAAGAAATGTCCACTGACTTGCTATCATTTATATCATTGAATATATTAAAATAAATTAAATACATCATCAATATTTATATTAAAGTAAATATATATTAATATACAGTGTCAATACAAATAAACTTTTCGTTCTTAAATGTCCCATTTTGGAAGCGAATGTTAGCACGTACACAAAACTTATTAATGTGAACATTTTCAAGGGCCTTTACAAAGAAATAATGAATAATCAGTTCAATTGAGACGCTTTTAATGTGTGCTCGGCAGAATACAAATCGTGTTTGATATGGTGTCTTTCTGTATCTAGAGTAGTGTGAAAATATGCGAGAGCGCTGCTCAGCTTCTCGAAGCATCTCCGCGGGTAGCTATTTCTTCAGATAATGAGAAGCTCGATTTTTTACGATTGATGTGTTTAGCTAACACTGCTACACTGTTATATTAGTATTTCCGCATTGAAGAAACCGCATATTGCAGGGCTTCCACGCGACAAAGTAGCTGTCAAACGAAACCTAAAGGAGAGTCTTTGAGCCTGACTGTTTTGACCGGTTGTTCTGTGTTTGTCTCCGACCAATCCCACGCGCACTTTGCATCTCGCTCTTTACATTGCCAAAAGACGAGACATGAACTTAAACTTAGACTACTGGTCAGATCAACCCTATATATTAGGGACCCGTGAATTCGTAAGTCCAACAACTATTAAGATATTTTCTGGAAAAGTATTTAAAAAAATTAATGCGAAGATAAATGTTTTTGTAATTTAAATCACAAAAAGTCAATACAAATGAAACAGTGAGTTTTTTTCGTATTTTAAACACTTTTTAAGATTTAAACCACTTTCTCGCCCATCAAACTCGTCATTTTAATCTTTAATGAAATACAATTTCACAAGTCATTAGAACAATAAAATGAATAATCCTTTCCAAGGAGTTCCAAATATCTCAAGTTGTATTAATGCCATATAAGCCAATCCGGTTGCACGACGTTACTAGTGTTACAAACTGGGGCTTACTAGCTTTCCGTCTGCCATGCATTCCCCATCCTGAGAAGCATTGCTTTTTCCAGTAGCACGTTACTACATCTACCCACTTCCATATCTCATATGCAACAACTCTTAGACCACACACATGTTTATTTAATACCAAAGTTACTCCGCGTTCAAATTCGACTTATTCAAGAGATACGGATGCGGCAGAGCAACGCAATGAGAAAAAGGGTGAATATATTGCTCGATACTGTTTCTGTACGCGGGAATACATAGATCTTTCCGTACGGGCGCAGAAAACCCCCAGAGAGAATGTTTAATACGATCAAACAAATTTTGGGTTTAAATAATTTTATTTCAGCTATCCTTCGCATAATCCAACTGAACACGTCCTATGGAATGACGGTAGAAGAGAGGCGACATTTTCAAGTATCGAAAAGAGATGCATAAACCGTCAAGAGCGTGCTTGCGCTTGTTACAAAACCTTCAATCATGGAATTACACAGTACACCAATGAACTTTGCAGTGTCGGACGAGGAACATTTGATATATCTCGAGGATTCCAGAAAATATTTTTTATGATAAGAGGACCAACTTGTGATATAGAATGATAAAGATAATATAACTTCACATATCACGATGTGATTCGATTACACAACGCGATGTCAATAATATATGATCTGATAAACGATAATTACAGACATTTTACACCTTGAAAGAAGAAATGCTGCTCAGCAGCACATACTTTTTCATATTATTTGTAACTGTTACGTAATGTTATAATACTAGTTGACCCGCAAACGTGTTTCCATTCAGCAAAAATGTCTAGTTGGGTTGGGAGCATACAACAATTTACACGTTTCAGGAGTTCATGTTTCTGCAATGAATATTTCATAAAAAAAAACAACCTTTCGAATTTTGAGTTTCAAACCAACTTTTGAGTGCTTATTGCGGCCCAACCATTCCGAATATCCATGTAAGTTTATTACACAAAATAGGCTTAAAATTGTCTTAAGAGCTTATTTTCGAAGTTTCGATGTAAATTATTTATTATTTACAAAAGAAATGAATATATTTGTTTGGAAAGAAAAATAACTGAAATAAATTAGGTTCTCGTCTGTAATTTCTACTTTCTCGCCTGTAATTTCATGCAAAAATACGCGAAGATAACTCACATTTTCGAAAAACTGTACATGACCTCATTTCAAAATCTAACTAAGTAAGAGATTTCATTAAGAAAAAAATATCTTTATGATTTGCAGTTCTAGGAAGACGGTGAAAAAAATTTTGAATTTTTGAAAAATCAGTATTCAACGAACATGAGACTTGCACCATTTTCTTAAACGTTCTTCACACTATATTACGAAATTTAATAAAAAACGATGGCGCCGTTTTTTAAAAATTTTGAAAATGTCCCACGGACTTCATGTAAAGTAACCCCCAAAATTAAAATATCGGTTTTAAATTCAAAGGGTCGCGAAATCAGATAGATCGATAGGGGAATATTAATTTTGGAGAAATTCAGCTGAACGATTTAGCCCCTAGCGTTGTTCACGGACGGACTGATGGACAGACGTTTTGCCGTCATTCGATTTTTCGGAACATTACGTGCTAGAAGATTTTGTTTTCTAAATTTAGCAACTGCATTTATTCACTTTTTGTTACCAGGGTCATGTAATATAAAGTTTTTGCCGAAAATTCTCAATTTTTTCGCTCAGAATAACGTAACTGCCTCTTCTCTGTAGCGAGCTCCCCATTTACACAATTCGACTGCTTTTTATTTCTGTGTTAATTTTTCTTTGCAAACAAATCTATTAATTTCTTTTGTAAATAATAAATAATTTACGCATGTTTGAGTGAAATGCAAAATTTTGTACAGAAAGTATTTTTTCAAACTAACATTAGAGTGCTTATCGCGGCTCAGCTATTCGGAATATCTAAGTAGTTTATTAGACGAAATATGCTTAAAATTGTCTTAAGAGCTTATTTCCGAAGTTTCGACGTTTCTTCCCAGACACATTACACATGCGTTGAAACGGAACAATTTGGATAAGATTTTGCCTAAACGTGTTACTGGCATCACCTTTCTTACAAAGCACTGTAACGTAATTCTGTGTTTCTATGACCACAGAACCGTGAATTATAAAATCTCGCCCCCCCCCCGTGCTTCTTGACATATATTCTGAAACAAGGATGGACGGATTTTAGCGAAGCAGAAGTACCATCTCATCTACGTACTTGCTCCTGTTTCATAGAGCTCATGCGTAAACTCGATCGAAATGAGACATTCTTCACAGATATTTGTCTTAGCGCATTGTTGGATTTTGGGGGTGGGGTTATGCTTTTACCATCCCTCTCCAGCATTTATCACTGGCTACACGGTATGACTTCACTTGCGCGCCTCGTAAACATTGTATGTACGTATGTATTTTATTTCGAATGAAACCCGGATGGTGTGAAAGCTATTGTTCAATTACCTCTGTAAAGGTGGAACTTTCTTTTCGCGATTTCGAATCAATTTTAATATGACGTTTTGTGTTCGGAAATTTGAAAATAATTGTAGGGAGAAATTTTAAACCATACAATAAATTTTTATTTTACACATTTATTTTTTGTTACATATTTTGGAAAGAATAATAGGTATGAATGCACACATTTTGCTTTGTTTTATCATTATAAATTTCCTTCTCTAACATTACTAATAGATGCAGAAATGATTTCCTAGTGGGCAGCATCCAACTGCTCTCTGGACAAATTATAATTTCTCGCACAGGTATGAGTGACAACACGACCGTGTTCTCAGACTACTAATCTTCATTCATTCATTCATTCATTCATTCATTCATTCATTCATGGAGTAACATACAAGTTTACTCACCTGATATAACTCGATGTATCATCTTCCGGCTCGGTGAGGGGCTTCACCAAAATGCTACGACTTGAATGAAGCTCATGAGAAGAATTCGAGCCAGAATCCGGGGTGAGAGCAGAAATAGACGAATCTACATCGCGAATTTCGCTCTGTGACGAGTCGATGTTTTGCGAAGAATCTGATTGCCATATGTCCCTGGAAAGAAATTAAACAACGTGAAAAACGGCTGAGCACAATGGCAAGTTTGATGGATTTCACAAGGAAATCAGTTTTCATGGAATTTCTGAATGTGGATATAGCCATTAGCTACAGTGCCATTTACATTAAGGATCGCACAGAATCGGCAGATGGAGTAGGACTTGCCTCAACTGCAGGGTAGAGATTCTTGAACTTCACACACTGGATTCTTCAAACAATTATTGATCATTGTGGACGATTTTAAGAAAGAACCACTTCACCATTTAATAAAACAGAGAAAATAGTACAATAATATAGTACAGAGAAAGACTTTTCAGGTGAAAGTTGGTGGTGATACAACAGCAAATACTTTCTCACATTATTTGTATCAGTTTTGCAATATTACACTAATACATGAACCAGCAAAAAGGTTTCCAACCAACATTTTTCTCCGTGCCGAGACTAGAACCCAGGTCCACGGAGAAACTAGCAATGCGCTTTACCACTACATCACGCAGTCATTCGGCCGTTCACTTTTGTGGACGCTTAAACAAAGTAATGGTCTATACTGTAGATACACTTTTCCAAAAATTTAGGGAGTTCAAAGAAAATTAGCTCTGCTTAAATTTTTGAAGACTCCTTTCCTCTATACGTGGAAACAAATATAAGAACAAATTTATAGCGGTTTATGAGATAATTAAAAAAGAAAAATTGCATTATCTGCCAGCAAAAATTATGCGAAAAATACTAACTTTTTCAAAACAAATGTTCATAACCTTTTTTAAAGACCTATTGGTTTTAGAACAGATTTCATTAAGACATTTTTCTTTAAAATTGCAAAATTACAATATTGACCTTTTAAATTTTAGAAAATAGAAATTCGCAGAAAGTAAGCCAGCATCAATGTTTTTACTGTTCTTTGATACAAACATGGAGAAAACGTTTCAAAAAATTTTGAGCAGTTTTCGAGAAAGATTTTGTCATAAATTGCATTAATTTTAAGCAGAACTTACGCGCAAACTACTAGTTTTTTCAAAAATTTCTACAAGTCATTTTTTAAAAGACTTGATTTTTTACAACGCATTTCATTTGAGACCAAGATCTCACTCTTCAATATTGTACTTTTTCAAAATTTTTTTCAATTTTCGAGAAAAAAAAAACAGTTTGCCAAAAATTTTACTAGCATCAATTCTACTAGCAATTTTACTAGCAGTTCGAAGAGATATCATGCATGCGTTCCTAAATACTACATGTCAAAGGTCACGAAAAATAGTTTTGTTGAATAACCTTCTTACAAGATTTGAGGATAATACAATTTTCCAAACGTTCGGCAGTTTTTTTGGCTACAACTAATGATTTCTAAAATATTGAACGTTACAAAAATACAACAAAAACAATTTTCCTAATTACTTAAATTTCTGCGCGTTGTATGTCAAATGAGATTCTAGTCAAACTTTTAGGACATAAAAAAATTCTATAAAGTCGAAAATTAAATGTTTACTCATACGACAAACCGCACGAAGATGTGGCGCGGAAGAGGAGTGACGATGCATTTGTGTTTGAGATAGAGTCTTGGGAAGAAGGCTTATAATTAAGGAAGTAGTTGCATTCCTAACAAACCTATTCTCGGTACAGAGCGCATAGAAACATACAATGTACTTTAACATGTTCAATCAACCAATATTAATAAAAATTGCGCAAAATAATTGTTTATATAAAATATTTATTTTTCATTGATATTGTTTCTTAACTTACGACTTTGTGTATATATGTATATATAAATATACATATACATATACATACATACAGTTCCTCGAAAGAGGTTCCTCCTCTTCCTTTAGAGGGCATGTTATGTAATGTGCGAAAAAATCGGCAAATTTTCGTCAGAAAACTCTTATATACATCTCATACTCTTTATAACTCTTATAAAAATAAAAAGTCCTCTAACAAATGGTGTAGCCAGAATCCTTTTTGTGGGCCCTTGGTACCGCAAAATCGAATGATGGAAAAACGTCTGTCTGTGCATCCGCCTGTGTATGTCCGTCCGTAAGTCTGAACAACGCTAGCGGCGAAACCGTTCGGCAGATTTTCTCCAAAATTGATATTCCGCATTTGTTGGAGCTGATGTTGCGGCCGATTGAATTTGAAACCGATATTTAAATTTTGGGAGATACTTCACATGAATCCCTTGGGACATTTTCCAAATAATCAAAAAATAGATGATAAAAGTCATACAATTTTTCGAAAACGTGAGTAGTTTTCGCGTAACTTTGCGTGAAAATACGGAGGAGAAAGTACGTGCTGTTTTGACACCACTAGTTTAAACCAGAGAAGCACGTCGGAGGCGCTGGTGGACGGCAGCCCGAGCGCAGCAGCGAAAGGTTTACAGAAAGCATTTCAAAAGTCGGGTAAATGGATGAAAGTAGGCAATATCGAGAAGGATCGAAATTCCTCTTCGTAGTATATTGAATGCTACGCAAAACGATGGCCACGAGAGTACTAGAAATATTTCGAAAACTGGGATCGGAAAATGCGCGAAGGAACTAGTTACAGTCGGAAAGTTGTGACCGAATCATTGTTAAGGGAAAAGAAAGCCAAATGGGTAAAGCAGGAATTGAATAGAAAAGATTAAAGAAGCAAACCACAGAACCCTATCATTCCTTGCGAAGTAAACTGAAACTAACAGCCTCAATGAATCCGGACACGTTGAACATTTATAAAAGTTATGAAATGCTATTTCTTGATTAGACATGTTTTACGGGCGAAGTAGCCGAATTAGATAAGGAAATAAACAGGGCAGAGGCGACATCACAAAACAAAACTCTGTGAAACAAGAGTACGTACTTTCTCGCGTTAGAAACGGTTATGTAGTATTAGAATATTGCGATTTCTGTCCACATTAACACATCCCAGCTATCACGTGTAAAAAGTATCACTCGATGTGAAAAATAATTCTTTTAAATTCTTTCAATACATCAACCCAAAATCAACCATCCAAAACTGCGTTCCATACAGCAAGAAACATCTACCAACAACGAGAGGTCAAATCTATGAATTCAAACTGCTGTGTCCCGTCGTTACCCTTGTCTTATTAGGATCTAGCATGAAATCAGCTTCAGTGATAGTTGCAAGAAAACTACTGACAGATCTACGTTAAAAAAGCTACAACAACACATACTTTCTCGTTTTATCTGAACGGATACGTAATATTCGTATTATAAAATTGCAAACTGTATCAAACCAACTCTTCAGCGGTGTTGTGAAAGATAATTAGCAAAAGTAAACTTGTAGAGCAAAACAGTAAATCGCCAGAGAAGTCGTGTTCCGCTTCTATATATGTAATTAGAGCGATGCTGCCGAAGGCTTCGCCATTCGCCGAAGCAGAGAGAAACCCAGATATGCGGAGGAAGCCAATGACCTCAGCAAGATCAAGATCGAAAAGTTTAGAGAACTGCTACGGGCGCTTTAGGCAATTATTTCCTTTGTAATAGGACCCGGTAGGTTTTCCCCGAAAAAAAAAAAAAAAAAAAAAAAAAAAAAAAAAAAAAAAACTGATTTTCCTCCAGGCCCGAGCGGCGGCGTCGCGCTGCCTGCTGCTCGTGGTGAACGCCAGGTCGTTTTGTAGAGCACAGCAAAATGCAGGTGACGCAAATAGCATGTGGGCATGAATGCCCCGCCAATAGATTGTTTCAATTGTAATATAGACAAAAAAAACTTGCCTGTTAAAAGAGAATTCAATAGACGTTATCAAAACATATATTGGAAATCACCAATGAACACAACTTATTCTCATGGGTGATTTTAGACTCGCAAACTAGGGGGTGGGGCAGGAACTCCAAAATCATTATGTTCCAAGACCCGGCAGAAGGCATGAAATAACTTTGAGGAGAGTTGGGAAAATGACATTATCAAAATTCTGTAGTTATTTGATTTGAAAATTCGCTTAAAAATACAATTCCAAATATAATATTTATTGGAAAGAGCACAAGTGTACATTGAAGGTCACACACAATCTATTACAGGACCGCCCAATTGGCATATTTTGGTTTTGGGGGCAGTTTGCATGCAGTCTCAAACATTTTCTAATGGCTTCCATTTTTTTTTTTTTACTTTCTCCTCCAAGAGTACGAAGGACACATAAAACACTAATTTCATTGAAATATCTAGCCCACCCCCGATTAGTTCGGATTACCGGGGTTCAACTTTATGTAGAAAATATTGTAATGCTGTGGGGAAAACTGCGATTTTTCGACAGTTCAACTCCTATTGTCGGACCAGATATCGAAAAAGTAAATATATCTTGTTCCTATACGCAGTATTGTTTACTTCATATTGAATTGAATTGAATTGAATTGAATTGATGCCTTATTTTACGTGGCGAGACTCAGACCATGAGGACTGCTCTTCCGTCTGACCACGCAAATTTCGCTTCGCTCCTTTCACCAACTAGCAGAGAAGATGTATTTCTTGTGCGAGAAACAGGCGATTTCAATTTAGCTCAGAGACGTCATTTAGGCTTGATGATGTTTTACATGCAAGTAAATCTACTAACATGGGACAGCCGGCTTTACTTCCCCTCGGAAGGCGTATGAAGGATTTTTTCGCCCTTAAAAATCCACGGCTTCCATCGGGTTTGAACACCAACATGGGTACAACAGTCCGGTACGCTAACCGTTACACCATCACCGCGCGCAAAGTTGTGTAGTCAGATTACGTTTTCTGGGTTCTTAATACCCCAAAATCGACTGATGGCAAAACTTGCCAACGTTAGCGCCTAAAGCCTTCAGACAATTTTCCCCAAAATTTATATTCCCTACTGATCTGCACGAACTGTAGGCTCTGCGTGTTTGAAAAGGACATTTTGATTTTTGGGGGTACTTTACATAAAGCATCAACATATTCCAAATTTTTCTAAAAAATGCCTTTCAAATTTATTTAATTTAACTTTGTTTTCTGATAGAATAAAGGACGCTACAAATGCGCACGTCTCATTTTCGTTGAAATCTGCGACTTTTCAAAATTGCAATGGTCAATTTTATTTTACAACTTTCCACAACTGTATTAAAGAGAGAGATTTTTTTATTACTGAAATGTACTCAAAACTATTTTCAAATAAGGTTCTGTACAATTCTTCGAAAATGAGATGGTTTTGCAGAAGAATAGTCAATTAAAAAAAAATATTTTCACAAAAACGGATCCAAATATTTTATTTAATTTTTTCCCGGATATTTAAATGACTCTTGAAAAGAAGCAAACGCATTGTATTTTCAAAAATTGCAAACAAAAAAAATTAACATTGCTATATTGCTTAACAGCAATATTCCAAAACTTCAATATATATATATATATATATATATATATATATATATATATATATATATATATATTTATATATATATATATTTGCAAGTGAAAAATGTTCTTTATAACTAGATCTTGTAATAATATAAATATTTGACTTTTTGAAAATTTCAAATAGAAATGGTCAACTTCTTTTAAGCATCGGGAAGGTTGAGTAGAACTGTAAAGCTGGTGATGTAAGGGTGACGTGACAGGCGTGTTAATTCGAAGGACGTGAATTCGAATCCCAGCGCGAAGAAAAAAATATTGTTGATTGGAAACACTTTTGCAGGCGTGTGTGGTGTAATATTGCGCATCAGTTACAAACAATGTGAAAAAGTATGTGCTGTTGTAGCACTACTAGTTTTAATATGAAGTCAAGTAGTGAATAGTTATTTACGTAACTAATACAGAAAAGGTCTGATGTACGAGTAATATGTTGACTGACAAGACAATAGGAGCCCTGTGCGATATATTGATACTAGTATGCCTAAGGCACTTTCGTACATGCTGCGTACTTATTTTTTGGGACGGACTCATAGAAACATACAAGTTTATAGTATTGGGATCATTCTCAATATGTGAGGCGGGAGACAGGTTCACTCACGTCGCCTAAGTGTTTTGTTTACTTTGCAATACTCAACTGGTTATATGGCAATGTTGGCTTTGCCGTACGCGTACCGAGAAATAACAGATTCCAAGCAATAAATAGTGAAGATAAGTACTAGTTTTCATGCAGGAGTGTTGAAAGTGTTGAAACTAAATGTTACCTTTTCCTACCCATGTCCTTTATTTCACGTATCCTCCATACACAGGCTTGGAAGTCGCGCATCAAGAGCACGATGTCCCTCCCACCCATCGTAATCCCGAACTTATCTCAAAACCAAGTTTACTTTAAAACATTTTTCCTTACATTTACTGTAGCGTTGAGAGTTTGACATTCTGTAAATTAAAACACTGACAATCACTAGCGGCCCGAGAACTGCGCAACAGCTTGGGCAATATGGGTCGGAATAGGTCCATAGTCTCTGGGAATAACGAAAACAAGACCACACCTTTTTGGAAGGGATTCGATGATTAAGATTCACTTGGCCCAGAATATTCTGTCAATCGAACAACGTTCTAGTTTGCTCACAGAAATCATTACAGTTCAGTCCCGCACCTTAGCGAGTCTGTAGAGTGAAACCACCTCCAGCTTCGGCGCCCAATGGAAGTTCCCAGTCTCAATTTCAATGCAAGCTACGTATGCATGCGTACGAGAATTAAGGTAAGGAAAAATAACTACTATAATACTTCATCTCATCAAATGATTGTCGCAGTTTGAAAATCTAACTCGGAGAAAATTAATAATACTAATACTAATAATACTAATACTAATAATACTTATACTAGTAATACTAATACTAAAACTAATACTAAAACTAATACTAAAACTAATACTAAAACTAATACTAGTAATAATAGGAAGTAATAGTTTTTTTACCGTTATGAAATTTATCAATGATTTTTGAAATTTTAATTGTTTACTGCAATGTAATATATTATAGTGTACTATTACATGATGAAGAGGAATTTCTTCAAAATGTCGCCTTTACACTATATAATTAAAATTGAATGATTTCTTTTATCTCATTAAAGGAAAATGTAATAACTTGTAATAGTAATAATAACTAGGTTCTTGTGAAATTCTTAGGTCCTTGGGAGCGAATCCATAGAAGTAGCTACTGATATAAGAGATGACGCATGCCTTCATATTATTAAAAAATATGCAAGCAGAAAACATTCATTTTGAGATCTCGACTATGAGAATTTCCTCTTTTTACCCACGAGTTACTCATTTATTGAGTCGATTGGAATAACAGAGCAAACAGTTTAGAACAGTGCAGCAGGACGTCCATGCTGGAATAATATGAATGACCATGCCTTTATCAACGGTCTCAAAATGGGACATTGCGTGTCCAGGATCGATACCGGCAGGGCTTTTTGCGATAGTGGGTGTCGCGACGTGAAGCATTCGGCGACAGGTTGCATAAATTAAATGTTTTCGTGATTAAGAAACAAAATAATAAGCCGTGAAGCATTGGCAAGATATAGTGGAAAGCGAACAGAAGAGAAGAGGCTCGTAACTTGCACTAATTGGCTTGTATTATATCTGAAGATGACCATGCCATCTGAGGTGACCAAACATAAAAATATCATTGGACTAACACCACATCGTCCATCCGTAATCTGCTAGATAATGTGTAAATAATGAAGAGGCTCTTATAAATTAAAAATCGAACACGATGACAATGATGATTAATGTAAAATTTCGTTTGGATCGCTGGTTACAAGCATGTTGACAAAATGTAAACTAACTTACCTACCTGCCTAACTCATTTAAAGTGGTCACTTTCTTTTAATATCAATGAATGGAATTGATTACATTTTCCAGCAATATTTGATGGAATATTTCTTGTCTAGCACAAAGGCTTTCATGTAAACATGTGTATTTTATCTTCCATCCTTCGTGCATCATATTCCAAAATCGAATCAAGCAATTTCACGTCGACCGAGCCACAGTCAGAAAAGACAAGTCACTAACACAATTGTGCAGATAAGCAGAGTACGTGACGAAGAATTTGCTCTTAAGTATTGAATGACGATAAGTTAACGTAAATGGTGACCTATTATTGGCAACTACAGAACATAAATGGTCTATATAATGCTAGTGCTCTTGCGTATCAAAAATTATGTAGTGTATCACGTAGTGTTAACGATATGGCACTGTAGGATATGGTGCACAATTAGTATTAAGGACACTTTATATCCTGTTATTCAAAAATTGACGAATAAATACAATTACTGAAAAATACCACAACTTCAACAAATAAATCGAATACTGTGATTGCAGTTACATCGAGCAGCCCCTCTGCATTAATATATGAAACATTACCATTATCCGTCGGTGGATTATTTGGGCAATTGAAAAAAAATCTGTTTCAATGAGTTTAAGAATTGCGCGCTGATACTAGCAAGGGAATATAGGCATACAGTACTGAATTGGTATGCAGATCTAAGAGATCAAACATAGATACTATGGCAGTATTAATTTCTTTGGTTTATTTTAAAATGAATTCTACGAACATCTCTCGTATATCGAATAAGTATAACCTCACACCCACCAACTTGGCAAAACTAGTGTCTTAATTCTGCACCACACGAACCAGAGTTTTCGCAAGCTTCTCGATTTAATTCACAAAGGCTATTCCGAACAGTACAGTGTTAATACAATTTACCTACTTAAGTGGAGAAAAACATTTTTTTTTTTAAATCGTAGTAATACTCCCTGAACATTTCCGAGAGAACAAACAAATAAATTATGCATGGGCGCAAAATCTGTTACTCACACGTCAGCACCGATCGCCCATGTCTCGTCCATGTCACTGAAACTAAACGACTGACTAGCAGCAGCGATAACTTATAATCACATCTGCACCAATATGATAGTGCCATATACAAAGGCCCTTATCTTTTTATCGAACGCCTTAAGCTCTGCAACTGCTCGAATATATCTCTAGAGAATCTCTAACGAGGTTCCATCCTGCTTCGAAACAATTAGAGAAAAGCGTTATTGAGACAAATGATCTCAATAATTAAGTCGAATTAAAGAGATTTTAGAAATAGAAAGAAAAAAAGGCGTCACCACAAAAAAGACATAAATGTACAATCAGTGGATATATCAATACCTTTCTTTACTGTACAACATTTTATTGTATAGTTTTTATTGTTTGTTCCCAGAGAATTTACACTTGAAATAAATTATGGGAATAATGAGCAATGATGAGAAAATGTTGGTAATATTTTTTAAAATTTGTTGCGTCTGAATTGACGCAACGCGCCTTCAATCCTCTTGGGGGGCGTTGAGCGCTGTTCGCTTGAAGTTATCCTCCATTAATTAGTGTGCTTAGGAGTAATCCTCCATTACCTGTACAAATCATATTATGTCACGTCTCGCTGACAGTTGTCACGAGGACCGCCATTTAACATCTTCGCGTACGCGCCTCCTATTCCGCACTCCTGCGTCACTACCGAGCAGCCTAAGGTTTCTATTTTAATTAAAAGAGGAACACGGTTAGAATACGTTTTCAAAACGAAGTTTCCATAAAGCCACGATATTTTCATATTTGAGGATATTTTAAAATGCCATTGGCAGAAAGGCGCCAGTACAACAGCACACACAACACACAACAGCCAGTACAAAAGCACAACAGCACACACTCTCGTACTACTGGTAACGGCTATGTATAATACCATCATTTAATGGATATCAAACATATGGTATATTATTAAGCGAATTTCATCGAACTGAATTGATGAAACTACAGCAAAGCAAATATTTGGCGCATTTCTTTTACAAAATAACCAAAATTTACCTAGGGGCTATGTAAAGTTCCTCCTAAATTCAAAGATTCGTTTCAAATTCGAGGAGCAGCGACATCACCGAGACAGATCGGGGAAGATCCTTTTTGGTAAATATCCTGTTAACCCACAAGTGTTTTTTGAAAGAGACAGACCGACTGCCACAGATGCAGACAGTCAAGACATAGGTAGGCACACAGCTAAGTGCAAACACACACACACACACACACAGACACACACACAGGAAGTCAAAGACACACAGGAAGACAGCCATAGTTTTTTAAACGCCTTTTCCTTGGTCGTACTATGTATAATAGAAAGTAATAAACTACATATAGGAGAAATATAAAACTTTTTTTCGGTAAAAGGAACACACATATTTGGTCTAAATATACACTTTTCCTGCAGATTTTCATAACTTTACCTATACAAAGTATACAAGACTAAAATATGCGGCGTCTTCTGTGGCAAACTTTTGAAAATGACCTATGGGATTTCATGTACAGAAAATTAATTTATCCGTTTTAAATTCAAAGAGCTCACTTTGATCACTTTGATCATTGACATCACTTTTATCGATGGAATGGGTGAAAACCAGAACAGTGTAAGTAACATTTTATAAATTCTGAGAAATCTATTTATTTAAGTCAATATCACTGTGAAGTCGTGGTGCTTTGTTTCATCATTAAAACTACGGCATTTCAATTGTTCATTAAAACCACGAAAATATATTGCCACATAATATAGACTAAAATACACACGTTTTTCTCAGAATTTACAAAATGTAACTTATACCGTTCTGTTTTTCACCCATTCAATTATAGAATATCTAATTTGGTGAAAATCCGGTGAACGGTTCCCAGACGTACCATTGGGCCCAAAGCACACGGATTCTCACTAAACTGCATTATGAAGATCGAAAAATTACTGCATATAGGAGCAGACTATAATGATTTACTTCATAGAAGGAACACAGAGGGACGTTTTGAAAAGTCTTCAACAGCCACCAAACCGTTTTTTTTTCTTTTAAAATCTGCACAAAGAATCTTTGCAGCATTTTTCTGTACTATGCACACTGAAGAGTAAAACATCTAAGTGGCGAAAGAAAGAGTATGAATTGCCTTAATCACATTTAACAAATTGTATCTTCTCGGTTTTGTCTTAAGCACTCCACCCTGATAATACTGATGTAATCATCGCGAGATGACTTATGTGTTGGCTTTCTGGGATACTCCATGGAGGAGATAAAAAGTATGCAACGTTATCACACGAAGGTGAACAATGTTTGCCACGAAGGCGTTGGCACACGCGAAGAACGCCCACGCAATCTCCATATCTATATTTCACATCAGGGAGGGGAGAACAAACATTCCTCACATTTAAGATCAACAAAAATGAAGAAAATTACAAAATTTCTGCGAGAAGAGGATGCAGTGGGAGAATTAGTCAAATATTAGTGCTCTTACAAAATCCATGTGAGATGCAGAACCCCCCAAAAAAATTCAGAAAAGGCTTTTTACTTTCTCGCATACTACATTCACAGTAGCAAAAAGTAATGAAATTCTGTATCTAAAATATCAATTTTACCGTCTGAAAAACTTTTGTGGGGACCCTGGTATAGAAAAGTGGATAAATCGTGTTCTAATATGTAGTAAAATTACTTCCTCTAACACAGGTGTTCCCAAAATATTGAACTTTTGCAATTTTAGAAAAATCTGAGATTTCAATGAACAAGTGACATTGCGTCCTTTTCGCTACCCGAGGACAACGTTTAATAAAAAAAATGGACTTATTTTGGAGAAAAGTTAGAAAGTGGTTTTCGGGCTTCATGTAAAGTACCCTCAGAAATCATTATATCCTGCTGAAACTCCTAAAGCCTCGAGCTCGTTCAGATCGATCGGAGAATATCACTTTTGGAGAAAATCGGCTGAAGGCGCTAGCGTTCACCACATACAGTCGTTTTGACGTCGATCGATTTTTCTGTATCAAGGACCCACAAAACAAGGATTCTGTTTACACCACTTGTTAGGGGACGTAAGTTACTATAGACAGCAACAGGACACACTTGCGTTGCCAGGGCCCGGCAATAAGAGTTTTTCTGCCGAAAATTCTCCATTTTCCGCCACACGATTACGAAATATTCTCTTAAGAAGTAAGTGCAAGTAAAAATACCGTTCGAGGCTGGTTGGCCCCGTGTCTGCCAGCCCCCATCTGTCTACTAATTGTCCCACAAAAAATATTTTCATTCACATCTCGTTTAAAAGTACAGGTTGTGACCACAGTTAAAAAATCGTAGTTTTCACAAAATTCGTAGGATGCATTTCTAGTCTTTTGGTGAAACTCGATGAGAAATTAGTACTCCTTTTTGTGAATAGATTCTTGTCCCAAAAGACCAATTTTTAATTAGTTTAATTTTATTTAAGTTCCTAACCCCCATTTTGTTTCAGAAATAGACAAATAAAAATTGCAACAGTTGGGTAGAAGTCAGATACTTGACTCAATAATGGCCAATTGATATTCTGCCCATGAACGTATCTGAAATTTTGAAAAGTCCAAGAAAATACCCTTCAAGTTACATTATTGCAATGTCAATATTCAGGTTTTCATCTATTTTAATATAAAATAAGGGAAAATAAATAATTTATCTTCGTTCGAATCCTCATCACTAGAAGGCATAATCTCAGCAAGTTGCATACAGTGAGAAGTCTTCAATTCATATTTTAGACATTTTATGATACCAGTAATGGCCACTACAGACTCAGTGGCCATTACTGGTGTCGTTCACTTATCACTTATTTTTATAAAATAAAATACGTCTTATCTAAAATTTCAAAGGTGGAAATATTTCTTTAAAAAAGGGTTAACATTTTCATTGTATTTCTAGATATGTACTGTGCTATCGGCCCGCGTTTCGGCCCACTGCCGGCGTCGTCAAGTCGAATTGACTAACTGCGCTCCGTGAAGTCACGGAAGGCAAATCGAGTTGGACGTGGCGAGAGAAAAACACTAAGTTAACAGAGGTTTACCCCACAGACGCTATATGCCCAAGGGCTAAGACACGTGTTGCAAAGATGCAACACGTTAAACAACGCGAGTGGACTGCACATGCTAGGCCGACCTGTCTTAATTTTAAGTTCACTTTAAAGTGAAACTCGAAACAAGTAGTAAATAAGGTCGCCTACTAAAAAATGAACATTTTACGAAAAAGCGGTAAAAGACTGATTAAATTCAATTAAAAGCAGTTTAAATACTTAATTTAGAGACTTCTAAGCCTGTTGAAGTAGCCAATGTGAGACTCTTCTGCAAGACCAACCGGTGATAAACTTGTTTGCATTGATTTGTGTAAAAAGCATCAAAAACGATTCGTTTTGACGTTGACTTATTACTTCAAACTCTCACGGAAATAGCACCTACCCGATGCTACTGCCAACAGACCGTACACGTGGAATTGGTTGGCACATTTTGACTTTATTTCTTGGTCGGTCATGTCGAACATGGAGTCATTACTCCATGTTCAATATTCAACCATTTAGAAATAACACAAAAATTACTATAATGCAGCCTTATAAATGTAGTTTCTATTGATACAATCGAACTTGCCAAACGTGCATAAAAAAACTACCAACTAGTGCTAATCAGCCCCGGTCTCCCTTATTTAGCGTTTCAGCAGCGTCTACTACTTTGGTCATTTGTCTCTAAAAGGGGTCATCGTCTCGACAGATCTCCCAGTAGTATCTCTCCAACAGGGACCCCGCCATGGCCGGAACATTCTAAAGGTGTGGACACACTCCCGTCATGTGTGGAAGTGCAGTATTTGTAAGTGTATGTAAGGGGAGAGAAGAGGCAAAGACTGAAGAAGGAAATACCGCGAGCGGTCACGGTTTGTTATGGTTCTGCATCGACATGCGCCAGGTATTGATCGTCCTGGTAATGAAAAATCACAGTAAACTAACAATCAGAAAAGCCAGTCACTAGAATTCTCGTCTAGACAGTGACTGAACTCAACCTGCATAGTTAGAGTGGAAAATTCGCCATTGTCGGTTCTCGAACCCTAGGACTTCTCGGTCAGAGACACTGCAGTAGTAATGGAGTCATCTCAGTTTGTAGGTGAAGTACACTGGTGATGACAAGGAACAGCAGGTAATATGTGATAAACTGGACTGCTGGCGGGTCGTCTCTAATGCTAACAAGAGACAAGGCATGTAGTTTCGAGTTTTGCGTGTGAATAATAAAGTTCTATTTTCACGATACCACCTAACTATAACCTCTCTGTATACGTCAGTTGACGCATCGCTATGCATTTCCGAGAGAGGGTGACAAGGTTATGGTCTTCGGCATTCGCGATTTATGTACAAAATAACCGTGAGGCTGGTCAAAGCATAATTGGCAATTGCATGTTTATACCCATAATTGAGTGTTTATACCCAAATACTACTTGCGAACACACAAGAGCTTCATACTCGGACCATCATTTAAGTCAGCGCCCAGCGAATAATACCAAAATTAGCGGGATGATGTCCTAAATTATTCTTTCGTCATTCGTACAGCTAAATCCACACCGTCTGGGTAAAGTACGAATTAACAATCAACTCCTCATATCAGCCATATTTCGAACTTTGGCCAAAATATCTTTACTCTTTCTCTAGATCATAACTTATAATTCAATTGTTGGTACATTCCCAAAGCGGAAAGCAGAAGAAATAGCGCGGAGCGAATTCCCTGCCAGTAAGGGGGAGAGAAAGTTCCAAGTCTAGAGAAAGAGAAAGACGGATCCCTCTTTTCGCGAGGATCGCAATGAAGTCGACACAGGGAAACTGAAATCGAAATGATCTTTCACATTACTTAAACCGCTTGGGTAGTCCTGTCTTTCTCGACCGGTGGAGTTTCAGTACGCTAGGCTATTATGAGGAATATTATTTATTGGGAGATTCTCACTTTTCTTTCTTCCTTGGTCTTTTTCCAGCTTCAGAGGGCTGCAGATTTCGACTGTCCGCGCCGGGTACCCACCATGTCCCTCATGGAGACACGTATTAACCTTTCACACTAGACACACTTGCGAGCTCCTCGGTCTGTGGTCTGCAAACTCACAAGGCCATCCACGCCAACACACATACGTGAAAGACAGGGAACAAACAACCATACCCACGGCGGGATGCGAACCCGCAACCCTTCAGACCGGGGCGCCGTGTCGGCTAACGATCTAGCCCCCTCGGCCATCCAGGTCGGCATTGGAAGATTCTCATTGATGATACAAAATTTGGTGAAGACACGAAATTATAACAGAATCATTTTGTTCTCGTTTTTATTCGTTCGCCAATTTACTGTTCCCTAACATTAGTCTTGAATTATTTGGGGGTCCGTGTTTGAAATAGAACTCTGCGTATATATAAACAACTCACGATGACCGTCATTTATTATGACAGATGTTCTGAAAATGTCCAAGAAATTCTTTTGTGCTATACGTTCAAATTTCTTGTCACACAAAGTGAAGACTTCCTCTTAGAATTATGCTCCAAACTTTGACTACACGACTACGGTAGAGTATGTTCTCAGGAAAGTAACGTTACACTTGACGTCCTGGTAAACAAGTAAACGGTACACGGGCTTGTCTCGATAATCGCTACCACACGTCTTAGGATCAACGACACGCTAATTCGCTAAAAGATAACGGGAGACTACGACTTCGTTCCGAACAGTGATTTTCAATGTTCCAGACCATCACGAGCAGCTTCTAGTAGTTTCGAAAATCGTCATTAAGATGGTAAAACGTCAAAATATATTATTTCCAGTTACGTACTTCCATATTTTAAATAAAACAGGGTGCGCAAGATGCAAAAATCCTTCTCAAAATCTGGCAACGATCGTCGAGAAGTGAATAATTAAAACATCTTATCTTATGAAGTTCCAATATTAAGTGGCAAAACGAAGTTTTTCTCGTTGCCTCAGAATATTTGTTTTTTGAGATACGATGTTTTTGCAATTTTGACTAAGAAATGGTGACAGGTATCCCAGATTTTTTTTCAATTTTACACTACCTACGCAAATAATACATTGAATGACAACTGATATATTAATTTGTGAATCTCTCGTCGTAAAATCTAAGTACATTAGAAACCAAATATGAAAATATCACTAAATCTAGTTCAAAAGTTCTCCAAATTCCAAGAATAAAATTTCGTAGCGGAAAATTACAGTAACCAAAGCGACTACTACACAACTTTATAGCTACAATACAATGTTCAAGTAATCTATAGGAACTTACCTCGTATTGCACTGGAAGGAGAAATCATTGCTTAAATTTTCTACAGAATTTCCTCTTTCATTATTAAAATTGTGAAATATGTCTGTAGCCTTCATTATCATATTGTCTTTAGTTGTATTTTTAGCATCATCCAGAAATTTAGGCTCTTCCTGAGCAGACACTTTGTGCAAGTCCAATGTTATATGAGTATCTCGAGTTGGTAGAAGTATCATTGATTTAGATACTTCCTTATTGTCTAAAAGAGAATTCTTGCCACTCTTCTCGTTTTTCAAATAACTATGGTCATGAAGAATCTGCAACACACAAAAATTTTAATTAAACACACATCTCTTATTTACTAAAAATGTTTTCAGTCTTAATATTAGCATGAATATACATTGCATTTAAAACTGATATGAAAGCGTTAAACCTCGGAGGACGAAACGCAGAATGGACATCAAGAATAGATTAATTTGATGACTGAATTATCGTTAGCCTACTCGCATATGCGACTATATATTTAACTTTAATTGGAAGGAAGATGGACGAAATACAATGCATTAATGCCTGAAGCGTTGACGTCACTTTTTGAAATTAAAAATTAATACAAGAGGGTGTGTGGCGTATTGAATGTTTCTTGAAGTAAGTCTTTTAAAATGAGAAATTAGACACTGTAATAATTTGGAGGAAGTGTACCATTTTAGGTAGTATAGTAATTATTAAAAAAATTTCGTAAATGCCAGTAACAATAAGGATAAGGTTTTCATGAACAGTAAAGAAGCAAAGTTCAATGCCAACCAGAGCGGATATGCAAGGTGTCAACACCCTACCCATCTAGTCTGATCCGTCTGTCCACGCCACCGTAGGTTAGGTAACAGTGACGAATATTACCATTTTAAAGACTTTACAGTTAAAACGTAATATCTATTTCCCTATCTACTGCACCCAAGTGTATAATATGAGCTTCGTAATTGATAGGGTGGGGAGCAAGGCAGTAAGAACCGGTCTGAAGGCAGAACCCACTGACCACGCACCGTGAATCAGATATAAAATAATTCGTTCTAGAATAGTACTTCTTTAACTATGGAATATTTTCTCGATGCGATTACATTTGAATCAAATAATCGTCAAATTTTTCTTATCGGTGCTAACAGCTAAAAATCCTTTGCTCACCTAATAGTTTGTGAAAATAATTAAGATTTCTTCCCGGCAGAATGTACTATATGTCTGGTACAATGTAGTAGTTCACAGAATAAAATGCTAAGATTAGAATAAATCAGAAAATTCTGATTCCTCAGTAGCAGTTTTTTCATAGATTATCACATTCTCTCGAATTTTTTATTCGTTTCAATTCTGAATGACTTTCGCTGACTTTCGCAGACTTTAAAACCATACAATAATAGAAGGATGCTAAAATTGCTCCAAATGTCCCGTACGGGACACATACAAATCCGTGTGGGAACATTTCTCGACTGCCCGGTGTTCCCAAATCTGATGTACACGTGATCAGAAGAGCGCTCTAGAAGGAGAAAAACCTTTGAAAATAAACTGGTCGGTGGTCGTCCTCTAGTGCTGACGCCGCAAGGAGGCGATCGGCGAGTATTGCGGAATTACGAGATACTCCTGGATCAATGCCCCGGCCTTGGCAGCAGACCTCGTGGATGCGTTTATATGCATTTCTCATAGCACTGTATGTAACGCGTTGCGACGCAATGCGTCGAAAGTTGCATGGAAAAAATTTTCGTGTAAGTTCAAGCAACAGGAAGACGCATCTTAATTTTGTTAAGAAATACGTTAATTTTGATACGGACTATTGGTGGAAGAAAAATAAGACACAGTTGAAAGGACAAAATTTAATCCCGACCGTATAACTCGGTGGTGGTTCGAACTTGATATGGGATGTACGAGCTCTTGTGGAATGAGGAATTTACACTTCATAGTTCAAATAATAAACCAGAAAGTTTATAATGATATTCTGGACAATAATTTGAGCTACTGCAGCTACAATGAATTTAGAAGATCATTTTATATTTCTACAAGAATGATATTGTAACGTATTAGCCAGCGTGCTTCGTGGCATCTATTTGGGGACGCTTGGTAGAGGATTAGCCTCGCCACAGGAAGGAGAGAAGGGTTTTTCCGTAAAGCAAGAACGCGGAAACGGGAGACACAAGGCTTTGGGGTCTTCCGGTCTTTAGAAACCCTTAATTGTTATAACAGCGGTGGGGGTGGCGTGACGTAGTAGGTCACGTGAGCCTCATCTATATAACGGAGTGCTCAGAGCCAGTGGGTGGGTTCTGGAGACAGTGGGAGAACCTCGTGCATGTGCACAAAACTTGGCGCCACGACGGTGCATATGCGAGCCAGGCTCGCGAGGCAAGTCACGAGTTGACGAAGCCTGCGGAGGACTTTGTGTCCTTGGGTGACTGCGGTCACGGGGGAGCGATGCTGTGTGCGTGCTCCGAGGTGAGGAGTGGTTGAGTGCCACGATTCACGCCGATTCTCAATCGGGTAAGATCGCTCCTGCGATCGAGGCAAACCAGTTGGTACGCCAGTACGGACTTTGTGTCCCAGTGTGACATCTGGTCACGGAAGCTAGGCTTTGTGCGCGCTTCAGAAGTAGGAGTGGCGAATGCCACAATCGAAACCGATCATCAATCGGGTTTGGATCGCTCCCGCGATCAGGGGATAGTAGGTCTATCAGAGCTAGGGTGTAAGAAGGAAATTAATTGTAAATATTTGTTGTGTTTTCTTTGTTAATAAATATATTTGTTATATGAAAGCTCTGTGTCTGTGTTCGCAGTGAGTATCCATGACGTCACAATATGATGCACACATCCCTCAATATGAAACAGTACACTGCCCTCATTTGCTGTTGTACAACGCAGCAAAACAATTGCAGTCTTCTCTACAAACCCCGGGCCTAAACACAAAAAATATGGAGTTTTCTGAATATATATATATATATATATATATATATATATATATATATATATATATATTGCTAAACTGCATGTTACGTCAATTAAACGTTTCAGAGTTGTCCAGTCTCTTTCACTTTCTGAATATGCAAGATATTAACTTTTAATGTGCTGTTTATGCCCTCACCTAGTCTGTTTTTCCTGAAACTATATACGTTCACAACGAATTGAAGGTAGCTTTCTGATTTTTCATGAGCTTTAGCCGATTATGCATGGCAACAAATTGCAAACTCCAATAGATTCTTTAATATTTGACTGGCCCTTTTTGAAATTAAACGGCATTGCAAACAAAAGAGTTTACTCCGACAGAGTCATTATAAACCTCATAATAATGCACCGGTCTGATGTGCATCGTGTCTGATATAAACTTTGTTTCTTTCCCTAATTTTAGCTGTCAAATCTAAAACCAAAGGACAAAGTTGACTTTTCGGCACGGAAAAAGTCCCGCGTCAATGTAACTCATTAAAAGCGCACAAAATTAAGGACGCAATGTACTTAAAACCGCCGCACCGTTTCGCTCATAATTCCAGTCCACGCCGGTTCGCACTGGCGACGTCTATACCCATGCGTGGCCGAAAATCGACGCACAGCTCCGAGATTTTTCAAAGTAAGCGATAAGTTGGAGTGCTAATCGCCGAGGAACGGAATATGAATCGCTACGGGCGGTTGAGTGAGCAGCGACGCTCAATTCGATGTGGTAAAACAAGTGATTCCTTTGTGATCTCATTGTTTTGGGGCAATTTCTCGTATGTTTCTTTACTAATACCGTGTACACGTGATTTTACTTTTTATAAATTTCATCTCTAATATTTTTTTTAATTCATACATGCAAATATTTTAAAATTATTTTTATTATTTTGCTTGGTCATCGCCGCATTTATCAAAGACTGGACGCTTTGCCACTGATTTACTAACAAACCAGAGTTTAATACAGCGTTGCAAGAAGAATGAAGTAGTATTCCTCCTCCAAATCATTGAAAATCTTCATTCAACGCCAAAGGGGCGCAGGGCAGTGATACACGCCAAGAAGAGCAATACCGCAAAATTCAAAAGTTCTTCTTCCTTACAATTTTTGAAAATTATTATTGATAGTAAAATTATTAATATTATTAATAATAATAATGTGTTCAAAGGCTTTTTTGTTCACTTTTGTGATTTTTGCTAATTTTATTACCAGTAGAGTTTCTGCTTTCCGCAAAATATTTAGTTATAAATCTGAATATTTGGGTTTGTTTTATAAGCTGACTAGTCTTCATTTTTTCTCAATCCACAACATACAACTCTGATGCAACAGTGTGCAATCCATTCACGTTTACGCTAATGTAAACGCTAACCTAATGTAACTTATTCAATGAAGCAATCATAACTGAGTAACCCCTTTAATATCCGCGCAACCCTTTCATATAATTCAAGTATTAAAGAGAAAATCTTGGAAAGCGTGACAAACAAGGAGTGCAAACCCATTGATACCTTCCCACCTCTACTTTCCTACCCAGCGACCCAATGAACTCTCGCGCGGAGCGAGGTCGCCGAACAGAACATTTCTCCGGCAGCTTTTGGGGTCGCGGGCACCACTCGCGCAGCCCGGGGCCCGGGGCCAGGGGCATGCAACGCCCCGGCGCGGCGGCCTCGCCCGTTCCAGTTGGCCCTCTGACGAGCGGCGCGCCGTGCAGCGAGCGGCATGTGCCAGCGGGGGAGAACGCGGCGGCGGCGGCGGCGGCGGCGGCGAACGCGGCGGCGGCGGCGGAGGCGCTTGGCGCGTGCGCCGGGCTGCTTGCGCAAGGCGCCGTTTCAGTGCGCTGCGCATTGCGTAACTGGAGCTAGCGTGCCACGGCAGAGCCCGCGGCGCATGGGTTAATCGCGACGTAAAGAACAAATGGAAGTCAAGTAGGCAGAAATTGTGCTCGGAAGCACGGAAATAATTTGCAATGCACACGTATAAAACTACCTACGAAAATCGAGTGCAGTTTTGTTGTTCCCCCAAACATTACACGTTGTTTTGCGCATTAACTAAAAAGTAAAAAGTAATAATACAGCATAATGTACCAATAATACAGCATTTAGTGATTACAGAAAAATTCAATGCAAACTGTTTTCTCTACTAATAGTTTCTGCATTTGCCCGAGGCGGTTCTGCGCTCATGAGAGGTGAGGTGTGCGGGTGCGGGCTGAGACGTTTGCTCTTGTGGCTGAAATACAGCCCGAGCCACAATCAAGGATGGGGCCAAAGTGGGGGCGTACCCCATCACTTTACGTCTTGCGTCTTTTCTACACGTAACCGACATGTATCCTTGCATGCAGACTATGATGACAATGTGATCTATTTAATATCCCCATCAGTCAAATACTTCAATCAATTACACGACACGGCTCAGGCCATTAGGTTTGTTTTTCCGCCTAACCATGCCAATTTTGCTATGCTCCTTTCGCTATCTAGCAGAAAAAGAAGGTATCGCTCAGACGAAGAAACAGGCCCTTTGGAGGAAAACTGGAGGAAACAGGCGTGAGGAACTTTTACATGCAGTAAATCTATATGGGACAGGAGACTACTTCCCCTACGTAGAAAGGCGTACGAAGATTTTTTTCACCCTTAAAAAGCTTAGATAGCCTTAGTCTACATAGATTGGGTAGTGTACGGGATTTATACATGGTTTGCGTGTAGACGTAGACTATAGAACTTCACGGATCAGACGACGCACATTACTGAAGGGGACACCGACCAGAAATCACTACCCTTACATTCACTATGCTCACAAACTTTTATTAAAATACCTTGGACTTTCACGGTAAATAGTGGCGAAGCTAGGCCTTGGGATATGCGGAGGGCGGCAATTCAAAAATATCATTATGATACTGCTAATAATTAAAGTTATTGAGTTATTGGAAACTATGTTACAATTTTACATGTTATTTAAATAAATAATGACCGATTTTTGCGTTTATTTCGGGGACGACAAGGGACTAATGAGCATAGCCGTTAAGTGTAGAGCATATTTTTTATCACGGAGATGGCTGTATTCTTTCTTCGCTAGATGGCGAGATCCGGCGCCAACCGACGTCGGCTTGAGGGCTTTTCCCCCGTATCCACATATCTCCTACCAGCGTGGCATTGCCCCAACAAGGTCTAATTGCCCCACACGCGTGGTAATGTAGAGCAAGTAAGTGTAAGTAAGGGTCAAGAATAGGACAGACAAGGGAAAAAGGATCGCGTGTGTTTGCTACAGCACTGCTTCGCCATTGGTAGGAGGTCCATCCACCAGGCTCCGGTCTGGTACTGATAAGAGAAATTGCGGAAAACTTGTGAACAGCCGGCCACTAGAATTTTCCTCCGGACAGCGGCGGGACTCGAACCCCAGGTCATCCCGGTCAGGTGCACCTCAGTGACATCAGTTGATGCCCTGAGCCACTTCAACAGGTATATTCCACTTAATATTTCGCTCTGCTGTAAGTTTCGCTGTTATTTGCCATCCTCTTTTATGGTATCGTTCGGACGAGATTTTTGCATTTTGGTGTAGACATCCTCCTGCGTCGAATATTCGGGCCTATCTTTCCAAAATCACAAGGAGATTGAGAATTCTACAAATTTTTGTCTAGTGTTCTGTCTTTTAAACACTCAAATAACACTAATTTCTCAGTTATTATATGTCCACATTCGTTTCAATAAATCTGAGCACTTTAAACCCTCATTGAAATTGAAATTGCTATAGAATTCTCAGTTATTACTACTATCAGATAAGCCCCGGAAGCGAGCGCAAGGCAAACAGCACGTGAGGTTGCAACAAAGTCCGTCACCTGGCGAACAATTCATGCGGACAGATAACGAACTTTCCGCTTCCAGCAGGTGCAGCATTTGCGCAGTACAGACTTACAATGACGTTCTGAATTCTCGAGGCATTTCCTGCGCAAATGCAAAGAAAACTAAGCTTTTCTGAAACCGTTCATGTGAGGTCAAAGCATCACAGTCCTTTGTCTGGCGAACAATCTATGCGTAGATATTACGACTTTTCAATTTCCAGCAGGTGCAGCATGTGCGCAGTAGACACTTATAACGTAGTTTTCAATTTTGTAGGGATTTCCTGCGCAAATGCAATGAAAATCAAGAATTTCGTTCTTTGGTCATCTGAAGCGTGTTTTACAAGCACTGGCACAATTAATGTGCACAATTTGCATGTGAGAGCCAAGGAAATCTGCATGTTGCAGGTAGTGTAGCTCATCAAGAGCGATTCTCTGTAAATGTGTCGGTTGTCATTGTGGATGAATTTATCCTCAGTACTCACTGTTTACCAGAGCGTTTGAGATGCATTCAGTATCTGAATATTATAACGGTTACTCCCAACTCCTCGGGAGCTGAGGGGTAATGAAAGACCTCGTGTATCCTACCGAAGTCGAGCATCATGATCTCCTTCGGCGCATTGAGGGCGTGGCGGCAGAAATTAAGGCAAAATCCGGCTAAGTTGTGACCGTCGTGTCTACCTTGCGTTCCTTGCGTTCACGCTATTTTGAACACTTTTAGAGCCGTGTTACACGAGGTGAGAATACGAAAGTTTGGTAGCATACGTAAATATAATGTATTCTCAATAACACTTAAATAATTGTTTGGTTTTTTTCACTCTCCTTTCATATTTATTGGATAAGTAGGCAATAATAATCAAAGGGAAACAATATTTAATGTAATATTTTGTCTACCTTTCTTGCAAAGAATGACCAATGACAAACTTTTTTTCAAAATTCTGAATAGGGTTTTCACTATTTCTTTTTGCACTCCTGAATAAGTGTACTCTATCACCGGGTTACGTATTAGCAATAAGGACTGAATCACACTGTATACACTGCATAACTTACATGGATCAAGGGGATCGTGGTTACGATGGAAATATGAAAACAATCAGTTGAATGATGATACATGCCAATTTAACATCTGGTTAATTAGTAAATCTGAATAATTAATATTAAGGAAAAATAAAATCGTGTATGAGTAAGGGATTTAACTCGTTCTAATGATCGAGCGGCGACAAAAACTTTGGCGCTCGATCATGAGAACCCTTCCAACGCCCCTGGTGCGTCAATAAGCATTATTGCAATAGCGAGTGTTTCATTGCGTGCAGAGCTCAGAGTCGAAGGCTGCGCACCTGGGCCTTCCGGAGCAGGGCGGCGGCCGCGCGCTGGGAGGCGAGCGCGGTCTCCCGCTCGCGCTGCTCGCGGATCTCGCGCTCCACGATGGTCTCGTTGGCCGGCACGCTCCACTTGGCGGCGCGCGCGCCCTCGCCCGGCCCCGGCCGCGCGGCCCCGGCCCCGGCCCCGGCCCCCTCCTGCCCCTGCCCCTGCCCCTGCCCCTGCTCCACGAACGCCTTGGCGATCGTCTCCACCACTTTGGGGCCCAGCCCGTTGGTGGCCGGCTCCACCGCGTTCCAGCTCTTTGGGGACTCCATGTTCTTCGAGGGTTTCCTGCAACAACGACAAGAAAAAACAACTCAACATTCAACTCCACGCTGTTGGGCGGGCATCACATCGCGTAATCCTCTCTATCAGATGTTCTCGCCCGACTATCTTGCGCGTTCAGCTCTTAATGGTATGAAGCAAGAAATCAAAACCTAGCATGTAGAAGCGAATAAACTCACAGCAAAAACAGATACATCAGTATGCATGGATACAACTAACACGGAATTTAAGATCTATTATTGACTATAGTATAAGAAGACAAAAAACTAAAAGTCTAGATAAAAGACATAAGAGTATTGAGAGGCCCCGATTGTGGATCAGATCATCAATTACTGGTGTCCAGAATTTTCTTTCGTTTTAAAAGTACAAGAGATGCTTACAAAATTGAAGGTGGTAATCATAGGAGGATATAGAGAAATGTTTTGGGAACACTAAAGCAAATAAAGCATGGGGTATACTAAAGTCAATGAGAAAACAAAATAATAACTTGGCAATTATTAGTCCAATAAGAATGGAAGAGGGGAGGGAATATTATAAAGCACTGCTTATGAAAGATAGATCCAATTTTTTGCTGGACATGGTACATGAGAAGAGTACAAATGAAAATTTACACATCCCACCGGTAAGGACTCAAGAAGTAATCATTTCGGTAAAATTAAGTACGTACGGTCGATCAAGCGGTCTTGGTAAAATTATATATATATATATATATATATATATATATATATATATATATATATATAAAAATTAATAAAGTCCCGCATCACTTATAGTTCTAGTAGCTATGGAATAAAGTATAACTTTATAAACTAGTTGCCTAATATAATATTCTAGATTCACGAATAAATTTTTGGTTCCCTTAATTTTTCTTAATTTATAACTCATCATCCCTTCCCCATATTGAAATTACATCACAATCCGATCTACTGTAGCTTACACAAAAATATCTAAACGCTATAGTGATTGATACGAACTTCGAGGCCAACTCTCAACACGGCGTAGAAACGCGTACTTTCAAACGAGTTGTGAGTGCTATAACCTTGAGAGATATGTAGAACTCGTTCTTCCTGATTTGCTGTGCACGCCTTTCGTTTCCACTTTCGATATTTTCTGGGATATGCACTTTTAGTTTCGCATACGTACGTAGTTTCCTAGAAAATATTCGACTTCTCGAATGAAAGTTCATATTGAGGCACAGTCGTAAGATAACGTTATTAATATAACGAACACTTGCTCGGTGCCTTGAAACGCTGCATGAAAACTACGTTCTGAAATATCAACATTTCCATCTGTGCAGTCAAATCCGTATTGAAATTGAAACTAGTGGTGCTTGAACAGCACATACTTTTGTGTATTACACAGGCCGGCAAAATATTTTGTCTGCGGCACAGGGTTGACACCAAATCTCGATGGTACATCCAGTGCAGATCTGTAGCGTAGAATTGTTTACAAACGACGGAGGGTAAGGGGCAGAGCCCAGTTTCGTTACAGATCACCATCATGAATACTATGCTATGTAGTAGTGTTGAAGTACAGACAAGAGTTCTAATTCATAGGCCTCCATTCGAACGATTTCAACGCAGTTAGCAATATTGTTTTGTCAAATGTACATTATGTAAATCCTGAGAGTGATAAAAGTATTTTCTAAATTAGGGCATTCGATCTTGTACAAAAAACATAATGTATTCTGTGCAGCAAAATGTTCAAAGAATCGTGTAATGGTAACGGTTACGTAATTTCATAATGCAACTTCTATCCCACTTACACTTCAGCCATCACTACAACAACTCCAAAACAAACCAAGCGCAATAGAGTAGAAAAATATAGTCATATTTTTTCTTCAAAAATTTAAATGAAAACGGTTTTTCTGCCATTTAATACAGTGTATTTAATTGTTTTACAGTGTATTTAATACAATACCATTTAATACACTGTATCTATACTACTACTCGTACTTTCGAGTATACGCATAAATTGACAGAAAATTAAGTAGTATCTCTCCATGTGATATCTCAATGGTTTTCATATATACCAAGGAAGACAGGAAAAATACGAAAACAAAGAATTAATTTCGATTTGGATTAGAGAATTACACCCCACTCATGCATACAACATATTTAAGACGATAATATGTTGGCAGATCATGACATACAAAATATTACTGCAACACACCATGCAATAACGCATAGCTTTTAAATCTAATCACAAGGTTTTCGTGTTCGTGAAGTGGGATAAAGTGGGAGTCTGGTAGGAGACACAAGGGGAGAGGTGGGGAAATGAAGATAATTGGGGATAGGTGGGGAATAACTGAAGAACATGTGTAGAAATGAAGGGGGAGGGATAAAGGGACAGGTGAAGAACCAATTGTTGCTTAGTATTTCACAATGTAATACCTTTTTGAACGTTCTATTATAGTTTTGAAGATTTAGATCTTTTAGGTGCCCTCCCTCTATAGCATGGTTGGTCAGAAAAGTTAGAAACTCGATATGTAAAATTAAATAGAAAGAAAAAGAAAAGTGCGAAATTTTTGCACGGCTCCGGCTGGTACTATATGATACGCTACGATAGACGACATTTTTTATAACTTATACGAAACCATTGACACAAACCCCTTTAAGAGTGCCACTGCTACATAGGGAACTACTCCCTAGTCAATATTAAAACAGATTTAAGATGAACTGTGCATACTTTCTCGCTTTATCTGTAATGGCAACGCTTATACATGAACCTGCAAAAGAATTTTCAACGCCGAGACTAGAACTCAGGACCATT
The DNA here is from genome assembly GCA_038098605.1 of Gryllus longicercus. NCBI lineage: Eukaryota > Metazoa > Arthropoda > Insecta > Orthoptera > Gryllidae > Gryllus > Gryllus longicercus. The sequence continues at coordinate 40,862 of JAZDUA010000661.1, forward strand.
GAGTTAACTCACCGTACGCTTTACCGCTACCGTGCGCACTCGCTCTGACGTACTGCCATGGGCCGATGCCGAATCTAATTTGTCTCTCCTATTATGTCGCACTCGCAATATTCGAAAATTCAGAGAGTTCAATGAAAACAAGATCGGGTCCATTCTTTAAAACACCACTTTGCTATAAAGATAATAGAGAATACATGAAATATAAGAAATTTAAAGAAAAAATTGTGAGCGGGTTTTGAAAAAAAAATTAAAAATAACTTTCATTACTTTCAAGCACAAATGACGTCGAAAAAATTGTACCTGTTCTTTCTTAGAGAGCTGATTCTCTTGAATGTAAAAATCTCTATCTTCAACTTTGTAGTTTTTAAATGTTACTTCATTTTAAATGCAATTCTGAAAAATACTTCACCGGAAGCACCACTGTTTACTGGCCTTTGATACACGAGAGAAAATTTAAAGAAAAAGCTCTGAGTTTCTGTTTCAAAGCAGTTTTTGAGAAAATACTTGTTTAAAAAAATAAAATTGCCAATACTTCACGCAAAATTATGCGAAAACTACTCATTTTTCCAAAAATAGAACATGAACTTACTTCAAGATAATTCTTTAAAGAACAGGTTATATTAAGTAAAACTGTCTATGATCACTATTGTAGTTGCAGGACGATACCGAAAAAGAAATTGAACTTTAGCAATTTTCGAAAAGCCTGGTATTTCAACGAAAATTAGTCCAGCACCATTCTTTTAAGCGTTCTTTACACTATCCGAGGACGAATTTTAATCCAAAAATGTCTATTCCATTTTTGAGAAAATGTTTACAATGTTGCTAAGACTTCGTGTTAAGTATCCCAAAAATAAAAATATCAGTTTCAAACTCGTGAGGCCTTGAGTTCCATTACATCGATCAGGGAAAATCAATTTTCGAGAACCGGTCCGGATGGCCGAGATCGCTAAGGCAGTAGTGGCGTAGCGATCTCGGACCGAAGGATCGCGGGTTGGAGTCCCGCCTCGGGCATGGTTGTATTGTGTTCGTCCTTTCACGCCCTATCATCATCATAACGTGTCATCCTCATAGTTACCATGCCGTTACGCAATAGAGGTCGCTAATGACCTAGACGTTAATGTGACCTTAAATAACACAAGAAAAGAAAAAAAATCGAGAAAATCGATGAAGGGTTCAGGCGCTGGCTTTACGAACAGACGGAGGTTTTGTCGTCAATATTTTTTCGGTATCAAGGCCCCGCGGAACATAGATTCAGACTACACAACACTAAGAACACTGAGCCGACAGAATTTCACGCAGTTTGCCGCCGACATTTTTCCTGTAGAATTTACGGAGAAGCTAAAATCAAAGGAATTAGAAACAAATTATTTTGCTCGTATTCCAACATCAGCGTCTTTTTTGTTAATCCCTCGGGGAAGTTTCTTTTTCCTGAACTTTGGTCGCATCTGTTTGCGATGATCGAGAAGACTTCTGTTTTCAAAGACAGCTAACGTCTTTCAGGAAGTTTTCTTAAGCAATCAGCAATACTACAAACAATCACCATATTCGACGAGCTTCGTCACCTTTCCTATTTACACGTGTAACGGTTCGAACAGAGCGAACAAGTTGACTCAAAGTTGCATTCTACCCGTCTTTGCCATATGAAGTTCTTGGGTATTGTTTTATAATTTTTGGAATTTTAAAAACATTTAAAAAATGTATTTCTAATCTCCAATTACGATATGAATATGTAGATCTTGAATCTTTTTATCACAACTAACTACACAATCGCGTTTCTCTTCTAAATTTCAATTTTGGAATTGTGAAAAGGTAAAAGGAATTGTCAAACATATGGCCAAAATAGCCGTAGAATACTTGAAGGTATTAAGGCAATATACTGTTAACCCTCAATCTAATAAATAATGAAAGCCAGAAGCCAAATCTCAGTTCGCCTAACTCCAGACATTTCTCCTTTCGTGCATATGTAACTAATCAAGTGCAAAACTGTATTTATTAAACTAGTTGGATGATATCCATGATCATGTGGTATGACACCCCTTGAAATGAAGTTCAAATAATCTTATTTCAATACATACTACTTACGACAAATCCATTTTTTCAATTCTTAAGTAATACAAAAAACATGAAAATGTGAAAGAATGGAAAGCAGAGTTCAGGAAAAAAACTGCAACAGTTTTGTGAATATTTGAAATATGTTTCATGTCTTCAAATACTAAGATCCCTTCGCTTCCCTGAGCACGCGCTAGCAGGGGGAGCGCTGCGTGACCTTGTGTGGCGGACAGTTACATTACAAAAATATTCGTTAAACACTAGTCGCCAAAAAATCAAAATTACTAAAAAATGCTTATCTATGCTATCTATATGACAATATAATGGATTCGTGTTTTTACGCTTGTCATGATACACTGAAAAAATGAGTATAGTTCTATTTGATAAAACAAAGTTACCTCCAATATCTCGTAAAATACAATTGATAAATATACATGATTACACGTATCAATTAGCCCCATTCTCTCATGCACTTCCGTGAAAACTGCATTCCTTTACCTTCAACAGTTCAAAAGTTACAGGAGGTTCAAAGTTTACGTGACTCATCCTGTATAGTAATTACATCTTCTAACACGTGTAGTCAGAATCCATATTTTGTGGGTCTTCGATAACGAAAAATTGATTGACGGCAAAAGGTTTGGCCGTCTCTCAAATCTAGCGCCGAAACTATTCACCCGAATTCCTTCGAAATGGATATTTCGCTTTCAGGTTAAAGGAGCTCGAGTCCCTCTGAGTTTCCAACCGATATTTTTATATTAGAGGGTACCTTATTAAAAGCCTCAACATTTTCAAAATTTTCTCAAAACTAGCTCAGATTGCGTAAAGGACGCTTAAGTGAATGACGCAGGTCTTAGTTACGATAAAATCCCAAGTTTTTAGAAAATTGCAATCGTTCAACTACAATATTGAAGATAAAGATTTTTTCGAATTTTCGAAAATTAAAAAAAGTTGGCACTTTAAAACTAAAAAATTGAAGATAGAAATATTCGCCTTAAAGAAATGTGTTCTAAAAAATTAGCACTTTGCAAAAGGTCATGTACTTTTTTTTAACAAGTAGTTTTGGGGACAGAAGCCATGACAAGTATTTTTCTCTAAAAGAAATGTTATCGAATCACACAATTTTTTTTGTAACGTGAAAGAAATACTGTACTGTGTGTTCACAACACAGTGTCAACACACTGTGTGCGTCTATTAGCAGAGAGACCAATGTGAAATCAGTTGTCTGACTGCCGCCGTGAGAGATGATTGTAAACCGTTTCAGACAGCGCTCGCTCATACGCCATGATAGCCGGTCTCTATGGAAGAAATGCCCGAGAATATCACAGGGAACTGGTGGAAAATTTTGGAAATAATGCCCTTCCACACTGAAAGCGAGATGGGCAGGAGAGTTTCTGTGAGGACGCATCAGTGATGAGCAACGCACATGACCTGTGAGTATGCGGACCGATGTAGCACGTACGGTAATCAACTATATGCCTAATCGGATATACACTGGAACGTAATGCTTCTGGAATGTTGTAAACTTGTATGTGCTATAATGCTTTGAAACATGAAAACAGGAGTCACGTCAAATACCTTAATAAATATGAGGAACCCAATTTTGACGTGTTGTTAAATGTCCATGCGCTTAATTCATACATTGTCCTTTCATATGTATATTTAATATTTTCCATCCGCACTCATATTCTCAAAAACACTAATCAATATAAATTGATTATCCCGGGTTTCGGCACCATTTTTAAGGCATCGAAATGCGTTGTTCGTTCGTTGGAGGACCTGAAAATGTTTATGATGCCGGCGATAGTAAACAGCTTCCAATAGTTCTGGCCTGTGAAAATTGAACAATTAGGCTGACATCACATGTCGGCGTTAGAATCTGATTTCCAACACTTAAGTATTTCAAGAAAGATGTGCGTCACTTGTCTTGTCACTCCGAATCTTCGCACGCATGCATCCACGAACAGCGTCGAGGTATGAGAGAATGTCTTTCGCTTCCTGTGCAACGCAGTCCGCCTCAGTTGGTGCGGCTGATTTAAACAATGCGTGCAAACAGCCTTCAGTGGAATCGACTGCTTATCGTCGAAATTGTCTCGTGCGTCGGCCTGGCCAGTGCTGCGCCCAGCTAGCAAGTTGCGAGTAGCTTGAAAATACGTATTCTTAGATACCTCGTTTTTACTACCTGCAAATGAGGTTGGGGTTTTGAAGGAAAATTACTCTATATTGAACGCGGTATGTTTGAAATGTTCGATCTTAGCTCTTACAAGCGACCATTCAATGGTTAACCCGGCGAAATCTGGCGTCAGCTTTTCCCTATAGATAGATATTCACTCTCAGTATATGCTGTGATAAAAACTAGCCGCCGTCACGCACCCCGAAATTATTAGGAAAATATCGAAATTCCACACTTTTCCGAGGCAACTCGTCATTCCGGTGGTGTTTGTGCTGCCCTGCCTATCGTAAGAGAATGTCAGCCGAGGCAACAAGCGTTCCTACGGGCACGAGTTCCATTTCAAGGCAGCGAAACACTAAGCTACACTGCGATTTTTCCCACTCTGCCCCTGGCAGATATCAGCTGTTGACAGTTTCATCCAATCGGGAGCTTGAACGTCACCATAGAGACGGCACTACGGTGACGTTCAAGCTTCCGATTGGATTTTCTAAGGGAAACGAACTTGAGGACATGTGGTCCATTTCCATCGCAGTTCTCTCCACAATTAGGTACAAGTTTTTTTAATTTTAATATATAACTTCTGGTTGTTGCTGCGCGAGAGCGAATCTTGAATTATTTAGTATACAAATAAACCTCGTCAGTACGCAGTACGGGAAAACCACGATGTACGCAGAAAGTGCAATCATTAAATGGAGGAATCTAAGCCTTCTAAGCGTGACTTCACAAACAAGAAAAATGAAATTCAAAGAAAAATGTAATAGAATGTCTACTAATATCTCATTCTGTAGATTACGGTATGGGAAACGTTTCTTTCGAAACTCTCTTTGAGGGCTGTGGCCTCAAATTTCCATATTTTAACGTCGTAGAACCCTTCGTTTAGGAGTTATTTAACTCTATAGACTTCGAGACTTGCAAAAGGAATGTATACTACTGAAATAATATAGGAGACAATGAGCTAATCATAGTCTTCGAGCAGCTCAAACCCACCATACCAAATATACCGCATTGTCAGTAGGCGCTTATGATGAATCTCTATTTTTGCCGGATTTGCAGCGTTTAAAAAAATTAAATCTATATACAAAAGAAATTCTTTTTGAATATTTGAAATTATCAAACTCTATAATCGTAAATTTTAATTCATGTATAGATTACTCGGCTATAATAATCGATCTACTATAATCGATTTAAGTGTGTTTATTAAACGTATAAAGGAATCGCTGTCGTACTAATTGCGATTAATCTCTAGTGTCTAATTGACGAATAAACAAAATTAATCAACTAATTCAGTATACCGGGACACAATGTTCCCCGAAAGGAACTATTATTTTCCGCCCAGCAAACTGTTAGGTATAACCTACAAGTAGAGATCCTAGCGAGTAATGACAGTACTACGTGAATCGTTTGCTGCAGCAGGTGCTGATCTAGCTGATGAGGGGAGATTATAGATTATTGTTCAATAATAAACATTTGTTATTATATTGTATATAATTTTTGTTGTGTATAGATGATACTATACATTTTTAAAAAAAATAATTACATAAATCTAACAAATATTTAAATCAATTTTGCCAAATAAAGGAAAGTAACAAACGAAAACTATATTGCCCCCCTCCCCCGGATTCCCCATTGCGTTGCAGCATGGCGTTAACAAAAACAGCGTGGTCAAAACTGATAGAATTCTTTATTTTTTAGTAACTTCCAGTGCGCAACGGCAGCTATTTATTCGCAGCACACACAAACAGTGAATATATTTCAATAGAAAAAAATCAGGCCAGATTTTGACCTGAAACTGTCGAAAGGCACCTTGTTAGTTTATGCCAAGGAGAGCTTATAACTTTTATTTTAGGTTAGGCGCCCAATTTGAATGAATTTTGGTGCATATTAACACTATGACTTACCCAATACTCTTATTTTTTTCTGGCACGTTATTTCATATTGTACGCCGCCACCGTATAAAAAATTTCGTGTTACAGAGCGCTGTCTTTGCGCCAGCTGGCATTGTTACGGCTCTCGCAGTTGAGGCAGTTAGCTGGAAGGAGTGTCAAGGAGAGGGTATCTGGAAAGGAATCGTTACATTTTCCCTCGAGGTAGTGGCAGAATATTAAGAATAGACGTACTTGTAAAAACGATAAATTTCTAAAAAATGTTGTTATATATAATTTGTCATTTCAGGGCTGGATTAATCAAACTTTTGCCAGTTAGCGGTGATCCCAGGATTGGGCGCTGTTTTATTTAATATCCAAACCTGGGGGTAAGAAAAACATGGCGAGCCTGGCGAATACCCATCACTGTACCTAGCTTATTTGGCCTGCCTGGGCTCTTTCTTTCAGCACAGTGCTATAGAAACTGAGACGATTTTCTGTCACTTTCAGAAGACAATGAGACGAATATAAATTATAAAGCTAGAGCTTAACTTTTGCACCGGACGGGAATAGAATCCGGGACTGCCTTACAGAAAGCTAAATATTGCTATGCAACAGAATCCTATCTCTAGTATGAACTCGTCTCGTGAAGCTCGTTATCATGGAGTAAGAATTATATAGGGTTCCATTTTTTTAAAATGGAAGTTGTGTCGATATCGTAAAAAAAGATATAGTTTAATATTATAGCACTTATCTGCCCCCTCCCATACATTCGTTTTAGTGAAAACCGCATCACAATATCTGCAACGGTTCAAGAGATATTCGAAGGGATATTTGTACTTTTGCAAGTTTCTAAAATTCACAGTGTTTAAGAAAAATGAGACCGACACTATTTCTTAAGCGTTCTTTACTTTACCCGAGGAAAAACTTTCATCCAAAAATTTCGAACCGTTTCTGAGAAAATTTTGAAAATGCTCTGGCTTTATATAAAGTACCCGCAATAATCAAAGGGGTATCCGATTCAAATTCGCACGGCCTCGAGTTCGTTTATATCGGGGAAACGGGGAAAGTCAGTTTTGAAGAAAATCGTCTGGACGGCTTAGGTGCAAGTTCTGACCACAGACCGAGTCGTATTGCAGTCAACCAATTTTTCGGTTTCAAGGACGTGGATTATGACTACACAATTTTCTATATCCTACATTAAATAGCATACACTTCCCACTTAAAGTCGTGGTAACTAAGTAATTCCTAGGCATTTTAGGATCCCCTGGGTTCCCTTGACTTCCCCACGAGACAATACAGTTCAATTCCTGCATTTACTACCAACAATGCTAAATTTCTCCATTGTAATTTACAAAGTGTGTAGAGTTTAATAGAGCTCCTGAGATATCGAGATAGTAGATCGCCTCGAGACGTGATCCCCAGAGTCTTCAGGGCGCAGACTGTGGATCTTGGCATGGCCCCAGAGGTTCCAACCACCACTGACAGGAGTCTGGCGTTGGGTACTCCATGAAGTTGGGCTGCCAGGGGATGACTGGTTGGTATTTTACCATATTTTCCTCCCCTGCTTTCTGAAGGCTAGACCCATCCTCATGGCGGACAGTCACATACACCACGTGGACCCCTTCCGGCTTTTTATTACCAAGTCAGATTAGAGTCTAACCCCTTCGGCAACGGAAAAAGTGGCTTCCGTGAACACCACGGTGTCCGATTTCGGGAGCATCTTCACTTCTATGAAGTTCTTGATCTCATCATGACGCTTTATTCTTGCTGGCTTCGTAAGAATGCACTGACCGAGGATGTGATTCGTGGTTTCTACCGCTGTATTGCACTTTCTGCAGAATACATTCTCTCTGGGCCTTCCTCTACTAAGCGTAGTTGTATTGGCAGCGGTATTTGATCTCAATTGGAGTGCAGTGATAAAAAGTCCAGGTTTCAGAAGATGTTAATCTTTCAAAAAGGCATTTCCAATCGGATCATTTATATGCGCCCTAACCGCTCTCCCTTGGGATCCCAACTTCTCCTAGGCGGCTACCTCGTCATCGGCGCATTTCTTCTTACAAGCCCTAAAATCTTGTTCAGAATAGGGCCAGATGAGTCTCAGTGAGTTTGCGGTCTTTAGTGTCCGTTGGTAAAAACTCTGACTGGAGCTCAACCATCTGCAAATAGGATCTGCAGATTTTTCTAATCGTAATCCTAGGTTCAGCGCACCTCTAGGAAAGTGTTGGGCGAACCGCAGCAATCCCAGTCCTCCATCTCTCTTGGCCAGATAGAATAAGCCATCTGCAGTACTCATATGTAGATGTAGGAACTGTTTGACTGCCACTCTGATTTGACCGTCCGCTTCCCTGAGCATCGACATAGGTGGCATGGGTAGAAACACTTGATAAATGTAATGCGGCATTATGTAGGTTTGCCAACTTCTGAGTGGGCTTTAAATGCGCCCTTTGAAGCCTCGACACTGCTTCCATTAAATGGAATTAATGGAAAATTAAGTTCCATATGGATGCTTTAGATGGGAAGCCGTTCCAGATAGAGTAGTTCACTCCCAGGTATGTAAGAGTATGATCATTGCGGACAAGGGGAATTCTCTCCCCCAACCTTTCCAGACAGGGGTCCTCAATGAACCAGGATCGTTCAAACGTTGTAATTTGAAATGATGAACATTTCGCCAATGTCATTCCGAAGGCCCCAAGATATTCTACCACATCAACCAATTCTTGAGCTCCCGGGATATCTCCTGCTAACAGCTCCAGATCGTCAGCAAATGCTAACACGGACACACTCCTTCCCAATAGCGTATATCCTGACATATTTTCCAATTTCTCAAGCAGGCACTCCGTGTTGATATTTAAAAGAAGTGGGGACAAGGGATCCCCCTGAGAGACGAAGTTACGTGTTAGAGGAAGTATTTTACTACAAATAAGAACCATTTTCATCCATCCTTTGATAACAGGGGCGCAAAATAGTTTTTATGGCGAAAAATCGCCACTTTCCGTAGTAGCACTACAATACTTGATTTTTACTACGTAAGTACGTGGCATGGCAAATAGTAAAAAAGTTAGTGTTCAATAACGCAACACGTGAATAACTAATATTTAATGGCAGCCTGCTTCTGCCTTGTTGTCACGTGTCCGTTGAGTCGTAAGCAGTGCCGCAATGAATAAGATAATTCAGACGTTACGCGCAGTATGAGATTATGAGGAACAGCACAATCAAATATTTCCATTTTTTCAGTTCAAATCAAAACCTTTTTTAGGTCGCATCAACATCTGGGTCATTAGCGACCACTATTGCTTTTAATGGTATGTTAACTGTGAACACATGATATAGTGATGCTAGGGGGTGAACGTGCGAACACAAATACAACCATGCCCGAGGCGGGACTCGAACCCGCAATCCTTCGGTCTGAGATCGCTACGGCACTACTGCCTTAACGATCTCGGCCATCCGGACCGGCACTGATTCATTGTTTTGGTATTTTCTCAGAGTTCCCGGGCATCTAACGAAATTACGGACTTCTCTCTCTCCCTCCCCCTTCTTTCTCTTTCAAAGCCGGAGAGAGTATAATTTTCTTTCAATATCTTTGTGCATTGAAATTTAGTAATATAGAAGATAGCAAAATGAGCTCCTTAGGATCTGACGCTGGCGGTATGGCCTGTACACTACCATCCTTGATAGCTCCTCTCAAAATCCTGCTTATGGAAGTCTGATAGCTTGCCTGTGCCCCTCTGTTTTTCACGGTTACACTTCCTCCAATTTATCATTAGAGGCAAATTAAGTGTTGTTCGATGCGTGTTTGTGCTGGTGGGAAACTGACTTTCGGCTCCTTTCAGAACATTCTAAAATAATTGTAGAAAAATATGTTTTTCGAGAGGTAGCTAAGAATCGACAATGCATTTTATGTCCGTGTGGGGGGGGGGGGGGGGTAGAGCGCCTACAGAAGTACTCGACAAGATGAATCAATTGACACTATTCTTAACTGGATCGTGATTAAGTGGATCCCTATTCTCAACTGAATTTCATAAGTATATTTTCTATTTACAAAGCCTGACGTATTTTGTATTAATCATCCTATATGAATCAACAGTTGTGAAGAAATTATCTGTATTTCAATTATTCCTTATGAGAATATACGAGTGTTTTGGATAACAAGCACGTTTCTACAACGGATTATCCTCGCAAAGCGAGGTTATACTGTAGTTCGAGAGTAACAAAAATTAATGAAAAACAGAAATGTAAGTTTTTGTGGGCTCTGATCACAAATTTATGGGATAGGTAGCACTTTTCCGTTTTACAACCAAGCAATAGAAAAATATCAGTGAAGTTTCGAGGACAAAAACCTCGTCAACCACTGAAAGACCACGAGGAACTTGATTGTTACTTGTTAATACTTTTTTTAACACCTATCGGTGGGTATCGTCCAAGCTAAGTGATATTTTCTCGAGACCCTACGATAACAACTTACTTGTTTTCCTAGCTTTATTGTTCCTTTTCTCAAAATTTTGCTTCGAAAGAGGGGATCCTAGCATATCACCCATCGGCATTAACGCAGCTCCGATGACCACGGAAAGTGCACCTTTCTCCTTCAAACGCCACTTTCGAAGCGATGAGTAATCAATGAATATTGTACAATTAAAGCAGATGGCAATAAAAAGCAAAATTAAGAAAACGGAAAGTATCGCATACTTCACATTAATTAGTTTTTCAGAACGCGATATTTCATTACATAAAGACACTTTCATTAAGTTAGTTGATGTCATGCGACTATAAGAGATATATTTGAAATGTTTGTGCAATTTAAGCAACAAAAAAAACCTTAAAAAATGAAAAACAATAAAAAAAACTTCAAAATATTTCTAATGTTAAATTTCAGATCCAGATAAATTAATTCCTAATTGGATTCATTGCTTTAATTCTGAAATTATTTTATTTTAACTTTGGGAGCTCATATAAATACATGTTGGGGTAAAAAAACCTTGAGCTCCAATTGTTTCCTCAATTTTTTTAAACCAATATAAAAAATTAATAAATTCAAAATAATCTACAATATTTATTCTTTACGTGTTTTCACTGAAACTTATTTACTGATAACTACTTCATAAATTAAATTAATTTATTGATGAAGCTTTAACTGATAAATCTATTGTAATACGAGAAAATTTTTTTTCAAAATGATTTCAAAATTTCACATAAAATAATTATATCACTTTCTAATATTTATTCAGCTATTTCATTGAAAATTTCACATTCAAGTAAGGAAATACATTCTAAATACACAGAAAAGAAGATTCAGAGATTTAACTTAGGAAATAAATACAGATATTGGAGACATTAAAATGGAAAGTGAGTAATTCAATATTTTAAAATACTTTCTGGTGTGGCTCTCAAAATTGCTAACAAATAAATATATACAGTTAAAAAAAGTTTGATATGTCCAAAAAGATTTTATAAATAAAATAATCATGAAAAACCTGCCTGTTGCACTGCAAAAAAAACTTAAATTTGCACCTTTCTAAGGTTTTCTAATTCAGAAAATCACTTTATATGCATTTAAAACAACCATTTTTAGTAAAAATTATCGATATATTAGTCAAACCTATTATATTTCTTATAATTTAATTTAGCCTGATTAAAGGTACACAGCACAAACTTAAAAGTTCTCTATTCATTGGACTTCACATACTGAATCTCTACCAAAATTAAAACTACTCTGTTAATCTGCACGCTGTGAACAATTAAGAACCTGTGCTAAGCAAAAGAAAAATGTACATTTGGTAAAAACTCAGGAATTTCAATGAGAATAAAAACCCATATTTAGAAAACTTGCAAATAAAATATGATCAGTTCGCCCATCAAACAATCCTTGATCACATAATGTGCTGTGAGAAAATTTGTTGTTTTTTTTCTTCAAATATTGGGGAAAATCACGTAAGTAATATTTTTTTAAAAATACTAAGTCAAATCTAATGTTACAAATTTTAAATATATATATATATATATATATATATATATATTTAAAAAAGGAGCAACGAATATAATAGGTTCAATCAAATACTTTATTTTACCCCATTTCATCGTTTTTTGGCAGATTTGAATCCTTTAAAATTGTTTCTTCAAAGTTACGCCGGTGATGAGATTGAAAACCAAACCATACGGATGAAATAAAGGGACATACAGGTTTCGATAATTAGGTCCAGCAGAGTTGACCCTGTTTCCCGCTACCTTCCGCATTGCTAGCGTTCCCGGCGGCGAAACGGTACGATTCTGTAATTATGAAGTCTATGAGAACGGAACCATCTGGAGTAGGCCATCCATGTAGCACACCGTTTTTACACGATATCAATACATAACGTACGCAAAAATTTATAATTTTCAATAATATTACAATCTCGAAGAGACTTAAATTACGCATACGCTTTGTAAATTAAACACGAACATCAAAGAACACGAATCAATCATCATCACGAACACAAATTAAAGCAGAATTAGTCATTGTATGAACAAAATTCGGGGTCTAGGAAGCACAACATCAAGATCATTACCGAATCAATAATAAAAAATGTTAACTAACAAACCACGTGCATGGTAACTGAGCATTAGGTTGACGTATTTGCCCAGGCGTTTGACGTCATGCTCCGCATCAAAGATGCTGTCAATCTGACATTTCGAAAGACAACTAAAATTTTTCGATGCTGAGTCTACCGATTACATAAAAAATAAATAAATAATGTACCAATACGTTGGCTTATTTGTTGGATTACACTGTTCATACTATATAACAAATTACTGCTAACATCTTCATAAAAAAGTGCTCTGATCTTCAAACAATCATTCCCTCTAAAACAGCGCGAAAACAATACTTTATGGAGAGATTTAAATGCACACCTGTGAGATAATTACAACAAAAATATTTTCTCCGGGCGAACACACGAAGTGTTCTTTTAAAAATGTGAAAAAAAAAATCTTCGCCAAGTACTTACATGTTCAAAAATATCAAAGCTTATATATTAACAATGTAAACATGTTTGCAAAACAGCTCTCCTGATTTTTCAAAATACAAAATGGGAGAAATAAGTTCTAAATGCAGATATCTTGCTTAAATAACAAGAATGTCAAACTGGTCAAATGTAACGTGTGAAGAACGACAGTGTTAAGTGACATTACCTGCACTTCGATGAATTACAGGTCCACCATTGTTGAATCTGTTCTCGCACCTTGCCCCGCACTGTGTAAAAAATTTAATCGACAACTACATACACTTCTATTGACACTCGCATGATGAAAGCACTGGTCACAAACACAGCACACCTTTTGTTTCGGGAGAATCAACAGGTGCCATGCACCACTCGATGAATATCAAATCTACTTCGAGGAATTGCGCACATTCTTCGTTTCATTTTCATTGAAGGAACGTTAAAAACTTACGGCCAGCTTACGGCCCTGTTAAGCATACGGCGAACATCTACGTGTCAACAGTAGAAATAAAAGGAGTGCGGATCAAGCGAACCGGTACCTGATGACGCGGGGCATCGCGAGAAACGGTGCATGGAACACGCGTGGGGGAACGAACACAAGAGAGGCCAATGAACACCTGAGACGGTAGGGGTGGGTAAGCGTAGAGAGCGGAATGAACCCAAAGATGCAAGGTTTCTCGTACCGAAGAAATGTTACTCAACAAAATCTTGCGGTGTTTCAAATTCATGAAGACGAAATAGCTTCGAAAAATACATTTTGCTTCTCATTACGAGTTTTAAAGGTTACTTTTCGACGTATGAATATCAGTTTTGTTTCAATTAGCCAGATATTAAATGAGAACAGGGGGTACAGTCTCTACGATCTCTGCCAAGGTCTCCATTGTTAACTATTGCAGTCTCAGAAACAAAGCGAGAAGAAAGAACAGAGCAAGTGACACTACTTCTGGGAACGCTCCGAAGACATTGTCATTGTCATTGTCATGGACATTTTATAAATATGGTTAATATAACATCAAACGACAGTTAAAAATAAAACTTTCATTATAATTCTCGTATAGTATATTAACAGTGAAAAATGTGATAACGCAAGCTATAAGAAAACCAGAAATGCAAAATTTCAAATCCAATCATAATCTCAACCAAACTTCCTTCCCCACATTTAAACTTCTCTTTGGATATGTACTACATAAATAATTTCCACTTTATATCCAGCAAAGCATAAATGTGAAATCATACAATAAGAGAAACATAATAGAATATTGAGTATTACTTGAAATAATGTTCTTTTTTTTTTATTTACTGAAGTTCTATCAAGATACTAAGATATAAAAATATTTGGAATTTATTCCTTTTCATAAAAATATTGCTTTGTTTTGCCTTAATTACTTGATTTTAAAAAAGCGTTGCAGCATAAATTAATTGATTATTTTTAAAACCCTGCAAGTCAGGAATTGTAAAGTTGTGGGAAAACAAGAAAAAATAATTTATTACATAGAGAACTTTTCTCTATTTTTCTAAATTATTTTTATTTCTGATGCATAAATCTTCATTGAAAGTGCATGGAGACATGTAATTTTCTTATATCAATAGTACAATAGTTGCTAGACTTATTTAAAAGTTTATGACTTACAGGATTTCAAAAACTAATTAGTAATTTTTTACTTTAACATGTAAATAAATACACATTGCAGGTTCAGTGTGTAATTTGACACATTTATTACAATATTATATGTGAAATGACAATGTGCATATGCAACATATGCATATACATATCAAACACAATGTGCATGACAGAAACAATTGCTTGAAATATGTGTTTCTATGATAGTACATTGGAATATTTTTGTATTGAACATCCCTTTTAATCAGTCTGTCAGTGATATCCCATTCATACATACTATATATAAACATACACAGTACTTGATTTATAAAATTCTAGGTTCAGGAACACCCCCCAAATTCATTATTAATTTACTGGAAATAGTTATATATTTATATTTTAAATTAATAATTATTTTCCCGAAGTGCTAGAACATTGTTCTGTCACGTTCCACCAGAAATCAAGCTCTGTACTTACATACTCCATAAGTCAATAACTTATAGAGTTTCACAACCAAACCAAACCAAAACTTTGCGATGTCCTCACAGTCATTCTATTCATCTGATTTACGGGATTTACACACAGAATGATGCATCTATCCTTCAGCTTCTATTTTTTCACAAAAAGCGAAAATGCAAAAGAGAGTGACTTATGGGGGGGGGGGGGAGAAAAAAAGAAGAAGGAAAAAACCACCCACCCACGATTCAAATGCAGTTGTATTAATGAGTGAGTCAACTCAGCAATTAATGCTGAGTCAAATTCAAATTTATACTTTTTTAAATAGGAATATTTCAATAAACAAGGTTTATTCTTTACTATTTATTGTGTTTATACATTATAAATATTTTTTGCTGAATTGTGTGAGTAAGACTAAAAGAAAATAGAGCTGCTGTACTAGTATTTCAAATGAACTTGAGGGGAAATTAGTGTTAGTTGAAAAATTACTATAAATTAGGGCCAATAAATTGATAATTCTCATTTCTATAATTTTTGAAAGGCAGAGGAAGAATAATTTTTTTGGAAATTCTATTTGAATAGTACTCATTCTTCATGTTGCTTTTTATACACCTACTATAGTTCTATGAACATGTTTGTTCAGCATTTGGACTGCACAGTTTGTTTCCAGGAAAATTGAGAGATCTTTATTTTAGATATCTGAAATGAGAGTTATCATAAGGGATCAAAAAAATATGTAGTATTAAACACCAATATATGTACATAAATATGTAACAAAAACAGTAAGAATATGTAATGTATATGTAAAGTCGAATATAATATGTATTATTAAAATTCTCTAATAAAAAAAAACACTTACATAAAATGAAATTACATTTAGAAAAAATGTCCTAAATAAATTTTATGTCCAAAACAAACGTTTTAAAACCCATTTGGAGAGCACAAGTTGATGCACACTTTTCATGATAACACTTTGTCAGTAGTAAAAGCTTCATCTATTGTAATTCAGGACAATAGTTTAGCAGCCAGACTAGTTGCAATAGAAGCTATCGTACAAACTGGCAATATCTAAGACGAGCAAATAACCACTGCAGCATGCAACATTTTCATCGAAAGGTTACACGTCAGTGATCGCAATTCTTCTCAGGCCACAAAATGAGGTGTCAACTATACCCCCAGATTTCACCAATAATGTAGGGGGAAATTCTGTGTTTTTTTTAATATTTCTTTTCATAAAAAAATATGTAATACAAATGAAGAAAATTGATGGAATAAGAAAATATTTTGTGAAAACAGCAAAATATATAATATAGCACTGAATATGTAACAAAAAAGTTGGATATTGTGTTAGGAGGACGATGATTCACCAAGATTTCAAATTTGAGTATGGAAAGTAGAAAGACAAAAAATATGTAATTACATAAAAATCTGTCTCTAGTTATCTTTATGTTACCACATCTTCAAATGTGACATTGTGAGATCACAAATAGGATTATGGAATTTTGTTTAGTTTCATTACAGAACTAATCCCAGTTCTTTAGACATCGATTACCAAATTGTTACATTGAATATAAAGTTGTGAGTCAAATTTCTAAATTTTGATCATACTTTGAAATATTAATTTTGCCTACGGTACCGTACTTAAGGAAATATACAAATAGTTGCACTCACACATTATCAAGTTATATTGCCAATCAGTATAATGGAATGTCCTATATATTTTAATTTTACATAATTTTACATTACTGTTTGTATGCATCTCATTTTGTAAACATTCCAGTAAGAGTGGTTTGAAACTGTAGTAGCCAACTCTCACCAGTCATACCATTCCTTGGCCATCTAAACTGATCAATTATGTTTATAACATTATGATGTTTACAGGTGGACTCTATTATGCACTTAGATAAAGCAACCAATTATCTTACATCAAGAAAAAAATTTTAGATTAGTCTGATTAGAAAAACAAATTCTCTTGCTATTATGTATTTAAGTGTGTCAAGTTGAGGAATTCATGCAAAAATAATACTATCGAAGCTATAATATTTATAAATGCAGTGGTGGGGAAATAGACAAAATACTTATCTTCCCGTCACAGGGGCTGGGGCTGGGGTTATCTCTGTCAGAACGAAGTTGAATTTGTGGTGGACAAAGTCTGTGGTTAGCCTGTGGTCCCTGTCATTCATTAAACTATAATTTAGAAATTTACAAATTTTTAAATTAATAATCCAACATCATTCATTCACTTAACAACCGTTAACCCCGTATACCCATGTATCATTACCATCATTACCTTCTCCTCTTCCATCCAAGGGTGAAAAATTACTGAACAAGTTGACATGCCTGGATAGGTGTATGAGAAAAATAAAAGAAGGCACAGAATAAAGAGGAGAAAGAAATAGTAAGAAAGAAAAGCACAAAAGGAGGAAAATAAGGATAAATATGAAAGAGAAAAATTAGGATAAGGAAAAATGTAATATAGCAATAAAGAAAAGTGTGTATTTTGAACATGATGCTTATGAATAAGTACTTTAAGTCTGCTTTTATAAATGTGGAAATTGAATTTCCTCCATTCATATATTAATAAACACCATATGTATTATTATTTATTGTATTCTGAGCATAATGTGTATGTTCATGTCTATTCCAAAATGTATATTAATTGTATCATATTTTCTGTTGAATTTATTTATTTTATTGTTAATGCATGTGTTCTTGTCTTATTGTTTCCTAAATTGTAGTTAAAGTATTATTTGTTCCTTTCTTGATCCTCCTGTGACTATCTTTGTTCTCTTACAATTAAGTTCTTAAGTATGCCATTACTTAAAAGTTCAGGATTGAAAATTTCATTTTATATTTTGTTTTTGATTCCCACAGTGTGTGAGCTGCTTTTTGAGGTGCAACCTCAAAGGAGGGACAGATCTGGTTATCTTTATACATTAATGTGTTTATTTCAGTTTCTAGTTATTTGTGTCCCTTGGGGGGTTGTTTCCTATCATTTCTTTAAACATTGTTTGTCTTCTATGAATTTTTATGAAATAACTAATTATTTCTTTATTGAGATTGCTAATTTTTTTGATGCTATTGACATTACTAAGATGACCTGATGTTGCAGCCTTTCTTTCAACCTCTCTTGAAAATGTTTTTGATTATACATTCCGGCCAGTCTTGTGGTATAGGTATTGTGGTGAGTTATCGTTGGCATTTCTAATGAAATAATTATATGCGTCGTCATTGCCAACAATATTATTTATTAAAAAAGCAGCTTTCGAAGGCTTAGCCATCATCATCAGTTTTCTGCTGTATGGAAGCCACAAAAACGACTACCTACCCGTAAATAAAAAATAATAAAAATAAATTTTCAGTGGGAGCTGGACTTAATCCAATGAAAAACTGCTTGCTGCTCTCAGAGTTGCATTTGCCCTCTGATGTAATAGATAGTCATTTGACTTTTTGTTGGTATTATAGTAATCATGTTGGTGAAAGCTACTTGGGTATAAATCCAACTATGAGTAGTAAGTGATCCAACTGTGCCATGTAAATGTAGTAAGTGATCAAATGAACAAAATGATTCTATTACAGGTTAAGCTAAAAAGATATTGGCAGGGAAGCTGAAGGAGATCAATTTCCTCACAGAATACAAAAAAGAGGGACACGTCACAACACCTCAATGTTATGAAGAGAAAACAATGTCAGATTAGGATGTACAATAAAAATAAAACTAATACCATTTGTAGGAAGTGTGTAAAGATAACTGGTAGGTTCTCTGTTGGTGAGAAAAGTTTCAAATCCTACAAGTGCATATACTATGTCCAATTGCATAAATGATGTATCTCATGTAACATAACTATACTCGACATATAATGTTATTAAAAGCGTGTATATTTTTGTAAGCAAATACTATAGAATATGTTAATCACATAATAAATAAATAAAAATCTTGGTCAGAAATATTTAATTGATCTTTTGATTTTTTTCAAGCAGTGGCCCTATTGACTGCTTACTGCTTCTAGAGTGAGAAAGTGTCCATCCTCTCTAGAGTTAAGTTGGCAACTATAAAATTAACATAACTTACCTAAAAGTCGAACGTTTTTCTGGGTAATTCAAACTTATTTTTATGAATAAAAAAAACGAACATACCTTGAATTAAATATGAACAAACTAGTTTTAAAACAAATAAAAAAGAAACAATAGGAATTATTGATAATATATATGAAAACCACCATGTTCTCTCTATAAATGGAAATCATCCTGGAATGTCTTATGCTTTCTCTGTACATTTTAGAGAATGTATTTTTTGGTTTAAATTACCAAAAAAATTGGATAGAACTAGCTTTTAAAAAATTTCCTTACAGTTCAAATTAATGAATCATTATTAATATTTCTATAATTATTATAACTAACTATGTTACATAGGTGCTTATATACATTAATCTTGTAATATAATTAATTAAAATTATACTTGTATTAATTATTAATCAGTATTTAAATACATGGGTGATTTACTTTTAAGTACTTTCCTTGTGAACCTATTTTAGTTAAGTAAAGAAACATGTTCAGGAAATAGCCTATTTTTAATAGTAGAAATTTTATAAAGATAGTTCAGAGAGTAGGTGGTGTATAGAGTAAAATGCTTTGCCCTTGGCCCTGAAATAAATGGCTCCATTCAGGATAAAACAAACCTCCAGCAAAATTATATTTTTTTAGTTGTGTCACTTGCCCATCAACAGACTGAATTGTTGTCATGAGCATATTCATTACATTCAATTCTTTTAGAATTTTACAATTGAAAAGTTCACTAATAGATTTTAGTATTATTATAAAACAAATATTATTTATGATTTTGATCCTCAGTATAGCCTGTCTCATAGGAACAGTGAAGCAACAGAAAATATTACATTGGCTTTAGAATTTTCTTTCAATTTTAATTGTTTAATGTCATTCGGTAATGTGTTGTAAAATAATATGCAAGTAAGCCTCTATGAGGATTTGTTTATAGTAAGATATTGATACTGAATCAAAATAATATAATTTCTATGTTGTGTGTTAAAATTGAAGATGTCTGAATTGCATAGGGTCGGGAGGTCCTAGGTTCAAGTCCCGATGGTGGCAGGGTTTTCGACACTAGCGAGATAGCTGGGTCAAGTTCTGTCACTGTCTGGAAGAGAATTCTTGTGACCAGCTGCTCTGATAGATGTCTGAATTGCAATGGGTTAAGTCAGTTTTGACAAAACTCACTGGTCAATAAATCTGTCCTAAAGAAGAGCTACTTACTCCAGGAATCTTGGGACATGGTTTACAATGCTCTTAATAAAAAGGGAAATATAATTAAAATATTACAACATTTTGCATTTAACTTTAATACATGCTTTCCTCCTAAATCAGAAATATTAGTATTTCACAAAAATTATAATTGTATTTCTCAAGAGTTTACAACATTATGTAGAACTGAATATAAATGAATAATGATGTCATTTCATTTCTAACACTATGGAACAATGCTATAATATACTACTGAGCTATAACATAGGCAAATGATTCAAATGCCTACATCCAAGAGGGGACGTTCATTACTTACATAATGCTAAAGAGGGTGTGCAGGTGTTTTGAAATAGCATTATGTTGTGTTACATTGGGGTATGAGATGTCAGCTTAGTGCCACAACATGTTTTTCAATATTTGCTTAAATAATTCCTTTTATTTAGGTTTAGGAACTGTCCATAAATTACGTAACGCAAATTTGTAGTATTCCCCTCTGTACCGCACCTGTAATGTGTGCCCCCTCTCTAATAATTGTGTAATGCTTGTGACAAGCTTCCTCCCACAAATACAATGAGTAAAACTCAATTATAAAGCAGAAACGAGTTGTGTTAATTGTATTTGTACTATTCATGAAAATTTATTACAATTAACATGAGAATTGGTGGTGCAGACTTCGATAACAATAAGTTTGGGAACAATTTTTTAATGAAAGAAGGACACATATGCGAGACCACATATGATGAGCCGTGTACATGCCATTGTGAATTACACATAGGCTCCGAGTCTACTGCGCCAACTAAGTGGATTCTAGAATGGAATAATTGGATCGTAGATCAGTTTTAAATATTTTCTTGTTAATCAAAAAGATTCAATCAATATATCAATGATGAAAAATATTTTCTTTTATTGTAACAATTTACAGATTATAACTAATTTAATTTATTATATTTTTAATTTAATTTGTTAAAATGGTAATGTTTAATAAAAAATTGAATAAAAAAATATTTCAGCAAATGTTGAAAGGTTTTGAAAATAAATAGCATCACAAAACACTACACTACGAACCCTATGTAGTGCAGCGTAGCGCTGCCTCAAACCCCCTCCTCCCTCTTCAGCATAATGTAATTTATGGAAGATCCCTTATACAAAAATATTAAAACACTTTAATATTAACAAATTAAGTTTAAGCAGCAATAATAAATTTAAATTATGATGTATAAATTGTAACAAAAATCAGAAATATGTTTCAACAATTGAATATATTCATTGAACCTTTTGGTATACAAAGAAAATTAATCAAATCCAATCTATAATATATTCTAGAATCCAATTAAAGTGGTGCAGTTGACTCACAACCGTGTGTCAGCCAAGAGGGTGTGTGCAGGGTTTCTTGTCAGAAATATTCTCGTCCATGTGAGCTATCTTCACTCAAAAATTATCCCCAATTTTATTGGTATATGCAGTCAGCATCGCCAAAAAACTCTGACTCTATTAATCAATTTTACTTTATCGCCTTATTATGGAAGAACAGTGCCTCTGACTGGGAAGTCCTACGTTTGAGTTCCGTCGGTGGCAGGGTTTTCGACACTAGCAGGATCGAGTTGTCTGGAGGAGAATTCTCGCGGCCAGTTGCTCTGATCGGTAGTTTTCCGAGGTTTCTCCGATCAACACCAGGCGAATGCCCGAGCAGTAACCTAACAAATGGGCCAATGACTGCGCGCGATCTTTCCTTCCCATACCTTGTTCCTATCGTATCCCTTACATGCACCACACATGCCGGGAGACCAGTCAGGATCATTGCGCTTGTCCCGGCTGGGATGGTGTCCCGCTAGCCGACGGTAGGTCGGCGACGGATCTCACCATCCAGCGGGGAAGACCCACCTCCCGAGCAAAACACGCACTATACTAACGGGACTCATGATCTTAGCAGTTTATGCGTCAGAAATCATCAATCAAAAAAAATCGTAGGAAGAGAAAGTA
Source organism: Gryllus longicercus (assembly GCA_038098605.1). Lineage (NCBI taxonomy): Eukaryota > Metazoa > Arthropoda > Insecta > Orthoptera > Gryllidae > Gryllus > Gryllus longicercus. Next base: position 63,215 of record JAZDUA010000661.1, read on the forward strand.
TTGTAATCAGACGCCGGAATTAGGCGATTGTTCCACAGAAATATCTTTATTGCCGGGCCCTGGAAACAAAAAGGTGGACAAATACTGTTTCTATAAGTAGCAAATTTCCTCTAAATCGAGGTGTAGTCGGAATCCATGTTTTGTGGATCCTTGATGTAAAAATCTCGATTGACCGCAACACCTGTCTGTGAGTCTGTCTCTGTGGCCAACGCCAGCACTACAATTGTTCAGACAATTTTCTCCAAAATTGTTATTCCCGATCGATCCGAATGAACTTGAGTTCCTGCGAGTTTGAAATGGATATTTTGATTTTGGAAGTACTTTACAAGAAGCTCGAATGTTTTGATAAACGCCAAACTACACTAGTTACAAAACAATGTACGTGACTTTTTTCAAGATCTAATTTTTTAGAACAGATTTTCTTAAGAAAAATCTCTATCATCAATATTGTCCTTTTGCTATGTTATTTTTTTTTGTAATTTCTGAACATTTAGGTAGTTTACTGATAAAGAGACCTCCGCCAAATTTTTAAGTGCTTAATTCAAGAAAAAATGTTAAAGAATCTAGAGATGCTCAATAGCACACTTTCTAGGATTATTTATTACGTTCTAAATGTTCGGAGTTCAGCAAGTTCAACGCAAATGAGTCATGCACCTTTCTTTTAATCGTATTTTGCTCTATCCTTGAAAAGAAATTAAAGAAAAAATCGAGACGAGATAATGGTTTTTTATAAACTGTAATAACTTAAAGCAGAAATTACGTAAATTTGCAATTATAAAAAAAAAAGAGATTTCGCTGACAATTGGACCAATGTTTTGCTTTTTTGATTGATTGGTAATTCCGTGCCCGTCAACTACTAAGTTCATTAGTCACGTATGTGTAGTGCATGTCTTTTATCTCGAGAGGTGGCGATCCCCCGCTAGATGGTGCACGAAAAAAAAAGAACAGTTGCAGTATACCTGATTCACGATACTGTAACAAGGGAATACATGATAATATAGGCCCAACAAGGTTCACGGTTACTGTTTCGTGACGGAGATTGTGGGAACGAAACGTTGCATCTTGAAGGGTGCCTTGTTGCACACCACTGAATGCAGATTGTTATAACTGCACGGCCGAGCCCAAGCAACCTTCATGGAGGAGCAGGCTATCTACTCGGCGTAAGCGAGCACCACATGTTGATGAGTCCAGCCTACCATCATGACGTATCCGGGCGATAATGATAAGAGGAGTAGGCCTACGGAGTCGGCGTGTAGATAAAGTTGCCACCTCTTCGGGTTTCACCCGGAGACTTCGGGTTTCGTGAACAATCTCCGGGCTCCGGGTTTACTACTTTCATCTCCGGGTCATGCACAATATTGAATGTACTACGCGTTTAAATATTTCGGATTCTTAGATTTCAAGAATTTGCATGCATTTTCTGTGTTTTCATTTTTTTTTTATTAAATATTGTTTTACTTAATGAGATTCGTCGAAATAAATAAAAATTGTGGGTGTTTTATCTTTTTTTATAAATTACAAATAAAAATACTAAATGAATTTACATATTTCTACATGTTTTACTGGCTCACTATAGACACAGTTCTTGAATACGACAAAAGTTATTAGAAATTAGTTCAATCTCATAAATAATTAATAAGTCATATTTTTTCTCATAATCTTACATGTATAAAAATATTTTGCTTATTCACAAATTGACCAAGAAAAATTAGCATCCGGCTTCAGGTATATAATTTATTTTATTATTCTTTATTTAAACCTTCAATTAAAATCAGGAATTAATTCCACATATGTGTAAGTTGTAGTAACAAAAACTCTTTCCAAAATAGAAATTCAAGACTACACGACAGACATTATTTGGATCAACATTTTTTCTGCATCAGATTATTTTAAAGAAATACCCAAAATTGTTAGCAGGGTTTTATCCATTACCGTAAGTAATGCTTACGCAGAAAAGATTTTCTCAATTATGGGAAACATTTGGTTCGATTTGAGAAACAGAATGAGAGTCGAATTAGTTAAAGCAGAACCCTTTACAAAACTAAACTATGTCTTGCGCCGAATTTCACTAAATCATCACCAATTAGAAGCAAGTAGGCTTACTAAAGAAAGCCGTTTCAAATGCGAAATATACTGGGAAGAAATGTTAGTTTTAAAAAATAAATATTACAGAAAAATAATATAGAGATTCTATTTTTAATGTAATCATTTATTATTTGTTTTATAAATTGTTGACTATGGAAATGTAATTTATTTGTTTGTTTCTAAACTAATAAATTAAAATTATGATTGTACAATTAAAATAATATGTGTAAATGTTAAATAAAAAATACCCTACCCCCCCCCCCCCCGCTCATGAAAATCTCCGGTGAGTATGTGTCAATAGGTGGCAACTCTACGTGTAGAGCAATACAGGTTGCAGGATCCAGCCGTCCATGTTACCTTATTTAAGCATCCTTAATTGGTGTAACAAGTGACTAATTGTTGACAGATTTAGGATTGTCACAGACCAAGGGCCGAATTCATAGTCGTCACTTATAGGATGAGCGGATCCGTAAGTGATAAGTGCTTTCTCAAAATAAGTGTTCACTTATAGGCGCTCGCATTTCATAGACGTTCCTTACGGCCGCGGAATGAGTGTTCCCTTAAGCAGAAGGGAAATGTGGCAACATGTCATTGGCGGCAACTGTTTCGAAGTTCTTGGCAACCGAGTTTACACACGCACTTCATCTTGTACAAAGAGCGTCCAATTTAACAGGGGACGGACACTCCAACGTAGAGTTGACGTCGCGCGCACGACGAAATACTTCTACTACATCTAATATGTTCTCATACAGACAAAACGAGATGTTTTGATATTGGTGCAATTTACTAATGTGATTACTACCAATCACTAATAACAAGCAGATTTGTAACAATATAATCTATGATTCTCATATAATTTCAATAACTATTTGACACCGGCATCATGTTAATATTTTAAAAATGTATTCATTACATATCCCTAACAATAAGAAATGTTTGGTAAAAAATATAATCCATGAACCTCGTATCAAAATTTTAATGTATCTCTGCAATGTCTTGTGCATTTTCTACACATTATTTATGTGCATTATTGGATTGCAATATAATACTTGTTAATAATGTCAGTTTCAATTGATTCCTCAATGCTAACTTATGCTCTAGTATATCTAATGAACATAAGGTGGTGGTACGGTAACATATTATGAACATACGTCTGCCAATATTGGTAATGGATTATTAACATTTCATGTAATTGAAAATGTCAACCCCATATAGTATTAACATAAATTTCATTTTATATCAATTTAAATTACTTCACTTGTTATTCATATTGCAAATTCATAATTACTTATAATAGGTCTTATAAATCAGAAATGAATAAAAGTTAAAAAGTTTGGAAACATTCCTGAAAGGGTGAAGTTGCATAACATCTTAATTCAAAGAGAACTTGTAATACGAGGAAATCGGCAATGCTCTTTTAGTCATTGGGACTTTGTCGATCATCGGCACAAGTGTAACCATTACAGTAGTTTTATTGAAACGAAACCGCTTTCGGAATTTTTCATCACTTTACACTTCCAAAGGGTTGCTCATATCTCTAATATATCTCTTTGAATTTCGCAGGATGTGTTGAGTATAAAAACTCAAAATAATCTTTGAAGTAGTTTTCCATAACACGTTTCACAAATGATAGGTTTTAACTTCCTACACTATACAAACACCAGCAAAAAGAATTCAATAGTCGGTGAACGCCGCGTAAAAGTATAACCTAAACTGGTTACGACTGACGATGCGAGGGAGCCATAAGGGACACTTAAGGGAGCAGGCTAACTCGCTTATAGGAATGAGTACTCACTTAAGACTTCACTCAAGGGCTGTTTATGAATACAAATCGTCCATTTAAGGGAACATTCAGTGTAAGAGACGACTATGAATTCGGCCCTAATTGTCAAACCTAGAGAGGTACCTTTCAGAAGACGTTTCAATTTTAAAAACGCAGGGTGGCATCGTTTTTCGTATCTCATAGATAACAGAATCCTTGATGTAACTCCTAATCCAAAAAATTGCGAAGCCTTCGTCCAGATTGTCCAAGAATGCTCTCGACAGAGTATCCATAGAGGATGCTGTAAAAATTACGTGCCATGAGTCACAAAGGAAGGAGCCAATTTATATAAAGAACACAGCCGCCTGTTTCATGAAGATACTTTTGCTGATGAAACAAAAGCGGCAGGGGAGAACCTCGTAGAATTTCTCTCTACCTCCAGAAACCAAATTAAACATAAAAACCTTCGAAACGGTAAGGCGGCTGGCATGGACAACATATTTACAGGACAATTAAAACATCTTGGTGAGAAAGCAGTTACATGGTAATAAACATGTTCAATACTTGTCTGAAAACAAACCAAATTCCAATACTTTGGAGAAAATCTCAAGTGATTGCCTTGCTAAATCCCGGAAAACCTGCGGGTAACCCAAGAAGTTGCCGCCCAATATCGCTTCTATGTCATACGTACAAGCTGTTTGAAAGGATTCTGTTGACCAGACTAACACCCATCATACAAGAGAAACTCATTCCAGAACAGGCGGGATTTAGACCGGGGTGATCCTGTACGTGACAGCTTAACCTAAACCACCACATATAGAATGGCTTCCAAAACGGTCTCGCAACGAGTGTGACCGACGACACCATCAATGTACGAAAGTTACTTGCCAAGTTATATAACCCAACCCGAGATTTGAACTTTGTCCGTATTCCAGAAGCCCTCCTGAGCAATAGGCGCTTTATGGTCTCTATGAATAACAAGAACAGCAAGTGGTGCAATTTTAAAATGGCCTGCCCCATGACAGCGTCTTATCCCCCACACTCTTCAACATATTGTAACGTTTCTCCGTGGTGAATTAAAACGCACTCAATATTTAACAAAGATGTTTATTTTGCTTCTTAATGCTACACTAAAACTATTTGATCTATTTACAGGTATATCACACAGTCCGTGTGTTCTTCACTTAAGGATTTTTCTTACACACGACTCCATTCTCTTGATTATTTATTTACACAGTTCACTTCTTTTACACTATTTATTTACACTGTTCTCTGCAATCTGATTATTTATTTACACTGATCACTTCTTCTACAGTATCACCCAGTACGCTGCACTGTCCACGGTCCATTGCGCTGACCACAATTCCCTGCGCAGACCACAATTTCCTGCGCAGACCACCCTTAACTGCGCACACCAGGGTCCACTGCACTGCTGTTTACCGCGGTGCACAGCGGTTCACAGCTCAGCTTCCACTGCAGACTTCAAAATTCTGACTGCTGTTCACCCACTGCACCACTGTTCATAGCAATGCACACTTTACAGCATAGCTTCCACTTCAGACACACTGACGGACTGACTGCTTATTTACTGATTACACACACTAACTGAACCGCGGCTGCTTACTTCCGACTACTACTTACACTGACATACACACACCGATTTACATTAACTTACACTGACTGACTACTGACTGACTTGACTGCTACTCCTTACTGACTCGCGGCCGCCGGCAGCGGCGCATTTATACCTCGCCGGCGCTCGTCTCGACACACCCGGGACTTGCTCCACCTTTCCACGCACCTCGCGAATAGTCCGGAACCGTCCAGTTCGGGGGAAGGGGGGGCGCCGGCAGATGACGCAATCCGCGCGCAGCGAATTCCGGCAGGTGATGCAATATTCGCTACAATATATACCAATGACCAGCCCATCAGCTGGAACTGCCGTTCCTTTATTTACGCCGACGATCTCGCTCTGTCATCCCAGTCAGACAATTTTGCAATGGTAGAAAAATACCTCGCTGAAGCTTTAAACCGGCTTTCCTGCTACTATAAAGAAAACGATCTCAAGACGAACCCGGCTAAAACTGAAGTATGCGCGTTCTACCTTCGCAACAAGCAAGCTTCAAGGAAACTCCAAGTACGGTGGTGCGGCGAACTCATCGCACACAACCCCGAGCCTCGGTACTTTGGAGTCGTTCTCGACAGAAGCCTTACTAACACCAAAATGAAATTTGTAACCCGCAACATCCTCAGAAGATTGTCTGGATCTAACTGGGGAGCTGACCCCAGAGTCCTCCACCTATCCGCTCAGGCCCTCTGATACTCTGCAGGTGAATACACCTGCCCAGTTTGGGATACATCCGCTCACGCCAAGGATGACACCGCCTCGTATCAATCCTGCCGCCATGTGACCGGCTCTCTCAAGCCCACACCCACTTCACAACTCTCTGTCCTTTCGGCCATCGCCCCTCCAAAAATCAGCCGGGAGATTTCCTGCAGAGCGGAAAGAAGCCGTCAGGTGAACGACAAACGCCGCCCTCTACATGGTCAATCTCCCGCCCACCGAAGGCTCCGTTCCCGCAAACGTTTCCTTCAGACCAGTGCACCTCTCCAGAAACCAGCCGAGCAGGAAAGGCTTGAGATGTGAATGGCCGAATGCCGCCTATCAGTCCACCTCATAAAACCCTCAGAGTCCCTGCCTCGGGGTTCCGAACAGCCGTGGACCATATGGAGATCCCTAAACAAACTGCGTACGGGTGTTGGTAGATGTGAATATAACTTGCAGAAATGGGGATTCTTGGCCCAGAATGACTAAGAGATGTGCTCCTGCGGTGCTGAAGAGACGATGGAACATCTTCTTTCCTGCCCGGACTGCCCTAATGGTGTATCCAGAGATGACCTGGCCATTGGAAACCAGAGAGCCTTGGCTCTCTCTACTTACCTGCAAAACAGAATTTAGTTGTCGTCGACTCGAAAGAAGAAGAATTAGGGGAATGTGTTATATCTTTGACCACTTTTCGTACTATAATATTTTCCTTCTTCTGTTTTACATTTATTACATTGTTTAAGGTTTTAAAATAAGCATCTAAATGTTGTCTATAAAATGTGTATTTTCTCATGATCCGAAATTAATTTTAAACATGATTGAAATTAATTTTTGAAAGAAAAAAATTGGTCAAGGTACAACACCCTATTGTACCACTGGTCAGAGGTACAACACCCTGTGGTAGTTGTAGCTTTCACCACTTCACACAAATAATAATAATCAGTTAACTGGAACTTATTTTATTAATTAAACTAACTTTTAACAAAGTAATGTGCTGATATGATGCACCAACAATAAAAATTACAGAAACTGTGAAAAGGACTAGATAGAACAAAGCGCACGAAAATACAAACCGTGCAAATTTGAAGCTAACTTTAAAATAATTATATTTTCTTAATTATAGTTTAAACAAATTGTAATGCCATCACATATAAAAAACCTATTGAGTAATATCGAATTTTAAAAAATCAGCTATTCAACACGGTAGTGAGATAAATCGACACTAAGTAACAAATGGCGTTGCAGACGAACTGATCCACCTGCCTACGATTAATTTCGAAGCTTGAACAGAATATCGTCTTTATCTATATCATACAAATTGTCATTTACCCTGACAAACATTCGTGGTATTTAATTTCTTTAAATATATTACCTCAAAAATATTTTCCCTCTTAACTTTTTTACTTTTGACTGTTACAGTTTTCTTTTTATACACAAAGCAAATAAAGCTTTTCATATAATGACAAGACTTACAGTAACTATGGCGGTAGGAGTATAAACTAGGAATTCCAACTTCTGAAATTTATCGATAATAAGCACTCTGGCAAGAGTGGTTAAAGGTACAACAGGTCAAAGGTACAACACCTTCCCATATTCATAAATTATAAATTGTATTTTTAAAATATGTCATGGCTGATTGATTAATTTAAGTTGCTGGTTATTATTGCTAATTATTAAATATTTATTTTTAGGTTGAACTTAAACAATGCCAAGAAGAAAGAAAACAGACAAAGAAAAGGAAGATTTTCCGAGTGTTCAGTGTCTGGGATCAGTATACTCCAGTCAATATTAAATCAGGATTTGCGTCATTGATTTAAGTCAGGCATATCTCCCTTTGACAGCCAAGTATTCAGTGAAGAGAATTTCCTTCCATCATCTGTCAGTGAAAAATCTTTTAATGAAATGACCTTTAATGAAATTCTGAGCTCATAGGGGAATGAAGTTCTTCTTTCTGAAACTGATCAGAGGCAATCAACCCAAGTTGAATGTATATCAATATGTAGACCTACATATGCCGGCTCCTCAGATTTACAAGCAAAATCTTTAAATAGTTATTATGTCTCTCCAGAAGTGGTAAAGCAAGGTTTCACAAAGGCTAAATCAAGGAAAATTGGCAATCAACCAAGGAATAGATGAAGAACAATGATTGTGACAGACACGCCAGAAAGAAATGAATTTCAAGCTATCGAACAACTTACAGACATGAAAGGATCTAAACAAAATAAGAGCTTTGTTTCAAGATGAGAGAAAAGGTGATGAAGGTGAAGTGATTTTGCAAGATTCATCTGATGATTATGATTTGCCAAATTAGGTTTCTGAGTCTGAGCTTGTTGATGTCAAGAACATGGAGAGACTACCAATCATAGGTGATTCTTAAGGATCGGATTTTTAGGTGATGCGCCTAGAGATAACGCTCATTGAGAGCTTTCATTTTCTACTTCTAACATGTTATGTAACTCAATAGAAACATTTAAGAAACTCGCCTTGAACCTAAATCACCCCACTTCACCTAAATAGACATTATGCCCCTATTTCTCCCCTATTTCCCAATCTTCACAAAAATCTTATTTGGAATGTGCCCGTTACATGAACACATACTGTTTAAAGTTAATTCAAACAATTTTTGTGCAAGTCACGCACATTCTTTTGCTACACAAAGTAACCTGTCTCTATTTTTAACCTCAGGAGAACAAACGCAAAGGAGATACATTGTCGTTCATTACCACCAGTTGTGAACAATGTGTTTTTGAAAACTTAACAATACTTGTACCTGAAAATGACGATCAACTTCGTCGAAAGATTACGCTGGACTAATAATAAAAGTTGAATATATATGTGTGTGTGTGTGTGTGTGTGTGTGTGTGTGTGTGTGTGTGTGTGAGAGAGAGAGAGAGAGAGAGAGAGAGAGAGAGAGAGAGAGAGAGTGCGTGTACCTAAAATGTTTACTATATTTTAGAGTCTTTAAAAAAAATAGAATCACAACGGTCTTTAAAATTATGGATCTTTTAACAAATTATGGATCGTTCATTACCAGTTATCGCGACAGAGTAGTCTTTTTTTTACCGAATATTTTGCCGTTGCCAAAGGTGCTTGAAAACGAACACCATTAAGTTCTGGTGTATTTAGTATGTTGCTCTTTTGAGTGTAATATTTACGCTCTTCTGATCGCAAATCTGATGTTTTCTCAACCAATGCATCAACTAAGAGCTCAATAGTATTTACCCCATTAGTAACTCGAGGTTATCTTTCAAACAAATCCTATACCTCATCGCACAGCAAAGAGTATCACAAGTAGTACGTAATGAATCAAACGTCGCTAATGAAATAATTTAGTTGACAAAGAAAGTGTCCTTCAAATGTTCTCGTTCACAAAGAAAGCGTCTTATCTCAACCCATCCTGACTCGCTGGGAAACGTGGATAAACCATTGTGTGTTTTATGCTGAAAACTTAAAAAAATAGTAATGAATTTTGTGAGTAACATTGACGAAGGTTGATCTGTTGCATAGGAAAATCTGAAAAAAACTTTTGCAGAATACCGGTTTGGAAAGAGAATTCTTGTGTGTTCACTCCTTCAAATTACTTTGTGCATCTATTAACCAACTGAAGAGGGACAACTGCCTGCACTTGAACTGTGGCGAATTTTCACAGAGGCAAAGAAGAATATAGAAGGATTTGCTCTTCGGAAATTGGAACAATGTTTGGCCAAAATTCTAAATATTTTAAAGGTCACAAGTGAAGATGATTTGCCATTAGAAGGATTGCCCTCAAGGAGTTAGGATTGCTCCCACTGGTGTCAGAGGACGTAGAAAGATCTTTTTCTGACTTTTCAAATTTTTTCAAGCACAAGCAATTAAATTTCTATTTCCTTAACATTGGAATGTAATTCAACATAATTTCTTTTTTATCGCACAGAAAACAGTGACAGCAATGATGATGTGAACCTGTTTAAAAAAATATAGTTTGTATGTAACTTACCTATTGCCCTTCAACATTTCATGTGCATTTGTCATATTATGACATAAAATCATGTATTTATATTTGCACTAATTTTTATTTTTTGCACCTAAACATGCACCTATTTTTAATATTTTTTGCATCTATATTAGTTCCTAAATTATAAAATGTTTGTCCCTAAAAATCCTGCCTCCAGTGATTATGTTTTAGTGGAGTTCAAGAAAAAAAAGAACTTTCATTAGGGAAAATGAGTCATTTGAATATGAAGTTACGTCTTATAAGAAAAATTTGAAACTATAGAACAAATTTGTTATGTCTCTTGTTTCTGATATTTCATTCATTGGTAAGGAATGAATGAAAGTGTTTTGGCTAACCCTATGACACATGGGTAGACAAAAACAACAATCTGCTATTTCATTTTCAACATATTTTGTTTATTAGTATGTTTCTAGGATTTCTGACAATGTCTCCTAGTTTCTACTAGTGTCGTCTCACTTCCCACCATCAGATTCTCAAGTGAGCAATTTCACTTTCAATTTATTAATACATCCATAATGATTGCATGGTAAATCAGCTCATATTGTCAGTTAGCTATGTATGCTCTGTATTGCACCAAAAAAAATTTGAGGAGATATTGTATTTTTCAGTGTATAATTTGTTATCCACGTTTTTGGTCACACAGTCCACACGTTTCCCGTACATTACAAATAATAACCTACATCGTGATCTTGGGGTCTTTTAGTACGTCTCAAGTGAAATTAGAAGATACGCTGCCAAATATCAAATTCCATTACACGAAATTGTCATAGAGAATGTCACGTAGAAGCCATTCAACTTCTGAATAACCAAAACCAGTTAAGGATGTTAAAACCAACCAAGTTATCTGAACTAGGGTGACTACGTAAAAAGTACCTGATGAAATTTCACCTAAATTAAATAAATAGAACACTATTGGGTGAATGTGTAAATAGTATTTTAATCTAGATTTAAGAATCCCTGTATGTAAATTGATGTTTCATCATTCGTGACCAGCTTCAATGTGTGGTGCTTGGACATAATATATTTTTTTAAATTGTCATTTACATCGTTTTTTTATACAATACAAACCATCAAAATTGCATGCTTCACCTAATGAGCTATGTGATACGCCATTTTTCGTGACGAAAAGTGCATTACCCTGTTAGGAAACAGCAAATTGTTTGGCGATTTCAAAAAAACCTCCAAGCAGATCAATACATCATAATATTGATCAAATTTCGAAATCTAAGGAATCCTTGGAAATGTAATTACTTCTGATTCCACACAAGTGCAGAGAAGCAGATGACGCACTGGCAGAAAAGGAACCAGAATTAACGGACATAAGTTGAAATGATTGTTCTTCAAGGAGAGATATTATTCTTTAATATGTCTCATCATTATGGGAGTGTATGTCCATGTAAAACGCTTTCACTCTAAATATTAATTGTTGTAATCCGTGAAGAAGAGCTGAGGTGATGCACTAAATATGTCAAAGTTTATGAAAATGTCTATTTTCCATGCTCGTATTGCGTATTCCATAGTTATGTTATCTCCAACCAATACTTTTATTATTGTTATTTTTTTTCTTTGGGAATCGGCCATTATGAGGCCACGCGATACTACGCATCCTACTGGGGATCAGTCATGATTATCGGGGGAAGTTCACATTACTTTCCTATTTCCATTTTTAACACAAGGTTGTAAGCCCTGGGGGATGGAGTGAAATGATGATGATGATGATGAAATAGACACACACAAATATACAGAGACACACTTATAATAATAATAATAATAATAATAATAATAACAATAATAATAATAATAACAATAATAATAATAATAATAACAATAATAATAATAATAACAATAATAATAATAATAATAATAATAATTATTATTATTATTATTATTATTATTATTATTATTCCTCTGCTTCACGACTAAAGATGTGAGCCGGTTGCAACCATCTTCCTAAGGAAAAGATCTAGGGACTGTCGGTGACTCTAAAATCTTTTGCGCTAAATGTGGGCTGTTCCAAATAAAATGTCTTGTAATTCAGTCTTTTCAATGATCTGGGAGTTTATGCAAGTTCTTACACAAATTTTTCGGAATAAATCCCCGAGCTTCGATAACTATCGAAACGAACATTGCTTTTTCGCTCCACATTCGGCTGATCTCCATTTTTCCAAACTCTCGTATTTAAGAACTTTCTCTGCCTCCTTGGTTACGACGTTTTGATCGCAAAGTACAGCCACATCTACAAGTAGATACTTTTTTCTCAAAATCCCGTATATAACATTCCGTTTGTTTGCTGATATCGTGCGATCAGTTTGAATTTGTAGGTCGTACAATATTGGACACAGTCCAACAGACGTCACCGGGTTTAGTGTGTGTTCCTACCACTTGGTGCATGTGTTTGAAACATCGAGGGCGTTACAGATCTGCCAGTGGAGGTAACTACACACTCGAACGTCTTTTTTCATGTATTCGGTCTTTGCTAGAATTGGACAAGCTGAGACAATGTGATCAATGGTTTCTACTTTTTTCTTGACAGATGCGGCATTTATCATCTTGGGAAGTTTTGAGAACAGTTTTATCATAATGTCGTGTTCTCAACGCCTGATCAGTGTTGTGTTATTGTGCGTGTCTTGCATAGTTTTCTTCGCAATGTTTCTTGTGTTCAATGCTACCACCTAAATTGTTCAGACGATTTTTTTCCACAATGGAATTTACCGATTTATCTCTTTTCAAACCAGAGGCGAACTCGAGCCCAGGCATATCGAAAACGGATATTTTGATTATTAGGAGTGGATACTTTACACGAAATCTCGAAAACATTTCCAAAATTTTCTCAAAAATATGCTCCATTTTTTATTAAACTTTGATCTCTGGTACCGTAAAGAACTCAAAAACAAATGGGTTTAATTTATTATGTTGAAATCCCTTATTTTTTGAAAATTACAAAAGTTCAACAATTTTACGAAATCTTCCTATAACTGCAATATTGTTGATAATGATTTTTTCCATAGTGAAATCTATTGTTCAAAGACAGACGAGATAAAGCACAATCGTTCGTAAATGTGGGTAGGTTTTGCGTTATTTACGTGAAATTCAAGCAATTTTTAAACAGTTATTTTTTCAAAATGACTTCAATTTTTTTTCTTAATATGTTCCCTCGGATACATCTAAGATCTGACTTAAAAGAACAGATTTCATTAAGAAAAAAATTCTAGTATGTTTTCGAAGATAGAATAAAATTTACATAGCATGCTGAATGAAATGAAGAGATTCCGCAAAGTAGCAGAAATATTAAAGATACATAATTTGAATTAAAATTATTACATTTTTCTATTTATTTATTGATAAAAGGAGAAAGCCTTTGTTATATTGTTGCTAGTTTAATAATGTTTACAGTTTGGTGTACACTGGATGAAATGAGTAATACATCTGTATAATTATTTTAAATTCTTGTGTCCTAGTTGTACTGCATCATTAATTATTTTAATATTACTGAGTCAAATTTCATTTTTACATGCTTACAATTTGGGCAACCTTTAAAAGTGAGTTTAGGGCAAAGATAGTTTGGTCTGCGTCATTAGATAAGGTGCTCAGATTTTTGTATTCCTTGGTAAACTTAGTTCTTCATCAACAGACTTTTATAAAATATTATAATCCATGATAAAGGATATATGCTTTCTCCCATTAAATAGGTTAAACCATAGTTTACATCTGCTTCATGTGTAGCCAAGACACAGTTGCCGTGGCATTGGAGAAAGAAAAGGAATGGACGAGCGGAAATGCCCCCGTCCTGCAGTTTATCGGAAGACGCTTTCAAGGGGATGTCAACAAATTATAAATTTTGATTTGTGTGCGATGTATAATGAATATATATTGAAGGTGATATTTTTTACTCACGTGTGGTCTGACACATTTATTCGCCCCTTAAATTATGCCTTTCGTGAAAGAATCACTACCCATTTCCTTCGCAAAGTAATTTTCTCTTCTCGTCTTCACCAATTGATTAGGCAGCAATCTCCTCCCCCATCCAAAGCTCTAAACGGGCTTCACACGGTATATAAAGCTCTTGGAAAGAGCTTGCACCGACCTCTTTACTTTGGATGTGGTTTACTAAGGGCCCACAGTGCACAGGATCATCTTCCAACTTCATTACGGACATAGTGGACATGTAAGTATTAGTCCTCCTAGTAAAAGCATATAGGTGTCTCAAACTAAATGTTAAAAATATAGGCCAAATAGGGATCAATGTAAGGTATTTTGCCAGTCACGTTCTGACGCAGAAGGTTTCTGAAACCTACCGAACTCTATGGCACGGTGGGTTACGTAAAAATCAGGGGTAAATATCACATGTGAAACATCGTTAAATGATTTCTCTTCACCTGATCACTGATTTTGGTGCTCATCTTCGATATTCCTTAATCCCCTAGAAGTTTTTAACATTAATTCTGTAACATGTCGAAACTTCGCAAAGAAGCACTTAAAACAATTTTAAGCATATTTTGTCTAATGGATATTCTACGTGGATATTCGGAATGATTGAGCCGCAAAAAGCACTCAAAAGTTTGTTTTCTAGGCAAAAATTTGCATGGCAGAAGCATATAAACCCTCCAGAAACATGTAAATTGTTTATTGTTTACAAAAGAACTGAAAATATTTGTTCAGAAAGAAAAATTAAGCAAGAAATAAACAAGAATCGTATTGTGTAAATTGGGTGTTTTTTTAATCTCTGTGTTAATGTTTCTTTCTAAACAAGTATATTAATTTCTTTTGTAAATAATAAACAATTTGCACGCTTCTGGAGTGTTTCTATGCTTCTGCAAGACAAATTTGGACCTAGAAACAATTTTTCCAAACAAACTTCAGAGTGTTTATTGCTGTTCAACCATATATATTGAATTGAATTAATGCCTTATTTTATGTGGCGAGACTCAGGCCACTCTTCCGTCTAACCACGCAAATTTCGCTACGCTCCTTTTATCAACTAGCAGAGAAAGGAGGCATTTCTTGGGCGAGAAACAGTCGATTTCAATTTAGCTCAGATGCGTCATTTAGGCTTGAGGATCTTTTACATGCAAGTAAATCTACTAACATGGGACAGCCGGCTTTACTTCCCCTCCGAAGGAAGGCGTATGAAGAATTTTTTCGCCCTTAAAAACCTACAGCTTCGATCGGGTTTGAACCCGCCAACTTGGGTACAACAGTCCGGTACGCTAACGCGCGCATATACTGCGGTTACCGTTACTGCATATAATTAAATCGAACAAAATTTTATCTCAGATATGAAATACATGAACAGGTATGTCAAATATTTAACGTAATCTTACAGTATTGTGTTGATTTATACATTTTTTGAAAATATTTCGAAGTTGAAAGAATAATTGTTTCGAAATATTTGATTTATTTTTGTCAAAAATAGTAAAAACTATATCGTATTGGGGACACGCACAAACTGCGCACGTTTTCTTGCGCTCCAGAACCCTTTACATACCCTTTAACCATAAATAGTCAATTGGTGAATAAAACACTAAGAAAGCGAGGTTAGAAACATTTGAAAGTAGGCCATTTCACTCCCAAGTTATAGTAAAATTATTTGCAACGGTGAGCAAACTACAGATTTTATTTTTTAGGTTGTTAACAAAATAACCTACAACCCCGGCTCTAGCCCTACCACAACTAACAAAAGGATATTTTAACAAATCGTGGACAGAGTTAATTTACATTTGTCCAGAAGCATAAGAAAGGGGCATTTCAGAATTTACTCAGTGGAACAAGGGTAATTGAATGGAAACCTGATCCAGAGAGAAACCAATCAGGAATTATTGCAAGCCATAGCGAACCACACTATTGATCTTCTGCGCATGCGCAGTTCAAGTTTCACATCAATTTTGTGCATCTGCTTTTGCACTCCTTATAGTTGAATCGCATCACTTTTGTGTTGCTTAAACTTGTGTAACGATTTTAATACTTTAGGGCCGAATTCATAGTCGTCACTTATAGGATAAACGAACCCTTAAGTGATAAGTGCTTTCTCAAAATAAGTGTTCCCTTATAAGCGCTCGTATTTCATAGACGTTCCTTGTGATCGCGGAATGAGTGTTCCCTTAAGCGGAAGGGAAATGTGGCAACATGGCATTGGCGGCAGCTGTTTCAAAGTTCTTGGCAACCGAGTTTACACACGCACTTCATCTTGTTACAAATCTGCTTGTTATTAGTGATTGGTAGTAATCACATTAGTAAAATATACCAATATCAAAACATCTCGTTTTGTCTGTATGAGAACATATTAGAGGTAGTAGAAAATATTTCGTCGTGCGCGCGACGTCAACTGTACGTTGGAGTTTCTTCCCCTTATTAAAGTGGACGCTCTTTGTACAAGATGAAGTGCGTGAGCATTTGTAAAAAGCACGCAACGAGTTGCATGAAGACTAATTGAATTTGAAAAATTTCTGAATGGGTAACATAATGAACATAATTTGATGTTCAATTCATTTATTCCGTTTTAGGTTTGAATGGATCGAGAGACCCAGAAATTTTGTTACCTTCATATCAGCCAATTGAATATTGTTTATTTTCAATGCGGTGAAACGCCTGAAATGCCGAACTCCATTGAAATCGTTTTTCATAGTTAACTGTTAACTGGTTGTCACGAAACCAATTCGAAACACCTGAAATCGTATTATTTATTGTTTCTGATTTGCAAAGAACGTTAGTGTCAACAAACAACTGTTCTGTGAAGTCGTAGGCTTCCGCGGCCAGAGTCATGTGGGTGATCTGGGCTGTCCGGTTGACGCCGCGTCGAAGGCTGTGTTGCCGACGTTTCGACCATCCTGTCGTAGTCTTCCTCAGGCATACCAGCCCTGAGAAAGACCACGACCGGATGGTCGAAACGTCGAAACGGTTGACGCCGCGTCGAAGGCTGTGTTGCCGACGTTTCGACCATCCTGTCGTAGTCTTCCTCAGGCATACCAGCCCTGAGAAAGACCACGACCGGATGGTCGAAACGTCGGCAACACAGCCTTCGACGCGGCGTCACCCGGACAGCCCAGATCACCCAAACAACTGTTCTTCCGTCTCTAATAGACGAGGGCATACTCTTTACGGATGAAAGACAGCGGATAGGCCCTAAGCTCGAACTCTGCGGGACGCCATGCTCAATTGGCAAGTGTATTCCCTATCTTCGGCCTCGAAATTTACTGCTAAAAATCAATGTTCATATTTACTATAGCATGTTTGTTACCGATCTGTAATTACCCAAAAAATAATGTTTTAATTTCTGGAGTTCTAAATAGGGATATATAAGCTCAGTTAAGCAAAAAGAAAATCACAAGGACTCATCACTGTCGTATTGTAGCCATTTGACAGAATCATTCGTGCATAGTTTCGTGCAGGTCCGTAGCTAGAAGGGCTGGATAGGAGAGGCATATCCAGTACTGACCTCATACGTTTTCTACTATAACTAATGTTTTCGTGATTGAAATAGGTTGATAACGTTGATTTTGTACTAGAAATGGGTTTCTTAAGAAAGGTAACCGGAGAAAACAATGAATTTTTACATTATATTGTTATCCTTTACTTTAAAAATATATGTGTTAAAAATGAAAAAGTACTTGTGTCAAAAATGTAATTATTATTGGTGAAGACTCATGTAAACGATAAAATTGCACCTTTCCTGAATGGAAAGGCTGGGTAGGGGCCTAGTGTCTAGAATGACACTTTGAGAGAAACATTGTGTTTTCAAGCCTCTTAAAGAATTTATTAAAATGTGACTGTATTTAATGAAAGTGCTGAAAGAAAATTCTTTTGGTTCGGAAAGGGTACTCTAGTTTGAAATAAATCAAATTGCCAGTTTCTGGTGTGTACGTGTTACATTGGTATGCTGATTGAATTCTGTTCACTCTAACGTATAAAGTGAAAATTTACTTGAGTCTTTAACTTTTGTAACGAATTTAATCGTTTAATGTCATCTGGCAAGGTGTTGTAAAATAATGTACATGTATTGTATGTGGATTTTTTTATAGTGAGCTGTTGATACTGTCATCTGATGAATATGATTACTACGTCGAATGTTGTGGTTATAGATATCGGCGTTTGCTGAAAATATATTCCCACCCTGAAGTAAATCATTTTTAACACCAACCACTTATTCATTTATCAAGAGACAATGTAATGGTAAAATACCTACATTATTAAAGGGAGGATACGAAAATCATGTGGGTGGGATTTGATTACTATTCGTACAATTCTTTTTTGTAATCTAAAAGTCTGGGAGATATAAGATGTATTTCTCTACAATATTATGCCATATCTCTGGTGAGAATGAACATTCGCAAAAACACACTAGAAGTGTGTAGGCTGACTGAAATTGAAAGAATTCTGAAAGCGTAGAATAATGAACTTAATTTAGTATTCAATTCATTTATATGGACGTTCCATTTAAGGTTTGACTGAATTGAAATACCTAAACATTTTGTTACCTTAACATCAGTCAATGGCACGTCGTTGGTTTCCAATGGAGTACAGAGCTGTATATTTGAAATGGAAAACTGCATTGAAATCGTTTTCTTTTCACTTACTATTTTTACTACTTTTCATTTACTACATTACGGAACCAATTTGAAATATCTGGTATTGTACTATTTACGGTTTCTGTATTGCAAAGAATATCCGTATCATCTGCAACGAGAACTGTTCTTCCCTTTCTAGTCGTCGAAGACATATCGAGGAAGAGAATGAACATAACCAATCTAGAGCATTACCACGAATTACATAAAAATGTAATTTTGAAAGTAAAATGTTATGATCAATGACATCAAAAACCTTTTGAAAGGACTAAAAATATTCCAATAGGTGCTTCGTTTTCATTCATGGATGAGGCGACATCTTCAAGAAAAAAAAAATAAGGCTATTTCCGTTCATTTTGATTTTCGAAACCCATGTTAGCAATCTGAAAACGCGTTGTGTTTACTAAGAATGGTTTTCTTTCATACGTAAAAAAGTCTCTCCAATATTTTTGTGAAAAACGACAAAAGAGAAATTGTCCTATAATTTTGAATTTAATTTTTTTTAAAAAAAGCGGCTTAATCTCAGGTTTTTTAAAAATATCTGGAAAAATTCCTGTGCATTAGAATACATTAAATATGTGAGGGTTCTCTACAAGTTTTCTAATTGATTTGGTCGATTCTTTTACTATATTCCACATCGCTTTTGTTTTATTATTTGTGTTCAAAATATCCTGATCATGTTTCATGATTTTAGCCTGTTTTATGACTTTTCTTAACAATGATTTTTATTTTTTGAAGTAGAGGAGGAAATCTTGAGATACGCTATGATGCTATGATGCTTAGAAATGAAAGAACAAATTCGTTTATTTTTACATGATGTCCTAATCCCTTGTTTTATCCAAGATTTGCTTTTCCGTAAAAAAAATTTTTTTGAAGAGGAAAGCAAGTGTTAAAATGAAATGAAAGCGTTGAAAAAAAATTATATTTATCTTTTGGATCAACAATATTGTAAACAACATTTCATGACTCTTGCAGCAAGTAATTGATGAATCAATTTATTTTACCTTTAATGATCAATCTATTCATACGATTATTATTCAATGTGTTAGTGTTCGCATTTTTTATAATGGTAAGAATTTGGGCATCCTGATCACTGTATCCTAAATATTTTGTTTCAATTTCATATCGCGTAGTGGTTTTGTTATTTATTCGATAGCCATCTTTGATTTTAATGTAATCCGTGTAGGCTCGTTTATTGTAATATATAAACTGAATGAATTTATTCAGTCGAGAAACTGCTCTTTCTCGCAAGATTCGACCAGAAAATCAATATTAAAATCTCCGCATACACCAATGGATTCAAAAGAGCGATTGCTGACTTTGTTTAGAGTTATCTCCAGTTTTTTAAGAACATACTTTTATCTACTGCTCTCTTTGTTGGAGGCCTGTAGATGCTAAGTAATATAATTTTTAGGGTAGTAATACGCACTACAGATATTTTAAAATCACATTTAATTCCGTCAAGGTGATAGAATCTATATTATTTCTAACGTAATTGCAAGAACCCCCATATGCAGGAACTTTACCCGATTCCTTTCCTCTACAATAATAGCCAGCGAGGTAAAAATTTGGAATTTGGAAAATGCTAAGTTCATTATTAACTAAACAATGTTCAGTAAAGCAAAAAACACTCATTTGTTTTAAATCGCTCTGTAGAGCTGCTTCGATAAACTCAGTTTTATTTGAAAGAGATTGAACATAATGGTGCAGTATGTTTATCTTTTGCAAGTACCTACACGGATGTTTTCCTACTGCATCTGACTGTAGTTACTATATATTTGTGGCGATAAGGAAAAAGGGAATAACTGCAATTTTCATAATTTCGAGAAAAATGCATTTAAAGTCATGAATTCTATTTTTGCAGATTTAAATAAGTTGACCGTAGGTTTTTTTCTCAACACTCGTATAAACAAAATATAGTTTCAGGACTTCAAATAAACATTTTATAATAATAATAAATGTAATTAAATGTTAATTTTTCACTTATTCCCTTTTTCCTAAATATTTGCAGTTATTCCTTTTTCCATAAATGTTTATTTATCATTCTTTTCCTTTATTTTTATCTTTATTTTAATTTTATGGAGTGAATATATATATATATATATATATATATATATATATATATATATATATATTTTCTAACCGTCTTACCTATCGTACACCACTGGTAACTTCTCTGCACACTCAGCATGCACTGTAAGCAAGTCGTTAAGATATTATGCTCGTGAAGCGAGCTTAGAATCTCAGGAAGCAGGATCTTTGGGGTACGAGAAAGGTCTGAACCCTTGACACAATAAAAGTCACACAAATCACACATAAACGAGCATATAATTCACACAAAATTCTGTGGCATGAATTAATAAAAATGAAAAACCAATCACACATAGAATTACCCTTCCAAAAATGATTGAATAAACACAAATAAGTAACTTTGACAACCTATTCAACAAATTAACATTTAATTTTGTTTAGAACTGATTTTCTGAATCAATTTCTTTCACCAGTACTGGGAATTCCCTTCGAAAATTCACTACGTCTAAATTTAACTTATTCTAATTACAATTGCATGTGAAACTAATCCTAATTTACAATTTCTTGCCTTTTCAAAATTATACATACAATAATTAACTTGTGGGCAAGCGCACCACTCTCAATTTCTCCTTAAATTCTAAGTGCTAGTAACAGAATAATGGCTGCTACAATAGAATGGCTAGAGGCAAGCAATTACGCATTAAATCTCCCACTCCCAAGCTACAAATTATTAATATCCGTGTCCTCAATTTTTAACACTTCTGAAACTGTTCTTTCCCTGCCGACGTGAACTTGACCTAAATTCAGTCCTACGGGTTACCTCAGAACTGTCCGCCTTTCAACCTTGAAACAGCGTGCTGCGCTCCGCAACGCGTTGCTCGACTCCGAAGTTCTGCGCTGCTCTCGCCGTCCTTTTGCTCAGTCGTCGTCTTCTCGGTTGCCTCGCGTATTCTTCCGTCTCCACTAACCGGTTTCTTCTCCTCCCACGGCTGCTATCGCCTTCGATTACGCCCAATTTGCAGAAAATGTCCCTTGCACTTCCCTAACTGCCAGTGCAAGTACTTCGCTCGTTCCTAACTTTATTCTTTTAATTAAGAACTTTCAGAGCTTTCCTGAGAACGGGCACACTTTTACTTCCCGCATTAGTTAATGGAAGAATATTTCTCTAATTCCTGACTACTGCGCGGATGACTAGCTAGACGTTTCGCAACGCCGTACACTCCTATTCTAAACAGTCGTTGCGGCAATTTCTAACTAATCTAACGCTCTGATAAAATCTGCACACTTGCCAAGCGGTGCCTTACGTGAAGAACTGCTGACCTGACGCGTGCTAGCAGAAGAGATGTTGACTCCAGGCGAGATGGCGACAAAAGAGACTTTCCGTATGCGCGTCAGCCTATTTATTAGCGCCGCGCTGGGGAAATTCTGAGCAGATACTGAGAGGTGGGGTAATTTCTCCTACTTCACTCCTTTCAGGAAAAACGTGACTCGATAGTTTGTGGCTGCTAGTGCGAGCAACGGATACCAGGCTGCGCGTTTTGCTACTCAGGTATTCGACTGCTCTTCTCGCCGTCTATGAGCGTTTACGCTGATGAAACTGTGGTGTGACGGGGGTGTATAATCCCGTCTCGGCACAATATATATATATATATATATATATATATATATATATATATATATATATATATATATATATATATTCTATATGTAAGTTTAACTACAATTTAATTTAATAATTCTTATTTCGTAAGTCAAATACTACACACATACTACATATATATGTAGTATTTGACTTACGAAATAAGAATTATTAAATTAAATTGTAGTTAAACTTTTCAGTTAAAATGATTTTAAAACATTTTTCCTTTTTTGAAATAAATTATTTATACACAATTCGTAATTTAATAATAATGTAATATGAAAATAAATAATAACAATGATATATAATTAAACAAATTAATAATAAATTAATATATTAATATAATTAACATATTACGTTACGTTAAGGGCCGTGGAGCGCCCATCCTGTCAGAATGTTTGCTCCATTAAAGCACGAAAAATACTGCTCCAATTTGAAAAATAAACAGAGTACTCCGATTTATTTTTCAAATCGGAGCAGTTTATTTCGAGATTTAATGGAGCAAAGGTGAGTATAATTTTTGACAGATTAATTTTGACATTCATGGTAGTGCCATCTATTAGAAAAAATAGGAGTGCATAGTTAAAATTATCCAGTTGAGTGAGTAATAATAATAATAACAATAATAATAATAATAATAATAATAATAATAATAATATGCCTTTATTAATATGGCGAGGCTCGGGCCATCAGGCCCGCTCTTCCGCCTGACCACATGTCACAAATATACAGAGTAAAGTATTAAATAGTAAAATTAATAAAAAGTAATGTTATCTAAAAATTTAAATGTAATGTAATCTCCAAGTTTTAAGTAGTTAGTGGAAAGCAAACGTTATTAAAAGCAACTTATAAATAGACAACATCAGAGGTTAAATGGATAAAATGTTACAATAATAATTTTGAAATAATTTTAAAATCAAGTCTGAGATTGAAAACACAATTTGAATTAAATAAAATTATGTGCATTAAATAATTGTTTTTTAATACTTTTTATTAAATTAAGATTAAAAAAAGATTAAATATCTGCGCGCTACGCGGCAGCCTGGTATTCACCCCGAGCGACTATGATCTATTAATACAGAAAGACACCATCACCCGCCGCTCGATCCTGGAGGAAAACCCGCTAGTCGGGGAAAAACCCACCAGGCAGACTGCGTCCTAATACAATGGAAACTAAGCTAACATGAAGTAACGGGTCTTTGGACTGGTATCCTCAGCTGCGGTCCATGCTGCAAAGGGTGGTTTTCTTGTTTAAAACCGCCTCTGCTCCTACGGATAAAAGTACAGTTCCGGCAGTATCAAACAGGTCGCAAGAAAGCAACATTTTTTTTACAAAAGAAAAATTAATGTTATTTCTAAAACATATTAATCTTAACACTCCTAAGGAATAGTTTTTATTTGACCCGTAATCTACGGAGATTTAAATTGCAAAATGGTGTATTTTACTTTGTAAAAAAATCATGCAGGTGCTTCTTAAAAGATGTTAATGAAGAGGAGTTTTTAATATTGGGAGGCAATTTATTCCATTCCCGGGCTTCAGTAATTGCGAACGATTTATTGTAGTAGCTGGTTTTGCTTTTTGGAATGCAGAGTAACTGGGATTTCTGAAATCTAGATGATTTAAGATGTACAAAATAATTTGTTAAGTATGTCGGGGAACCTATTTTTAGCATCTTAAATAAAAGACAAAGGCTGTGATACAAACGCCTATCCTTTAGTGTTAATATTTTGTGCTGTTTATAAACTCCAGAGATGTGATCGTATTTTTTTATGTTATAAATGAAACGAATACAGGAATTTTGAGCCCTCTGTAGAGTTTGAGCGAGTGAATCTTTTAAATTGTTATACACAATATCCCCGTAGTCGAAATGAGGACACAGCAGGGTTTTTACCAACATTTATTTCGTATTAGTAGGGAGACATTTATCGATATATCTAAGGGATTGCAAAGAAGCATAAACTTTCCGACAGACATTTCTGACCTGATATTCCCAACTTAGATGATCATCAAGTATTAAGCCCAAGTTTTTGACTTGTGTATGACGAGGTACTACAACATTGTTTATAAGCACATCAGGAACATATGAACTTTCAAGTTTCTTATGCATTTGAGAAGAGCCAATTATGATGGTTGGTGATTTTGTAGGATTTAAATTGAGTCCGTTTCTCATTGACCATTATACTACAGATGAGAGTTCATTATTTAATTTATTTATTAGCATTTCTACCTGTGATGGTTTTCCGGAAATATAAATTTGCAGGTCATCCGCGTACATATGATGACTACATTCCGTAAGTTCGATTGATAGGTCATTCATGTAAATTAAGAAGAACAGTGGCCCTAACACGGATCCCTGAGGTACTGCTCGGTGGAGAGGTTTTGGATTGGAGTGCAGATCGTCAACTACTACAATTTGTTGCCTATTGTAGAGATAGCTTGCAATCCAAGAGATGGTGGAATCAGAAAAACTTAGATTTTTGCACTTCGCTATTAGGATGTCATAATCTACAGAGTCGAATGCTTTACTAAAATCTAAAAGAGTTAATACAGTTACGAGGCCATCATCTAGCGCTTTTCGTATGTCTTCAGTTACTTTCAATAAAGCGGTTTGTGTGCTTCTACCTCCTCTAAAGCCGGATTGAAAGTTATCGAGCAGATCTGAGTCGGATACGTGTTTTACAATCTGTTTTCGAACAATTTTTTCCAGAACTTTAGACACTGTCGGCAATATGCTAATTGGGCGATAATTGCAAGACGCCGAGGTCAGTTCAGATTTTGGCATGGGGCGAACATGTGTAAGCTTCCACGCTTGAGGAAAGGTTCCCGTTGTTAATGAGTAATTAATTAAATGCGTG
The DNA here is from genome assembly GCA_038098605.1 of Gryllus longicercus. NCBI lineage: Eukaryota > Metazoa > Arthropoda > Insecta > Orthoptera > Gryllidae > Gryllus > Gryllus longicercus. The sequence continues at coordinate 88,466 of JAZDUA010000661.1, forward strand.
AGCTCCGGAAGGGCAAATAGTAAAACAAATTTCAATTGTTTGGCTGTGATACCATCGGAGCCATTTGCATTTGATTTTAGTGAAAGAACAATTTTACTAACTTCTTGATGATCAACGTTATGGAAATAAAATTTATCCCTGATAGCAGGTGAGTTGCTTGAAAGTCTCTGTAATGTATTACGCTTGACAGAAGGTGGTATTGGTTTTGAAACATTTACAAAGTAGTCATTAATATCATTCAAGGGCATATCGATAAAAATTTCAGAAGAATTCGCTTTCGTGATTCCGAGGTCTCTCAGTTTGTTCCAAACGTCTTTTGTGTTTGTATTTACTTTAAAGACATCATGATAATATCGAATTTTTGCGTTTCTAATTTTTTGTTTTACGGAATTTCGTAACTTTTTGTACTCTCTTTCATTCTCAGAGGTTTTATTACACTTGAAGCGATGGTAAGCTGAGTCGCGTTCCTGCATGAATCGCTTTAATGTATTTGTAAGCCATGGGGCCGCGGGACGTGTCACACGTCGCGTTTTCCATGGTGCATGTTTATCGAAAAGGTTAGATATAATTTCGTTGAAGACTTCTACTTTACTATTAAGAGATGTTTGTTTATAAACGTCATGCCAAGGAGCTTTGGCACTGTCGTCGAACATAGCCTAAGAATTAATATTTTTGTAGTCACGGTAGCGGATAATTTTTTGCTTATATTTAGGACATTTTATAGAGTACACCATAAATAGCAAATCATGCTTTGATACTCCCGAAATAGATATCTGACCGTACATTAATACTTTCGAAGTGTCTGACACAATCGCGTGATCTATCCATGTTTCAGCTCCTAATAGTAAGTGAGTCGGGCCAAATTCTAATATTTGTAAATTGTATGAATTAAAAGTATCAATAAACTTTTCGGCCGAGTTTGTGAGCGGTGCCTTCAGATCGCAATTGAAATCACCCATGATTATGATATCCTGATATTTACTTGCGAACTGCGAAAGAGGAATCTCTAATTCGGATAAAACTCCCGTTTTCGGGGGCAACAGCAACAAGTAAATTTCGGTAAACTCGAAATTCGGTAGTTTCGGTAAACAACAGCAACAAGTAAATGTTTCATTCAAATTTGGATTTCTGCAAACATATATTCCATGCCAGGTAAAGAGGATGTGGAGTAAGCGACTACTTTAACCTTAATGTCATTGCGAACAAACAATGCGACCCCTCCACCCGTCTTTTCTTGTAAATTGCTTTTAATTACCGACCTATCATTCCGAAGGAGTTTATAATTAGATACCGATACGAGTCCTGATTTTATTGTAGATTTTAGCCATGTTTCGCTTATTAATAACAGGTCGGTTTCGTTTCAGTTATAATATTTGAACTTTCAGAGTAATGCTGTTTAAGTGATTGGGCATTTACGTGGAAAACAGACAAGCCACGAGGGAACTGAGACAAAGAAATTTGTAAATCCTGGAGGGTTGCAGGGCTACTTCGAGCGGGTATGGGACTTTCCACGGGGCTGGGGTGAGCCAGTATCCTCTCCACTTCCGGATTTGCACTAAACACAGGTACAGAATTCCTGGAACCCGTGTATTGAGGAAAAGACGGTGTTTAGTTTCGTTGCCACATTTATGAAGATATCCGCGTTGGAAAAAAATCAAATAGCAGATAATATAGCAGATAATATAGCAGAATAGCAAATGCAATAAGCATAAAGGAATTGGAGTCAAATAAGTTGCTTACAATCACACGTGGGGCACTAACTACTTAGAATTAGTCTAATTATTATAAATTTCTTATAACTAATAAATATTCTAGGATAATAGTTAACTATAATTATAAGAATAAGGACACTAGTGAAACAAATAATATAATTAAAATGTTGTAATATAAAATAATATAATTCTAATATTAGTAATAATAAATTAGAAGTAAAAGTGTTAATAGCAAAAATTATGATAATATTAATAATAGTAATAGTAATTCAATAGCACTATAAAAATTAGCAAAAGACGAAACAAATTAAAAAAATTATAATTAAAAATATTTTTGTTTTAAGAACGAAAAATAGTACATAGTCTTTGCTCCTACTTATGTATACTATCCAGTTCTGCTATAGTTCTGACGCGAACTTTGGAATTTCTCACCTTGACGATGACGACACCATCTGTTGTCCAAACATTCTGTTGGCCGAAACGTTCCACAGCCTTTTTTAACACTTCTAGCCGCATCCTCGTCAGGTCCTCCCGAATTGTGATACCCGTTTTCTTCAGATTTCTTTTTGATGAAAACATTTCCCGGCGCTTCCGATAACTATGAATTTTACAATTATACGTCGAGTACCACCATTCGTTTTCCGGCCAACTCGATGACTGCGATCAATATCGCTTAGATCTAATTGGACACCTATCTTTTTGGCAACATTGATTGCAATGCAGTCGGTGTCCTCGCCATCACGCTCGGGTTCCCCAAAGATCCTTAGGGAGTTTCGCCGCTGGTACTGCTCAAGCTCGTCAGTCCGCTCCTCCAGTTGAAGTTTGAGATCATCGATCTCCTTAGTTTTCTCTAATCGTTTCTCTTCGTAACGAGAAACTAACACCTCCAATTTCTTTTCCACTGCTTCAGAAATAACCTGTGCAATTTTGCTTATGAAAACATCCGATGTCAGGATGCTTTCAATAAGCGAAGCAGAGACAGCGTCATTCGTTTTAGCGTTGCGTGTGGCCATGATGTTAAAAAATTAGGGTAAAACGAACTTACTTTTATGAAAATTACTTTTAGGAAAAAACTAAAAGTATTAACAATATATTATAAAATTAGCGAATATTGTGGTTATACTTAGCTTATACCAAGCAGACACTGGCGATGTGTGCGGCGCTCTTCAATTACGATCGTACTGCTGAACAAAACTACCTGCTGCGCCGCTCACTGACAACTACCTGCGGTGATCCTCGGAGCGCTTAAGCCCGCTATACACGGTCATGTCTGCATCATTTTTTCATCATTTTTCTGTACAGAAAGTGGATGGAAAAAGGATGTGCGTTTGTTTCGGTACCGAAACTGGATGAACGTGATTCCGATGTTTTACACGATCATTTCTGCTCTGTATGTAATCGCGATGAAAATACTTCCTCCACACGCCGCAAAAAGCGCTGGAAGTTAAACAGTTGAACATCGCACGTACGTAAACAATTGCAATACGGAAGAATGATCAGATGGTTACGTATTCGCAGTGAAGGTGGTAGATAGTCGTGTGAAGTATTGTGGTTTTTGATTTTGAAATGGAAAGGAAAGCAATGATCGCTACGGCGGCAGCTCACATTATTGTGGCTTCAGCTGTAGTAAAAGCAGAACGTAAAAGAAAGAAACGCTGTACTTGGGTGAAATCCTGGGTGCAGAAAAGAGACTGAAACTTCGTCGAAATTAAGAGGAAGTAAAAATCCGCTGGAACTCACAAATTCGCACAAATGGCGTCGCTGAACACTCAACCTCACGAAATCACAACCAAAACAGCACAAAACGCTCTAATGTTCGAGCAACTCTCCAGGGCACGGAATCGAAGAAAGTTCCATAGAGTAACACCAGGAGCGCCATAGTCAAACTGGATGCAATTTGTATGGAAAAATGAAGCATGCTGGTCCGTAACTTGTCTGTACCGACGAGAAATGATGCAAAAATGACCGTGTATAGCGGGCTTTAGGAAATACGTCCTCACAGCTCGGAGACCATGACACGACTGTAATGGTAAACTTCTTAATTTTGAGTATGGCAACAATGGAGTTGTGTTGATGTGTGATATATAGATATAGGCAAATACAGAAGAGTAACTGTTTTGTTTTTTGGAGCATGTCAACAATGATAATATCATTTGAAATCTTATACTGAGTGATGTAACAATGTGCGAGTAAAACGTATATAAAATAAATGCGAAAAATTGATTCAAATTAACGTCGATTACAAAATAGATTTTATAAAAAAAATCGATGGATCTTATACAGCAATATAATTCTTTCGGTTCAAAGAATTCATCACAAGGATCATCCAATACAAAAATTTCATTGTCGCAAATTCAAAAATTCATTGTCGAAGCAAGTAACTATAATTACGATCCCGATCTAGACATCATAGATGCAAATTTAGTTGACGCTGAAATGAATTCTTCTAGCACCATAGAAAATGTAACTGCACACATTTCGCGAAGAAAGCGTAAACATTTTCTAAACAAGGCAGACACTCAAAATTCGAACATTCAAGCAGAAGCTGTTGAACAAGCTGACATTGAAAGGCACAAAAATGTGCGCAGATCTGAAAGATTGTCAAAAAACCAGAAGCAAAATTACAACGAAATTGCATTTAAGTAAATATTAATGATTGAATGTATTATTTTAAAATTTGTAATATTTGTTATTTATTATAAAATGATTTAATTTATTGCTTAATTTCGGTTTAAATTAACTAAAAAATGATTAAAAGTGTTATAATATTTAGAATAATTAATAAAATTAAACAGAATTAATGTTCATTACTTTTAGTATTGATTTTAATGCAGTTATTCCCTTTTTCCTCAAAGTTTTGCAGTTATTCCCCTTTTCCTTATTTTAACCATTTATTTGATAATTTACCATTGCTCGTATATTCAAATATTACAGATTACTATATTTATTATCTTGTGTGATGAAAGTATAAGTATCAAAGATACCAAATTTAGTATTATCTCGATTTTGAAAAAAATTGAAGTTAGTCCCTTTTCCTTATCACCACAGATATTTACTCCATTTTTACCTTGAGTGCATGGTCGAAGGTTGTAACGTGTCCCAGCAGTGACAGGTTGTGGGGAAATTGGGGCATCAGATGTAGGTGAATTGGTAGTGGGAATGGGAGAAACGGGAATAGGATCAAAGGAGGAGGAAAGAGGGTTTGAAATAAGGGTGGGAGTGGAGAACGTATGAATGGTGAAAGGAATGGATTTTTGGCTTGAGACTGCGTAGAACTGAAGTTGATGATGTGTTGTGCAAGCTTGTTGCCGACTGCATGTTTTCCAGCAAGGTTCATGTGGAGACCATGCCGGATGAAGTGTTTTGCTGATGATGCAAAAGGATCATCGGATCAAAAGGATCAAAAGGATTCGTTACAATATCAGTTACAAGAACGAGGTTGCCTGAAATAAAATATTTGCTATTCACATATTGCTTTATGAAACGTCACACTCACTTTCTACTTCAACTATTTCAAAAAATATATAACCACAATTTTCAACAGTTTTCTTATATCCTGAAGGTGTCTTGTTCCACCTGTCATTTACCGACATAAAAATATGAATTTAAAAACTCCCACCTTCGGTTGGCTTTTAAGTGGAATGCTTACAAGACAATCGAGGATCAAAAGACAGCAGCTTTTGCATACTGACATTAGGTCGCTCTGAGTATCTTCTTCATTTCAAAGCTTAAAAAAATTTTCGTCGTCGTCTGGGTATTTATTTGAACTTCCATCAACAACCTACTATCGATGTACCGTCGACTTTGTGAAGAGGACTGCACAGTCCGGCAGCAAATGACAACCACCAACCACTACGAACAATACTTGCGAAATGAAATTAGAAGAAATTGTAGTTTCTGCTTGAGAACATTAGCTCTACTTTGGGTCATTTGGAAGACAATTAGATTTTTTGAATTCAGCGTCGACCCAACGCGTCTCTGAACCCTTCTTGGGCATTGAGCGTCTAGCACGGAGGAATACTCCGGTGTTTTATTGTCAAGTCTCACGTCGCAGTCAGTCAGTGCCTTTTATCCCTTCGGCAAGGGGCTAGGCGCCGTTATATCTCGGGATTCCTTGACAGTCACTGAACCAGGTGTGATGAGGTGATGCCGCCTCGCGCCTCTGGCCGCTTTCACTCCGCCCGGGCCGCGCTGCCATGGTTTCCAGGTGTGCAGGCTCACCGCTTCCCACTCTCGCACCCCTCTGTGCCCCGAACGAGCGCAACGCACCCCCCTGCCGTAGGGATGGACTGATCCGGAGGGATGTAAATACCGCGCACAGCCACCAAAGTTGTCCTTGAGAGAAGTCAGCGCCGTGGCGAATTAAAAATGTGTAAATAGTGTATATAGTGCAATGGAGTGTGCTTGTGTGAATGAATGTGTTTGTATATATAGTTTAAGAATGATTGAGAGAAAATTGTGAAAAAAGAAGTAAAATAGAAAAATGAACAACACTAATGAACTCTATCTTTTCCACTTTTTAAATCATGCTAACTAATAAGAGCCCAAAGAGACCTATGCAAATTATGTTTAAGTTGGTCTGTTTAAATTAAAAGCCCTCCCCAAGCTTCAGAAGCCCAATCGACTGAAGCGAAAAATGAATCCTAACAATGAATAAATTCCCGCCTCTCCAGGATGACTGCAGAAAAAACAACAACAAAAAAAACAAAAACCGAAATTATCGCTTGTTTACCGCGCTTCGTGAGCACGGCAGAGATCGCCGCCGGCCCAGTCTACGGTTGCCTTCCGGTTGACCGAGACGGAAATCGGTGCAAGACCGAACCGAGCGACCCAACGCCAGCCTATCTGCCTTCGCCGCAGCCTTCACTGCCGCCTTTGCCTGCCACACCTCCCCCACCCTCCTCAGACAACGACCGACAGTGCTGGGCTGCGTAGCCTCTGTTAGGATGTAACCATACACTTACTACAAAGGCTGATAATAAACTACTTTTAATAATCAACCCGTTGCATTCTCCGACCCATCAAGCCATCACGACGCAGGAACCCTCAAATTCGCTTAACCTCCGTTACTTACCGAAGCGTAGTTTAGGAATTCGGCTAGTGGCCTCCTTAAATGACTTAATATTTTTGTGATGAACGGTTCATTATATTTTTATTTCCAATTATTTTTTTAAGTTTCAAAGAAGATAACATACAGTGAAAGACTTTTTAAGACCCTTGAAGTAATATCACTTGAATTTTACAACTACGTGTATTAACTGCTCTAGCGGATTTTATAATGTGAGTTTTCAACAATGTAATAGTTTTATCTTATTGATGCAAACCATATTTACAGATGTCTCAAAGTAAAAAAAAAATAGCGTCTACGTCGATTTATACACATTTGCAAAAAATCAATACCAGAATTTGACGAGGTCAACGAAAATGAAAAATTACAAAACCGATTGATGGGTATGCTCAAAATGCTGTGAACATTATATTTTCTTTGTTCTCTGTCTTTGTAATTATATGTTGTTAATTATAAATAACAAAAATCGTGTCTTTGACAAATATATCAGAACGTGTTCATGTCATTGCAAGCCCGGAAATAAACACAGGAATGATTTCTCAACCGCAAAGTTGTTGGTATTTATAAAGACATACAAGAGTATTCATGATAAAGCGATTTCTAGAAGAAGAGTATTGATGTTTGGCAGGCCAGTGATATCTTCAGATGTGCCGTCTGCCCAGTGATATCTCCAGATGTGCCGCCCTATGATTTTCATGTGCAGTTTGTTGAAGGACACAGCACACAGAGGAACAATCCACACACAATAACAGAACTTCAAAAACATAGATTGAGAGAAATTTCTAACACTAATATCTCATAGATTTTATTAAATAAGACCCGGAGCATATTTTGTCGGAGCCAGATCTTCTCACCAAGAGATGTTAAAGTCGAGTCCCGACGGTGAAAGTATTTTCGACACAACCTATATGCTAGGTCGAATTCAGCCGCTGTCTGGAGCAGAATTCTAGCGGCCTAGAATTCTTATCGATAGTTTCGATCGATAATTCTCATCGTGGTTTCACGTATTAACACCAGGGGACTGCCGAAACAAACGGGCCATGGACAGCGCACGATGTTTCTTTCCTCTTTATTGTCCTATCCTCGCCCCGTACTTATACATACTTACACTTACATGCACTACACTTCCACACATGCCGGTCTAGTCGGGTCTTGTCCCGGTTCGGGTGGTGACCGATAGGAGATACCTGTTTGGAGAAAAAACGCAACCGGCGTGGTTGGCGCCGGATCTTGCCATCAAGGGAGGAAAGACGCACTACCCTTACGGGACTAATGACCCTACCAGTTGATGCGCCAGGAATTACTAATCAATCAATCGAAGCTAAATGGGTGTAAGTAGGGGTAAGCTAGATTAGCGTTTCGTATGGGGAAATTGTGGAAGTGCGCGGCGCGCAGTCCGTTCCGAGGGCCCATTGTCTAAAGGCCGCTCCACACACTCGGCATTCGCCAAGTTGCAAGCGACAGCTCACCCAATCCCGAGCACCTGATGTGTTCGGGTCAATCCATTTTAAGTGGTCCAGTACTGGTCGCTCAACCATCAGGAAAAAAGTTATACTTTGTACATAAATTCCCATATGTTTTGGCTGTGCAAAAACGTTTTAAATTTATTTTTATAAAATTTGGTTTACTAATGGCAGCCATTTTTGTTTTCCACCGTGCGCCAATTTTCACATTTGTAGACCTTTACTCTTCTCTAAATTACTCAGCGCTGGATTGTTTTAATTTTTTTAATGTTCTTTACCTTTTTCAGAATGAGTCGTGGCACCTTGGTTCTGGTTTTGGCGGGCCTGTTACTGACTTTTGCGTCGGCGCAAGTAAGTAGCCATGCAATAAACCAAGTATTAAATAATAATTAGTTTAAAAGCATTTCCCGATGTCCACGTGATTAAAACTGTATTGGAAACACTACGTGCCAAATTTTAGACTACCTTATGCGGCTGTAACAAAAGCTCTCAAAAGGAATTGATTTTTCATACAAAAAGAAGGGAGAAGGTTCAGTAATACACGTATTTAAATACTTTATTACAGAGTTATCGTATTTGATATATTCAAAAATGCTTGATATACGCGCACAGGAAGATAGGTTGCCATAATGCGTCCACGACGAGTTTCATAAATATGAACAACAATCGAATACACCAAAGACATGCGTTCAGCGCTTTTTGATGTGAGTGTGTCAGTGTTAATCTTGCGTAAGTGGCTGTGAATTCCTTTAAAAATATTTTGGTCTGGCAATCTGCATGTTGGGAATCGTTCTTGATACAAGCGATACGCTTGTATATAAGCGGTACGCGATAAGCAGTGCGCGATAAGCAGTGCTATTTGTCAATCCAATCCAATGTAATATATGCATACGAGTTGTTTCTTTATATACACTGAACTGAAAACCACAAAGAAAGCTTTTTATAAACCTTATTACGTTAGATTGAAAAACAAAAAAATCGACAAACATACATTTCTGTTACGGCTCCGTCTTGAGACTGTGGAAAATGATTTGCGGGATCTACGAGGTATTGAGATCAACATAATTTTAATTCACGTGATAAATTAATCGACGGTAACGAAACCATTTTATTTCAAAGATTCGGTCATGCATTAATAATAAAAGTTCGGATGACTCTGTAATTCTTTCCTGACCTATATTTTACTGAAAAGTCTCTCTTATCTCTGTATGAATAACCCGTTCCTCCAGTTTTACCGTTCAATTTTGTTTCAGCCTGTATTGCTAGGGTACTATTGGAAGCAAAATATTACGATTATAGATACATAAAAATAATAAGAGATAAGTTCATTGTGAAATAACTTTTAATGTGAATTTTTATTGAAAGTAATATTTTTGAACTCCGTCAGGTCAACTTCTCTACTGGATGGGGCAAACGATCGGGTACACAAGATGGGTGCAAATCCTCCATGGATTCTTTGATGTACATATATAAATTGATACAGGTAAAGTGATATCGTCTGTTATTGTAACAGAAAATTAGTATATTTATTTTCCACTTCTGTTTACGTAAACGTATAAAGGAAAATATATTTTGTAAATGTATAAAGGAATGTACAAATGTGTTTATGTCAATGTATTTATTAATTATTATTATCATCATTGTTTTCCTCGGTATTCACCAGGGTTTTTGATTGTGAGTCGGGTATAACCAAGACACAGGTCAATTCATGGTCGTCGTAATTTAGGAATTTTCGCTCTATCATGGGGCCCGTTTCACAAAGATTACAAGTTAGACGTTAGAGGTTACAAATTATAAGTTACATGTTACAAGTTACTAATACTAGTAATCACAAGTACACGTAAGTCCTGTTACACAAATATTTTACAACACTAGTGGATACAAGTGAATGACCTGTGGAATGCCCACAAGTGCATTACCCACGATGCAATTCTATTCCGAGGGCCTTTGAGCCAAGGCGTTTATAACCACCTTCTTTTGAGCAAATGCTGAGATGGTATCTTGTTTTGCTTTTGGACAGTAAATGTAATTTCACTCTCTGCGCATGGTGGAAGTAGTTCACTCACATTCTGCATTCAAAAAGAGTGTGCAAATGTATTCCCTCCACAGACATATTTGACTCATACACGATTGTAATTGTATATGTGACGCAAAAATATTATTATTATTATTATTATTATTATTATTATTATTATTATTATTATTATTATTATTAGGTGGTTGTGTTCAGCAACACTGCTGCTGGACACAACCCCACACCAAAATTGAATACACTCTTACTAAGAAAATTTAAAAATTCGTATATTAATTAATTTAAAAGTGTGATTTCTGAAGCAAATGTTACAGGAAATAATATTCATGAAATACAGTCTTATTTAACATGTTTAATGTGTTCATAATTACGATAATTGTTTTAATAATATGTCAGATTAATATTATAAATATTTTGTCGCTCTTTTTCAGATGGAAGCACAGAAGATAATCGAGTGCGAAAAATTCGCGAATTAAGAATGTTTTTTGTAATATCTGCCCTTGCATAAAATCAAAATATTAATTTATACAGTAAAAACTGAAAGTGTAAAATAAATAAAGCATTCAATAAAAATGTGAGCAAGCCCAATCACAAACTACAAGTAAACAATTCATTCCTTCTAATGTTCTCCAAATACCCCTTCCCAAACCACAATCCTATGCATATACTCTTATTTTTCTATCTTTTAAACTGTGTTATCACTTTATTTGCTACATATTGGGAATCGCATAGAGAAACTTGTTGTCCCAAGTACTTTTTGTTAATCCACAATTAATTTTATTTGAATTTAAACAAATTAAAATTCTCTTTTTTAAAAAAATCGTTTTAGGAACCCTATTATAATGGTACTCTGAAAAGGGATACAGCGAAGTCGCGCCTGTCGAAAGGAAGACAATCCCCCTAGAACAAGGTAAGCCCAAAACCAAATAACCTGATCCTCGAGGTTAGGAGTTGCAAGTGAGGGTGGTACCCTAACTATAACTCATAAGCTTTACAGAAATAGGGACTACCTCTGCTGACAACTTCTGCTCGAACAAGGACAAGAATCTAGGAATATGGGAGCGTGGTGTGGCCGCCTGGAATGTTAGAGCGATACGATTGAAGGATGTACACGTAGGCTTCCGCGACTCTAGTCCATTACTTCTAGGCTGTCCGGGTGACGCCGCGTCGTTGGCAGATAGGCCGACGTTTGGCCTGTCATGTCGCAGGCTTCTTCAGGGTAGTGACACAGTAAAGCTCCGCCTCCGGTGTTATATCTTTTCAGCTTAGGGGTCGGGTAACGCAAGTGCGCCGTGATTGGCGGAGAGGTCCCTCTGATTGACAGGCATTGATCTGACAGGCGAAACGTCGGCCTATCTGCCAACGACGCGGCGTCACCCGGACAGCCTAGAAGAAACGATTGAAGGAGGCTGAATTGGCAAGAGAACTCAGAAAAAGAATGTAACTATACATGCTGTTTCTGAAACGAGGATGAAATTTAATGTGTACGGGAAAAGGCAATAAACTCGAAATCCACAATATTGGATTATTTGAATTTTCGTACTTCGAGTACTGGCGCCATCTATATCAGTCGACGAGAACTCTCGCGCCTCATGTTGGTATCACTTTTACTGTTGGTATTGTACGTGCGCGAGTGAACAGGCCCTCCGTTCTTTTGTATTAAAAACAATTAAATAAATAGTCTTTTGAACAAAATACTCGTTTTATTCAAAAGGTTATGGGTCCAGAGAACGCTTGAAGTGGAAAAACCAGACTATTTGTGACCGATCGTAATCTGTGAGTCGGATTTCGAAATGCCAAGGACCTAACCTCGAATTTGGCTGTGGAAGTGTGTTCGTTTCGCTTGAGCGCGCATTCGTCGTGTCACTCGCGCAGTTTATCGAGAAGGATTTAACCGTTTGGAGGGCTCGCCACGTGCATATAATTGTCGATTGCAATCTGTGAGTCAGATTTCTAATCGCGACGGACCTAACCTCGAATTTAGTGGTGGAAGCGTGTTCGTTCTTGTACAAGCTCGTGTTCGTCTCGCTTGAGGTCGCGTTCGTCGCATGTGTGGCAATTGAGTGACGTCATAATGGCTGAGAGATTAGACATGAATAGCCTAAGTAAGTTTGATGGCAGTAATTACAATCAATGGCGATTCCAAATGAACTGTGCACTTCGGGCAAAAGGACTCTACGAAATCGTCCATGGAACTGAACTGAAACCGGAAAATAACAATGAGACGCAGAAGGCATGGATTAAAAATGACGCAACGGCAATGTTTATCTTGACATCTGCGTTAGACTACGCGCAGATAACCTTGATTGAGAATTGTGAGTCATCTCATCAAATAATTGATAAGCTTGATTCGATCTATTTGCAACGATCTGAGTCGAGCAAAATGATTGCACACGAACGATTTCACCAATATCGAATGAAAGATAGTGACAGCGTTGCTCAACACATTGCGAATGTCGAAAACTTAGCGAAGAAATTAAAGGATATTGGCGAGACTGTAAGCGATGCGGCGATAATGACAAAAATAATCAGCACGTTGCCGCAGAAATTTTTGAATTTTCGACAAGCGTGGCTATCAGTTAGCGAAGACAGGCAAACGCTGACAAATCTGACGTCTAGGTTAGTTGACGAAGAAGCAAACCTGTCTTTGGTTGAGCAAATGGAAACTGCGTTCACGGTCTCATCGGGCAAAAATCAATCGGCGAAATCAAAGAGGTCGACGAAGCAGAGCGAGCCGTCATCAAGTGGATCGAGCAAGCAGAAATCAGTCGATCAAAGCCAGGAGGTGAAACAAAACATCAAATGCTATCAGTGCGGGAAAAGGGGCCACATCGCCCGGTTCTGCAGGAACAAGCCTAAGCATAAGTCATCACATCGCGACAAGGAGTATACTTCATTCAACGTGGAATTTCCTGGAGATGTCAACATGGAAAATACGTGGATCATGGACAGCGGAGCATCTGCCCACATGTCGTACAGGGCCGAACTATTCTCAAACATGTCTGCTGTTTCTGAAGGGACTACAGTCGTAATTGGAAACAACGTGTCATTACCTGTCATTGGAAAAGGAGACATCGAGATCGAGAAAAAGATTAAAGGTGAGTGGTACAAGTCAGTTATCACGAACGTCCTATTTGTTCCTGACCTGAGAAGAAACCTGTTCTCTGAAGCTGTCGCGACCAAGAAGGGTTGGTCAATAATGAAGGAAGGAAAAAAGGCAGAGATTCTACATGGCTCAAAACTCATTGCGAGTGCGATTCTCGATGACAACAATAATTATCGTATGTTGTTTAGAAATATTTCAGTTCATCAGGCTCAACAAGTTACAGAGAACAGCTTGAAGGCGTGGCATGACAGACTTGGCCGTGTAAACTTTACGCGGGTTCGAGAAATGATCAAGAGTGGTGTGATATCCGGCATCACACTGAGTGACGAGGATGAGATTCTCTGTGAATCTTGTTTGTATGGCAAGCAATATCGTTTTCACCATGCGTCCAGAGAAGTCCGAGAGGAGGAAGTTGGGGAACGAGTGTTCTCCGATGTGTGCGGCCCTTTTGCGACTGAATCTTCCGGAGGTGCCAGATACTTCGTTCTATTCAAGGATAGCACAACATCCTACCTCGTCGTCAGGACCATGAAGCACAAATCTGATGTTCTGACTCGTCTCAAGGAATATGTGCGGATGGTTGAGAAGCAACAAGGCCGTAAGGTCAAGGTTTTGCACTGTGACAACGGTCGAGAATACCTAAATGAAAGTCTGCAGGAATATCTGAAGAGAGAAGGCATAATCCTAGAAAACACTTCGCCTTATACCCCACAACAGAACGGTCGCATTGAGAGGGAAATGCGCACGGTCATGGAGAGTGCCAGGTCTATGATGCACGCAATGAACACGCCAAAGTACCTCTGGGGCGAGGCGGTTAACACGGCAGTGTACATTCTCAACCGGACTCCAACAAGCGAAAAGAGAAGTACGACGCCGTATGAAGCTTCAATGGGTAGGAAGCCATCATTATCGCATTTAAAAAAGTTTGGCTGCACTGCATTTATGCACGTCCCCGACTGTCAAAGAACTAAGTTTGATGACAAATCTAGCAAACTAATGTTTGTCGGGTATGATGGAAATTCTGACAATTATCGACTGTTTGACCCGACAACAAAAAAGGTAAAAGTTTCGAGAAACGTGATTTTCGATGAACACACTACGATCGATACCGAGAAGAAGACCGTCCAGATCAGCATTGCGCAAATGGAAAATGGAGACGACGACGCTGAAGAATATCCTGGAGGTCGAAACCAAATCGTCGATCTAGGTGGAGCATCCAACTTAGCAGCTCCGGAGGCGCAGCGGCCGGCAATGAGAAATCCCGCAGTAAATGAGACCGAACCTCGACAGGATCTGGATGGAGAACAGTTCGACGCAAACCCGAGGAACGTCGAAGCTCTTCAAGAGGATGAAGGGACAGTCGTCGACAACGCCAGGGACTACAATCTGAGGAAGCGAGACAAATTGCAACGCCCAGGAAGATACACAGCGAATTTCGCTATGGTAAATGAACCGCAGACTTACAAGGAGGCCATGGAAGGCAGTGAGTCAAGAGAGTGGTCAAAGGCGATCGTAGAGGAGCTCAGTGCCCTGAAAAGGAACGACACATGGCAACTCTTGAAGCGAACTGGCAGAATGAAGGTCATCGGGTCGAAGTGGGTTTTCTCTCTTAAAGATCAAACATCGAACAAACCAAGGCCAGACTATGTGCCAAGGGATTTTCCCAGGAGAAAGGAGTTGACTACGACGAGATCTTTTCGCCTACTACTAGGTATGATTCGATAAGAATTTTATTGGCTACAGCAGTGAAGAATAATTACAAGATGTTACAGTTCGATGTACGCACAGCATTCTTATATGGAGACCTACACGAGACAATTTACATGGATCCACCAGAGGGTGCTAATATAAGTGACGGTCAGGTATGCAGACTACAAAAATCACTGTACAGGTTAAAGCAGGCATCGCGGTGCTGAAACGAAAAGTTTAACTAGTTCATGCTTGACCAAGGATTCCGACGAGGAGAAGCAGACAAGTGTGTTTACAGGAAGAGTTGTTCAAAATCGACGATAATTCTGATTCTCTACGTCGATGACGGACTAGTCATGTCCTCAGATGAAGCATCGCTCTACAGTTTCTTGGATGAGTTGGGGAAGCAGTTCGAGATCACGGTCATGGAACCCGGACATTTTGTCGGGATGGAGATATTGGACGAGACCGATGAGGGTAATAATCGTCGTATACTTATTCACCAATCTAGTTATATTCGCAGGATGATCGAGAAGTTTCACATGCAAGATGCAGCTCCGGTTGGTACACCAGCAGATCCGCACGTGAGACTGAAGAAACCAGACTACGATGATCATAGCGAAGATTCCTATTCGTATCGGGAGGCTGTGGGATCATTGATGTTTGCAGCGATCGTGACACGACCAGATATAATGTTCGCTACGAATCAAATTAGCAGGTACACTTCAAATAATGACCAGACTCACTGGAATGCAGTCAAACGTATTCTAAAATATTTGAAGGGTACTATAAATTTTGGCATAGAGTACCGTAGAAATTCAGAGATGCTAGTGGTCACAGTGTACTCCAACTCCGATTTTGGAAACGATTTAGACACCCGTCGCTCCATGTCGGGTTATGTATTCCTTCTATCAAATGGGGCAGTCACATGGTCAGGTCAAATCCAGAAGGCTGTGACATTATCGACGACGGAAGCAGAGTACGTTGCTGCCTCAGAAGCAACTAAAGAAGTGACCTGGATTCGTCAGTTTCTTGATGACATTGGGGAACCAGTCCAGGAAACAACAAACCTGAAGATGGACAACCAGGGAGCGCTTTGTCTTGTGAAAAATCCAGTCTTCCATAAACGGACAAAGCATGTGGACATCAAATATCATTATATCCGTGAGAAGCTTGAAGAGGGGACTATCAGCGTTAGTTTTGTACCGTCAGATCTAGAACTAGCCGACGTCTTCACCAAGCCTACTCCTCGAGATCATTTCCATAAACTTATCTTTAACTTGGGAATGAGAAAGTGTTAATTTTTTTATATAATTGTTGCTCATCGTTACATCAAAACAAAAACCTAATTTTTTTATTTTATGAGATTTAAGCACTCAATTGGATGGAGTATTGGATTATTTGAATTTTCGTACTTCGAGTACTGGCGCCATCTATATCAGTCGACGAGAACTCTCGCGCCCCATGTTGGTATCACTTTTACTGTTGGTATTGTACGTGCGCGAGTAAACATTCCTCCGTTCTTTTGTATTAAAAACAATTAAATAAATAGTCTTTTGAACAAAATACTCGTTTTATTCAAAACACAATAAAACACACGTTTATCATAATCAGCTTCCAAAATTGTACCAGACCGGGTAAGGTTTACAATAATTCCAGAATATGTACCGTTACACGCCAAGTCGCAATAATCCAGTAGACGTTCCAAACGTGGCCGGGTCAATTCAGAAAACCAAGAGATTTAGATTTATTCAGTTAAAAAAAAACAGTAAAAACTGTATGTGACGTAGGGGGGAGATTATCTGCGCACGTTTTCTTCCAGAATCCCTTCCCGTCATTTTAACTATAAGTAGTTGAAAGATGAGTAAAAGTTTAACATACACAAATAAAAATAAATTTTAAAAGTCGTAAGCTTATCAATAATTGAAAAATAGTCATTTTAGTTTCCGAGTTATAGAAAACTTAATTGTATCGGTACACGAATTGTAAGTATGATTTTTCTGCATTGCTAACAAAATAGTAACTCGCCCTTACCTCTACTCTTACCATTACCAGCAAAATGAGAGTTCAACGAAACGTGCACATAATGAAGCTACATTTACGTCCAGAAGCAAAACAAGGGACCATCTCAGCATTTGCTCAATGGATCAGGGAAACTGGACAAAAACCTGATCAAGATGGGGGTCATTGACCCGGAAGCTGAAGTACATTATTTGTTACAAACATATTAAGTCTTGTTAAAAATTTATACAATACAAATGTAAACTAACTCATTATATATCACTGTTTTGTTAAAATAAACATTATTTTTTCTTTTTGATAATCAATATAGTCTCTAATAGTATAGAAACAGTTATGTAGCATAAAAGATTTTACTTTTAACTTAAATTTGTGAACCGATTTCTATTGTTTAATGTCATCTGGCAGGGCGTTGTAAAGTAATGTACATGTATTGTATGTGGATTTCTGATAGTCAGCTGTTGATACTGACACTTGATGAACGTGATTTTTGCGACTTGTGTTGTAATTATAAATATCAGTATTGCATGAAAATATGTTCCCACCGTTAAGTAAGTCACTTTTGGCAAATATTACAGATACGTAAATATATAGGCAAGGCAGTGGTAAGATTCCAAGCTCAATGAAAAGAGAGGCTTGCAAGGGTTACGAGGATGGCATATTTTCAGTATTCGAATAATTATTTTGTAATATAAAGGTCTGAGTATTACATGATGAATTTCTCCAGAATTTTATACCATATCTCAGGCGCGAATGTACATTTGCAAAATACACGCAACGAGCTGCATGAAGGCTGACAGAATTTGATAGAATTCTGAATGCATAACATAATGAACTTAATTTAGTGTTTAATTTTGTGAAATATACATTCCATTTGAGGTTTGACTGAATTGAGGGACCTAGAAATTTTGTTACCTGAGCATCAGCTAATTGCATATTATTCATTTCCAATAGAGAACACGATTGCTGATTTGAAATGTAAAAGTGCATTGAAATTGTTTTCCTTTATTAACTAATAATTTTTTTATTACAAAACCAATTTGAAACTTCTAAAATCGTACTATTTATTGTTTCTTTTTTGCAAAGAACATTCGTGCCATCGGCAGACAGAAACGTTCTTCCGTTTTTAATAGACGACGGAATATCGTTTACGTATAACAGAAATAGGATGGGACTTAATATCGAGCCTTGCGGGACCTCATATTCAATTGGTAAAGATTTGGAAAGAGAAGTAAATTCCTGCCTGTAAATTACTGCCTTTCGTGCCAGTACGGTATTTCTACTCTTTGAGATGGATGTTTAAGGTACGAGGTTATCCAATCCAGAGCGATACTACGAATTCATACGAAGGTAATTTTGATAGCAAGATGTTATGGTCGATAACGTCAAAAGCTTTCGAAAATCAAAAAATATTCAAATGGATGTTTCAGTTTGGTCCATCGATGAAGCAACATCTTTAAGAAAAGAAAAAAATGGCACTCTCCGTAGATTTTAATTTTCTAAAACCGTGTTGCGAGTCTGAAAACGCTTCGTTTTTCCTGAGAAAAGTTTCCAATCGCTTATAGAAAAGCCTCTCTAATACTTTTGAGAAACCTGACAAAAGAGAAATTGGCCGCTAATTTTCAATTTCATTTTTGTTCCCTTTTTTAAAAAGTGGCTTGATTTTTGCTGTTTTGAAAATATCTGGAAATATTCCTGTGCATAAAGAAGCATTGAAAATGTGAGTTAACGGGTGTATAAAGGCAGGTACACACGTTTTCAATAAACGATCCGGAAATTCATCTAAATCAGATGAATATTTATTTTTTTGTTTACTGACTGTAAGATTTCGTTAGAAGAAGTTTCGGAAATAAAAATCGTGTCGAAAATTTTTTGGGAAGGTAATGATGTTGAATTTGACGGTTTTAGTCCCTTCGTGAGTTCAGCCGCAATTCTAGAAAAGTGTTGGTTGAAGAGATTTGCCACTTTTTCTGGCTTCTCCTTCATTATCCTTTAAAACAGCATTCTCTACTAAGTAACGAGATGATGTGGTCGTATTTTTTACGATATTCCACATTGCTTTAGTTTTGTTACTAGCGTTTAAAATATCATGATCATTTTTTTATTATTTGTGCTTGAACTATTATTTTTCTTAAGTTTATTTTGTATTCTTGGAAGTAGACATGGAAACCGGGTGATGCGTTATGATGTTTAGAAATAATGTAAAGCGTACGTTTGTTTTTAAACGATGTTCTTATATCTTATGTGATCCAAGTATTATTTTTCCGTGGAATATTCCTCTCTTTTTGAGAGGAAAGCATGCGTTAAAGTGAAATGAAAGTTTTGGGAAAAATATATTATATTTTTCATTTGTGTCAACAGCGTTCGTATAAACTGTGACCCATGATTCCTTCAGCAAGTAGTCCGTAAATAATTTTAACTTTAGTGAATGCTATGCACATGCGTAAATAATGTGTAAGGAGAATGTACAATTTAAACAGGAGGGAGTGCAACATTAAGAACATAATCACAGTTAACTGTAAGCGAGAGCAAGTTCCAAAGTGACGCGGAGACAATCTCTGCCACCGCCCAGCAGCCCTCACCTCGGTCATATTTCTAAATCGTAACCATGTATATCCTGCATCCCCAAATTTAAGCCTTCATGGGACAGAATCTTGGAGGCTTTCTAAGTAGGTAGAAATGTGCTCACTAAAAGCCGCTACAACGGCCGTGTGAGCTGAATGTAACAATAATGAACGCTTCTTTGAGTGATGTTTTGCCCCAACTCCCTCTTTCCTCAGCAGAATGTATATAATTTTATTATTTGTGAAGAGAGTGAACGAGTAATGTTCAGAAGTATTAAATGATTGACTTAATGGAATGCGGAACGATTTTCTGGGACCCTTAAAGAAATTTACAACGGGGAAATCTGAATAGAATACAAAAAAGAGCATGTGAATTTACTTTCCAGAGAAATAGAAATTAAGTAAAATGAAGTTATTAGAAATCGGGAGGGATAAAACAAGACTTTGTGCCATATATAAAGCATACGCCGGTTATCTAGCACGGAAAGGTATATCTAGCCAACATGGTGCACCCATGAACGTCAACTAAGGGGGATCATACGTACAAAATAGTTGAGGACTCAGAGAACAGATGTTGGAAATTTTTTCTCTTTTTGCAGATCATTTACCGGCTGGAATAAGGTGCGTGGGACAGTCTTTTAACACTTTCCTCTATGATAGAGTATTTGATAATAGTTTATTTTATTAATTCATACCCTTGGCAGTTATATGTATTTCTTCATAGCACTGCACTAAGAAACACTATTTATTTCTTTAAATACATTAATAATATTTAACAATACGATGTTATCTTTAATTTCCAAGCAAATTACTTCCGTGAATAACATTGAGGTGACTGTTGACTGGGTGAATACTGACTGAAAAAACAAGAAGACTACAGGACTGTAGACTTCGTGCTTCACGGCCTCATTCACAAGGCAAACTTAAACGTGAACGAAATGTAGCCGCAAAACCTAGAAATGCGTTATTAAGCGAGATCATTCACAATGCCTTGAGGTAATCGTAGACGGCCGTAAACTTAGAGAGAAAGAGTTCATAAGCATCAAGTTTTTATGTTACGTTTATGCCGGAATTCTACAAAAGACGTACAAGTTTCTTTGTTTTTCAAGCACTTGCCCCTTAATTTCAGAGTCTATAATGATTTGCTCCTTGCAACCTTTCTGTTCATCTGCTAACAAGTTCTGTTTCTCAATGTGTGTCATCATCAGTTGTGTAACGCATGATATGACTTTGTACAAAGTTTGAGGCCTGTACTTCAATTGGTCTTTAGTGTCATCCTCCTTTGGTAACAAGAACATTCTACCTTGAGTGAGGAAGAAAGGTAGATATTCTGGATTGTGACGAAAATATTGAATTATCGTTGCTATATGATGGTGAGTGCTGGTAAAATTTTCGAGGCAATAATTGTCCAGGCCATCACTGCCCGATGCCTTCCAGATATGTGCTTTGTTCAAAGCTGCTTTACAAACTTCTACGGTGATGATTGGTTTATCCATTAGAGGGGTATGGGGTATCACGGCGTCTGTCATATTCCATTTCAATCCATGTCATATCTGAGTTGTGAGACACAACAGATGACCAGATAGGCTTCCAAAACTTCTCTATCTATGTCTTTGAGGGAAGCCTTGACTCGTTCATATAATTTACAAGCTCTTTGCTCTTTGAAAGATTCTTGTAGAATGCTTTCTGGTTCCTGTTGAAAAGAGTATTCTGTTGATTCCTCATAGTGCAATTCCTATAGCGTCGAAAGCGTTTTGTTAACGCCAAAAACTTTTGTCGTAGGGTGTCAAGATGTTCTGTTATTGTTTATTATTATTATTATTATTATTATTATTATTATTATTATTATTATTATTATTCGTAATTCAACTAATGTTAGTAGAGGAGTAGGAGAAGGTATTCCGGGATTTCGGAAAACGTGCGGGTCTAATATATGAGGAGCGTTCGTGCAAATAACATGTCCATCAAACCAGATTTTTCAGGAACAGCGTAATACTGATTGTTGACAGGTTTTCGCCTTTTCAATGTTATATGCTGTGCTGATTACCAGTATAGTTACAATAATCTACGTATACTGCTATCAACTCAGTTATTTATAATTATGAATGTGTTTCAGCTAAAAAGTTGGACATGTTTGCTTTTGCTTGGAAAATTTGGACATGTTTACTTTCGTATAAAATAGGGTTGCTTTTGCATAAAATAGGGCTACTATTATCATCACATTTGATTGGGATCACATTTTACTGGGGTGTGTGCCAAATATTTTATTTTTTCAAACAGACAAAACTACTACATCTGTTGTAAGAATAACGACAAATGATACTCAGTCGGAATGGCGTTTCTTTAAAGAACTTTTAAATATATGCTTGAGTAAGAGACGAGTGTAACACATCGTCACCGCGATTCCGGCATCCAGCGTACGTGTATCGAGCGGCCTGAAGTCGGGCCGTCGCGGTAGTTTTTGGCGCTCGCAAGGTGGGCTGAGGAAGGTCGCAGAATGGCGATCGAAACGCCTGCACCTTTGCCATGGACGCGGCGTCACCCGGACAGCCAATTAAATACTGACTCCGGCCGCGGAAGCCTACTCTCTCACATACATCTCCCTCTTTTGAGACTAAAGGTTGAGACGTTGTGGTGGTTTTGACAGACGTCCTGTTGAATTCGTTGACCTTCTACTGGTGGGTGTCGATCTTTTTTATCGGCTGATCTTGTCGCTGGTGTATCGTCAGGGGGGTCCCTCGCATGCTCGCTCATGGGTGTTGTCGATCTCCGTGGCGAGCTTATCTCTTCGGTGGCTTCTGGCTTTATTGGGAACGTGGTGTGTCTGTTTCGTCGGACTCGGTTTGTGTCAGTTTGTATAATGTATGATCGAGGTTGTTCGGCCCTTTGTATCACTGTCCAGAATCTCTTAGCATCCTTGATGAAGACTTTGGTCTCAGAAATCAGTTCTGGAAGCTGTTGACTAATGACTAATTGACTAATTGTAATATTCCTGGACTCTTGCTCTGTGTCGATCTTCTTTTGCCGATAATGCGTCCTGCTTTGCCGGCCTTGATTCCAAGTTGATTGGATCCACTGGTAAGAAGACCTTTAATCTTCGACTCATTGAAAGTTCTGCTGGTGAATATCCGTTCTCCAACGGAGTGTTACGACACGTTTACAGGCCTTTGTACGGTTCTTTATCCTTCTTGAATATATTCTTGACTATTTTAACCCCTGCTTCAGCGAGGCAGTTAGATTGTGGGTGTCCTGGACTTCTCGTAATCAATCAAAAGCCGTACGTTTCCTGAAAGTCCTTGAAAATCCGGGATCCTTGAAAGGGGTCCCGTTGTCGGTCAGAATCTCATCCGGGATACCTTTCCTCGAGAAGATTTCAGACATTTTTGCAATGATGGCCCATTGCCAAATTTTCACATTTCACGAGTTCGGGATACCGTGAATACCTGTCGATGACGATGAGGTACTACGCGTTGTTCACTTTAAATAGGTCCATACCAGCTTTCTGCCTAGGGCGACTAAGCTGTTCGATCTGGATCAGAGGTACGTGTCGGTTCGTCCGATGTTGTGCGCAGACAGCACAATTGTCTACATTCTCTCGAATTTGTTTTGACATTCCGGGCCTGATTTGTACGTGCTTTGCGTTCCGTGATAACTAAATGGCCCTCGTGTATCCTATTTAATATACTGGCTTGTAGTTTGCTTGGTATTATTCTCGATTCGTACAGCAAGAGGTCGTTTTGACACGTAATGTCCCATCTCTTCTCCCAGAACGGCTTCAGATGGTCCGGAAAAGTTTCTCTTTTGGGCCATCCATTGTAGATGTAGACACGTACCGCCGATAGTTCAGCATCTTCCATTTGTTCCGTGACAATTTCCGACAGTTTCGCAGATGACACTGGGAGGTGTGTAATCACGTCAATCACGTGAGAATCTGTGGTTTACAGAAGTTCATCCCGCGCAATGTAGACTATTGGTTGCCTAGATAGGGTATCAGCTGTTTCCAAGTCTTTACCTGAAACATGTACAACAGTATAATCGAAACGCATGAGACGGTTACGATACCTTTGTAGTCTGGGGGATAGTGTGGCGTCATATCAGTCGCCTTGTACAAACGTGACAAAATATCAGCCACGTGCATTTCATGCTCATGGACAGCGCTGGCGGGAAGAGACGCCGGGCTGAACAATGGCAAACCTACGGAACGGAAGGGAAGGGGTGCCGTGTCGTGGGTGGCCACTTAAGAACCCCGTAGACCACTTGCGGCAAACTTGGGAACCCCGTAGACAGGCTAGCGGTGGAAACAGCGAGATGACGCAGTTCCGTCAGCCGGCCCAGAAGGTAATATAAACGGACCCCGGACCTAAACTCCGTCTTCTGATTATTGGGCGCGTCGGTAGAAAGTCGTGTGGGTTGTGCGCGGCGCTGCATTTCAATGCACAGGCTACTGAGGGTGGGAACTGAGGCCGGCGTGCTACGTCTACACGGGAGGTGCGGCATACTCGCTTGTAGCCTATACTGGTGCATCACACCGAATAAGATATCTAATTATCAGGCCAGCGTTGGTGGTAACCAAGAACATTCCTTCTAGTAACGGGTCAATATTGTTTATTGTAATTATTGTACATAGTATTCAAGTGTTGGAGCATTTTTTCAAATAAATACTCAATAAATTACAAACCGTTCACGTCTGTGATTTATTGCCCCGGCAAAGACGCCACTCAATAGATTGCTTAGAATCTTAGTGATAAGGATCGGGATAAGTGTTTGTGATCGGTTTCAATCTCAATCTCGATTCCTGTGATGTAGTCTGCAAATTTTTCACAGGCGGAAGTAATCACTAGGGCGTCCTCAACCTGTGCGTAGCGTTTCTCAGTGTCCGATAGTAATTTTTAAGTACAGGCAATGGGTTTAACGCTTCCATCTTCTTGAGCCTGTAGCAGCGCCCTCCAATTTCGTACGACGACGCATCCGCTGTCACTATAGGTTTTCTTATCGAGTCGAATCGTGCCAGAACGGGGGCAGACGTCACCATAGACTTCACTTTTGCAGAGGTTTCTTCCCGACTAGGTCCCCACACGAAGGCCATAACTTCTCTCAGTATCATTTGAAGTGGAGCCAGAATCGTAGCCATGTCGGGAATTGCCTTTGCTAAAAAATTAACCATGCCTATCAATCTCTTGAGTCCCTTCTATCGTTTGGTGTGTCCATGTTGACAATCGCTTTCACTAACGCTATCTGGATGGATACGAATTCCATTCGTCAATAATATATCCTAGGAAATCAGTAGAAGTGTTGCTGATGACCAACTTCTCGTTCAGTGTAATCCTGGCTTCGTTCAGTCTGGAAAGTACTTTTTCCAGTCTCCTATTGTGCTCTTCTCTGCTAGACCCGTATACCAAAATGTCATCCATCAGACACACGACACCATCGCAGTCTTTCAACACTTCCTGCATTTTCTTTTGAAAAAGTTCTGGAGCACTTGTTATTCCGAAAGGTAAACGGTTGAAATAAAACCTTCCAAAAGGTGTTATAAACGTGGTGAGTAGCCGAGATTCTTCTAAAACCATCTGATAGAAACCTGAAGCTGCGTCCAATTTCGAAAAGTACTTTGCGTCCTTGATTCGATTCAGAGTGTAGTGGACATCTGGGATAGGATGATACTCTCTTTGTATGGCATTGTTCAGCTCCCTAAGGTCGACACAAATCCTCGGACTACTCGTACTATCCTTCTTGAAGGTGACGACCATTGGAGAATACCTTTCAGTAGGACCGTGGACCGGTGAAATTATTTCGTCCTTCAGCATCTCCTGTAGAACTTTCTCGACCTGATCGATGAAGTAATGGCGATCCGTCTACGAGAAGTCACCGCGACTGGTTTTGCATCGGGTTTCATCGTCCAGGGACTTTCCAGATGCCATCAAATAACTTGAGAAATTTCGACTTTACATCATCCAGCGAAATAGTGCGATCGTTGAAGACCGCGTCGATCCTTTTCACCCTAGTTTGAACCCTAGTTTAACTGCTTCGTATTTCCCTAATAGCGGCTGATGAACGCTGATGAAGTGAATGTAGTAGATATCTCCATGTACAGTCCTATCCATGTAGGTTAACGTGGTCTGCTCAATTCCTTGGACTACCAACTCTGATTTATACGACCTGTTCCCTTCCCTGCAGGTTTATTCCATGTTCTATTTCCGGCGTACTTTGATGAGAGTGCTGTAACGTCACTACCTGTGTCGATTTTGAACCGGATATTCTCCCCGTTAACCTGCCATCCATTCGTCATTAGGATTCCCGCTCTCGTCAATAGAATCAATGTGTAGCATGTCTAGCTCTAGTTTATCTTCGGTTATCGTGCACACGGTCTCTTGGATCTGTAGCTATTAGAGAAATGCCCTTTGTTTTCGTATTTGTAACAAATAGCGTTTTGGCTGGACATGATTTGTGCTCATGCTTTTCACGGCTACACCATTGGCAGTTATTCGTCTGCCTGGAATAGAGGTTAGGTCGCGTATCAGATTTTTTGTTTTGCTTATCAACAGATTACTTCTCACTGCCTGTGAATTTAGTGTTAGAGCCTTTTCTTTTAAGTGTTACGTTTCGATTTACACTTTCGACTTTCTTTCAGATTGTGTTATCATCTTTACGGCTTTATCGAGAGTTAGAGTGTCGTCTAATTGCATTCGCCCGCTGAGTTTTTTGTTTGCGACACCGACCACAATTCTATCGCGAATAAACTCATCCTTCAGATTACCGTAGTTGCAATTTCTGGTGAGGTTATGTAATGCCGTAATGAAATCACTAACCGATTCCCCGGGATTTTGGACACGAGTATGAAAGCGAGCCCTTTCATAAATTACGTTAGTCTTTGGTGCGAAGTGGTTGTCAAATTTCTGAATCACAGTTTCGTACTGCTTCTCTACATCATTCGTCAGACCGAACGTTAACATAACCTCGTCAGCTTTTCTCCCATCAGATAGATCAACGTATTTACCTGTTCATCTTCTGAGACCGCTTTTAATTTTGAAGCTATTCGAAACCTCTCGAACCTTTTCTTCCATTTCGGCCAATCTCCACGAGCGTTGAAATCGAGGGGATCCGGTACTGCGATGTTAAATGACGACGTCGCCGCCACCGCTGCCATTTGCGGGTTAGCTGTCTCGTTTGTGCCATTTTCGCGTTCTAGTTGTTTCTACCAGTAAATTCACATTCTTACTGCTGCCACCATGCTGTAAGAATAACGACAAACGATATTCAATCAGAATTGCGTTTATTTAACGAACTTTTAAATATACAGCTTGAGTAAGAGGCGAGCGTAACACGTTCGTCACCGCGTGTCCGGCTTCCAGCGTACGTGTATCGAGTGGCCTGAAGTCGGGCCGTCGCGGTTGTTTTTGGCGCGCTCGCAAGGTGGCGCCCTTTGTCTGACTATCATACAACAACATCAATTTTAGTGTAGCTATTGTAACCAATTTTGGCCTCTAAAGACATTGCTAGAGAACTAACAAGAAATTTTGGCTACTAAAGAACTGACAAGAAACTAAAATCTATATGTGCCACGATGATCTTCTGAACAACCACAATTATCTTTCAGTTTTGGGCTATCCATTACAGTTTGATTTTCAGCTGTTGGTAAGTCAAGTGCAAAGGAATATCATTCCAGGCCAGGAGTATCGTTAGAATTCTCTCCATTTATCTCCTATAACTTCAGGCAATAGACGTGCTACATTAGATCTCTTTGCCAATGGTATTACCCATTCAAGTGACAACTGCTGAAGACTAAATTGTACCGTATTTTGTAATGAAAAACAGCATATCCAAAGGGTCGAAGTAGAAATTTCATCAAATCTAAAATATTGCTGTGGGTTAATTTTGACTGTATGAATCTTCGTCCCTTCATTGTTTTCTGAATAATCCTCCACATCAGTGCAGAAGATTCAGCTGACTGTAATTAGTATTAGTGCAATGCTAATTCATTTTTTATTTCCGATGGACATGTTGGTTTTTGCATGAACGCTCGTCATTTGTGCAGATTTTCTTTTAGTGCGACGTAATCATTCTTTGTTGGAGGTTTTCCTTTGTCTATAATGTTTTAAAAACGTATTTGTTTTGTGAAAATACACTTTCTCGTAGTAAGATGTCCTTTTTTCTCTAAAATAATGTTATTTTTTCACGATAACCAAGTTGTGTGCGTAGTAGTGCACTGGGGGCCAAAGGGGGGGGGCGGGAGAAACGGATAAGCTTTTTAGATTTCCTACTGTTCTTAGAAATTAAGAAAGTAAAATTATAATACTTTTTTAACAAAAGCTGTTTTCTGGTTGAATGAGAGAAAAAATATATGGTTATTTCAAGTCAATAGTGGCCACTTACAATTAGACCTAATAACAACTTCGTAATTCGCAGTTCAAACGCCAAAATCTAAAACTGTTCTTGTTATATTCAAATGTTTCATCTGCAGACGTATGCAGATTTTCCACATATTTGAAATAAATTAAACAACCCACTGAAAAGGACATAGCTTTCATAATAAATAAGTTGTCACCATAACACGTATGAGCAACTAGTATCTTGTGAATTTACAAGACTTTACTTATGTAAAAGTTAAGCCCAAATATTATGTAGCTCACCATATTAACTGTTTTCGTCTCCCACAAGGGTTAAAAAGTCATCATCAAATAGCCCCAAACATTCGTTAAAACTTGACAAGCTAAATATTTGTAAATGTTTCATAAACAGATGTTACCATTATCATTCTACAATCGGAATCTGAACTGTTGGTAATTTCCGACAAAAAAAAAAAAATACAGCATTTCTTTACGCTAACAACTCATTTGGGGTACAGGTGATAGCACTAGTGATATTTGAAACACGTGGCTTGAATATTGAAATACAAGCATCATAGTTTGAATTCAGCACGGGAAACTTCAATAATGTATTTTTAAAATATGACGAAAAGTATATTTATTTATATTTTGAAGCAACTCTATATTTATTATAATTAATTTATTGAAAAAATACGTTAAATTAGATCAAATTTTGGTAAGTTCATGTTTGAGGTTCCTCCTCTCCGTGAAAAAGTACGAACATTTTTGGACACTTCGGAAATTTTCCGAGCATTCTGGATTCTCCCGCCAAAGATTATTAAAGTTTAATGTAGGTAATATTTATCCCAATAATATAATAATTAATGCAATTTTTCAAATAAATTTTTGAAAAGCTGACAGTTCATAGAAAGATACGGAGGTAGTGTCGTCTACTCCACACATGGGCCCGAAATAAGTTAAGTTGACACGTTTGATATCGTACACGTAGGCTTCCGCGGCTCGAGTCCATTACTTCAATGCTGTCCGGGTGACGCCGCGTTGTTGGCAGATAGGCCGACGTTTCGCCCGTCCTGTTGCAGGCTTCTTCAGGGTAGTCACAATAAAGTTCCTCCGGTGTTGTATCTTTTCAGTTTAGGTAACACGAGTACGCCGTGATTGGCGGAGAGGTCCATCTGATTGGCTTGCGGTCTGGGCCAACCCGGGACTGGCACCCGCCCTAGAAATCGGACGGAAAAGAAGTGTCCCCGCGCCGTCAGGAAACGGTGGAAAAATATACTTCCAGGCGTGTTTTAGGTTAAGGCCTGCATCCGCGTTGATGTTGTGCGGCCGTCTACTAATTTCAATTGCCTCTTTTACGCGTCTAGGCCAGTATCGATTTTCACTGTGGAGGAGCCGGGTCTTATCGAATTCAATAACATGTCCCGTGACCTCGGAGTGGAGTGCAATGGCCGAACGGTGGGTTTGGTTTCTGTTATAATAACCAATATGTTCCCTAAGTCGTTCAGACACTGTACGCCCGGTCTCACCGACATATGTTCTGCCACAGCTGCAGGGAACTTCGTAAACGCCTGCCGCCTGGAGAGGTGGTAAAGACCGCGTGGGAAAACTGCTTCGTAAGTATAACATCCGGACAGTTTTCACAGCTCCCGACAAACTACACAAGACCCTGGTACGCATTAAAGATGCTTTACTACCTCTCCAGGCGGCAGGCGTTTACGAAGTTCCCTGCAGCTGTGGCAGAACATATGTCGGTGAGACCGGGCGTACAGTGTCTGAACGACTTAGGGAACATATTGGTTATTATAACAGAAACCAAACCCACCGTTCGGCCATTGCACTCCACTCCGAGGTCACGGGACATGTTATTGAATTCGATAAGACCCGGCTCCTCCACAGTGAAAATCGATACTGGCCTAGACGCGTAAAAGAGGCAATTGAAATTAGTAGACGGCCGCACAACATCAACGCGGATGCAGGCCTTAACCTAAAACACGCCTGGAAGTATATTTTTCCACCGTTTCCTGACGGCGCGGGGACACTTCTTTTCCGTCCGATTTCTAGGGCGGGTGCCAGTCCCGGGTTGGCCCAGACCGCAAGCCAATCAGATGGACCTCTCCGCCAATCACGGCGTACTCGTGTTACCTAAACTGAAAAGATACAACACCGGAGGAACTTTATTGTGACTACCCTGAAGAAGCCTGCAACAGGACGGGCGAAACGTCGGCCTATCTGCCAACAACGCGGCGTCACCCGGACAGCATTGAAGTAACGTTTGATATCGATCAATGAAAGGAGGATCCAAATCTTTCATAATATTTCATTTTATTATAAAGTAGCACCTTAACTAGAATTGCCACACGTCCTAAAAAAACGGAATATTTTTTTAAATAGCTTGAAATACTTCACAAATTTTGTCGTGGAAAAATACGAAAATGGCCCGGATAATCTTCAAAATTCAAGGAAATTCGTCGTAGAAAAAGAATGGTCATCCATTGTTGAAAGTACGCAATATAATAATATTCATCTTGATATACTATTTAGTTGTATAAAATAAACAATTTGCTCTGAAATATATTCCGGATGTCCTCAATTCCATTGTTATCCTTATGGAAACCCAAACCTTAGCATCATCGCTAAGGTCATGATAATACAGTAAAAACAGTGAAGTTGAACACCTCCTTATGTTGGACACTTTTTTTATGGAACCAGTCATATTTCAATACTGAGATGTCCCATGACATCTCCCTCGTGCGCTAATCGGCACTCGTAATTTCTCACGCGAGCCGACGCTCCATCCGCCTCATCCCGTGTTGCCATTAGCTACGCACAGCTGTCTGACTAGGGTTGAAAGCCCATAAAACTCGAATACTTGTCACGGCGCCAGTGTGACAGCCGCCCTCCCAAAGCCATCCCCGCTTGACACAAGAGTCAGTAGGCGAGAGAAAGAAGAAATTGCATGATCCCGATCCAGAGAGAACTCACACCCTTGAGATCTTTAGAGCTGGAGCATGAGGCAAGTTTGTATCGCGCTTGGCGCTAATATCTAAATAAATTTAGCGCGAGCGACCGGAATCCTCCACAAATTCGGACACGTGTTTCGATACGTTGTGGGACCCCGATAAGTTCGGCATGCGTCATTGTCGTACTCCGACCGGTCGGGCCATCTCAATACATTAGCGTGTCCAAATTACTCTCCGTCTTGGATGCTGGACACTGGACACGTCGGATCTATTTTCTTTTCACCGCCTGCTATCGGGTTGTATTCCGAGTGCCGGGAAACTCTGGTTAAGACTGATTTTCACACGGGTAGCCACTGGGACCACGCAAAACTCTTCAAGGGCTGTTCTGGGAAGACGATGGGATGTCGCCACCATGTCCGTCCAACGTGACGTGCTTGTCTCCAACTTCTCTCTTACAGGCAAGATTCTTCTGTCTTGTTTTCGAATTATTAATTACAAAAAATAGTATCTCGATGAATGAGGGGGGGAAGGGAAAAAACGAGCTGGTTTGAGTAAAATTGAAAATGAACGGGCTTGTTCCACGGTCAAGAAAAGTGTCTCTCCTGACAGATTTTTCCCAAAAAGTGTTTCACAATGTTTATTGTAGTGTTTAATAATAGTAATAATGTAACGATGTTTGTAACAATATTAAGAACAATATATATGAAAATAATTCATTCAGTAATATTGCGTTTACGTTATTCTGTTCCCTACCCCCTATGTTGGACACATCTCTAACAATAAGTTGGACGAATTTAAGGGTCACCAGAAGTGTCCAACTTTAACAGGCTTTACTGCATTTAACTTCGAACCATTTTCGAAATGAAAATGTAGAGACTTCATATGTCTGTTAGAATAGTGCTCCTTTACATCAAATTTGTGAACGAGATAGGAAGCCAGAAACTAAACAAACCGAAAGAAAGTACATATCATTGTATCAAACAAATGTGACAAGAAACAAATCTCAGCAATCGCATAATACTACCAAAAACGTAAGAATACTCTAGGAGTTACTTCGCGCACATCAGAGCTTGCCACCGGCGCTTTCACGCCAAAGCTTGTTACATCGTTCTGGGCATATCTTCAAGAACAAATTATTTAGTCCACACTTTTCGGGGAAGATATTAAAAACGATACATTTCGGGAATAGTCGGGAGTGGGACATTTTACCAAAAACCGGGACGGACGGGATCATTAAGCATGGTGAGAGGATTCAACCTTTTAAAAATTGTTCATCAGCCCTCAAAAACCGAGGCCGCTAATGGTCGGAGACCCATTGTTTCAGGGGAATTCTTCATCGAAACTGCCGTTGAGGTCTTCTAGTTACTCTGACCCCTCACCGTCGAAAACGGATGCCCTACCAGTAGTCACGCTACCGCCGCTATAGCTCTCAGGGTCTTTGAGGTACTCAAGCCCTACCAAGGTCATGTACTCCCAAGGCTTAATCCATTTTAATTACTGTCTTATAAAATACTAATTGGAGGAACTGTAATGATTTCACGTAAAACTAGAATAAATCTCGAGTCTAACTCATAACATTTATCCTTTTCTGAAAGCTTCTATGTAGAAAGTTTTCAAATGGGCCTCCCTCCCCCCTAAAGGCTTTAAAGAAGTTTAGCGGTTTTTGGGTATACAAGTATCAAAAGTTCTACCTTATGCTCCTCTGTCACCCTAAAACAGTAGCAACCCATATGACTCAGATGCACATTAGTATGCCAACTACACATGGGAACATGTGTTTTTTGACTTAGCCAAGCACTGAGCTTCAACTTCTGAGATCCTGTGTCCATTGATGAACCTCGACCCTCTTCACCTGTCTTGAGTTTGTGCATGTTTTACAAAAACACCTAGTATAATGATCTCAAACATAAACATAAGTGAAGAGGCCAAGTCTTTCTACAATAGCACTGTGAACTGGCCAACTATTAAAGAAGATAACGGAGAGTTATTGTCAAAAGTGGAAATATTGGGCCAAATTCCATGTTTATCACTATTTTGTACACTTATTGTAGAGCATTATTGTTCAGCATTTTTCCCAAAATGCAACACTCAGAACTAGAACTTCTTTTAACCCTCTTCACGTGAATGCACAAATGTTTTCCATCTTCCGAGGCAACTGAACTGAACAGAACTGAACAGAACTGAACAGAACTGAACAGAACTGAACTGAACTGAACTGAACTGAACTGAACTGAACTGAACTGAACTGAACTGAACTGAACAGAACTGAACAGAACAGAACAGAACAGAACTGAACTGAACTGAACTGAACTTCGAGTGAACACACAATGTACGCACAATTGCACACTTACATCTACAGGCCACCACACCAATCTTACACTATTACCCCCTTTATATGAAAATATTATGAAACTTTATTTATAAATACTGTTTGAGCTAGTGGCATTGTTAAAAAATAAACAAAAAAAATTGTATTTCTGATAGCTTACAACTTCCGAGTGTTCAGAGGAAAGATTAATTTAAGTTACATTTAAGGATTTAAATACTCAGTTTGGTACTCTACAGAGTGTGCAATAAAATTTAATGATGTTATATAAATGGCATTGATTAAATAAAGTAGTACAATATTTCAATATACAAACAGATCTGTTCTACCAGAATAAGTTTTGTCCATACACAAATGCAAAAAGAAAATACATTATTAGTATTTTTTTCATGTTACACAGAATTCACAGGGGAAAAAAATTTTAAAAATTAGATTATATAAAAAATGTACATTTTACAATTATAAAACCACATTAGAGAACTCTGCAGTATCAGAGATGCTACAAGAGGATTTATTGAATTTCAGATATCACGCATCTTGTGAAACTATGTCATTCATTCTTTCATTTTCGAGTTACTTCGTTTTTTGTAACCACTCATACTAGCATATTTCTCAAAATTACCAGAACTGATATTTTAATATACATTTAACTTATATAACAACCATTTTGCATTTACATTAAGTACAAATTTCAAACCTTTACATATTAAAAGAATAAAATATACAACTTCCAAAACAGCCACATTTTGTCACTTCATTTGTATACACACATTCCACAATATTTATTTATTTATTTATTATTTTTACACATGCACATGCTTAATTATCAAATGCAATATAGCTTATTCATGTTAAATCAATTTGTACAAAAGTTTATAGCAATAAAATTACAGTCTACAACACACATCTAAAGTCCATCTATTAATTGATGTCCCAATAAACTGAAAATAAACTGTGGTAATTTATTTTCATTAAATACCTACATTTCCAAAGTGATATATCTCCCTGAAACAAGGGAAAATATTTGCATTCAGCCTTATAGTTCCAGATAGGATTAAAATGTTTTCAAGTACTGTTTAATGTATGCCAAACAATTTTTTAACACATTTGACAGCATAATGCAGATGAGTCTTAAAAATATTGATACATAAAACTAGCAAACAACAAAATGGAGATATGTCACTGTGGAAATAAGCTCTTCAAATGATATAAGAAAATGTAATGAATCCTTCATCAAATCATGAAATAATAATTCATCAGCCTGTATCTGAAGGAACTTCTCTTGACTCAAAGGTCTCTTTTTTTCTAGTTTACTTATCAAAAAGAAATTACCCTTTTGAGGGCATCCAGAATATAAATTCTCTTTGCAAGGCAAAAGAATGAAGTCTGCTGGTTTATATCTCATGACAATATGAAATATGGTTTGTTTTACCTGTAGTAGTAACAGAAGCATGGCGTTTATTTGAGCAATATAAAACTACTAAAAACTTTTGTATAAGAAAAGATATGTTAAATATCTTTCTTTTTTTCTCTAATATTCATTTCCCTGAAGACTATTGCTAACTACTGAAATATCAATCAGAGATCTCTCACACTTACAATGTGTCACAGGAACTCCTGCAGTTAATGAAGGCTATATTAAACAATTATTTATTGAGATATAGTTGAATAATTTATAAAGGCTACAAACAAACATGATAATTGTAATAAAATCAGGCAAGCCTTATTTCTTGAAATTTGATAATTCAAAAAAATTGTAGTCCCCTTCATATTTTCAATTATCTTTTATCTAAAGAATACATGTACCAAGGGCATTATTGATTTGACAAGATTGACAGTTTCAAGAGCACCTTTACTTATCAATAAACAATAGCAAAACTATAATACTAGTAATTTTATCAATTAAGTTGCATCTGTTATCATTTTTACATGTTGTAAAGAATGAAGGAGTATTGAGCTTAAGACACAAAATTGACTAGCAGAAAATGAATACCAGAACTGACAGTAAACAACTAGAGCACAATCACAGATCACAAAATTTTACATTAATCAAATATGTCTGAAAGAAATGTATTTCCTTTTTTATAT
The DNA here is from genome assembly GCA_038098605.1 of Gryllus longicercus. Classification (NCBI taxonomy): domain Eukaryota; kingdom Metazoa; phylum Arthropoda; class Insecta; order Orthoptera; family Gryllidae; genus Gryllus; species Gryllus longicercus. Next base: position 123,817 of record JAZDUA010000661.1, read on the forward strand.
CTTAAACAGTGTCTTGAATAAATTGTTTATTTTTCTTTCTAAACTTATAATATAATTCACAAGTTATTGCAAACCACCTAATCAACAAAATTAATGTTGTAAAATAGAGAGAATTCAAACAATTGTAAAAAAATTGAAATAGTGTTATGAAAAATATTTACATTATACTTACATTACATAGTGTAACAGATTGAAAATATGTACGCCGAATCTCATCATACTTGTCACATCAATGAATTTGTAATATAGTTTAAAGATACCATTCTGAAGAGCCCGTTATATATGTATTCTTGAACATGAATATAATAATTTACAATAAAAATTATTTTAAATTGAAAAAGTTTTGGGCAGATGTTCTCTGCAATGCTCTCTTAAACACAAAGTGTTTTATTAACAAATATATACATACTCTCAATTTCTACATATTCAGCAGAGAGTAGACAGGAAAATGAACGGTCATGAACAATTTAGTCACGTTGACATTTTCCATATTTTAAAGGCATTCTACAAAAATGTAATCACTTTCTGCATTTATTACAATTACTTTTCCTTTACCTTCATACAAAAATACTATATGACATTGTGCAGTAAGGAGTATAAAGGGGCTTCTTAACAAAAATAGATGTGCCAATTTTTTGAACTACACAAACTCCTTGAATTTGTGCAGCTCATTGCCATTTAATGACATCACTTAAAATGTTATAGAATATTTCATACATTGGTTGCAAAGTTTTAGAACAGTAGTTACAACAGTCTTTGAAATGAAGCAAAATTGCTTATGAAAACTGCTTCTCAGAGGAACGTCTCTTATTACTCTATGCACTCCTTTCTTAAACTACAAATAGTTCAGATTAAGGGAACAATTGTAAGCTGCTTCTTCATTACTTGCTACTAATGTCACAGCATTCAAGGAATCTACTATTTCCGAATCTTCTGTGTCGTGGAGAGAAGAATCAGTCTTGTTTACCTGTGAATCTCCACTTTTCAAGTTTTCAGCCTGGTACCCTGCATGTGGTTCCAGACCGATGATCTTTCTCACATTATCTGGTAGTTGAGCTGCCAATTTTAGTTTAAGAAAGATAGATTCAGCATTGCAGAGAGTAGCTTCTAGGTCAATCTTCATAGATAAATCATTCACATGCTGCAAGTAAACACATGTACAAAATGTTTACTATATAATGTATATTATAACTAAAAAGCATTCGCTGTGAAAAAGTGAATCTGATTAGATCAGGGAACTTATTAAAAAGTATGCGTATCCTTTTCTAGAAAAGACATTATCTAAAAGTTTTGATGTCAACGGCATCATTTGTGGCATATTGTGAATTTACTTAGCATTTCACACCAAAAACAAGTTACAATACCAATTTAAGCACATTAGTTATTAATTAACACAATACAATGAATTAAATGAACTTCAATTACAGACAGGTAAAGAAATTGGTACATTGAAATTCAATTTATAATTTCTTTATTGGGATTTAGGGACCCTTTGACTATGGAGGTCGTTGGGGGTCCTTGAATGATGATCTAATGAGAGGAGGATGATGATTATGGAGCAACAGCAATGGAGAGGGTGGGAAACTGGAGAATCCTGAATCATTTAGAAAATTTCATCAAAAATATCTTCCAAGATCACACATTTTCTGTAAAAGCTAAGTTGGTTTGTTTTATTTTAGGGAATTCCTGAAGTATTATTGCATCTTAATTATAATGCGAGATGTTCTATTGCAGTCTACACAACTTAGATTTATTTAACATTATTATTTGAGTAATTCATGATGAAAATTGCTTTAAATCCATTGGTTTACCAAAGTCAAGAATTTTGGTATGATTATCTAGTGAGGAAGAGGGTACTTGAGATGAATTAAGAATGCCATCGTTTTGGTGGATAACCATTTTCCATTAATTTCTTGAAGATTCTGTTCAGTGGAGCAAGTTGTAGAGCACACATCTGCAGGAAAAATTGTTGGAATGCACTCGGGAGCAGTGGCAGAACTTTCATCTAGAATTTTTAGAGTTCAAACTGTTTCAATATCTGAGAACTAAAAGTTATCTTGGGGTGTGATGTCTCCTTGCACCACATTCGGTAGATCATCCAGTTGTTCTGCATTGTAAACTTTCTTTCTCTCTCTCTTGCAAATAATAATAATAATAATAATAATAATAATAATAATAATAATAATAATAATAATAATAATAATAACCATAATTATCATCATCATCAACAACAACTTCAGGAATTAAACCAAACAGTTTGATCCGGTGTCAAGTATTTTAATACTGGATTTAAAATTGATCACTCCAACGTTTCCTTTGGAGTCCCAAATTCTTTTTTCCTTGAGGTCTGTAGTTGAGAAGTTGTTTTGGAAAACAGCAATCCTCCATTCTGTAAAGTTGTTCCAAAAAATTTGCTTAGTATCTTTCGACTTTATCAAGGATACTAGCGATATTTAGTTCCTGATGCATTGTGTCATTTCTTTTTCGATCTTGGAGAGTGTATCCTACCATGTCTGAGAACTTGAGAACTTTCATTTCAGCAATATCAATAAAGCTGACTTGATATTTTGTTAGAGTCCAGTTGTCAGATCCATAAAGGAGCATGGAGATAGCCATACTTTATAGGAGTTTTTTTAGCCTGTTGCCTTAAGATTATGATTGATGTTCCCACATATTTGGTTGAATTTATTTAATATATTTACTGCATCATTATTCTGTATGAAATATTGAAAACTAGATAGTTGAAATTGCTAACTTGTTCTACAATAACGCTGTCAAGTACTATTAGCTCTTAAAGGGTCTATTCCTTTGATTGCCATGATCTTAGATATTTCATAATTTGATATTGTCAATAGATTTGTCAATTATACTCTGACAAATATGGTTCAAAGAGTGAACAGCAAACTGAAGCTTATTTTTAGAATAAGATATAATGATCTAGTATCAGCAACAAGAAGGGTGTCTATTATGAAGTTGTGAAAAGTAATATGATCCTAAAGATTATTTTGACATTTCTCAATGTCATTGTCAATATATATGTTAAAAATTGTTGGTAGAAGTGGTAATTCCGTCATACTCCATAATTTATTTCTCCCAAATCAGTGATCTTTTTATCATTTGCCATTTCAATAATAATTTTATTTTTGACATACATGCTCTGAATAGCTTTAATACTTTGATTAAATGCTTTGAAACGCCTTTCTCTTTTGTAACTTTCCGTATTAAGTTTCTCTTAACTTTACCAAAGGGCTTTTTGAAATCGATAAAAGCGATATATGTGGAAAGTTGATATTCTCTTCTCTTTTCAATATTCTAAGTTAATGAAAATGTACAGTCGTAACATGATCTCCCCTGCCTAAAATCATGTTGAGCTTCCATGAGCAGCATTTTGGATATAACTTTTAATCAGTTTCTGAGGATCGATGTGTATAGTTTGTAGCAGATGTTCAAAAGGCAATTTCCCCTGCCCTGTTTTTTCACCACTGGAATTATTTTTGTATCCTTCATTCCTCTGGGACATGACCTTTTGTCCAGAACACATTTTATATACATAATTATATGCCTTCACTTCCTGGGAAATTTTTATTTTTAGAATGTTGCGTGGCTATCCTCAGTTCTTCTTTAGTTATGGGACCTACATATTCATTGATGTTTGCTAATAATATTTCTTTTGGGTTATCTTGTGTCCATTAGTTATTGCAGTATATTAACTATTCTAGTTCTATGATATAGAGTTTGAGATTATCTTTCTGTTTTGTTTAAATGTTTCAGTATTTTATATGATCCATGTCCTGTCTGCCATGTATTGTTATATACAATTGTTATTGTTATATACAATTGCTCCAGTTATTGTATTTAATTTTCTACTCTTCTTGCTGTGGTGAAGCATTGCTTATATTTCAATTTTGTTTGGCCAGTATTTATATTTAGATGTCATAACTATGCCTGCTTTTATAATTAATTATTTTAGCAATGTCATCATTCCATATCCCTTGGTTAAGTTTATTATTCCTTTTTATTAGTGTTCCTAATGCTTCAGTCTTCATTTATGTAGTTAATTATTAGTTTCATTTGGGCATTTTGGTTCAATTGACAATAGCAGAGGGTCCTCATGTTCTCATCTTGGAGTAAATAGACTAAAAGTTACATCTGGGACTTGGATTGATCTTTGGATATTTTCTTTTCTCTGTTTAATGGAATGCCATTTAATTTCATCTGTAATATCATAACGATTACAGGTTATTGCTTTGTCTGATAGGAGGGGGTTCAGTATTGGAAACACAGTACTGAAAATCCATTGGTACATGAACTCAAGGATGTTTCGGTCACTGACACAGTGCACAGTGACACGGAATGAGAAGGATGAGGAGAGGAGAGGAGAGAGAGGGGCGAGGAGAGGAGAGGAGAGGAGAGGAGAGAGAGGGGGCGAGGAGAGGAGAGAGAGGGGCGAGGAGAGGAGAGGAGAGGAGAGGAGAGGAGAGAGAGGGGCGAGGAGAGGAGAGGAGAGGAGAGGAGAGAGAGGGGCGAGGAGAGGAGAGGAGAGGAGAGGAGAGAGAGGGGCGAGGAGAGGAGAGGAGAGGAGAGAGAGGGACGAGGAGAGGAGAGGAGAGGAGAGAGAGGGGCGAGGAGAGGAGAGAGAGGGGCGAGGAGAGGAGAGGAGAGAGAGGGGCGAGGAGAGGAGAGGAGAGAGAGGGGCGAGGAGAGGAGAGGAGAGAGAGGGGCGAGGAGAGGAGAGAGAGGGGAAAAAGAAGATACTTATGCCCTTTAGTTTTTCCTTCTTTACAAAACAAAAAATTGTGGCTTTGCCAGCTTGTCTTATTCCTACAAAATAAATAAATTAAACCTGTGAAAATTGAATTTCTTTTCATTCAATCGCCTCCTCCTCAAGAGTATACAGAAAACATTCCTGTGAAGTGAAGGTGACATAGGGAATGGGAAGCAAGAAAATGGAAGATGAAAAAAGGAACTCCCAACAGTCTTCTCTCTACCTTCCTGACAAAACATGTACCAACCCACCTCAACGGGTAAATAATATATGAGTAAATAATAATAAGAGAAAATGAAATTGAGACTATAGCCTGTGTGCTTAGAGGCAATGCAATTCATCAAGTTATTAAAACTATTTTTTTCCAAATTCATACAAATGTTATGCTGTACAATAAATTGTAGTAATAGTGCAATCACAAAAATTTGATTCTACATTGAAATACAAATAGGATTATTGGTGTTTACCTTAAGAATTTCTGTGAAACCATAGTTGCCTTCCATTATAACTTTCTTCTCTGCTTCTAATATTGCAGCACAGATAAGCAAGTGAAAATTCGTACACGGTAAATCTGTCCACAAAACCTACATGAAATTGAATGAAAATTAGTGAAATGTTGCTATTGTTTTTTAGCACTCATGCATGGAAACTATTTTTTATCTTCATTGTTAATTGATTGGAAAGTGTTACTTTGTAGTTTAAGTGTGACAAAATTGACTTTGCCATACATACACTGCAAAGAACTTTTGACCATATAAAACTACTGGGCACTACAAAGTAACAAAACACTGGCGCAATACAAATCAATATAGTTGCAGTCTCTCATATTAAGAATGATCCCAAGAGAATATACTTGTAAGTTAAATGATTTGTACTAAAAATGAATGTACATAACTTGTATGAAGTGTATATGTTACACTCCTTTCTAAGTGCTGGACTCTGTTCCTATTGACAACTCATCAATCAACATGTCATTACTATCTCAGACTCACTCTCTGTACTAGTAACTAATTATTTCAAAATCATTCTGAACGTCAATCAGAGCTATTTGTACAATACAGAAAATGGTTTTCCACATTTTTAACAAAAATAAAAATATTTGTGTAGTGTTTTTTAAAAAACCATTAACTTAGTTTTCAAATTTCAAATGAGTCTTAAATAACCCCAGTGGAACGACATTGCAACTTGCAATTTATACTTGCTCAATAATTGGAGGTCTTGATGCAAAAACCAGACATCTCACAACAAAAGGTGTCTTTTATGGTAAATACATATTCAAAACCAAAAAATGGCACTATGATACTGTTGAAAATGATAGAATGTAACTACTACTGAAGAACATGTGACTAAGTCATTGATGTCAAAGTTGAAATGAACTATTAATCATTTGAAAATAATTATTTTTTTAGCTTTTCCTTAATAGATGTTCCTAACAGGTTTCTCTTTTGTACAATTTCATTCTTTGAGTATAAACTAAGACTGCTCCGGCTACCTCTGCCTTTCAAAATCAAAGATTTTAAAATCACTTTCAATGAAAAGCTTTTGAACTAGAACTAAAACAATACCTTTCAACCTTGAAATAATTTTTGAAAATGGATTTAATCCCATAATACACAGCTATACTTCTTACGGAATTCTGCAGCCCTAATACCCAATTACTTTTCAAAAATTCTACAGTTTATATCTTACCTCCCAAAGCTTCATAACATCAGCTTGTGAGAATTCTCTCTTGAATAAAACAAGAAGCCAACGAAAACAAAAAAACATGTTGCCCGAATCATGATGTCTAATATAAGAAGTCAATTCAGGATTCACAACACTCAAAAGAGTTTGCAATTCATTTAATTGACACTTGATCCCGGACTGATCCAGATCAAAATTCCTGTACTGAAACAAATGAAAAATGCACAAATGCAGAGGAAAATTTTACAGACTTAAACATAGTCTTTCACGGTTGGAGTCAATAGACACTTGACTGTCTGGGAGACTCCACATCCTAGGAACAATTGCCAATGTTGCAGTTGATATATTACGACCTTCCTTATGGTAATATTCACAAGGCATTTTGCCATGAACGTTGCAGTGTGATGATCAAAACATTGGCAACTGTGCCTAGGATGTGACATCACCTGGAGTGTTAAGCATTTGTTCACACAATTACTTTACTTCACAAGATTGAAAATTCATAAATACCATAGGAGATGAGGAGGAGGGAAAGGAAAGGTGATAGAGAAAGAGAAACACAATGTGGAAGTAGAACAAACAGAAAATGAAGTCAAAGAACAATAATGAAGAGAATGATAATTGATGTAGTTTAGGGGTACTTCGATTTCTGTAAATTGGTGTCCATGTCAAATTAGAAGAATACTGAATCAAGGGCAAAGGTCAGAAAAAATTATTTTCAAACTAAGCAAAATACATTAAAAAGAAAGTAACAATATAGTCATATAGTGTGTAAGGTAAAATAATATAATGATACAATCTTCTCATCCCTCAAATGAAATTGAGGAGTATTTTCTCAAAGAAAGATGAAAGTATACACAACTTATCAAAGTTAAGCAGGTCTTTTACAGAACAAACAAAGCAATGCCTACAATGGGTTGTTTTTGAATTTTTGGAGTTCATTATCTATTGAGATAGGGAACTAATACTTCAGAGAAGTCCCTGCGAAAAATGCAGTGTCTGCTGGGTAGGCATGTTGTAATGATTTCTTCATACATAGCACTATGAGAGGGAAGCCATAAGTGCATTTTTTTGTTTTAATTAAATTACAAAATCCATCAATTTATGCCGTTTACAAGACTATAGATAAATACAAAAGAAATTGCATAAAGATCATAATCTTAACAATAAACAAAACCATTCACAGTTATCAGTAACTCAGAGAAAGAATGGCAAATAAATTACATTCAGCCCTACCAATAAACGTGGTGTAAATTTTATTCTGTGCTTAAACCCAGAACAGTCAAAAACTCCTACCAATAAACATGGACTAACTCGTAAGAGATGTAGTTTCCATGGCAACTGCTCAACCTCGGAGACACATAGTTTAAGTAAGGAATAACCAGGGAATAAACTAGAAATGCAAAAACAGGCGAATAAAAACGAACTGTTTGTGTGTTTCGCTTCATTGTATTTGCAATTTTCAATTTGACTGTACTTTCTTTTCTTGTGTTTTCTGGAATATTTGGCAACCTACTTTATTTCGTGAATTCTTAATTTGTCGTATTTTTGGCATTGGAAACTTCGAAGTGATTTGGTTGGCGTTTGTTACGAAAAAAAAAAGACGTGTAATCAGCATTGATGTGGACAGCCGAGGAAAAAAGTAACCAAGCACGTGTAAATCTTTTTGAAGGGTATTCAGCTGAATTTCGAAATAAAAAAATGGGGAAAAATTTTTGCAGGAACGAACGTAGGAGTTAACCAAGTGTGTTGAAGGGTGTCATTAACTTGAGCAACCATATGCCTAATTGGCCAATAGTGATACATGTCTATTATAAGGATTTTAAATCATTAAACATGCATACGTACAATACCTCATAGAAAATTAAAGATATGCATTGTTTTATTTTAATAATGTAAATAGTGTTATCCATGAACAATTAAATAAATAAAACGACATGACACTTCTTTCTCATATTTTCAATGATTCAACATTAAAACAAAGACTGAAGATGAGAAATTTAATGGCAGATTTTTGGTGGAATCTACTGCTACCTCTATGAATAATTTATCCGTCCCCATGAAAAAAAATGAAAAGCAAGAAAAAACACTGTTTAAAGATGTTTGTTATATTGAAAAGCTGCTTTCATTACTCAGAACAGACTTCAAAATTTCTGAGTGATCGACAGCTTATACTACCAATAGTAGCAGATGTTCAAAGAGGAGCAGCAGTTTCGAGAGCACTTAGAGAAAACAATTAAAATAAAATGTATGATATATAATTGACCTAACATTTTATAAAACTACCAATTTCAAAAAAAAAGTTATACTTGTATTATTTGTCTTATAATAGATTGATTTTTATTTTATAAATATGCTCCAGTGTTGCAGCTATTGAACATTTAAGTATTTTGGCAATAAATTCTTCTTTATGTTCAAGAATACTAGTGTTCTTAGAAAACTTACTATTTTAAAATTAATTTCCATACTACTAGTTTCTTACATGTTTTAAATCTGAATTTACTAGTTTTTCTACAAAAAATACAAGAACTCGTCCCTTTTTATTGGCTGTCAGAGATCATCCCCCTCTGCAACACCAATAATCTCAAGGAAAGCACAGTTACAGAAATTTGCCCTTATTAAAAATATAAGAAAGAAGTGGATTAGTTTTCAATGTAAAAAAAAATAAAAATGTAATGTCAAATGTAATTCTGCAGAACCTTCTCTTCAACTTCACATTGTATCCAACTACATGTATATAACATATTTTTTTAACCAACATTTGATAAAGTGTGAAAACGGTGAAAAAAATGTTACAAATTTTGAGTCTTCACCAGATATTGGACTAAAAGATTGGTTCATTATGAACTTTAATAGATTTGAAGTTCTAACAAATCTTTTAGGACAATAACTGAAGAATAAAAACAATTTTTCATAATGTTTTAATGAGAATTTGGTAGACAATAGTTATGAACATGTCAGTATCAAAGTTGGTCATTAATAAACAATATTCATGTAAATGAGTATTTGAATTCATCATGTACTGTCTTAAAGTAGAAAAAAATAATCTTGATATTGAGGTATTTTAGCACTGTGTTTTAAGTTAATGCCTGCCTGTAAGATAAGAAATGGCAACACTATTTTATTACATTCTTTCAAGTGAAAAAATGTAAGAAAGAATTTTAGTGATATATTTTTTATATTAAGTTTCAGAGGGTAAAGGTTCAGAAATTGAATAAATAAAACATATATATTCTTGAGAAGCTAAATCTTCTAATACGGGTCAAAACTAATTTCATTCACTCACTATTATTAACACACATTTTCAAATAGTTGTATGTCAACAAAAATGAAAAAGAATTAATTTTTTGTAAGCAAGAAATAAATCCAACTTGACATTGGCTTACTTGGAACAATTTCAGTTTTTTAATAATTCATATAAGTGGGATTAAGTCAAATGATAATAAATTCAATATAAATTAAGTAACACTGATCAATTATAAAATTGAACAACATTCTATCCTTATATCCAAATTAAGTGTTTCTAATGAGTAAAATGAATTGAAGCTGCAGTTCTAATTAGTACTAAAGTTGAATGGAAGATTTCTTCTTCTCTAATAATTATTGTTCAATAATCATATTAACATTCTCTAATAGATTTAGGATATACTTCTTTTTTTTAATATTTATTTTCTACCTATTCCATCATAAAAATTTTCCAGGTATTTTAACGTTCTTTACAATAATTATATATGGCAAGATGCCAGCAGAGAATTTAAAGAAAAATAATATTACCTACAATTTAAAAGAATAACTAATTAACTATATTTGAATAAATACAATTGGTTAAAAAGAAGTGAATTGAAAAGGGGGGAAATAATTATTTAAATTAAGGAGGATGAGAAATTAAGTTCTCGAGGAAACACTAATGTATTTGAAAATTTGGAAAATAATTTTTAGACGCAAGTGAAATAAATAGATTATAAAAGTTGTTTGTGAGATGAATAAAGGATTTAAAAGAATCAATTTTAAGTTCTCTAATGTGCGTTTTTTAGGATTCTTAGAGAGGAGAGGAGTGGAGAGAGTAGAGGAGTGGAGAGGAGAGAGGAGAGAGTAGAGGAGAGGAGAGAGTAGAGGAGAGAGGAGAGAGAGGAGAGAGGAGAGAGTAGAGGAGAGAGTAGAGGAGAGGAGTAGAGGAGAGGAGTAGAGGAGAGGAGTAGAGGAGAGGAGTAGAGGAGAGGAGTAGAGGAGAGGAGTAGAGGAGAGGAGTAGAGGAGAGGAGTAGAGGAGAGGAGTAGAGGAGAGGAGAGGATAGAGTAGAGGAGAAAGTAGAGGAGAGGAGAGGGTAGAGGAGAGGAGAGGGTAGAGGAGAGGAGAGGGTAGAGGAGAGGAGAGGGTAGAGGAGAGGAGAGGGTAGAGGAGAGGAGAGGGTAGAGGAGAGGAGAGGGTAGAGGAGAGGAGAGGGTAGAGGAGAGGAGAGGGTAGAGGAGAGGAGAGGGTAGAGGAGAGGAGAGGGTAGAGGAGAGGAGAGGGTAGAGGAGAGAGGAGAGGGTAGAGGAGAGAGGAGAGGGTAGAGGAGAGAGGAGAGGGTAGAGGAGAGAGGAGAGGGTAGAGGAGAGAGGAGAGGGTAGAGGAGAGAGGAGAGGGTAGAGGAGAGAGGAGAGGGTAGAGGAGAGGAGAGAGTAGAGGAGAGGAGAGGAGAGAGTAGAGGAGTGGAGAGAGAAGAGGAGAGGAGTGGAGAGAGGAGAGAGTAGAGGAGAGGAGTGGAGAGAGGAGAGAGTAGAGGAGAGGAGTGGAGAGAGAAGAGGAGAGGAGTGGAGAGAGAAGAGGAGAGGAGTGGAGAGAGTAGAGGAGAGGAGAGGAGTGGAGAGAGTAGAGGAGAGAGTAGAGGAGAGGAGAGGTGTGGAGAGTAATGAAGAGACGAGAGAAAAGGGAGAGTGGAGACTGAGCAGAGGGAAGAGGAGTGAACAAGGAGGGGATATCGAGAAAGGGAAAATGAACGTTTTCATATTATAATGAAATTCTCATCTTGTCCAGCTAACCTCTTGAAGCACAAAAACAATACAACTTTCATTATGATGTCCATATCAAACTATTTTCATTAATAACAGCATGTTCTATCTATCTGCACAGAAAGTGATAACTTCATTTCTGTTCAATAATAATATCCATACCACTCGATTCATAAATCCCACGAAGCACCAGAATGCATCAGCTTCATTTGTCATCAAGCACAAAATTGGAGACAATAGATCACTCATTCCTTGGACATAACCCAGATCAAAGTTGTACATAACATATGTCATAAGGATATCTGACAAAACTTGGAGATTTGAATTGTTTTCGCCAGCAAAGAATTCTATAGTGCGATCTGTTCGTTTTGCATCTTTCTCTGAAAAACAAATAAAAAAATAAATAAATAAATTCACAATCATATGATCACATTATTTACAAATACAGTAAGACAGGTGGCACTCAACCACATTAATTTTATGGATGCTAATCAGAACCAATTTTCTCTGTTTCAGTTAGTAATTGCATTTCCACAATTATATAACAAGAAACTAACATTAGCGACATGGATGCAATTAATATTTGCCTGGAAATGTCTTACAAAACAAATTCAATGAAATTGTCAAATGGTCATCTGACAACTTTTATATTAATTTATCTAAAACTGGTCTTATGCATGTCGAATCACCACATAAGGCAACACAAATCAAAATTATCATTATGTACAATTTATGCTGTATGCAAAACCTAAATAAGAAATGCCTCTCTGAGAAAATGTTCGAACATGAATATAGGGAATCTACTTGGGAATAATAACAGATTCACATCTAATTTTAGATGTGAATCTGTTATTATTCATGTGCAAACTTTTGTATCTGACAAGATTAAAATATTACAGGGAAATTTTTAGGCAAAAAAATCACATGTAGAGAAAAATAAAGAATTAATAGTACTGCGTAAAGCTCTAGTTGAATCACCCTTAAGATATGGAATACAACTGAGACAACTAACACAAGACAGACAACTGAATTCTTTACAGTTGAAGGTATTAAAATTAGTTGCAGGAAATAAAAATTTGAATAAGAAAGTTATTAGAATATTGTAAAACATTAACTCCATAAGACTAGTAAATCTTATTTTCCCCTTCAATATCACAATGATGATACAAATAAAATAGTAAATAAACACGGATTATCAAAAAAAGGCACAATATTATGTTCCATGGATGTACAATAATTACATGGGGGACAACCCAGCATTATATAATTGCAAAACATATTAATTCTGTACCAGCAGACACTGAAAATAGAGTTTGTCAAAAAGTATAGCGGGAAAATTAAAGAATGGAACAAATTCTTGTTTGCTTTTTTTGTGATTCATAGTATTTTCTGCTTTTGTATTTTTCAATTATTGACCATTATATGTACTTTACAGAGACTGCCAGAGTATTTATCTGTATGTATATAATAATGAATACATTGTAAATAATTGTAAAAGAAAATGCAGGGAACCTGATGCCGAAGTCCTTGGACTCACCAGGACTCAAAACTAACTGAAAGCGAATAAAAAATTCAATTCCATTATTATCGTGATCATGATTATCATCATAATAGAGCTAAATTATTGTTATTATAAATAGTATTGTTATGGTTTTCATTCTTATTATAGCTACCATTGTCGTCACTGTTATTGTTATTGAGAAAATATCAATAAAGGCAGTACTAATAAAATACAAATGGAGTGAGAAGGACTTACAAGCTTTTGCAAACCATGCAGTATTCTGATAACTAATATACACTACATACCAATAAGACTTTTTCGTTCTCGGTAATCAGAAAATCGTTCCTCTTGTCCAGGTGACATCGTCTTCCACTGAAGCTTCATTCGAAAATATTCATCAGTCTTCTGTTTACGTATGTTTTGACGATCTGTATTTGTTGAATCCCATGGAAAATATCCTAGCAAGAATTTCCAAACTTCGTAACGTAGCGAAGGTACAATTCCCTAAAACATTGGAAAAGCTTTCTATTGACAATACAACCAGATTACAATCTCCAAGGATTATTGTAATGTTTTTCTTTGAATGCTATGAATTCTTTTGCAATTAATGGGAACCAAGCATACAAACTATCTTTACTGATATTGACTAGTTCGCTTTTAACTTGATTCAAAAACCTGAACATTTTTTCATGGAATTTTGGGGAAAAATTGCATAATCCAATTTCTGTTCTATAACTTACACCTAGTTCTATAACTTACACCTTTAAAAATTATCATCTTGAGCATATCCACGTCTGTTACCCTTCCTTCATCATCTTGCAATTGTGCCCACTGTTCTACAGTGAGGGGTGTGCTACGTGTCACTGGTACCGACTGAGGTAGCGGTATGCCTCCAATTACTTCATATTCTTCAGATCCAATATGCGTTATTTGATCATCGGGAGTCCAACTTTGAGTTAACAACTCTGCTACTTCATCTTCTACTTTTTTCTCTTCACTTGAACGCCCATATACTATAACAAGAAAGTATATCTTGTACAAGACAACACAGAAATATCAAAATGATACCAACCTTTAGTAGAAAATAAATCATTCTCCAAAAACTTGTTTTTTGACAGTACATATGATCTAGATCCAAGTCAAAAGAAATCTGTGAAGACTAGTGGTTTTGTCAACGCTAAGTTATCTTAAATATGAGTTGATCAGAAACTCATCCATTGAGGCAAAATTGTAAAAAGGTTTATTTGAATGTGGCATATGAAGGTCTGGTACTTGATGTCTATGCAAATCAAATTTATACATAAAATACTCTTGTCCCTTTCTTGCATAGGATAAGTTCTTGTCTCTCTTTTTAATTCCAAATATTATAAAAATCTTCATTGACCTTTTCCCAAAGCATTTATCAAACCAATGTGATCCAGAGACCAAGTAACTGACAGGTATTGGAACTCATTTCACGCAAGTGCAAAAAATACAATTTGTAGCACTCTTACGGAGCAGATTTTTCTCCCACACTTATGACAACCCAAAATTCTATTGACATTATGTGCAAGTACCTCTGTATGAAGCTTAAATGATAGTTGCCAGTCAAATGTAACAGCAAGATTTTTTATTATGAAAACTGATACTAGTACAATTTCTTTCAGAGTAATTGTACTCAATTTTCTGGGTTCTGTACAAATAACAAGATCTTGCATTTATCAGGTAACTTACGTTCAATATAAGACTTATAAAATACGATCAAATTATTCTGTACGTTAATGCAATACTGTGTAGAGTTGACTAGTAAATTTCATATCATCTGCATAAGACAATAAAAAACTTGACACATTCTTTTTAAAACCATCAATAGTAATTGCAAATAGCAATGAATCAAGATAACAGTTTTGAGGCACACCTGAGGGTGGAGAGAAAGGGATAGGTAAGTAACCCGCATACTGCACTATAATAGTTTGTAACACCAGATAAGATTTAATAAGGGGAAATAATTATAAAGGATGTCTAATAATTTCAATTTATCAATAACACAAGCAACAACAAAAAAAGTTGTCAGATCCGAAGACTTCCTCTATATAAATAATATTGCAATGATAGAGCATTTTAAACACAAAAGCCAAATATAAACAGCATTTAATTTCCTGCCAGAGTAAAATAAAACATGTTTGGAAATTCTGAAAGGGTAATTCAACACCATGAAAAACTGAAAGCATTGTTGGCTATGTCATTAGTTTTACCTGATATCTTTTATCCAGAAAACTGAAATATATTACAATCTACTATACAAATCTAAGTTATTTCTTATCCAAACAATCCCAATTTTTGACTTTTACACCTTCATACTTCCTAGTAATTATACTATGTACTGGGACACGGCATTCCTAACTCACTGGTCAATATCCCAACTTTTGAACTATCTTAAAAAGAAAAAAAAGTAACAAAATAGATGAAGAGGTGTGGCAATATACATAGAAGGAATTCTCACCCAGAACTCTGACAGCAAGCACTCTTCATTCCATCCTGAACACAAACAACGAGGCTGAATCCTTGTGGAATAACAGTATTAGCTTCCGGTTTGGGATAAATTACAGACCTACAATATCTACTCAGCCTAACTATAGACTAATTCTGAAATTAAAAGACGCCAATCTCCCATTGTACACTAAGATAATTTCAACAGAATTCAGACCTGGAAATGTATACATAATTTGTCTTTAAATGATCATATCAGGATTATAACAAAACAACAAATTCTTCAAGATGTTTAGTGAACAAATGCTTCAAGAAAGTCTCAACTCTCGATATACACCACATTTATGAGACCAATTCTAAAATACACTTTCCACACTTTGTCACCCTAACTTTAGTTTCAACATAGAGATTTTACAAAGAGTATTAAAAAGAGCAATTAAAATACCAGCAAACTTAAGGCACCTTACAAAGCAAGACGTGCTTCACTGCCAACCTTGCTTCACTACCAACCTTGCAACATAGACTGCTTCGAAGAGACCTAATCGAAACAGTTCCTTCGCACTGTAAGATTAATTTTTTTCTCTTAGTAAGTATCACAAAACTCTGCAGTGACATCAACGGAATTTGAAGCCACTGATTGGATAACACAACCTCCCTCTTCCTAATTAGCCGCTAGCTATCAAGTAGACATAAATACTTTTCGAACAATAACCACAAAGTCATCTTCAACTAATACCCCACACTGAAAAGCCTTCAGTGCAAAAGGATCATTTCCAAAGCAACCAACACAAACACTTCTTGTTTAACGCAGCTGCCAATGAATGACCTCCCTACCAGATGAAATAAAATCACACCGTTCAACAATTAAATCAAAACTAAATGATTACTTGCAATCAATTTACATCATACACTGCCTAGATGTATGTTAATATTAAAGTCTAAGTTCAAAATATGGCTAAATTGTGAATTAGCAAGTTAATTTGCACATTAGCCAGATGGTTATAATAAAGTTGAACAAAAGACACTGAACGGATTGATGGATTGTTTCAAACACATGGCTAATTTGCAAATTAGCCACAAGGTGCTGCATAAAGGAAAGTGATGTCTGAGTGCAAAGCATTTTGTATTTGTGAGAAACATTTTGGCACAAAATGGATAGGAAATTATGCTTTGCACAGATTCAAATTTGTTTTATGCCACTTGAAAAAGCTGACGGCCATAGCCTTGTTGCCACAACTTGGAAACATGTAACTAAGTGTCAACTAAGGTATATAGTGGTGTTAGGTTAGATTAAATGTGATCATGTAAATTGAAATTTACAACTGATGGAGTGGAACTCTAATTTACACACTTTGGCCCTCAATAGCACTAGAAACTTCTCATGAACAGTCTTGTTCCCATTTTTTTTTTCTTCTTGTTCTTCTGTTTATAACATAATGTAACTCTTTTCCTTCTCATCATAACTTACTTTGCCCCAACTAGCTACCTTGTGCTTTATCTGCTAAGGAAGAAGGTGAAGTTTTTTGAAGGTGGGGACAACTTCAGATTTTATCCAACCATTTTGGACAATGAGAAATTAAATGCTAATTCACAAACTAACCGGATTTGGACATAAGTTGTAGCATAAAAATGCATATGTCACAGTAGAATTGTGCCATAAACCCATCCACATGACACTAGTTTCTGTCAGTTCAGTGAATAATAAAGAAATAAATAAGTAATAAAGAAAAAATGTGTAACAGTCACAACAAATACAAAATTGTTTGCTACTCAATAATCACAACAAATGTTTAAGACAAAAAAAATAACAACTTCAAAAATCAATTCAATTAATGCAGTAATAATACTTACACCAAGCATCAGTTAACTTGCTAAAGGCAGTCATTGTTGTTTCATATGGACGATACTGAAAGTCTTTTACAAACTTCCACACATAATCTGACTTGTGTTCAGTGAAAAGTTCCAACTCAGCAAATGATTGGTCAATGACTTTGGCTTCAGGAGAACGTACAACTCTATAAGAATGACGATCTTTCTTGAAACTGAAACACATTAAAAAGCCACATACCTTTAAGAAGCCTACTTGATAGCATTAAACATTGTTATGAAGTCATTAATGATTAAAATCTACAATTAAGAAAAATAATATAAATCAATTACAAAAATACTTTTTACTAGAAGCCAAAAATTAAAACAGGATTTTTTTTACATCAAAAGAATCAGTTTTTTATTTAAATCAGACACATTTTAATGACATTTTTTAAAAAAATTGTATTAGATGATTTTGCTTTAAACCAAAATTGTTAAGTGATTTATTTATCCTTAATTACTTTAAAATCACAAAAAACGCTTATTGAAAAATAAGTTTTTAAATGTATCATTAAATTATTGTAATTTTATTTTAAAACTAATGGTGATACAACAGCACATACTTTCTCACACTTAGTAATGCTTATGTAATACTATTTATATGGCAATTTACGAATCTCAGTCATCATTTTTTGTGAAACACAAATATTTGAAAAAGGTACATGATCTTATTTCAAAATCTATCTTTAAGGAACAGCATTTATTAAGGGGAAAAATATTTAATATTTTAGTTGTAGGAAGATGCTGAAAAAATTTTCAACTTTTGCAATATTCGAAAAATCAGGGTTTTTGACAAACATGAGTCCAGCACCATTCTGTTACACGTCCTTCACACTACACAAAAAAGTTTAATTAAAAACAGAGTCATTTCCGTAAAAAAAAATTTGAAAATGTCTCGGGGGCTTAATGTAAAGCACAGCTTAAAATTAAAATTTCGGTTTTAAGTTCAAGGGGTCTGCAACACCTGCCATATTAATTGGGGAATATCTGTTCTGGAGAAAATCGGCTGAACAGTTTAGCTGCTAGCGTTGTTCACAGACGGAGGGACGGACAAAACATGGATTCTGGCTACACAATGTCTAAGAGTATCTTTTCCTCTAAATTTAGCAACTGGATTTATCCACTTTTTCGTTACCAGAGCGCTGTAATAAGAGTTTTCTGCTCAAAATTCACAATTTTTTCGTGCAGCATTACATAATTTGCTCTCTATTGTGTAAGCAGTAGCTAGAAAGTAAAAAATAAGGATATTACATATTTGAGGAGTCCGGTGCAATACCGCCCTAGCTCACAAATTTTAAATTTGAGTTACTTAAATTGAAGTAAAGTCTCTTACAGTCATATTACCAAACAAGCTTGTGGTACCATAAGTGTGATTTAGGAAAAGGCATTCTTCTTTCAAAAAAATTTTACCATTTTTAGTGCAATGCCACCTTATCAAAAAGCATGTATTTTCGAAAACAACTGAATTCATCGTAAAAACTATAACAATGTTAGATAGTTTTTGAAATATTAAATTTTATTTCATAGTAGTACTGTGAAAATATGGTGTGTAATGATTGTCAATTGTGTACTTTTCCATCCTTTAAAGGTCAGGTATGCTTTGAACTTAAAATGGTATTTTATCAATATACACAAAGGAAAAGGTTAATATTAGTAAAACTACTAAGATAACCTACAGTTTTCATTATATTTTACAATATTAATTTTGTTCTTAAATGAGTATTAATAAAATTTCATTTTTATTAACTCTTCCATTCACGGAGCTCAGATTTTGCGACTTTTCAGTCAAAAAGTTTTTGCAGTGAAAGAAAACTTTTGATGTTACTTTGTTATTTTTTATGACAGGATATTTTTGAAAATAGGTAATCATTCACAAAGAATCAATCTTTTTTCTGCATTAAAAGAATGCAATAATATTAATCATGTCATGACATATATAGACTCAAGTTTGTGGGGCTAATGAGGTACAGGTGTTAAGGGCTATTTTGATACGCTAAAAATTTACATGCATCCAACTGAAAGGGATTTTTTTCATTTTTATTGATTAATATTACATCAAACTTGCGAATATCTGTAAAGCATCTACTCACAATAGTACGTTTCTGTACAAAGTTTTCTACAGAACAAAAACGCATAAAAATATCCAGAAATAGTATTTAACCATTTAAATTCATCTCATAATATTGATAATAACAAAAATCTGTATGCTAGAATGAAGATCCAAGGCTCCCGTGTAATGTAAATATAAAGTAATAATGTCCCTCGGGATGTAAATATTATTCAGTGGTACAGAAGAAATCAAAGAAAGATGACAAAAGGAGAATTTGTAGATGTGCTTTGTAATAAATGGAGTGATGGACTTACTATATATATATAGCCATATTCAGATCTGTTGGATTGTATCACATCGATCAAACCAAATATCCTGTTTCCCGATTTCATGTTGATAAACTATCAAAGTATTTAGGGGAGAAGGAAAGGGGAGGGGACAATCCAGAAAGATTTCCTCATCCCCCTCCCTGCCCAGTACAAGGAGATTCACTTAATGATTATCAATTGGTGGGACCTTCTACCTCACTGTTTTAGTGCACAGCTACTGATCTTTCATTGGAATCACAAGGAACCAAGTCCACAATAGAAAATGACACCATCCCTTCAACTCCTAATATCAACTGGTCCCCTCCAGGTACTCTCTCTCCTTGCAATTTTGAGATACTACTGTTGGAAAAAATAAAAGCGTCACCCCCCCTTAAAAAGGAAGCAGTTAGACCCAAGAGCAGCAATCATTACTATTGAAGAGTGAATCGAAATTGAGAAGCAGAAGAAACAAGAAGACAAAAGAAAAGAAAAAGAACTGAAAAAGAACCAAAGAAAAGAAGTAAGCAAAACCAAGGCAGAAGAATAAACTAGAAAGGGTATTAGAAAAAAGAAAATAGTTTAGTCACATTCTAGCGATAGCGAATATTTTATACTCTTCGAGAAAAGCAGAGATGATATGGACACGGAAGGTCTGCCAAGTAAAATTAACAGGGATGAACAGTCAAAGAATTTGAAGAGCTAAATGAAAACAAAGAACAGTACGAAACCTACATATCTATTAAGATTAAGGATTGGGTTTTCCTGTCTTTCCTCTAGGGGTATAATGAGTTAGAATATACTACATAGAGTGGCTGACCCTATGGTTTCAGTGCTCTTGATGGACACTCTTAGAACTAGGGGCCACCATGATTTTGCAGTCAAAACATGAGTGCCTGATGGTGGCTTGTAGAATTGTTTACTGAATCAGGTGCGCATCCACAGGAAGGAAATGAGGGAAATTTCCCCCCTAAAATTTTTCAGTATCTAATCATTTTAACTTGTCACAAAACTTTCAAGCAAAAATATTTTAAGATTATCATCAAAACAGATAAAATTGTATTGCAGCCTGAGCTAGTGTAGCCTACCTCATTTCACAAAATCTGACACCTTGGACAAAAACATTTTGAATTTCTCCTCCCAAAATTTGTCTCTGGATCCATCCCTGACTGAATCGACGTGTTGTTTGTATCAGATCTTATTTCTATAAAGTTGTCTTTTCGTTTAACTGTATTTAAATTATATTAGTGGTTAGAATAATAATATTCGCATTGTCTTCGCTAGGTTCGGTATAACTAAAAATAGAAATAATCAAACCATCAATATATCATTTTTCAAGTTTGCAGCCCAATTTGTGATCTGTTTATTCTTATTGCAGTAACATCCACTTTCAGGCGTTACACTAACTACAAAACATCCCAACAGCTTCCATTCTTGACAATAACCAATGCAGGAAGAAACGTGTTTTTAGTTCCTCAATTTGTTGTCTTTACATATTGTGATTTTGTTTTTAAATATTTGGTTTTTGGTCTTGAGAACACACAGTAAGAGATTTAAGGTTGGTTTATTTATACATTGCCAATACTGGTGTGCCAGTTATGAGTTTGCCAGCATCTAGACGGCGCTGTCGCTCTGGGCTACTGGCAATAGCTGTTTACAGTGCTAGTAATGGCACGCAAGATGAGATATTTTTCTTGCTGCTCTTAGCTTGTGCGTGCTCTTTGTGACGTGCTGCTGATAGTACGCCCACAAACAACAGTGTGCAAAGCAAATGTTCCGTAAACATTTTATCTTATTCACGTAATCTGCCTGGTAGTAGTTCTACATCCTCATTTTATTTGCAATTGCCAGAAGCGCAGCATTGCTGGGCTTGCAGTTCTTATATTCTGGTAAAAAATATCCCACGAATTTTCTGATTCACAATACAACAGGTCAAACTTGCTAGTTTGCTCTTCAGTCATTCAAGACTTCTGCTTCCCGGTAATTTTTATAAAAAAATATAATAATACGCTTACATCGATCACGTGCAAGTATAATGCCATATACACACGTGTTATGTGTCAGGTGGTCGCCAGCTCTAGAGTTTAGAAGTTGCCAGTTTGAAAAAGTGATGGGGGAGCTCATGAGCACGCCAGTAAACCAAATATTCTTCTTCAGCTGGCATCACCAGTGACTGGCACGCAGGTCTTGCTAGTCACTAGCAACAAGGTTTTGCCAGTTTCCACTTGCCAGTTATAGGTAACTTCAACTGGCAAGTTCACTGGCATTGTGTAAATGAGCCTTTCGATTACACAGATATATATTATGCCTGACCTGGGTTCACCCACCCTTAACCAGCACCAAGTGGAATACTAGAATACTCCGTTTCTCCAGAGGGTGCTGCTTTGACTGCAAAAGACATGGCTGCAAAGATGGCAGCACTTCAGCCACTCTATGTAGTATATTCTAACTCGTTGGGGCATAAGTAGCACATAGAACAAATGTATCAACGTTAGTAGAAAAATAATTTATAATCATTTTACCATAGTATTAACATTTCTAAATATTCATTTTACCTCTTCCTTTCCTTTGGAAACTTACTATCTTTCTGGAATTTCTGATTGTGTTCCTGTGCATCCCGAAGGGATAAAAAACATTTAGAGTTATTTTGTGAATGTTAGGATCTCTCTCTCTTCATATTAACACAACATGTTTCTTCGTGGGGAGGTGGCAGTGATCTTCACCCCTTGACTGGTGACATCCGATGCCTAACAACTTCAGTATACAGGGATTTTCCCCAACCAGGTATCTCCCACCAGCGTGGCATCACTGTAGCTGCAACCGTCTAAGTTCACGACTGGTCTCCCAACAGGTGTAGTACATGTAAGGGTGTGTAAGTAAGGGGTGAGTATAAGACAAGAAAGAGGAAGGAAAGATCATGCCCCGACCGTGTCCTATTTGTTAGGATACTGCTCCGGCATTAGCCAAGTGTCGGTAGTAGGCAACAAAGAAAACTTCTGCTCAGAGCAGCCAGCCACTAGAATTCTTCTCCAGATAGGGGC
Source organism: Gryllus longicercus (assembly GCA_038098605.1). NCBI lineage: Eukaryota > Metazoa > Arthropoda > Insecta > Orthoptera > Gryllidae > Gryllus > Gryllus longicercus. The sequence goes on from JAZDUA010000661.1 coordinate 146,491, forward strand.
TGAATGTGACCTAGCTGACAATCTACAGTCAAGTATCCTGTCACCGTCGGGGCTCAACCCTGGGACCTCCTGGTTAGAGGCACTGTATTGACATCAGTTGATGCTTTGAGGCACCTTTGCCACTCGTCTCTTTATTATTGTTTTTGATGCCAAATTATTTGCAACAGGTTCCTCTTTCCTTTTCGCACAGTATATTATGTCACCTAGTGCACATCCTTCGCTGAATCACAGCACCAAAAAATTGTTATTCCTCATTTATGTGGTTGCGATTTGTGTTACTTACATAAGACAAGTAAACAAAGAAGACTGGAAGGTTTGTGTAAAAATTCAACAACACAAATGTGCTTCTTACGCTTTCAAAGAGCAATTAAGGGGAAACAGGCTACCAGGCCTCCGAGGCCCACGAAGAGTAAAGCATGACTATCCCCACAAAAGTTGAAAAATATTGGAAATCTCGTGACTTTCTGTACCGTCCTTTGTCATGTGAAAAGAAACAACGACAGAGGTGATCATATAACGACACACCTGTAATGTGAAAGGGGAAATATTTACAGCAGTAAGAAAAACCGCCAGGCCTCTGATGCAAACGAAGTGCACTGAAGGGTTAATACACATAACCAATTAAGATGTACCTAGAGTGGCTTTAGAAAACATTTTAATATGAATCTAGAATTATAAATATCAATTATGCTTTAAACACGTTTTTCTCGAAACTAGTTTGGGGAGTGTTAGGGCGGTTTTACTGCTAAATTACTTAACTACAGACAATTGAATGCTCGATAAAAAACTAATCTATTATCTACCTATTAGTATATAACTCTACTATAAATTGTTTATTGTTCTTCGTTTCATAAGGGGTTTGTAGGCTTCCGCGGCCGGAGTCAATGTATTCTTGGCTATCCGGGATGAGCCGCGTTTCAGTTGATTGGACTGACGTTTCGGCCATCTTGCTGTGGCCTTCTTCAGAGCTATACTGCTGCCAGCAACAGTATAGCTCTGAAGAAGACCACAGCAAGATGGCCGAAATGTCAGTCCAATCAACTGAGACGCGGCTCATCCCAGATAGCCAAGAATACATACTTCGTTTCATAAGTTCCATAATTTTATTGTATATTATATTTTATTTTCTCAAAATTTTTCAATTACATGAAAAATGTACAAGGAATATAACATATTCTTTATATCAACTTTGCAATTCACTTAAGTCACTCTATTTGAGTAATTTTTATTTTACAAATATTTAAATTACAAATACATTTTCAAATATTACTAATAATAAATAATGATTTAAATCATTAATTTTTGTAAAATGATAATTTGATTTAAATCACGATTTAAATCAATGGCTTAAATCACAAGATTTAAATCTTACCAGCCTTATTGAAAATGATTCTGTATTTGGTACAATCCAGCTCTAAAGTATTGTTTAATAATAACAGATTCCATGTGAACAACCTATTATCACTAGAGGCATGTATAATATTTAAACTATAAGATAAATGTGATGACTAGGAGAAAAATTTTTGTGAGATTTATTTTCACAGAATTTTAGATTATTGATGGTATTAATAAAAAGCACCTTAACACAATTAGTACAATTAGTTTACATTGAAAAGCTACTTTTGAATTGCATAATACTCACGCAGATTTCAAAATCCCACGTAGTGCAGCAACAAAACTGTCAGCATTGCCATTTTGAAAAATGAACACACTTTGTAGACCTGACTCACTCTGGAGAAGCAGTTGATGTCCATGCTTGATTACTTTAAAACTGTGTAGGTCAGCTAGTCTCAAAACAAACAGTTTTGATCGAGATGAAACTTCATTACATCCTGTAAATTGAAGACAAATGGAACTGAATTGTATTTACTTAGAAAGAGAGGGAGACGGAGCGCGAGGGAGACTGAGCACGAGGGAGACGGAGAGAGGGAGGGGGAGGGAGAGAGACGCTGGCTAGATGGTCAGAGATAGATATAGACTTGTAAATTTAACCAAAATTAAAGTATTGAAAAATATATGGGAAAGTCTATGTTGTAGGTGTGATCTGTATGTGAGTAATTGCCATTTCATTTGTTTCCTTTTGTCACGAAAAATGTATATTCAAAAATTGCAATTAATCATTGCATTTTTATTATTTTTTTATTTCACAGGGGAAAAGTTGGGACTTTCAGGTACTACCCCTGTCTTTCAGATTTTAAAATAACAAGTATTACATGCTTTAGTGATATTCATACCAATTAGCTGCTAATAATGTTCAGTGGAAGGTACATTGACATATCAAAACACGATGCCCATCCAACTCTGTTCTGAGAGTCTCTAATTATATCTGGAAATATTATTCTTGAAAATCTAATCAATATTATTAGTAATTATTGCTGAATAAAAAAATTATTTATGAGTACATGTGCTTTAAACAAGGTCGTATAAAGTTCTGAAAATTCAACCATTCTCTGTGAAAACTAGCTCAAAATTCCGCATTTTCAGAAATGCTCAAATGTCATTTTCTCAAAAAACAGCTCCAATTTTTTTTCTTCAAATGGATAGTGCTAATTGCACTCTTTAATATAATGTAATGCCCACTTGCAGGTGGGTTTTTTTTCCCCTCAAAATTACTCAATTGTAATTTTTTTGAAAGATCTCTCATGGCGTTAATATGCACCTTGCCCAGCAATTTGTAGACACTATTGTATTCGTGAGTTAAAGTGATTGAAATTACTTTTAATGAAATGTTTTGAAAACTCAAAAATTATCTCTGGAAAAGAATTTTGAATTTACAGTAACGCTAAAACACCATTCTCTTAAAAATTACTGAAAGTTTTTCAAAGAAAATTGCCATTTTGAATGAGGTTTTGCTGTTCTTTAATATTATGCAAATAATATTTAAGTTCTACTATTAGGAAAGCAAAAACTGAAGAAAATTTCCAAAAAAAGTACTTTGTGTGACGATAGATGGCAGGTGGCAAAAGTATGTGGCAACTCCAAATAGCTAGCCAAGACCAAAGGAAATAGGAAACTAATATGGGAAAGTCTGTGCCATTCTGTAGCACCACTAGTTTATGGTTATACTAGTATTAAAGCTTACTCTTTTGGGAACTGATAAATGAAAAAAATATTTGGCAAAAATTTGCGATCCCCCCTCCAGAACGTCACGTTCAATTTCCCGCAAAGCGCTAGTGACGTACAACAATGACTACAAGTACTTTAGAGAATGTAAAATAAAATAATAGAAAATAAAAAAATAAAAATGAGAAAATAGAAATAGCATGTTTTGTCTAACTATTAGTGGGGAATGGGAAAAAATAGGAAGATGTAAGGAGCATTTTTTCATTACAATTCTTCGTGGCTGAATGAGGAAATTGTTTTTGAATTTAATAGTGCTCCTCAGTCAGAAGAAACTCCAATGACAGGACCTGGCCAGCCAGCAAAGTAATTTCATTTTTGTTCCCCTTCTACAAAAAGACAGAACGTTAAGCATCTCTTAGAGTCATCCACCGAAGAATTGACTATGGCCGCAAGCCTATGGATTCTGTTAAGACAAGACAGAAAAAGGTATTTGGCAGCAATTGTGAAAGAACTCAGTACTGCATCTCCAAATAGGGGGACAGTAATTAAGAAGTCTCGCAAGTGCCTGTTACAAAAGCCAGAGTTATTACCGGAGCAAGCCCTTGCATTAATGGTACACATTAATTTGTCTAGTCATCAATATGAACAACTATGAGAGAAAGCTGTAAACTTAAATTGTAAATTTTATCTCCCCTCCTATCATTAAGTTAAGAAATCTAAAGAGTTGTGTTATCTGCAAGGTATCGTAATAACAGAAATTTCGGCAGAAATACCTCTGCAGTCGCTCCTTGATCACACAATCACTTGCTTATACTAAACTGAAGAGGACAGCAACAAATTGCTTTTATTGAAAATATATTTATTGAACATATTTCAAATAATAATGAAATGGAGTTGCAATGGAACGGGGCAGAGTCATTACAATCAGAAGTTTCAGAAGAACGTTTCAGTGATGAAAATTTGTTCTGTATTTCTGTAATTCCATTGCAAATGATTTATTCTTTGGACAATTCGACCAACATAATTTGGAAAACCCTGTTCCATCATCTACTAAATACTGTCACCCAATTAATTTTATTTTCCCTCAAGAATCGGCCAATTTAATTACAAGTCGACAAGATCAAGAATAAAAATATCTCTCTTGTACCAACAACTATTGTTGTTGACAGTTTGGAAATGACTAACTACCGTTTTGGTATTTTGAATTGTAGACGGCAAAGTATGTAATGCCGCGACAGGTTCTTCTTCTTAGACAGGTTATCTGTGAGGGCAAAACCAAAGTGATATGAACAATTTAAACCTCTTATCAAGGAAAAGTTAACAGAGTTCCTTTCACAGTCACTATATACCACCCCTTCACTCATGGATTAGGCTATTTGAATGTTCCTGCATATTTCTTATCACCTCGAAATTAAAACCTGGCAAGCAAGGGGTCCTGAAAATAAAGAAAAAGTTTTGAAGGAGAAATTTGTCCAGGATAGATTTAGAAATGAGTTAGGTATTTTAATCGACATGCTGATGCAGCAAAGTGGCACTACGAATGATGGTAATTCTGCGTGCAAATTTTTTAGAAATTCCAAAAAGAAGCAGAAACAACTGGTGTGAATCTAGACTTGATCAGATGTTTGCGAATCATCCTTGAATGCATAAATTGTGTGGGGGGAAATTAATGCAGAGAAATTTGAAGAATTCACTAAAGTGATCCAAAACATTTACCTTCAAAACTACAGTTTGTATTCAATGCTTGTGAGCCTTCACAAAATTTTCTTCCATGGAAGGAAATTATTAAAATATATATCTTACCTATTGGACGATATTCAGAAGAAGCACAAGAAGCAAGAAATAACCACTCCAAGCACTACAGAGTTCTTTACAAGGACAAACAAATACAGACCTACGCAACAGACTCCTCATTACTTCAGATCCTTATGTAGCAAGTTTACGAACATCTTCAAAGTTAAAAAAGAAAAGTGTAAATAAAGAAATTATGAAAGTATTAGATGATTTACTAACAATGGAAGTAGATGATCCTGAAGACTCATCAGATAGTAGCAATACCCTAAGTGATTCTATTTTTAATATTCTTAAAAAAATAGGTTTGCTTAAAAAATATTATTCCATCTTAATATGTATAATATAATATGTAATAATATGTATAATATAATAATATAATATATCTTCTTTGTTAACTTATCTAACATTGATGTATATAAATATGTTCTACTTGCTATTTCATTTAAGAATTTCTGTTTAATTTTATATTTAAGGTTACAACATTTTTAAGTATTTATTTTCAATTAAACAGATGATTTGTCCAAATCATTACAAAAAATTACAGGTAAATAATTATAACTCAATAACTCACACTACAATCAAGTTCAGTTCGCATAATTACATCTATATATGCGATTACAGAAAACAAAAACGCAGACTAGAGTACTACAACAAAAATTACAAGAAAAGAAACATAAAGAAGATGCTAATTTTAAATACAGCTCACATCTGGCGGGAATATAGAAAATAAACAAAACGAGAATGAAGCACTATAATGAAAACTACAGGAATATTGACAAAACAAAGAATCATAAAAATATTAAGTACTTAGTGTAAGAATTCATTCCAATTTAAAAAGTTTGCACTTCACATCATTGTGGAATGCTGTATCATTTGACAAAAAAAATTTTAATTTAACTTATTGGCAGCTATACTTTCTGTTAATAGGGTTGTTAGCTGTGTATGAATGATTATAAAACTTCTGAGCAAAAATTTGTGGTCTCCTGGTATTGAAGTTGGGAAATTCAGCAAAAGTGAACAATCGATAGTACCACTTACAAGTTTTCGCAAAAATATCATATCAACGTAATCTCTCTAAGATTTCAATGACGGTATGTACCAACGTAAAGCTATGATACTATAATCTTGGGTTTTAAAGGGATCCTGAACCCCAGCAAGGTATGCAGCAAGTTTAAAATACTGATGTTGGACTGTTTCAAAAACAAGGTGACCAAACAACAGAAGAGTACATAAGTACTGGTCTAATCAATATCAAATAAAGTGATCTTAATATTTGTAATAAGTGCAAATCATAGCATGTATGCTTAATAAAGCCTAACAACTGATTGGCCTTATTAACTGTCATATGAAGATGATCTTTAAAAGACATTTTGGTGTCAAAAACAACAGCAAGATTCTGTATAGTTGACACTCGATAATCATAGTGTTAATACTCGTAGTATAATCAACTTTGATCAACGTTCAATATCTACAGAAAGTAACTGTTTTACATTTAGAAGGATTTAAATTAAGATTATTGTTTGTGCACCATTTGACAAATTTATTTAGTGATTCCTGTAACACAATTTTATCTTGGGGAGATTTAATGATCTTAAACATTTTTAGGTCATAAGCAAAATGAAAAAAAAAAATTAACATCCCTTATAATATCACAAACATCATTTATAAAAATTAAAAACAATAGGGGAACCAGGTGAGAAAAGTAGCATTTCTAACAGACACATACTGTACATGACCCACCAAATAATGTCAAAACCACTGAAGTAGATATCCGCATATAAAAAAACGTTGCAACATGCAGAGAAGAATGGAATGACTCACTGAATCTAAGGCCATATAAGTACTATCGACTTGAAAATTATCCTCCATTCCATTGAGTATATATTGAGAGTAATATATGAGACTAGCCTCAATATTCCTTCCACTAATAAAACCAAACTGTCTCTCTGATAGAAGTGGACAGATCAAGTAATTCAATTCATCAACAATTATTGATTCAAATAGTTTAGAAATTGCATTCAGAATTATAATTGGTCTATAATTACAAATAGAACTCTTATAACCAAATTTAAAGATTGATACAATGTATGAAGATTTGCACTCCATTGAAAACAGACCATCAAATAAGGATATATCAAATAAAACCTTCAGCAATTGGGAGAAGACTAATTTACATTTTTTTTAACAAAATTGTACAGATCCGATCAGTACCAGTTTTCTCTTTCATGCGAAGCTTTTCAATGTTTTTAAGTACATCACAAACACTCAAATCAATGGATTTCAAAACATAGGGAGATCTATCAATAAGATTTATATCATCTACTTGACTTGAGTGATGAATATAAAAGGTGGAGAAATAACTAGCAAATCCATTTACAATAGACTGAGTATTTGCATAAACAACTGAACCCATCCTCATGAAGTCGGGCGGAGAAGAGCGGGGACGGGTGGATTGAGGCGGGCGATGGAAGGGCTCTCAGATTAAATCTGACCTGCTCAAAAAGGTCTACTCAGATTACATCTGTCCTCCGCAAAAATGGGAGTTTTCAAATCATGTATCATTTTTCTTGTGCACTGAAGATATACAATACATAGAAATGCATCGATGTAATAAATTTAATAAAGACAGTTTTGGGTCAGAGAAATAGTGTTTAATTTCAGGTCATATCAATTGTTATCATCTCCCCTCTCTAATCCTTTATACAGTTTACGCACTTATTTCATTCACATTTCTAGGACTGCATATTTTTTATTATCTGTCCTGACACATGGGGTTTGGTTTTCTAAACTATTCTGGGGATGTGGCAATTAAAAAATTGGCAAGAGGTACAACACACTAAGGTGGTGACTGGCTAAAACACTAGGTACAGTCTCAAGTAGAATGCACTTTTTTCTTGACAAGTTATTTTCTGCGCTTTCTTTGAACATTTTCTGCACCTTATATTCCTATACTTTTCAAGGTTTCCCAGTTTCTCCAGAAACATGTTGACCAGCTCTTACAGCTTGAGCAAACATACTTTTAAAGTACATTAATATGATTTTTTTCTCAAAATAAAACTAAGATGTGAGAAGAAATGAAGGGGTTGGAGAATATAACCTTAAGTCTGTATATCCACAATTATGATTTTAGAATTTTCACAGAAAACAAAAGATTACAATCCAAATACTGTTCAAATGTGTTCATAGAACTATAATAGGTATACAAAAAGCAGCAAGAAGTAAGGTATGTCTGGGCTTACAAAAATTACAGAAAGGAGGGTTATTGCCATATTGCTCGAACACCTTGAATTTCAACCATTGAAACATATATTAATGCTTGTTTCACCATCTCCAACTTGACTTTTAAGTCAAGTTAGAGATGCAAAATGCAAAAATATTTTAAGTCGTTTAGGATACGATTTGTGCACAAAGATAATAAATACAAAATATCAAAATCAGTAGATCAATATAGAGAAATGAGTCAGGGATGTATGATATCTCTTACATGAAAAGCAGTGAATATGTTTTATTTAGTCTACAATCCAATTACACTGAAAAGATACAAGTGAATATGAAAACCCACAACTCAATGTTTCTAATTGTATCATTAATTATCATCTGAAAATTGTTAGTCTTACTCTGCCCACTATTGACCTCTGAGCAATAACAAGGCAATAAAACAATAGTTAGTGTTATGTAGTAATATGGTAGATGGTGGAAAAATGACCATGACATAAGATACATGATGATTAGATCTCACCCTTCACTCTAAAAATTAATAGGTGAAAATATACATATAGTTAAATTAATATCCGACCTTGAGAGTTTCTTCTCTGTTGGCCAGTGTTAACCATAGTCCACTCTTGATCGTTTGTGTCTGAATCAACTGACACTTCTGATGGCTTCCATTCAATGCACATCTCACATTTCTATGAAAGAAAACACCATGCAAATACAATAAATTTAAAACTTTTATTTAGAAATTTGAAACAAAATTTAAAAGAAAAATCTTTTTTCTAGAAAACAAAAAAATTGTCTCATCCAACACCCCAATGTTGTACCTCATCTCAAACAAACGTGTATTTACAGTTTCAAAAGTATGTTAATTTCAATGCAAAACAACACATTGCTTAATTATTAAAATTGAAAGTAGACATATGAAGAAGCTTACACTAAGCATGTGCCACTGGAAAAATTTATGAAGATTCCGTAAGTCTCTCTCCTCAAAAACTATATTAACATATTAACAGTCTCCATTTTCAATTAAGCAAAATTGGAAAATAAAATTTATTTTCCCTCAGACAAAAGAAAATATTAGATGAACACTGATACTGTAATTTCGAGTAGACCCAATTTCACTTGTTAAAACACAAATTTTAATCAGAGTATCAAAGTCATTGGCTCAATTGCAGCATAGTACTTTGCAACATTATTTCAGACAAACTACATTTTTTCTCAACAGTTGGTCACAACACCATGAATACAAAACAAAAGGGCCAGGGGGTCAACACCCTCTAATCACTGAAATGCTCTGTATTACATATTTTACAATCCATAAACAGAAAAATCAAATACATCTACTTCGAGAGAAGAAACTCTACATGAAAAAATTCAAGAAATCATTCAATGTCAATCAAGAGAAATTTTCAGAAATACAATTAATGATACTTTCATACATATTGCACATTTACACATGTTTCTCACATAATACACACACGTTTATCATTTTCACAATGAGACAAGCCACTGAAATGATGCAAACTCTATTAAAATGCAAAAATCTGAAGAGTTATAACTCTTTACAATAAATTATCTATTTTAACATATTATACACTAATATTTCAAAAAAGCTAAGGTGGATTCCAAACCATCTTCTCCACTCCATTTTTAATTAATTTCATTCACCTCTAGCATAATTAATAACCTTTCAATACATAATAGTTTTACTTTTGGCAAACATTCTTAATGGAATGCTTTCAATAAACAATTTATAATAACTTGATCATCTCAACCATGATAAAAAAAAAACAAATGACAGCAGATATTAAATCAGCAATATCCAACATCATTCTCCTCCACAAATGACTTTTGAGACTTCAATATATTTAATAAAATTAATGTAAAAGTACCTACTCATATTTACAGTACTTAAAAGAAAGCATCTTGCAAAAATGTGAAAAAACAGCAAATTCTACCAATGTCACTTACATAGTCAATAATACTCAAGGTTCCAGAATGATCATCATCTTTATGACCACCGTAACTTTTCCACAATACTCCATGGTGACTATACACTTCCTGAAAAAACAATTCACAATGTATCTTCAAACTACTCAACGTTCATTTTGTCACAATACCATTTCAACCAAATTTGCTTTCGTTCTTTTGGAAACTAAATCAGTTAACAAAGAAAGGAGAGAAAATTCAAATTTTCTAAGTACCGAAATAAAAACACTGACTTTCCGATACATTTTATCATCAAAGCACAATTTTCCCCTTGTATAGATCACTGCTTCAATTTTACTTTACACAAATATTCAGAAAAACAGTGTGTCCAATAGCCTAAATCTTGGCATCAATAAACACATTTACAGTTGCTTCCATAACTTATTAATTTTATTATCATATTAAATTTCAAGTTTAATTAATTCATTAACTCAAAAAGTCACAAATATATCAAATTAAACAAGGATATTTTTAATAAGATTATCTTCGAAAAGGTGTTTATTTTAAAATAATTCATCTATGTATTCAATATACTTTAAAGCAGACATACTTCTCCATTTTCTTTAACACCATTCATCTTCAAGGTTAATAATTTCTTTCACAGTTCTTCAAATGATGTTAAGAAACAATATAATTTTCTATTCGCTGTTGCATGTGTTTCACTCATAAAATTATCGGACGATACTAGTCCCATAATTGACAAACGTCAAGAAAAACAAATGTCATTTCATTTCGGGCAAACTCATGTTCATTTCCGCATTAAAACCTTTCGTTGTGATATTCATCTGCGCATATTATTTTATACACCCACACTGAAGCACAGTCAGCATCAGCTGTTGCTGTTGAGCATTTAACTACGTATCAGTTCAATTGACAGTGACCAATATTCCTCAATTTTGGTAAATGACAGAAGGCTGATTGTAACTTCTCTTATTTCACACAAAGATTCACGAAACAAGGTTCGAAAAGTTGCAGTCTGCACCGACAGTAAGCTCAAATACTCTAACCAAATGACTCAAGTCCAGCTCAAGTCAACAGACAGATCGCCACCATCGAATATTACGTAAACAACTATAGACAGAGCGTCATCCAATGTAGCAATGTAATTTCTCAAGATTTACTACATATACAGTACATTGGGAGAAATATAGACATATTCAGAAGCGTTTGAAATTAATCTGCATTACCGATAAAATTTATCGAATGACTGGCCTCAGTAAATTTAGTAGGTCATATACTAAGATCAGTCATTTGTCATTAGAATTCTATCTTAACTGGCGTTAGGAATAATTAAAACAAAAACAACAAAAATATATGAGAAAAGAAGAAATCAAATCCGAAATCTATTTAACTAATTCTTTGATAAACTGATAAACAACTTCTTTCACATTTCTTAAGGCCGTATGATCGACAGATCTTATTGCCATGGCCATAATCAATAAAATTGATCGAAAATAAAATAATATATTATATTCGTAATAACAATTTTGCCTAAAGTATACTGCGATTTTCACAACTCTGCCCCCGAGGGGTTGTATATAGCCGTTGACAGTTTCATCTAATCGGGAACACAAACGACAACCATGTGACGTCACTTGGGAAACGTTTAAGCTCCCAATTGGATGAAACCGTCAACAGCTAAACCTGCCACGGGCAGAATTGCATAAATTGCAGTATACACTTGTAGCATAGAAATTTCCAGAATGACGTCACAACGTTTGGCGGTAAAGCTTTCGGTAGCTACTTCTGCTGTGAGCGTAAACGATTCCTAGAGAATTACAATTTTTGGATGTATTATGCGGATGCCGAAGTGCGTGTATCTTGTCACATTTGTTATTTACAATGGGTTTCGTCGACAAATTGTATTTTTAAAAAAAACTATTTTTTCAACCCTCCTCAAGTCGCTACCTTTTCTTTTTGAAAACGATTCTAAGTAAATCTTATCATGACCTTAGCGATGATGGTAAGGTGCTGCTTTATAATGAATGAAATGTGTGAAACTTTTGGTTCCACGTTCCCATTCATCGATTGTGAAAAGTGCCAACAAATTTCCAGCCCCTGTGCTATTAACGTAGAAGTGACTCCTTCCGTATATTTTTATAAACTGTCGGCTTTTTAAATATTTACTGAAGAAATTTGTATTAATTATTATCATCGAGAGAAATATTACATACATTAAACTTTAATAATCGTTTGAAAAAATCCAGAATGTCCATAAACACAGTCCCAAAAATGCTCGTAATTTTTCACGCAGTGGAGGAACTTTCAACACAAAGTTCACCAGAATGTAATATAATTTAACTATTATTTTTTTTAATGTATTGTAATAAATATATGGCTATTGGAAAATATAAATAAATATTGCATTTTTTATCATAGATATTTTTAAAATAAAAAATATTTGCAGTTTCCTGTGTGATTTCAAATTTGGATGGTTGAATTTAAATATTGAAGTCGAGTGCTTAAAATATTACTTATTATCCCCGATGGTTTTAATGTTAACATTTTTTATAAAACGTATTTTCATTATATTTTGCTTGGCAATATTTAATTAACATTTGATGCCGTTTCTTGCAATACAATTGAGACACGATTCTGCCCTGGTGGCAGAAAGAATCAGTTGATTTGGTGGCGTACGAGGGTTGCCTTTTATATTTCAGGATTAGAGAACAAAAACAAATATTAATTATCGAAAATCACTTTATTGTTTTTCAAAATATTCCCCATGAAGATCTATACACTTTTGCATGCGTTTGAACCAATTGTCGAAGCACTTTTGCCACTCTGATTGAGGTATCTCCAAAACATGCATTCTGAATGCAGCAACATTCTTCAGGTGTCGAAAAACGTTGACCTCTCAGTTTGTTTTTTACGTACGGGAATAAAAAGAAGTCATTCGGTGCCAAGTCAGGACTATATGGCGGATGACTCATCAAATCGATGTTTTGGATGCTCAAAAATGCAGTTGTTTGAGCCGATGTGTGAGAGCTCGCATTATCGTAGTGAAGAGTGATCCGTCTTCGGCGGTTGGTTTTCCTGATTTCTTGGAATACAGCTGGCAAACAAATCGTTGTGTACCACTCAGAATTGACTGTTCTGCGTTGTTCTAGTGGTACGGTTGCGACATGTCCAGTTTTTCCGAAAAAACAGGCGACCATCTGTTTGGAAGTGTTTTGTGCGCGAACAACTTTTGTTGGATTTTGCTCATCTTGAAACACCCATACAGTCGACTGCTGTTTACTTTCGGGCTCATACGCGTAAATCCACGATTCATCACCTGTCACGATGTCATAGACGTGTTTCGAAGCAACGCGATCGTATTTTTTGAGCATTTCTTTCGACCAATCGACACGAGCCTATTTTTGAGCGATTGACAAATTGTGTGGGATCCAACGCGAACAAATTTTTTTGACAGTCAAATGTTCATGCAATATTGAATGTATGCTGGTCCCACTAATTCCTAAGGATGTCTCAATCTCACGATAGGTCACATGACGATATTTTTTGACAGTCATATGTTCATGCAATATTGAATGTATGCTGGTCCCACTAATTCCTAAGGTTGTCTCAATCTCACGATAGGTCACATGACGATATTGCAATATCAGTTCACGCACAGCATCAATGGTTTTCGGAACAACAATTGATTTTGGACGACCTTCGCGAAATTTGTCTTGGAGTGAACTACGACCACGATTGAATTCACCATACCATTGATAAACACTGGTCCTTGATGGAGCTTCATCGCCAAAAATTGAATGAAGTTCATATATGCACTGTTGCTGAGTTAATCCACGTCGAAAGTTGTAAAAAATAATCGCACCAAAATTGTCCACGATTTAATTCCATTTTTGGGCCAAGATGAATATTTTAAGTTACTGTAAACAACACAAACAGCGCTCGTATGTCAAAACGTTCTGAGTACGTATAATCTCAAAACATCCAACTTTACGATAGAGCAGTCAGTTGCCAGATTGCAACACCAGGGTTGCCAAATCCCGAAACATAAAAGGCAACCTTCCTAAGTAACATTTGGGCTTAGCCTTTACACAAAGTCTTGAAGACGATGGCTTAGCTTTTACACAAATAAAGGCTTGAAGAACCATAAATGTTTATTGGTTCGTACATATTATGATGCTGTGTTTGTATAACACGTTTTGACAATGCAAAGAAAGGACAAATTATTTATTGAGAGCCATGTCCTTAGGTGGGTTTTTTATATTGCAAAAATGTGAAAAATCTACATACGTTTTCACGTGAAACATCTGAAAATGACAGGAAAACCTTTAGACGTGTGACTTGCGAAGATGGGCAGAACCAGTAACCTAGTACCATTGACTTGATATAACAATCTATCTTTTCTTGCTCCAAAGCAGACATCTACTTTTGTCCTCTTTGTTCCGAGGGTGCTATAATTTTACATTCTTGATTTTGGGGACCAGTAGGGTAGCTAAAAAAAGCTTACTCTGTTTCTCCTAGCTCATTTTGCCCCAGTTCACTATGGGACACAACTTGGTTATCTTGAAAATACAACTTTATTTTAGAGAAAAACGAATATCTCACTGCAAAATGCGGAAAGTGTACCTAAGTAAAACAAAAACGTTTATAAACCATTACAGGCAGAGAAAACTCTTCAACGAAGAATGATCATGACGTTTTAAAAGAAAATAGACCCTTATGTCGTATTTTATCCATAAGCTCACGGCTTCTAGCTAACCCAGCTAGGCCTCGACTCACTGCGAATGCCCGCGGTCCGAAGTACGAACATAGAACAATACTTTTTCATCCATGGTAGAACACGTAGAACGATGGAGTCGTAGGCTTCCGCGGCCAGAGTCATGTGCGTGATCTGGGTGTCTGGGTGACGCCGCGTCGAAGGTTGTGTTGCCGACGTTTCGACCATCTTGTCGTGGTCTTCCTCAAGGCTGGTTGGCATACCAAAATCACAAAAGGTTGGTATCACAAAAGAGCTTGATAGTCATCAAGAAACGATTTCTTTGTAACTATAAGATCAGGGTAATTTAATATATTGCAAGCTTTAACAAAAACTACATTCTCTAACAAAATGTCTGTACCATTCAACCAATCGGCTAAACTGTTCAGCCGATTTTCTCCAAAATTTACATTCCCCAATTGATACATTCTTGGCTATACGGGATGAGTCGCGTCTCCGTCTGTATAGCTGGTCTGTAACTGAGCAGTATAGCTCTGAAGAAGGTCACAGCAAGATGGCCGAAACGTCAGCACTATTAACCGAGACGCGGCTCATCCCGGATAGCCAAGGATGTATTGACTCCGGCCGCGGAAGCCTACGAACGCATTTCCCAATCGATCTGGCTTATTTCACGACTTCTTCAATTAGAAACCGATATTTTAATTTGAGGGGAGAGGGTACTTTACATGAAATCACTGAGACATTTTTCAAATTTTACAGAAAATGGCTACATCGTTTCCGATTAATTTTTTTGTTGGATATTGGGAAGGAAGGGTTTTTTGTTGAATGTTGTGAAGAGAATGATGCAGGTCTCATGTACATTAAAAACCCTAATTTTTCTATAATTGGAAAAGTTCCAAAAATTTTCAGTCTTCTTACAACTAAAATATTAAAAATAAAGATTTTTCCCTTACTGAAATCCGTACCTTAAAGATAGATTTTGAAATAAGGTCATGTACAATTTTTCGAAAATTAGTTCTTTGCGTGAGATACAGGCAAGAGAGTACGTGCTGTTTTAGCACCACTAATTTCCCATAGCATTACAATACACTGCGCAAGCAAACCATACAATAGAATTATTGAATGTCTGGAATGTAGAAGTGAAATTTAGCGATCAGTGAGTGGAGAAAATGAAATTAGGTTTTGGCGAACGTTGCGCGACTCACTGATGGCGAACTAAGTTACAAACTTAATGTCTTAATTTCTGAAGATATTACGAAAAAATGTCTCAGTTATTGTCTTTGCGCATTTGTTTATAATGAATAAAATATCTAAACTAAGATCTGTTAAAGATCTTGCAAACTGATTAATAACTGAGCATTGCTCATTAATCATTATTAACAAGTTTTCCCGGTGGGTGTACAGTATTACTTCCCGGTGGTTGTACATTTTTGATGTGTTATATCATCTTGCTGAGTGACGTCGTTCGGCGCCGGCGCCTGCCGCGCAGGAAACCAGCGCCCTGTACCCTTACATACCCCTTTTCTATAAAATTTATCCTATGAATACATTTTTTATCTTAATTCTACAAATTCTCTAATAACTATACCTAAGTATTCATCTTTAAATATACCACGTATTTTATTACTTGTTTGTGGTATGGATTTCAGGTGATATCCAGAAGTATCAAAATGGTCAATACTTTTCTTTTATATCATCATAAAAATCATCAGTTTCAACACAGACATAAAAATTCTGAAGCAGTTGCTAATAGTGTGATACTGTACGCTAATTCTGGTTTTAGAGAATCATCATATATACTTTATACATTAATAATATCGATAATTCATGTATTACGAATCCACCATAAAGAGGTTTATTTAATATAAATTTTTCCTTCTTTCTATATAAAATACAAGAGTTTAGAGAATCAATAATTGTTCTTGGATTCTATTCCAGATGATTATGAAATTTATAATAATAATAGTAATAATAACCCGTGTAATGTCGGCTTTTTAGTGGAATAACACCACGGGACCTTCCCCTGCCGTAGAAGGTGAGTAATCGGAGCAGCTGTCCGCTGTCACTCCCCTAAACATCCAGGTACTTCCACTAACTTCGTGTGTCATTGCTTCCACTTACTTGTGGCACACTTCTGTTTTCTGTCCTGTAGGCCAATCTTCGTATCGGCCAACCCTTGTGTTTCCGGCCCCCACGCTATTAGGTTGCGAGGGCTAGGGAGTCGTTTCTATTCTACTCTTTTATTCTAACTCTATTCTTCACTGTCCTCCCTTCTTGTCTTCCGTTCCCTTTTAGCTGGCAGTTGCTCAAAAACGCTAAGGGAAGGTGACCCTGTAGAAAGAAAACAGGATGGAAAGTCCAGTACTGGAAAACAGGATGGAAGCTCCAGTACTGGCGGTCGGTGGTGCACAAGCAGGCCACCGAGCGTCGTCACCCAGCAACTGCAATGCCAAGGGTGCGGACTACTCGGCACCACTGGCAGATATTACTACGAGTGAGAGCAGAATTATTAAGAAATGTGAGACCATTCTACAGCTAGAAGAACAGCGGAGGAAGGTTATTCAGGGTCTGAGCCAAAATCTTCAGATGTTAAAAAAAGTATATGTTGAAGAACAACCTGGTGACCGTGAAAGTTGCTTTGGCTAAAGTACGGGAAAACATCGATGCCCTGAGGAATGGATGGCGCGATGCTTCAGGCGAGAAGATAGAATTCTCAGAGTCCCTGAACTCCTTTTCAAAAAGAGAAGACAAGGCTAAGGGAGGGCAAAATAGACTGGAGGCACAGGAAAATAGATAGTGGTGCATAGTCCACCAGAGGAGACTAACAGAAGAGATAAGAGAAACAAACAGAAGGAAGCGGTAGAAAAGATAAGTAATAACCCACAGGAAAGTGGAGAAAATCAGAGCAAGGAGAGTAAATGGCTCGAAATAGACGAGGTAAAGGACGAGGAACAATGGGAAATCCAGGAAAAGAGCAAAAAGAAAGACAAGGAACAGAAGAAAGCAGCCAGACCTGTATTTAAAATAGATGAGGCTCTAACGATTATAGTAAGAAAGGGGGTTTCATATGCTGACGTCTTAAAGAAACTCAGCACCTCAGAAGAGATGAAAGGGAACGATGAGGTTCAAATAGTGAGATGATCAAGGAGGGAAAACTCCTGATTGAGTTGAAAAAAAACATGAGCGCTGATACCTATAGCCAAAAAATGGCCAAAGCAGTGAGCGAACTCGCTGAGTTGCAATCTCTGAGACCAAAAGAAACGCTAGAGGTAAGGGATATCGACGAAGTGACAACTAAAGAGGAAGTCATAGCGGAGGTGGAAAATGTGCTGGAGAGGAATGAGTCGAGAACTGATATTGAATGCGCACTGCTGAAAGGCTGTGTCACAATGCAAACAGCATTAATAAGGGTCTCTGAGAAGATGGCCAACGAGATTCTCAAGATAGGAAGAATAATAATAGGGCTAGTGAACTGTGGAACTATAGAAAGAATTCAAGTTCGTCGTTGCTTCCGATGTCTGGGCTATGACCATGAGGGTGCAAGGGACCCGACAGAAGAAACTGCTGTTGGAAATGTGGTAAACTAGGGATACTAGAAAATAATGCAAGTATAAAGAATGTGTCATAGCTTGCAAGGACAAAGGAGTTGAAGACGGACATGCGCCTGAAGGCGATAAATGTCCCTTACTCAGAGAAGCCCTTGTACGAATTTAAGAAAGGACTTATAGATCTAAAGTTCGTGCCCGGGGTAGCCCGGGAGCTCAAAATTTACTGATGCGGACAGTGAGTCATAATAATATTGACGTTCTACTTCATAGCGAACCTAAGCGTCGACAGGACCTGGCTGAATGGTACCAGGATAGTACAGGGAGAGCGGCTATCGTCATATGAAACTCGCGAATCAAGGTGAGTAAATACAAGTCAACTAACCACGGCTTTGATTGGGTGGAGACAGAGCCCCTGAGAATATGTTGTTGTTCCCTTGTTATTTCTCCCCAAACGATGGACTGCAACAATTCTGGGATAAACTTGAGGTGCTGGAAGAAAGCATACGCGAATCCAAACGAAATATACTGGTGACTGGAGACATCAATGGGAAATCTTCCGAGTAGGGCGAAGAAGGGATAAACAGAAGAGTGATCCTAATAAGCGAAATGATAGCCTGAAACGACATGGTGGTAATAAAGAGGAACTTTACACCAACGTTCAATAGGGGAGACGCCAAGTCAAATTGACCCGTGTATCGAAAACCAGCGATTAGCATGTTACATTGAATAATGGGAAGTCCTAGAGAGAGTCACTAAGAGAGCATAACTATATTTTCTTTAGGATTATAGGAAGTCAGTACTGCAAACAATAGTCCTATAAAAGGCGAGAAAACTACCCTAAGCGGACATGGAATGCTCGGAAACTGATCGAAGAGAATGCAAGAAGATCCCTGACAGAATCAAGGTACATTCAAGAGCTTCGGTGGGGAATTCTACCCCAAACAATAGACAGTATGGCAGACAGGGCTCGAATGGTTATCAAGGGGGCTTGCAATCTATCAATGCCCCTAACGACAGTCAGATGTTATCGTAGGGGACCAAAATATTGGCGGACACAGGAAATAGCCCTCCTAAGAAGTGATTGTGTAGCAGCTCGAAGATGTACGAGAGCGAAGGGGGATAAACATCTGAAAAGAGATTACAAGCGGAAGAGGATGGAACTCAACCACGCAATAACATAAGCAAGGACATGTGCTGAAGAAAGTTGATATTAGATGTTGAAAACGATCCGCGAGGCATGCCTTACAAAATTGTTATGAGTAAGTGGAATGGATGGCGGAATGTCTATGCTCTAAATGATAAAATGTGTACCGAAGAAAGAATTAGACATTTCCCAAACGCCCAAAATAGAAAAGGAACAGCAATGAAAAAGCGGTAGAGGCAGACATATTCACGACACGTGAACTACAAGATGTTGGCCAGGCCTCAAAGCAGACAAGGTTCCTGGGTTGGACGGGATACCGAGTGAGTTACTGAAAGTTGTCACGGAGTATCCGGACCTTCTATTGGAATTCTGCAATGAGTGTATGAGATATTCAGGCTTTGCCAAAGATTGGAAGCGTCAGAAGCTTAAGGAAGGGACATAAGCCGGTGGATAGTGCATCATCGTATAGGCCCATCTGTCTTCTGGATACCATGAGTAAAATGCTAGAAGGCTTGATTCTTCAGAGCATGGAGAAGCACATGATATGGTAGAGCAGCTTGGCTCATAACCAGTGCGAGTTCCTTAAAGGCAGATGCTATCAGGGAAGCAGTCGATCTGACAAAAACGGCAAGAGAAGCTAGCGGCAGGAAGAAAGGCTTCGGAACGCATTCAACTTCTTGGGCTGGGAAGATATAAAAGAGGCATTAGAAAGACAGAGTAACCCAGTCTACCTGAAGAATCATATAGATTTTTCAGAGACCTAAGTGAGAGAAGCATTATATATGATTGAGATAATTGGAGAATTAAAGAAGAAATGACGTGTGGAGCCCCCCAAGGAACCCCTCAGCTAGGCCCAATGCTATGGGATTTGATTTACGATGACGTTTTAAAGATGTATTTCCCAAGGTAAGTAAATATTATTGGGTTTGCGGACGACTAGATTGTAGTCCCAGCAGGACGCGAAGACGTCCTTGAGATGCGAGCGAATGAAAGCTTGCATAGAGCATAAAGATGATTGGATAAACGGAAATTAAACATGTCGACAAAGAAAACAGACGCAGTTCTGGTCACCAAGAGAAGGGGCTTTAGGAAGCCGAGAATAGACGTGGGAGGCAATGATATACAATGGAAGAAACACATTACTATTTAGAAGTAGAAATCGACAATTGCGTGAGTTTTGGACCGCATGTGGAGAAGGTAGCGATGAAGGCAATGGAAGCGGCAGGAAATCTAACACTAATAACGCCGAATGTTGAGGGCCCAAAAGAAAAGAAAAGACGACTGTTAGCAGGGTCAGTCCAGTCCAAAACGTTAAATGCAGCTCCGGCATGGGCGGGCGCTATGAAAGCAGAAACGTGTAGGAGAAGGCTGCTGTCGGTACAGAGAGGTGTAGCACCGAGGATCATCTCTGCCTACCGAACAGTCTCTGAAAGTGCCGCCCTTGTGCAAGCAAGCGTACCCCCTATCGACCTTCTGATAAAGGAAATAACATCCGTCTACGAAAAGCTGAAAGAAATGCAGACTCCAGAAAGGAAGAAGCGGAAAGAAAGGGTGAAGAAGGAAGCAAGAGAGGAGCTCTCTCAGATGTGGCAAGACTGTTGGAGAAAAGAAACGACAGGCAGAACTTATAGTCTAATACATAATATTAAGGAATAGGTAGAACGAAAGCACAGTGAGACCGATTACTATTTGACACAAGCATTCACAGGCCACGGAAGCTTCGGAAGCGACTTATACCGCTTCAAAAAGAAAGAGGACTACATGTGTATCACCTGCGGAACAGAAGATGAAGAAGAACATGTGTTATTTTATTGCCGAGATTTTGAAGTAGACAAAGAAATAACCAACTTCAGTATTGGAAAGGAGCTCTCACCAAATAACATAGAAGAAACGCTAGAAACAAGAAAACTGGGCAAAAATTCATAACTACGTGAAAAGAGTTATGAAGAAGCAGCCCTCAGAGGACTGGAGTAGAAGAATTCTAGAGATCACCGAGCCACTCTGGCAAGATGAAATGCCATAGCTGCAATTCCTTCCTAAGACATTCTGGCTGGAACGGAGGGGGTTTTAGTGGGTAGACCAACTCAGAGAGTCCCACACACGGGGTTTCTAAACCTTACGGTGCATACAGCATTTCATCAATAATAATAATAATAATAATAATAATAATAATAATAATAATAATAATAATAATAATAGAATATTGCGCACAATCGTGGATATGAGGTTAGTACAATTTTTGCACATTTAATTGTGTCCACAACATAGTCGTTTGAGAGCACCCTCTCAAACGAGCATCATCTGCAAATAGATAAAATGATACAGTAGCATAGGGCAAAAGTCCGCATGGGGTAAGAAACCGATTAGCCTAATTACGAGGAGTGAAGTTGGCACTTCTGCAATATAAATTGGAAGGTGTCATGGCTGATGTTCTGTGCGGAGAGTTTGGTAGTTCCTGTGCAAATACGACTGCGACAATGAGATGAGATATAATTTGAACTTATTTGATGTAACATTGCAAGACATTGGAATTTTTTTATGTTAATATCACAGTAATGAAAATCTACAATTAAGAGTATGGACATGTGAAATGTGTTCTTCACAACGTACTAGTAAATAGTTTTGTAGATGCCTGACAGAAGGCAGCACAAATTAAAAGTTATTATTTTGACGGTTAGACGGACGGATTCATGTCGGCGTGTCCTTGTGCGGACTTCTGTCCCACTAATTATAGCGCATGTTGAAATTTATCCTGAGAGGATGATCACTCAATTTCCAGTAGCAAAACTGTTTGGTAAATCGTACATGAACATCGTACGATTACAAATGCTGCGAAAGTTTTTGAAGCCGATGGTGTTGTACCCATTGACAAATTCAAATTTGAGAAGAAAGTCTTCCTTCCTTCACAGGTAACGGACCGGTCACCCATTTCTACACTTCCAGATGAGTTGGTATCAAATGAATAAGATCCGGAATATGAAGCCATATGATCAAACCATAAATCTCTCACCGGAGCCATCATCTGTACTGAGAAAGGTCATCCCCCTAAGAAACGCGAATCTCTAAATTGTGAATCTTCAGAGAATCGTGATAAATAGCATTACTCGTCATCTGATTTATGCCCATTTGAAACAGGATTGAATAGAAATTGAAACCGTGAGGAAAGAAGTCCCTATACTAACAACGTCACCTCACAAGACTGCAGAGAGTTTGGTGGCATATGCAGCCCGGAAAGAACAATAAGAAATCGCAAATATCGCTTATTTGTAACTCCACTAAAAAGAGAGAGAAGTGAAAGAATAATAAATCTGTTGACACTGAAAATACTTTGATAGGGCTAGGGCATAACCGCTATGCCCTACTTGCGAAATGAAATTCGAAGTCCCTCCAGCTGAAGACTGGATCATTAAAGGAGGATCATTACTGCGTGATTTCTGTGAGAATTAATCTATACAGTAATACTTTGAATTTATTACGATATTTAATATTTATCAGAGTATAATTTGCTATTGAAGACTTTATTGTGACCCTTTAGAATCTATATTGTGAAACTTCTCCTATTTTAATACTTAATTATCTTCCATGCCCAACGACGATCAGCTATTTGTGAAATATATATTGACTTTCATTTATTTACTTAATTAATTTTGTGGCCCGACTGATGTTACTTTAGCATTGTCATAATTTGTTTGATTTTATATTTCCCTGCTATTCTCGTAAGTTTTTTTAAATATTAAATCGCTATTATCATGATCCTATTTTATTTTTGATCATGGGTCCCGACATACGTCCTGTTACCTTTTCACCTGTCGTACGTGGACGAACGTTCACGTACGTGAACTCTGTACAGAATTGCGATTCCTGGAAGTTCTGTTGATTGAAACCAATTATTAAATTGAAGGCAACTAACTACAAATTATCAGCCTAATTTTCCTATGTACAATATACTACGGTTCAGATTAAAGTTCACGGGCTTACTGTGATCTTCGCGCGCTATGGTTTCTCATATGACGTCACCATCTTCTGGCTTGATACCGTCCGTAGGATGACCTCGCTGGTCTCCCTCTTGTCGTAATCTTGCCTATAGTCAAGATAAGATTTGCAAAGGTTCCCGAAGTATTCTAAACTATTTTGTAGTTTCATAAAAATCAATAACTGCAACTAAATTACTTCGCGAGCGCGACGAGCCCTGTCTGTGCTTCGTATGAACACCAATACGCGACAGTATATCTTCAACCCTACTTGCTAAAAATAATCCCCGTCTTCGGATCTATCCTAATATAATTCCCTCCAACACGGAGTCTATTTTTAATTACAACTTAAAATAAAATGATGTCCTTGACTGCTTAATTCATGCAATACTTACATGTCTAAATTACTTATAAGTCACCCGCTTCCCTATAATCGAACTATTACCCCAATTTCAACTGAAAGAATACTCGTGTCGTTTCATTTGCTACATCCGTCCTATTAGACGAATAGCGAGAGAGTGTTTATTTCAATATATTCACAGAACCACAGCTTCCAACGTCCCCCTTCACACCTTCTGCATGTAATGTTCTCGGGGCCGTGTTCCCATTCCTTCCCCTAATAAATGCCATCATAATGGAATCTAATAACTTTTTAAACTTGTTGCGTCTAGATAGAAGCAATGCATCTACAAACCCCTTGGGGCGTTGAGCGCTGGGAGTAATCCTCCATTAATCAGGGCGCTTTCAGTAGTCGTCCTCCATTTGTCATATATCACGTCTCGTCACAGTCAGTTGTCAAGAGGACTTCAAGGTACCACCTCCGCGTACCACCTCTGCGTCATTACTCAGCGGCCAGAATTAGGAAGGAATTAGGATAGGGGTTGGGTATATGACACTTCACAGGGGCTGGACTAACCCTTGTGAGCAGCCAAACTCATTTTGTAGGAACAAATTTCACATGAGACTGTCTGGGAAACGAACCCGGCCCTCCTCGGTGAAAGGCCAGCGACTATCATTCTAAACCTCGAGATAGCTCTTGTTTACCAGACGTCCTAACAAAGTTTATCCCATGGCTCTAAACGTCCCATATGCATACATTTACATCGTATCTATGACCCTTGATGTCGTTTTTCCTGTTGAAAATAAATCCGGGAGTTTCTGACATATTACAATATATCATATGTAATAATTTACTAATAAAGCTGATGTTAGATTTAATACGTATGGGCCTTGTAAACATTGTTAATTAATTTCTAAGCAAGTTTAAATGTTTTGCATATTCGGACTTTTGTCCCTTTTGTTTGCCCCCACTTCTTTCTTTAATGTTTTTTTAGAAATCAAATTTAAACATACGCCATTCTTGTTTGTATAGTTTATTCTTCATACACTAAACATAGCTCTGCATAAAAGTCGAATCAATACACCAATTACCTGAGTGGAAACTCACTTTTTTTTTATTAAAAGGGCGGACTCTTAACCCACGTTACCCTACTTGTTCTAGACATAGCAATATTTGCGAACCATCAATGCTATGTCGAATAGCACAGGACTGGGACAGTCTCCTTGTGGTACACCGTCTGTTGTATGATTTTGCTGACTTCTGTACGTTGTCATCTATGATCATGAAGTTCGCATGCAATACGTTCTGTAGCACAGATGGTGGACATTTTTCTTCATTAATATTTTCTTCTAGTTTCTGTAATAGTCTTAAAGTTTTCCTCCTTATTCGTCAGATCATTCAAGAAATTCTGAGCAGAATGGATAGTTGAGCTCCCTTTTGGGAAACCCAGCTGATTCTCTGGTAAATTTTCTTCCATGGTGTTAGTCATTTGTTCGTTAATATTTTCGTGAACAGTTTGTAAGCTGTTTTGTATTGGGAAATTATCCAGAATTGTCATTGGGGATTCTATCCATATTTCAGGAATTTTATCCCATTTCTATTCATTTGTTGAACAGTAATACTCAAGTATATTTTAGCAAACTCTGCAAAACTTCTTGGTTCTATTATAGTATAGATGCCACCAAGTGCTCTTAAAAAATCTCTGCACAACGATCTTTTTCAAAAAAGAATATTCTTGGAGAAAATTTCATTGCTCGACCACATAAATTCATTAAAACAGTCTTACCAGCACCAGTTGGCCCAATTATCATAGTGTGTCCAACATCCCTTATATGAAAGTTGAAGAAAAATGGGGTGCCAGACGTGTCAAAAACTGTAACAGCATCTTCCCAGTTGAACTTTTTACCAGTAGGATAAGTTTTTTAATTGTTCGCTATAAATATTGTCTGGAACTTTGACTTTGTTACCATTTAATTCTTGCGAGGCGTTGGCTACTTCTCTGCTCATGATCGAGGGGAAATCTCTTGCTCATCTATCCCGAGGCTCTTCGAAAGCGCTGACTTTATTTCGCTTGTTGAGATTTTTGGTGAAGTGGTCTTTCCAAGTACACATATTATGTAGTGTGGGAATATGGGTGTCTTAAGTTCTAGTGCGACGTATAGATTTTTAAGAGCTTCTTCGGCAATCCAAATTCCTTCGTCTTAACTATATTCCGCTTCCTTTTTCCTAAGGAGATGTTTGAGGTTAGTTCTTGCTCTTGTATGCATTTAAAGTGTGTACTTCTGTAGCAACAGTTGTGCTTCCACTTACTTTCCGTCTTCTAGCCTCATGCAACAGCTTGAGTAAAAATCTTCTTTTTTATAACACTGAGCATCACACCATACTTGTGCTTTCCTTCTGTGGAAGAAACATGCAGTTTGAGCTGACATAGAGTTTTATGAATTTTATGATAACTGGATGGAAGTTTTACATCACATCTTTTTCGAACATTTTCCATTTGTTTTCCACATACTGAATTATTCATGAGTTTAAAGAAATCTTTTTCAAAATCATTATCTGGATGCTGCCCTAGGCTGTATTTTTTCATAATATGATTCCAACCATGCTTTTTGATCAGATGATATAACTTTGAAAAAAATACCTTGTTCTACTACCTTGTTGTATTTAACATTCTATAATCAATCACATAATTCAATTTCATTGTAGTCATTGTGTTCAATTTGAATATAATCACGAGCTCAATATTGTTTGGAATGTGTCCTATACCTTTCTTTAGAAGATCCTGTTGATATTTTGATAATTCATTCATATTCGGAATAGAATGATCAGGACATAGCGGAAAATATTTAAATATGTCATGTAAATGATCTGGAATTGTTAAATCTACTTCACAAAGAATATACTTCATTTCCACCGCCATATAAATTGATAATCTCATTGATATTAAATAACTTTATTTCTTTTTTAAAATTACGTATTAGTAATGATTGACTTAATGCATGACAATAAAATTATTTGCATCTAAATACATAATACAACTTAAATGTTTCTTAGCAATACCAACGATGCTAAATACCGATTCTCTCAGCTGTAATTTGTGGTTTTTTTGAACGTTTGCGTCAAAGAAATAGTAATAATTCGCTAATATATATCTGTTTGGTACCATCTATATTCCACCATGTATTCATTTTTCTTATAATCCATATAAATCTTTATCAGCAATACGACCAGGTTTTTGACCGGAGAGTTTTAAAGATGCATGATCAGCTAATTGTGATGAAGATGTATAATACACTGGATCTAATCCATAATGTATACGACATGTTTTTTTCTAAAATTATATCGTTTAATAAGATAGTATCTCATTTGAGATAATCTTCAATAGGTTTACAATTAAAATGTCCATATACATGTTTTATACATTTTCGACTTACATGTTTATTAATATTAATAAACAGTATCCAATTTTATGGCTATTCCACTTGTGAAATTAACTAAATATACAAAATGTCCCAATAAGGGCGGTGTATCTCAAAACGTTGGTGGAGTAGGTGACGTCATTCTACTTCCCTGTAGCATTTGTTTACCTTCGTTAATTCTTTTGGAACACTTTTAGGGTGATACATAGGGAAGTTCACACTGTGTCCTCAAGTGTTCTACTGATAGAACTTACTGATGTAACACAACGGGACAAAACTTCCCTCATTAAGGTCACCACAACACTCTTCTCGAGCGAGATCTTCACGACCAAACGTTCATGAAATTTTAAACAAAGTACGGAGGCTCGTAATTGTGATGCATTTCGTCCACACGCCGTCCTTCCATTCAAACTCACTTGCAGCATATGCAAAACAACGGATTGCAAAGTTAAATATGTGTCCAACTCTCTCCGCCTAAATCCAACACGACCTTTTCACACCGCTGCCAAGATAAAGAGCTGTGGCCTCTACCCTCGGGTCACCGCTTCCACCCCTACATTGTCTTCGCTGTCATCGAGGCGGGGTCTCTCTCTCTCTCTCTCTCTCTCTCTCTCTCTCTCTCTCTCTATATATATATATATATATATATATATATATATATATATATATATATATATATACACACGAGTCCATAACTTTAGCACCTCCTATAACTTTTGGACGGTTAAAGTTATTGCAATGCAATAATTATATGCGTCGTCATTGCCAACAATATTTTTGGCTATGACAAAGCATACTATTATTTCATTAGAAATGCCAACGATAGCTCACCACAACACTTATATTGCAATGCAGTTTACACGGGTCACAGATCAGTCATAGTTGTCCGAAAGGATAGGGACGGCTACTCAGGAGTGTAGCGGCATTCCACATAGCGGCCACACGGAACTGTGCTGCTAGGGGCTATTATCAGACTAGTGACCATCTGGTATTCTTATATTTTAAAAAAAGTCTAATATGCACTTCCTAAACTCTGTAAGAGTGTGGGAGAATCAATATGTGCTTACTGCAATCGAAGTCAAATTACAATTGCAAGAAAACGTTTTGAACCTTCTTTTTTGTAAATAAAGTCTTACGGCTTTAGCTTTGTTCCATAGCTTAAAAACCAGGAGGAGAAAATGTTGCAATCAGGGTATAAACTTGGGTTTTTATAACATAGAGCGCGAAGGTGGGTTTCATTTTAGATCTTTCTCGGTTGTGCCATTAATGTCGCATGATTGCGAACGTATCAAGCCATTACCATCTATTATCCATTCACCCTAAAAAAAATCCTGATGTAAACAAATGCACGTGTGCTACAATTGTAGCATTGGTGCAATTGTACAATTGTGCAATTGTACAATTGTAGCATCGAGTCTCATTGGTTTGCTCTGCTGTTGTAGGAATCTTAACGCAAAAGTAAATAGTTCTCTGTATAAGAACTAATTTATTTGCCGTCGTTCGTTTGCGTCAAAACTAATGTGTGGCTGGCCCTTCAACAATTACACGCAAGTGTAGAAAATTTCTTCATAGTAGCGAAAAGAACAAATTTCGCACGTTTTCAATTCGTTGTTGCATACGAATCCGTCGTTACTGGTGTAGCAAATTGCAGAGATCATTGGAATACCCATAACTAGAGTATTGAAATTCCAGAAAGAGCTCACCGACAAAGGACAACTACAAACACCAGAAAGGAAAAAAAGGGGGGGAGAAATCTGTGATTGAAGCATATAATAGCTTTGTAATGAGTGCTGTTCGATTGAAGTGCATTCCTTGCACCAAAAGTTCAGAAACGAAAAACGCTTGCTTGCGAAATTGTGATCAAGGACGAGTTTGCATGCTTCCCAGGGGCTAGTCCAACTCCTGTAAAGTGTCCTAAACCCTACCCAATCCTAATTCCTTCCCAATTTTGGCTGCTGAGTAGTGACGGAGGGGCGCGTTACTACGCGGAGATGCTATTTGGCGGTCCTCTTGACAACAGACTGCGACGAGACGTGATGGATATGACAATGTTAATAATTAATGGAGGATTACTCCCACGCTGATATTAATGGAGTCCGGAAACGCAAGCGCTCAATGCCTCCCGGGGATTGGAGACGCGTTGCGTCAATTGAAGACGCATTGAAATCGTCGATTCAAGACAAATTAAAAACTGTTGAAAGTTAGGCCAACCAATTTATACAAATAATTGACATCCGTTCATTGACAACCACTTCCTGAAGTAGACTGATCGTAGGTAAAGCAAATACTAGAGAGACTCTATAGTATTTGGGCAAAGTGTTTTGAATGAACATAACATTTGCACGACACCTCTTTATTCCATGAATTGGCGGGGTATGCTACTCGCTTCATCGGAAATAGTTCGCCAATGTGTCCAATCAGAAGCGTAGTACGACGGGAAAATTTCTTCAGTTTGTGTACATTAGGTTTTTACTTAGGGGTGAATGGATAATAGGTACCATCTATATCGAGAAGTTATTATCCAAGCCCTGCTTGCGATCATGCTGCTTTTAGAGGCCCGACCGAGAGACGCGAAATGCCGTAAAATGTTCCATCACGAAGACAGGCATTGTTATAAAAACCGCACTACAAAATTGACGATACCATCCTCAATTCTCTTAATTATGCAGACAACCGGGTCACGACGAGGAGGTAGGCGTTTGGAAATGTTGGAAAACCTTCATGAGTTCTTAAATTGGCGGCCTGAAATAAATTTTAATAAAACGGACTATCCAGTTGTAGGAGAAGCCAAGACTTAACAACGGGCCAGAATGTTACTTACACAGATATCCCAATAACAGTAAATAGGGATAGAGCACAACACATTCAGAGTAGAATATCAACAGAAAATAAATGTCAGGCTATTGCATTATACTGCCTTTATATGGATTCAAACTCTGAGAATGACTTGTATAGAGTATTGCCACATATGGGTCAGAAGTTTGGGAAATATTGAAAAGTAACACGAATCAACTTACAGGAATGGAAACGGGCTATTGGCAAAGCTGTGGATTGACATTGTTGGACAAAGTAAGAAATAGAAGCACGTTTCAACATTATTAATATTGGAATTAATATTGAAAGGCCCAACTGGTACGGTCACCTAAACTGAATGGGTGAAGAACGATTGCTTTAAAACTCTGGAATTGGAAACCTAAGTCACACAGACTAGGAAGAAAGGAGTGGATAAATCCAGAAATTCATGGAAAATGTGGAGAAGGCGATGGCTAGCAGAGAATTAACTGCACAAGACAGCCATGAGGCTTCACTGAAAACTGGGATGTGAGACACCTAATAGAATAAAACTGCAGTACTATATTTTTTAGCATTATTAAATGCCAGAACTTGCGTTATATTCATTGGTATGGATTGTGAGATCACAATTCTTTATTGCAGCCCATTACCCAACCAAATTTTTCCAAAAAATAGCTATTGCCATTGCCAGAGGGATTAAAAGCAATGGCTGATTATGAACTCATGGAGGATTAGTCCACTTCAGTAAAATGGTGACAATCACAGTCATGAAAAGGAATAGAAGAAAGTTAACATAACTAGCACCAAAACTTGTGAATTACTGTCATTGTAACATAGACGCAGGGCCCAGAGGTGGGGGAACTTGCACCAGGCCCCGCAAATTTATACAAAATCTATTTCATTGAATACACTTGTTTAAAAAAGAAATAACTAAAGTTGAAATGATTCACTTCAAAATATCTTCTTGTAAAATGCCATTAATAAATATAGAAATCTAATTCCAAATGTTTATTCCATTAATGGCAAAAATCTTTCAAAATGTCTCAAAAATGTGCAGTGAGAGACTTTTGACACTCAGATGTATGATACAGAGTGCACTGCAAATAACTATAAGAATGTGCCATTTAGAAAACGTGTATGCAATTGAATTATGTGGCATAAAAGTAGTGGACTTTCAATAAGACAGCAGAATCTGATTTTTTAAATATAAATTTTTATGTACAATGTCAGACTATTGCCTTACATTTGGACATACTCCATCCTTATAATAATTAAAAAATAAGGGGAACTTTGTAGGAAATAAATCCCCTCAGGATCTACTGTCCCTTTGTTTCGCTGGACGCAACACTTTCCTGTTTATACAAACGGGTTTCATAACATTTTTAAAAATACTGACTTGCACTAACAGTGAAAAGAATTAATACTGAAGCTTTTCAACACTACAAAAGAATACCTATTGTACTATTTAAAAGTAGAGTACCTTTTGAGGAAGCATACCAGATATTTGAAGATATTCTTGATTTGCACTACAAGAAAGCTAAATTTAGACATTCTTCCAACAGAAAATATCAAGAAACAATCATAAAATACTTTGTTATTTCATAAAGAATTGTAGTAAACATTAAAATCCATAGCACTTGCTAACCCTCAACTAACAATTCATCCAGAAGGATTTAGGGTCAACAACACACAACATTAACAACCCATACAATCCTTTTTTTTGCCATAAACATTTTACATGAAAACTGGTGATATTTCAATCATACACAATGACATTTGCTATCTCATCCTCTATAAATTATGTATAAGACCACTGTAGATGTACATAAGAACTTACCTGCTGGAAATATTTAGGAAGGTGAAAACAAACCATAAGGACAAAAACAAAAGTTGCAAAGGAAGAGGCCAGACAAAATACAACTGAAGTTTACTTACAGGGTTCACACAGAATTTGTACATTTGATGAAATGTTGCAAATAATTTTGAAGGCTGCTCCACACATTTGCCGAGCAGCAAGCTTCTGCTCACGCAATCCTGAGCAGTTGATGTGTTTGGCGAATGTTCGCTTCCTTCAAGATGTCCAATAGACAGGACATGCAGTGGGTACAATGAAAATCAAAAGTTGGTCACTCTGCATAAGGCAAGAAACTCATCCACACTATTCAGGATTTGGTGAGCAGTCGCTGAATAGCATATGAGCAGAGCAACCTTAAAGGATAAATCAGTTTGCCAACTGTAAAGCAATTGTTTGCAGAACATAGCATGTAATGGCAATGAATTAGGCGAGCATAGTGAATACAGAGGGCAATCAACTGTGAACATCTCTTCAAACAAAAAAGAATATGCCTAACAATAATCTATGTCAACTATGCATTCAACTGACTTAGGCATATTTTTGTCTAATGCATAGGCCAAAGCCTTGTTAAACATCAACATGTTGTGTAGAGTCAGGAGTGAAATGCTCAAAAAAGTACTGTGGAATAAAATGTGTTAATGGTATTTTAAGCCTATTAAATAGGCTGAAAACTGGATATTTGTCACCTATTGTGAACTTTAGGTTTGAAATTTAAAATACTCCATTCGGCTCATGCATTCCCAAAAACAATACTGACACTAGTAAAAAATGGCACATACCCCCAGTAAGTAAACCATATCCAAATGACTCCCCTAATAGATTGAAAAAGGATTTGACCAACATTTATGTGCCCCACCACAATTTCTGGTCCAAAATATCATTACTACTGACTTTACGCAACATCTCATACAGAGAAAGAATGACAGGCTCTCTCAGTGAATTTGTCTTGATGAAAAATTACATGAATATAACTAACATTTACTTTCAAAAATATTTCATTTTAGATATAAAATTCTGCATAAAATGGTGTTGGGGTCCACCAGAGGCCTTAACCATGTGTTGATGTACTTACAGGTTCATGTTGAGAATTATTCCATAGTTTTATTGAAACTCCAATTCCTTGCACCGTGAGAGGGTAAATTTAGCACAAATATCTCCACCTTGTCAATTTCTGGTTAAACATGTCAGGAAAATAACTCCACTACACAGGTTTTTTTCCAATGCCACAGCCCGCAGAACAACTGACTGTCAGGATATTTATCATTTTAATTTCTCCAAACTGAGAATATTCCCTTCTCATGTATCATGAACGGAGCGCTAATAGCCAAAACCCAATTTACAAAATCATACAACCAATAAAATTTTCATCATACTACACCCAAAACATTTCAAGGCTAAGAGAATTTGAACGCACAAAATTGCTTCCAATAACCGATTTGATATTAATGAAGGGAAACCAATTAAATGTCTAACAGGAATGAAAATGACATTGGCCCTCGGGTATTTTCAAATTGTAATTGGTGACATCTAGTACAATATAATTACTTTTCTAGAGCTAAGAACTATGAGTAACTAGATCACTGACTAAACTTACTTTTAATATGATGAAGTGGATACTTCTTACACTGGTCAAACTTATCTTGCACAAAATTTTAAAACCCAGAAAAAAATAAAATAAAAGTCAAGAATTCAGAAGCTGTTTATTGGTGTCACATTTTTGTTATTGGCACAAAAATTAAAATGTCCATAATTTCATGATATATTTCAAACAGAACAATGTGAGTGTCCCACACAGAACAAGGCAAGGTTCCAATGCAATGATAAAATTACAAAAATATACAATTAATCCCCATGTGATATATACAAAGAAAAATTACAACTATCAAATACAAGCAGACCCCAGAGGTTTACCTAGGGGTGGCCAATAACAAAATTAAAAACAAAAAACAAAACATGCTTCAAGTTTACTGCTGACATTTCAATAGCATCAATTTGGGCTAAACTACATGGTTAATGCTGCACTTCCCCAGAAAACAAAACTGGAAGTTACATTCCACATATCCTGATAGAGGATACAATAAACCTAACAGTCTCAATTTTCTTTCACTATAAACCCCCCATAGATCAAATGCGAACACAATCTCAAAGGGCAGATTATTTTCGAGAATCACTCTCAGAACCGTGTAGAACATTTATGTGAAGACACCTGAATAACAGAAGGCTATGTCACACAGCTGCCCAGACATTTAATAAGGCACCTGGTTGAGTGCTCCTAAACTAACACAGTACAATATGGAATTTTGTGATGTGGTACCCAAATGCCAACAAGCCTAATATACGAATTTTTTTAACATTTTAGCGTGTTTGAAACATATATCAGAACAAAACAGTCTATGTGGGACACACATTATAGCAAGTCACATTTAAAAGAATGAAAATGGCTATTAGAGACCATTTCAGTTGTCAAGAATATCTGGCTAGGGATTTGATTAACAGACATAGCCAGTACCCCATTGTCACTCTTTTGTATGTTTACAGAAATACAAAGATATCTAAGAAATTAACAAAAACGTTTGTTTAAAGTCTCCGTAGAGAAACCACTTAGTAAACGCAGCTGTTGTCTTTCTTCACATAATTAGGTCCATCTAAAACTGCACATTTCAAAGTGACGATTTTGTACATCTTTGTATACTTTTACTTTTTCCCCGAGGGGTCTTAACATTGTAGGCTAGTGTTCCCAAACCATCAGTCACGTACCCCGCTCTTGTTAAGTTCAAACGAGTAGTACGTGCATCATATGCAGGGGTAACACTGCTACACAAAACCAATCTACGCACAGCAAACAAATTCTCAAGAATCTGCTTGGGCAAATGCAAAAATAATCACCATTTAACATGACACTGCATTACCTAAATGGTAACCATGGAGAAGTTACTAAGAAAATCTTTTAGAGATACCAAATTTAACCCGGCAGAAACCTTGCATTAGATCTGAACACTGGACATGTACTCTCAGATCTCTGGACCTGAAACAATAAATCTTCCATTAATTTAAAAGGTATGATACAGGTTTTGCAAATTGTGCATCGCAGGAACAGCACAGAAGCATGGTGGTATGCCAGTCATTACTTTGATCAGAAGGAATTCCCAATTCACGTGGGATTAACAGAATAGTAGTTTCTAACTAGTTAGGAAACACCAATTTACACACATAGCAAGAACATATCCACCAAAAATGTAAAGAACTTACAGCTCATAAATACAGCATTAACTCATGGGGAAAATGAAGAAAGATCTCAGATACACTGGGCATAATATATGGTGTGAAATTTTTGAAGGGGAAAAACTGATAGGGAAAAAAAGAAATGACATCCGTAATATCTACAATGCAAACGGGGCATTATGTTGAATGGAGCTGATACAGCATGCTAAATGGTAAGATACTGTATAATAATGAAACAACCGTAACATAAAAACTTGACATAAAATGCCTGAATAGAAAAAAATCTACAATGCAGATTTAAACAAGATTCACATTACTCTTAAAATAATAAAATACTTACTGTATGAAAAGGTTTCAATAACGTCTGTCTCTGGAATCTGAACGTGATCGCCTAGGTGATCGGCTCCTGGATCTGGATCGACTGTGAGAACGCCTACGTGGGGAACGTGACCTAAAAAGAAATCAATCATTTAACTTACAATGTATTTGGCATTTCCAAGTCTGATGAGCTGCTAAAACACCAGATCTGCAATAGCGCTAAGATGAAAAGGCACAAGAGCAATACCACTTCTCACTCTTTCACTACTGAATTTACATGAATACAAGACACTATGAACAAAGCGTTTACACAAATATAAACACAAAGCAGATAATCTTGATTGTTAGAAGTATATATCAGAAGGTATTTTCCCTGAACAGACTAGACTTTTGTCATTTAAGAAGGTTTACAAGAATTCATTAATTTTTGTTCAAGTCCTAAGACATCAAGACCAAAACATGCTTTACAGATAACACTAAATCTCAAAAATTTACCGACGGTAGACACGAGTCGCAATATCAAAATTTTTGATTAAAAGAAGAAGAGTCCAGCTTACTGTTCCCTAACACAGGCAAACAAGACCACTCTCACAGGCAAGTCAAACATCACTGAATTCATATATACATGCAAAACCCTGAATAATTTTTGCTTACCACACATTTAAATTAATTTTATCAAACTCTTCAACAAATATCAGCCATCCATAATATAAGTACACAGACCTTTATTTATTCTGTAACACTTAATTCATGGCAGAACATATCATTACCAATATGCTACTTAATGCCCTATGGTGCACAACTATAGGCTCGAACTCATCAGGTCGCACTATCAACATCAATGCAAGCAATTGGAAGGAGAAAATTGTGGGGGGAAAAAAACAAAAAAAACAAAAAACACGCGCACGCGCACGCACGCACACACACACACACACAATCACTTTTGATGAAACCCCAGAAACACATACCTATCTACCATAGGTAATTTAAATCCAGAGGAGCAAGTAGATTACTGCCACATTTGAATGCTGTCTGCAGATTTCCTACTTTATACTCCCATTAACATGAAACAACATGAATACCAAAACAAGCCACTAAATATGTCAACAGATAAATTGATCACCCTTTCAGACCAACAATGTCAAATAACACTTCTGCAACAACTAAAATGTGCAAGAAAATAACTAAGGTACGACTGTGGTAGTTTTGTTTTTTTAAAAGGGACAAAAGGGGGGGGGGGGGAAAGAAAAGAAAGAAAATGTGCCCTTATTATCCACTTATTAGAAAGATTATCATCTATTACCCACTACATCAAAAACAAAACTGCCTTACTTGATAACTGAAATATATTCATTTATCACGTCAAAAATAATAATATTCATTCTTTGATTTGATTAATGGAAGGGAGAGAAAAAGGATTCAATTATCAAGAAATGGACAAACACTCTCAGGCTACAACATGTATGCAACAGTCATACAATCAAAACACAGGAGCTAATAAATAATGTCAAACGAGGACAGAAACTCTTACTATGAAAACAGTAAGCTGGAGATGCAGCTTATGAAAAAATCTTAGAAGTGAGAATAAGGCAGAAATTATATGGCGGAAATAGAGTTACATCTTGTATTCAAATAAACACAGCAACTTCCATGTTATCCCAAAAGTTTAAACACGAGTAACTAATCATTAACTGTACCTGAAAAAACAAAGGGAAACATCGAAACTTATATCACTATTTCAATATCTTGTGTATTAAAGCCATGCATTCTCTATTCTCGTAACTACCGTAAAATAGAAAATAGCACTACTAATTATATAAAAGTTTAACCCCAAAGAGAATCCTGCCCAACAAATTATAATTAACCTAAGATTCAAATTAGTAGTAGCAAATTTCTTTCCCTCCAACTGTAACAGTGAATGGTTTCCAAATATGTCATTTAATTAACTTAATTTATGAGTAGAATACCAGACTGCAGTTGGGCGGGCGAGTGCGTTGACATGAAGACAGAAGAGAATGGCAGACGAGTTGGACGAGAGCTGCAATAGTCGTGCCGATGGCAAATGATGGTGGAATGTTGTGTTGAGGGTTGGACAAGCCAGGCTGATTCATTCAACCATGCCAGCCCTGGTTGGGCAGGTTACCGATGGATTGG
This sequence comes from Gryllus longicercus, assembly GCA_038098605.1. Classification (NCBI taxonomy): domain Eukaryota; kingdom Metazoa; phylum Arthropoda; class Insecta; order Orthoptera; family Gryllidae; genus Gryllus; species Gryllus longicercus. The sequence continues at coordinate 183,992 of JAZDUA010000661.1, forward strand.
TGATAGTGGTGGTGATGGAAGGTTGTTGGTTTTTTGAAATTCCGTGTGAACACAGCAGCACACAATTTTTGAGCCTAAATAGCTGAGAAGGGTAGCACGCGGTACACGTTGCGTTGCGACGAGAAGCACCAACTATTCATATGGGGAGTTGTCGGGTTGTTCCCCGGTCATGTTGGTAGCAAAAACATGATGATCGGGTGTCTGGAACCAGAGGTGGTAGATCGGTAGGAGAAGAGTGAGCCCTGCAAATTGTGTCACATTTATCATCATTCGTCACCAGCACCTGCCCATTCCTTCAATACCTCAACATTAATATGTTAATGGCATTAGATAATGTTCCAAATCACTTGGCTCACCACATTATGGTTCCTTGGAACTCGCCTCATACACAATAAGGAACAAATAACAGCAGGTGCTCCTGTTGCAATTGGCAGTTTAACTAGTTTGCAATAATTTGGAAAAGGCTCATAAATCCTGATGTATTAGCAACATTAATCTGTTTCCTTTACCTTGAGTAGCGGGTAGGGCCAGATCCTCTTCGGCTACTGCCTCCACCCCCACGTCGACTACGTCCAGAGGACATCTCAACCCGAACTCTTGTTCCACACATTCTCCTAAAAAATATAAATGAAACAATAACCAATATGCTGACACAATAGTCTGCTGTATTACATAATGAAACTGAACATTTCAATCTAAAAAAATTTACACACAATTCTATAAATTATGACCTATTAAAAATAAGATGCATCATAATCATCAGTTTTTTCCCACGATTTAATATAGTTTATTTTCTATTCTTCTGTGTATTTGATAGATAGACCTCGACAGAGGCCGCCTTGCTGCACTTGGTTGTTCTTACTATGGTCCCTCCTAAGGGGCATGCTCTTTTGCGAGCCAATCTATTACTAAAATTTCAATTATTTTTGACATGTTTCGATCAGATACCTATATTTTGTCTAGCAGGCTTAGCAGATAACACTGAGTAGCTATACCCACACGAAAATTCCGAGTAATATACCTAAAGGCGAGTAAAATATTCCAGGAACTTCAGAATTTCAGAAATGAAGTTTCTTGGTATTGCATAGCCAAGAATGTTCTATACACAATCAACTAGGTTGCAAGATCAGCCTAGTAGTAATTGACAAAATCTAATTGCAAAAATTGTTGTGTACATGAACACTCCACTGCCTCCAATTCCAATCGTAATGCGACACTGATATTTCCATCCATCTTAACGTTCAAATACAGACTTCCAATACATATGAAAAAATTGTGCGTGGCTAACCCTTATAACTTTCACATACAATCATTTTTTAACAAAGTTATTTCATTGTGAACCTCTCATTGTGGTAAAATTTAGTAAATGAAGTGATTTCAATAGAGTTTAAAAAATTTGCTTCAAATCTAACTGTTTGAAGTTTACCACTTCTAGTCGAATATCATCCTACCATTAATGTTGAAGTATTTGGAACAATGTTCATGGTTACGAATTTTGTTGAGCTAAAAATAAATTTCCACCATTGAATTGCATTTATGAAAATTATCACTATTGCATAGGTTAACTTCCACACTATTCATCTGGACACCCACAAAGAAAAAGCTCACTCCACAGCTTTGAAATAACCACTTGTAATACATTACTTAATTAATTGAAAATATTAAAAACGTCCCGATTTCAACAAAAATAAGTATGAAATGTATGATTACGTAGAAATTGCATTAAAGAAAAATTCACAAACATTAACTACAAAAAGTATTACATACCACTAGCTACTGAGAATCCCAACACCAACATTAATATTTCCCAGACCCCAAGAATTCATGTTCAACTAAAAGTATATTTACAAAAAACATCAATTGCCCACACATTAATATCCACAAAAAGCACTTTTCACTATTCTAGTAAAATGAAGGCAGATTATATTCAAAACCACACACACCAATTTTGCACCACTAAACCAATATCAATATTTCAGTAGTGAAAGAAATTCCTTATGTGGGCACATACTTGTCTTCCACATAAAGCTTGCTTACAACTTGCGGATAGCAATGTCAGACAAAATCAACACCAGCACAAAATAAGACAATACATACAATATTTAACAATGAACAAGTGTCACCATACTGGACACTCCAATTTGAATGCAAATTACTGTTCCTATTCATAAAAGGATGAATTTAATGTCTATTTATGTTAAACTTGCACCAAATATAATCTGGGAAGTCATTACTTTAAAATCCCTCACAGCAAAATTGTTTCCAGAGTGCAAAAACTACTGAACAATGAAAAACTTAAAACTGTGTCATTTCAACATTAATACTTCCTAAACCAAACCCATTTCAGATGGGATTAAAAAAAAAATTAAGTTGAATAAAAACAATGCAAAACTGGCAGATTAGTATTTTGCCAATGACCCCCTATTAAATATAGCTTGAACACATTAACAACTTATTCAACCATACCACAAATAACCATTTACTCGCAAATCCAACATTCACCACTCAAAGGTTAAATAAACAAACAATAGAATCTGCAGAAAGGTATCTTTCGTACTTACGTTCCATCAAGTCCTCTTACAGCATCCTCAGCATCCCTTGGATCTTCAAATTCAACAAAAGCAAAGCCAGGTGGATTGCGAGCTACCCAAACATTTCTTAAGGGACCATACTTGCTGAAAGCCGACTCAATTTCATGTTTGGATGCACTACTACCCAAATTACCAACATATACTTTGCAGGACAGATCCCATTCACGATAGCGTGACATACTGAGAATCTGGAACAAAAATATTGGAGAACAAGTTCAACTAACAGCTTTTTCTTTTTCATTCTGAAAACTAAACATATGAACTTTATTAGGATGGCTCAAACACCATACTTCACAGAATACATTATTAGTTTATTTAGGTAACCATTTTCATTACTTTAGACCCTCATTTCAAACATTCCAATCACAAGTGCAAGCAGTGATGACTAAACATTCACTTGAATAGTCCCAAAAGAAAAACTTGCTCCAAAAAACACAAACAAATGATGTGCAAAGTCTGATTCTAGTTAGATAGCATTTGCCCAACGAATTACAAGCCAAAATTTGCAGTGAAAACTCTTTGAAGACTTAATATCATTCCAGTACCAAACTAAACCCAAACATTGTTAGCATGAGATTTACATTTTTGCTGCAAGTCAATTTACACATGAAATTAAATCGTTAAATCGGGTCAATCGGCCACAGGAAAATCACATCTTTCTGAGAGACCTTCTCAGATTTCATGCGGGCTCGGGAAACAAAAATGTCAGTAATACAAGCAGGAAAACAAAACGTTAAGAATGTTAATTTTACAAAAATGATTTTAAATTAACTTTGAATCTGGAAAAAGTCTGCAAGGAAATTTGTTCTATGCTACTGTTCACATAATCCGCTAGTCATATTCGCCAATCTTCAGACTTACGTCGCAATCCACGCCGGTTTCCATTGCGCAAATATTAGAATTTTAAGTAAGAAATTGGAAATAATTACATTACATTCGAGCGGTATATTGCGAATACGATTTTAAAATCACAACTGAATGCTTCACGTGCATTATAAAACCACACAAGATAATATAACAAATAAGGGTGCGGAAAATGCCGACTCGTCCGCAGCTTCGAAGATCGATCAGTGACATTGCAGTTACGCATTCGTACCTTCTAAATAGTAACCAATAAAGCCAAATTAGAACTTCTTACTATATAAGAGTTGCATGTATTTCATTAAATATTCACTGCTTTTCAATTATTTTTATCAAATTAGTTTTCTGGAAGTCGTGCGTAATTTCCCATCGCCATCTTGAAAAATGCTACATGGCCAAACAAGACGCCACATTAAACTTTGTTCGCCGCACATATTCACCAACGCCCACTTCAATATTCCACTTTATTTGAGTTTTTCAACACGTTTTATTCCATTTACAAAATGACGCTAATAACAAACGCAGCGAGTTATTCAAACTTGTAGCAAGTACAACGCTATGAACTTACAAAATGGCGGGTCCGGCGTAATTAGTTCTGGCATCTTCTATAAATTATGCAAATCTTTTCTTCCCAAATGTGCGAGTTCTAGCAATAATGCAAAATATGTTGCAAATAATAAACTGAATGGAGGAATTCAGAGTTCATTCGAAATTTTTCGCACAAGTTGTGAGGGACTGGATGTAAATACGAAATCTCCCAAACGCATCATTTACAACAAATTAACACCCGGCGCAATTCGGCTAATGTAACAAGCAGTACCGTTTATTCGGCTATTTACTGCGTTGCTACAATTTTAAAACTATTTTTATTCCACTCGTATTACTTATATCATCCGCAGAATAGCACAGCGACCGAAAGAAATTTGATGAATGGAAATTTTTCACACGAATCTCCAAGAATATTCACATCAGCCTGACTAAAATAGAAAAACTATCAACACTGCAAATCATCAACATGGCGTATTATATCCCCCTTTACCTACAATCTTCACATCGCCTCTACAGCACACAAAATAGTAACATTCTACCATTCTATACACGTTGGAACTACTTTTACGCCTAAAAAAGTAGACTTAAGCGTTCACGCAACTAACTTATTTCGGGAAATATATCACCTATAATTCTGTAAAACGATAAAATTCAATCGGATAAGTGGTCCACTTACCTGGGTAAATTGTAGAATGCAGCAGAAAGAGTGGAAAACCCAACAGGCGTCGTCCACAAGCGGTTAAACGAGACCGGTAGGCTGGGTGAACTACGACCGACGCCAACCTCACAGGATATGGAGAGCAAATGGCCGGGGAATAACCTTGGAAAGATACTCCTTATTGGCTCCCTCTGGCCCCGTTATTCGCTCCCTACGAAGCAGCGCCATTGGTTGGTGCAGCCAACTCCCTTCCCTGCACACTTGTCGATGGAAATATCGATATGTGTATATACAATTGAACGCAATTGAATAAGTCAGGCATATGTAAAACCATCTAAAACCTAAACCAAAACTTATTAAACCTAAACCAAAGAAGATTATGAATGGTTGACTTAATTATGGCAAAGATTACTTGACTTAATTATGATAAGGGTTACTTGAATGACTGATAATTGAATAAAAAATAACTGTTGACCATTTTTATGAATTTAAATGTGAAACAATATCATACGCGCACGCATAGAGTGTTTTGAAGCTTTAACCAATATCAGGATGTAAGAGAACATATTTCCTACACCGTGACAATACCATTATAATTATAACTGAATAATAATTGTTACGAATTTAATCCGTAAAAGAATATTGCTTAACAATGGCACAAGCAGCTAAGTAGGCCTAAATAGGTACTGTTACAACCCTGGAATTTTAGGTGTAATTATGTATTTATTTTCTCTAGAAAAAAGTGATATTGAATAAACCTGTATGTTCGTACAGTGTTCTAATAATTATCTTCCTGATATATTTGATGGAAATTATGAACCAGGTTTTTATGGTTTATGCTGTAATCAACATATTACTGTTCCAAAAGAACATCGAACACCTGCAAAACTGCACGCATAGAACCAAGGGCCCATGAGGGTACACAGGTTCAATTGAAGTTAGTCTCTGTAAATGCTCAACATAACTAATTTTATTGACTACACAATCAGTAATATAAAATCATTCTGTTTTTAATCTCCTGAAAAAATTGTGATTTCTGCAGTTATGTAAATTTTTTTGTGATAAAAGGATATACCACAAACCAGGGATACTTTGACAGCGTTTTAATTTCATTAACAAATTTTAACATTGCATTAACAAGCACACGAGACATTTGATGGCAACAAATTTTTCAACAATAAGCTTCAACAAGTAAAATAGAATGTAAATCAGTATTGACACTAATAATAAAGAATATTATTGATATTTGACAAAAACTAGAGTGTCAAAGTTACTGAATGGTTGGGGATTCTTTGATTACAGCTTTAAATTCATCATGAGAACTTTTATATGAGACGCTTTGTATGATGGTACTTCTGTATAAATTGACAGAATGTTTTATTGATAGAAATGAATATTTAATAAAAAAAAGTGTACATGGGTAAATGGCTGAATTTTCCTTTATTTAATATCAATAAAAAATTAAAACCTTCTATCTCTTCTTTTTTAAACAAAAAGTGTATATTTAATATATCTGGTTTTGACAGGACAAGAATAATTTATCTTTTGTCTATAGTTTCATTGTTTACCTCTTGTGAATGATGTGTATCTCTGGTGAATGAAAATAATTATCATTGCAGTACAGTTTGTTATCCATCACAGATTTTGGAAAATATTTTGTTTTAACAATACAAAATCTGCTTATGAGCAATACTTGTTTTCACATTAACAGAGTACCGTTTTGTGAAATTTAGAGAGAATGAAAGAAACATTTCATTTATGTTGAAAGCTTAGTGTTTTCAATAATATCTAAAACCTCATATTTTTATATCAAAACATACTTAATAAAAGGAGAAGTGATGTAAGTTACAATACACATTGCACATGCATTTTCATTTTTTTTCATATAGAGATTAGCACTTTAAAAAAACCCAAAGAGACTGAATACTTTCTGTTGCAGAGAGTTCTTGTTATATGGAGAGTGAGTATCAATGTTACATCCAATCATGAAATGTCTTTGTTAAAGAGAGTTTTTAATTTTTATTTTAATGACTTTTGTTATGAGAGTAGACATTGTGTTTGGTAATATAAATACATTTATGAGTCGACCTGGACGGCCGAGGTGGCTTGAGCATGTGCCGACCTAGCACCTCAGTCTGAAGGGTCATGAATTCGAGTCCTGCTGTGGAATGATTGTTTGTCCCTTGTCTTTCATGTATGAGTATGCTGTTATGGAAGGCATATTGACTATTCTTACTACAGACTGAGGAACACACATGTGTGTCTAGTGTAAAGGTTAATATTTGTCCACATGAGGGACGTAGTGGGTACCCAGTGCAGAAGAGGGAGAAAAGAAATGAAAAGACAGAAAAAAAAGTTTATGATCTTAATTGAATTTCTTTCAAACTCATCTCTTCAATTATAAAAGATTTTCCAGCTTTGGCATGTCAGCTTTCTACCAAGAAAAAGCAAAACATCTGGCAATATTAGAAACTAAGAAACTGTTTTGTTAAAAATCTGCTTGGTCTTCAATTAGAAATATCAAATTATTCAACAGTTCCTTTATGACTTGAATAAGTATTAAGAGAATACACAGTGACACACCCAGGGTGAAGGGGGAGTTTCACCTTCCCCCAGATGCTAATGATACACATTCAAAAGGAAGGCTTTTACTAATAAAAATATATTTTAAATTCAGAAAGAAGAATTCTTTTTAAAAAAGCATCTCCTCTGCCCTAAAAAAATCCTGGTTGTGCCTCTAAGACTATATTATAAAACTTGCATCATGCCACTTTTACATATGCATAAAGAAAATTATTGATGCCAACCAGTTGGTTAGGGAGGATACAGTAACAGAGTACCGCATAAGCAACTAAGCAATTGCTTAGGGCCTCAGTCAAATTGGGGAGCCTTCAAAAGATGAAATAGATTGATGTTTGTTAACATTAAAAAATAGCAATATTATCTAACTAATTAAATTTCAAAATATTTCTGAGAGTAAATAAGGTTGCCTATATACTTTTAATAATATTATTAATATTTATGAGTTCAAAAATATCAATTTTTCAATCTTTCAAACTTTTTGGGGATTAAATTTTTCTATCCAAAAGTATGATTATTCAAACCAACCAGCATTTTCTTTAAGTTCAAGTTCATTATTTTCTTATGGTACTGCTATCGGAATTCTCCAAATTTCATGTTTAAACTTGACGATACAAAGATGTATAAAAAATAAAATTGAAGGTATTGTAATGTTTTAAGTTGCTGTGTCTGTGTTTATTATTTAACTGTATCTGTTTAAGTAAGTATTCATATACCTAATTATATATCATATATTTTGTCATCATAGATAAAGAATAAAAAAAAGTTTGTTTATTGTTGAAATATTTTGATCGAAGTACACTGTTATACCATTTGCGTCCAATCTGTGCACAAAATATAACATGTATTTATAGTGACAAGGTACTTAAAAAACAGTAAAATAAAAGAGAAGTTTAATGTTCATATTTTTTAAATATTTTGTAGCTATAAATACATGTTATATTATGTGTAGATAGGACTTTGACGATATAAGTGTACAAAATAACATTAATAAAATATTGTAATTTTTCGAATTTCTGGATTTATTTAGAAAGTTCTACAATCCTGTGTATATGTTAGACAATTACCAAATAACGGTGCACATTCGTGACCCTTCAAATTTTTAGTCCCTTCAGAGTTTTGTGTATGGTATATAAAATAGTTTAAAATGCACTAGAAAGTATATTTGTAAAGCTTCATAAAGAAACTGTAAGATTCTGAATTGCATGTAGTTGTTAATATATTATTATAAAGAAATGTAATATGGCAATATACTTGTAGTTTTAATAAAATATTGTATAATCCACGAATAGACATGTTTGCATTGAACTGGGGGTGGGGGTGGGGGAGGTGATACCATTAGTATTGTCCCCGGGTGACATGAACTGAAGCTACTATCCAAATAAAAAATTAACCTCTTAAAAAAATAACATAAAGTGTCGCATTTTTTCTTTTGGCCAATATATTAATTCTTTGAATGAAACTCATTTTTACTAACATAAATCATTTTTATCAAATTTCACACCCATTGCAAATGTCCATCTATAATGCAAATAATTTTATTGTAGGTGATTTAATGGGTCTAATCAAAATTTAATATGAAGGGAAATTATCCAAGTGAATTTCAAAAATAAAAACTAGCCGAGGAAAGTTTGCTTCCCAAAAAAATTTCGATACGATTTTCATTTCCGAAACTTATAACGAAATCTTACGAATAGTCAGTAAACTAAAAATAAATATTCATCTGGTTTAGATGAATTTCCGGATTGTTTATTGAAAACTTGCGTATCTGTCTTTATAAACCTGTTAACTCACATTTTCAATGCTTCTTTGCGCACAGGAATATTTCCAGATATTTTCAAAACAGCAAACGTTAAGCCACTTTTAAAAAACGGAGCAATAATGAAATTCAAAATTATCGACCAATTTCTCTCTTGTCAGGTTTAAAATATTAAAGAAGCTTTTCTACACGCAAATGGAAACTTTTCTCAGGAAAAGCGAAGCGTTTTCAGACTTGCAAAACGGTTTTAGAAAATAAAAATCTACGGAAAGTGCCATTTTTTTCTTTTCTTAACGGTGTTGCTTCGTCGATGGACCAAACTGAAGCACCCATGTGAATATTTTTAGACCTTTCGAAAGCTTTTGACGTTATTGGCCATAACATCTTGCTATCAAAATTACCTTCTTATGGAATTCGTGGTATCGGCCTAGATTTAATAACCTCGTACCTTAAACATCGATCTCAAAGAGTAGAAATGCCGTACTGGTACAAAAGGACATTATTTACTTATCTTTCCAATTCTTCGGGATGAATGAATATGGGGTCCCGCAAGGCTCGATCTATGGTCCTATTCTCTTTCTGTTATACGTAAACGATATGCCTTCGTGTATTAAAAACGGAAGAACGGTTCTGTTTGCCAATGACACAAATGTTCTTTGCAAAAAAGAAACAATAAATCGCACGATTTCAGAAGTTTCAAATTGGTTTTGTAATAACAAATTAATAGTTAATTAAGGAAAAACAGTTTCAACGCATTTTTGCATTTCAAATCAGCAATCGCATGCTCCATTGAAAATGAATAAAATGCAATTAGCTGATGTTCAGGTAACAAAATTTCTAGGTCTCTCAATTCAAACAAACCTCAAATGGAATGTACATATAACAAAATTAAACACAAAATTAAGATCATTATGTTACGCATTCAGAATTCTTTCAAATCTGTCAGCCTTCATGCAGCTCGATGTGTGTATTTTGCAAATGTACATTCCCGCCTGAGATATGGTATCATATTCTGGGGAAACTCATCATGTAGTACTCAGACCTTTAGATTGCAAAAGATAATTATTCGAATAATGAAAAAATGCAATCTGCGTTACCATTGCAAGCGTCCCTTCATTGAGTTCGGCATCTTACCACTGCCTTGCCTATATATTTACGAATCTGTAATATTTGTCAAAATCGACTTACTTAACGGCGGGAACATATTTTCATGCAATACTGATATTTATAATTACAATACATTTCGTAAAAATCACGTTCATCAAATGTCAGTATCACCAGCGCACTATCAGAAATCCACATACAATACATGTACGTTACTTTACAACGCATTGCCTAATGACATTAAACAATTGAAATCGGTTCACAAATGTAAGTTAAAAGAAATATCTTTTCTGATGCATAGATGTTTCTATACAATTAGATACTATACTCATTATCAAAAAGAAAAAAATGTTTATTATAAAACAGTGATATATAATGAATTAGTTTACATTTGTGTTGTATAAATTTTAAAAAGACTTAATATGTTTGTAACAAATAATGTAATTCAGCTTCCGGGTTAATGACCCCCATCTCAATCAGGTTTTTGTCCACTTTCCCTGATCCATTGAGCAAATGCTGAGATGGCCCCTTATTTTGCTTCTGGACGTAAATGTAGCTACACTATGCGCACGTTTCGTTGAACTCTCCTTTTGCTTGTAATGGTAAGAGTAGAGGTAAGGACGAGTTACTATTTTGTTAGCAATGCAGAAAAATCATACTTGCAATTCGTTTACCGATGCAAGAATTCGTTTTTTATAACTCGGAAACGAAAATGTCTATTTTCTCAAATACTGCTAATCTTGCGATTTTTAAAATTTATTTTCATTTATGTATGTTAAACTTTTACTCATCTTTCAACTATTTATAGTTAAAATGACGGGAAGAGATTCTGGAACTCAAGAAAACGTGCGCAGATAATCTCCCCCCTCCATACGTCATATACAGTTTTTACTGTTTTTTGACTAAATAAATCTAAATCTAAACCAAAAGAGACAAATGAGGACTTAATGAGGGATTCATTTAACTTCGTTTTTCAACCATCTGCGTCACCTTCAACACAAAATGTTACTGATAGTGTGGAGGATGTGGCAGAGGAGAAAACAATGCAAGAAATCCAGGATCAAGCACTTATTGTTAACAACGATAATAATCCGGTACGGTAATTAAAAATTTTGTTGATCAAGATAATAGAATTAACGATCCTGGTAGGTGGACTATGGTAGGTGAACTGCAAAATTGTCAACATCATTCAGGACCATTTGAAAACTCAGGCAGAACATTTATAGATGGGAAACAAACAAGATTTTGCTCTCAAAACCAATTTCATAATAAAATAACAAATTGTGGAAAGTAGACTCGAGAGTGGCTTCTGTACTCTCCATCAAATAAAAGGTTCGGTGGATTGTTTTGCATGTAAACGTTTTTCATCAAATGTTCTGTCACAATTTGTAACCGGATTTAATGACTGGCGTAATGAGGGTGCCATTGATCAACATGAAAATTTACAGAATCACAGAGAGCCAATGCTTGCATATTTGACTCAACGAAAAGGAATTGAATTGAAGTCTCAGTTGGATGACTAAATTGAGGAAGAACACAAATACTGGCATCGTGTTTTGCAAGGAGTTGCAGCCGTCATTCAAACGTTAGACAGACCTTACCTTTCTGTTACTTTTCCTTTCCGAGGGTCTAATGAGAAATTTGTATTCGCAAATAATGGAAATTATTAGGGACTGCTAGAACTGATTGCTAAATTTGATTCATTTTTGGCCTCACACATTTCAAATTATGGAAATTGTGGAAAAGATAATCATATCTCTGGACTAAAATATATCCTAAAATGACTTTTTTTTACAGAATTACACCCCAACCAACCCGATCAACCCGAAACCCTTCCTGGAGGAAGAGTAATCTGAAACAGAGAAATGAGACTTGAAACATAAACTTAGTATTTCCATACACGCAATGCGCGCGCCAGTAGGCTAAAGTCATTTTTTACCTTCTGTTTGTCTTCATTTTGCAGGATTGGGCATAGATGCCCGGAAGGGAAGGAATGGTCTCACCGCGGTGGCGTGAACGTGCATTGCACTTTCCGTGCGTTCACAAAACTGCACAAAGAAGTCTTGGACCCTACCCCAGTCCAGTCAGTCAGGCAGTCTACGATAGAGTATGGATCTACGACAGCCAGGAGATGGTCGGGCAGTCCGCCCACAGAGTCAACACGGGAGTCGCCCACGCGGCAGTCGTGAGGGTCAGCGCGCGGTGTGCACCGCGGCGAGTCAGCCAGTCTGTGCCGGAGGGCGCACAGGAGCCGCAACGAGAGATGATTCCGTGGGTGTGAGCGAGCTGGTCGCTTGCTCTGCAGGTGACCCAACCAGGTGACTGTGCTGTTATAGCACTGTCACACACTGATGGCGCGTCCGCGCTACAAGCACTCTCCGTAGTGGGATGTGGATATTGTTGACTCAGAAGATTTCTAATTGTAACGATTGTTTTGGGTGAATAAAAATTGTTTAAGTTGACGTATCGCCTTTATTCGCGGAAAATATTATTTATAAATATTTCAACTGTCTAGAGACAATTTAGATGAATGTAATTAAATTAAAAATAATCAAAACTGATTGAAAATTTAAACCATTGGATTATTTTATACGATCAAATATATACCATTTCATCTCTAATTTGTTGATGATATATTGTTTGGAGAAGATTACAACCAGATGAAATTGATTGATGCAGAAAGTGACAGAGAATTTTGATATTGAACTGAATAAGTATCCAACACGTTATTTGGGTTTGGATATCAAGAGAAATAAGGTGGTATATTCATCAATCAAGAAAAATATGAGAATGAAGTTATCAAAAGATACAAAATGGAAAACTCCAAACAGATGTCTTCAGCTTAACTCGCAACCCATATCTGGAAACACAACCTCTTGTTTTGGCAATTTGGCAACGCATGAAATACCTTTGGCATCCCTTTCACTTTTAGCGACCCACGGCCGTGTGCCATCAGATTTCAGAGCGAGAGAATGTGGCTAATTTTAGTTGGAAGAAAGAGAAAGCATTTACTGTGTTCCCGTTAATCTTCACCGTACTGCAGTCATTACACTGCAAATGGTTGTCACTTTGAACATTTACTCGACGGTCAGTTTTGTCATTTTAAGGGAACTATATTTTATTATTTTTTATTAGTTTTTTCAATAATTATTAATTTACTACGGATTTATGTTTTATTATTTTTAACAATTGTATTAAGGCTTTCTTATTTGCTTAATAATAATAATAATATTAATAATAATAATAATAATAATAATAAAATTATTATTGTTATAAATAATAAATAGCTTGGCAGTAATGTTTCACGAGATATCTTTCCGATTTCTCTCTGAGCCGACTTTCATTACATAATAATTATTGTTACATTGGTGTTAATAAATTGATAAAGTCATAACTTCCCTTCACATCTTCAGTATTACAGTTCTATTTCTTAAGCATACTGGACACATAACAACGAAGAGTATTTTCTAACGTGTATGGATGATTACACACATTTTCTTGGAAGTATATCTCCTACACACAAAGGACGTGTCAGAAGAATACATCAAAGAGTTTGTCAATGAAGCAGAAGCACACTTCAGCACTAAAGTTGAAATGATACGTAGTGACAGATGTGGAGCGTACAAAAGCAATGAATTCAAAAACTGATGTAAAGAAAAGGGAAAAGTAATTGACTACACTATCAAAGAAACTCCACAACTCAATTGTAATGCTGACAGAGTAAATATGACAACTGTCGCCTAAACAGACGTTTTGTTTCTTGCTCATATCTCTGCTCACCCCTTCTCACCCCACCCGCTCTGTGCAACGTGAAAAGCTTCCAGCGTGTGAGCCGCGTACCTGCCCGCCTAAGCTCTTGAATGGGAAAACACAGAAACATGCAGTACATTTGTGCAGTTTTGAGAACGCACGGAAAGTGCAATGTACGTTCACGCCTCCGCGGTGGGACCATTCCTACCCTTACGGGCATCTATGGTCAATCCTGCAACAAGAAGAAAAACAGAAGGTCAAAAAATGTCTTTAGCCTACCGGCGCGCGCATTGCGTGTTTTGAAGTACTACGTTTATGTTTCAGACTCATTTCTCTGTTTCAGATTACTCTTCCTCCAGGAAGTGCTTCGGTCGCCTATACTTTGCCCTTTGGTCGGGTTGGTATGAGGCGATCTCGAAAATGAAAGGGTTTTCCGAGTCAGCTGCTTTTTCAAAAAAAAATTTTAACAATATTTTTGATATGATCTATCAGCAGAGGCATTGATAATTCGCGATGTGGAGTTTCTATACGAGTGTTTCTAGGGGCGCAGAGGGCAGCCCTGAGACACTCGTTTTGAACTACTTGCAGTTTGTTCAGATGAGAAGTAGCTGCAATTGCCCAACTTGGGCATGCGTAGTCCATTTGCGGCCTAAATATTGCTTTATAAAGCGTGAGGCTGTTTGCCGTTGACAGTTTGCTCCGCTTGTGAAACAAGCTTCGCAGTCTGCCTCGGGTCTGCCGCGCTTTCTGTCGCTCATTTTCGATGTGCAGATTGAATGTTAATGAGCTGTCTAAAGTGACTCCTAAATATTTGACATATTTAGCCCAATTAATCGCGTAAACACAGAAACAGGACAGTTGCTGCAGCTTATGACCTGACGGTCGCCTCCTCTGCTGTCTCGACGTGCGAGGCACGACTGTCTTGAAAGGGGGCAAAACCACGGTTTTCCATACTACAAAAAACAAGAACAAGTGCTCTCAGACATGGGTTGCGAGTTAAGCTAAAGACCCTATATGTGAGAACACCAATCTCTAAACAAGAAAAATTACATGAAAACACAACAAAACTGAAGTTGCCATACAAGGTGGCAATAGGAAGTTTAGTGATTCTCACTTTTAAAATACGACATGATATGGCATTCGCTGTCAACTATGAAAGCAGATCAATGGATGATCCAAACCAAATAGACATCCAAAATTTGAAGAGAACATTGAGATATGTAAACTCAACTTCAGGAAATGGTATTCTATATACAACAAGAAATGGAGAAACAGATATGAAAATTATTGATTATTGTGACTCAGACTATGCGGGGGACCCAAATGAAAGAAAAAGTACAACTTGATATGTCCTGAAGTATACAGGTCCTGTTGCTCGCTGTTCAAGAAAACAAAGGGTGGTTGTACAATCGATCGAAGCGGAGTATAGTTCAGCAGCCGATTTTCGTCAATAAATGAAGTATATGAAAACATTCATTGAAGAACTGCTGAATAAAAGTGTCAAAATGACTTTATATGTCGAGAATCAAAGTGCTACAAATAAAAACAGTACAGAGTGCTACGATAAAATCAGGACAAATGACAAAAAGTACACATATTCATGTCAAATATTATTTCGTAAGTGATGAACTGAATCGTGGATGATTCAATGTTAAATACTGTTCTTCAGAAAGTCAACTTGCTGATATTTTAACAAAAATATTGCAGAATGTTAATTTTCAGAAATTAGCTGAAAGACTAATGACTATCCAAGATTGATTTTATTTGTTGTGTGATTATTGTGTAATTTAAAGAAATATTAATATTAATAATAAAGAAATATTAATATAATATTTTAGGGAGTGTGTTGGCAGTAAAATATTTATATTTCCTATGTAGGTACTAGTGTATGATATAAATGAATCTCGAAAAGACCTTTCCTGTTTGGATGTAGGTAATCTGTTATGTAGTTATCATTGTATATGATAGAAATGTGTGTGTGGTTAACGGCAGGCCAGTGTTTTATTTTTCATAAAAATCCCAGACATCCCAAATATTCAAAACAATAATTTATGTCGTGGATACAGAAAAGATGTTGAAAAAAGAACTAGAAGATGGCATAGCAGTTGGCAGGATTAGCAAACAGGTGATAATGTATCTCAGGCATCAACGGCAAGAACGAGGTACCTCCTCAATGTTTTCAAGAACATCGAGTAGTTTAATTTATATATATATATATATATATATATATATATATATATATATATATATATATATACATATACACACAAATATATACATATATATACGATCGTAAATGCGATACACGTCGTACGCACGGTTCGCACGCTATCGGTTGAAATACATAGCATTACAATTTCTTGGGCCAAATCCGAAGCACTACAATCTTTTGTGGCAACGATTTTGTACGAGAACAATTTTCATTGAAGCTACTCAATCTTGATTAGCAGGTGCTCAAATTATAGATTCATTAATAAATAATCCATCATTATTATACACCATGCGCCACAATATTTTTATATTTTTATTGTATACACTACAATAAGTTTGTGCTTTAAATTAAATCCGTCTAATATTTTTGTTAACTTCGTTTTGTTCCATTCTGCTTAGGTGAGATCCACTAATATTAAGATATTATATAAGACCGATAAAATAAAATGACTTACGAGCAAATAACTCGAATTATAATATTTGATATTCAACAATCATTACTACTTTAGCTGTAGGTAAGCAACAGAGTTTCTCCTTCTCATTATTTTTGGCACTCGTTACATCACTATGCACAAGTTGCACATTCGAAAGAATATTTGCAATCTGTACCCGAATCACGATTCACTGTTATTTTAGTAATATTCTACTTGTATACGCAATTTGCTACTCATCGCATCACTTACTATTCTTCCTTGGCCATTCATCCAGGCTCGTTAAAGCAGGCGTTCAAGCAGGCGCCGTGAGGGAGCTGCACAAGCTTTACGGTGCTACCAACGCTATTGGTTTGCCTAGTTTAACTCTTAGCAGTCGCCATAACTGATTTAACTCCTAGAAGTCGGACACAATCGGCCATGTTAGGTTGCTGATCACGGCTCATATTTTTCAACAGTTATTAATAACCGTTTTTACGAGTCGACTGTTATTTCGACAATAGTTATTGAAGAATAGCTCTTAATCCCATCTCTAATACATTCGTATTAGATATGATTTTTTAATAATTCTGCAATTAAGTTTGAGAACTTGGTAGCAGGATACATTAACTTAACATTACAGAACTTAATAACCTTACAAAATTTACTAACTTTACAAATTAACGTGAACATTTCACAGTGCAATCTTTAATAGCACATTTCATTTCACCACACTGCGAATCACAGAACTTTAATGTCTTTCTTACGCACTCGTTTTCCTCAGTTTCACCACGCCACTGCACATAATAATAATAATAATAATAATAATAATAATAATAATAATAATAATAAATAACAATAATAATAATACTTAATTACATAGAAGACATAGTTACTTACACTGAATAATATTAAAGATATTTATAATATACATATGAACATTTAGGAAATTAATTTATTTTTAAATTTGCTCTCTGGCAAACCCTTCCAGTCTGTAATACTTCGATTCGCGAATGAATATTTCCCAACGTCCGTTTTCTGAATTCTTCTGAATATTCTGAATTTTGTGCATGTGATCCGCTCTGCCGAAATATGTAGGTTTCCCTACTCGACTTTGAATTTCCTTCCACGCTCGAAGGTTTGTGTACGCTTTATACATAGCATAGAGACGTGACTTTCATCTATTCCTTTCGAGTGACTCACATACTCCTTTATTATTTGTACCAATGGATTAAATTTTGACTCAGTATTCACGTATATATAGAGTAATATATGTAGTGTAGGGAAAGTTATGTAATGCTGCGAAAAATACATTTGGAGAATTTAACGGAATACACGTTTTGGGCTCCTGATACTGAAAAAGTGTTTTTTTCTAAACGACCGTTCGTCCGTCTGTCTGTGAACACCACTAGCGCCTAAATCATGCGTACGCTTTTTTCCAAAATTGGTGTTCTCCGATCTGGCTCGACTCGGGGCGCTGTGATTTTCAAAAACTGGATCATCTGGTGGGATTGGAATGATCCATAGAATCAAAGGCCAATAAAATGCCGCTTAGTACATCCACATACTGTGAGATATCACGATCCCATCAGTAAGACAATTGCATCCTGAGGGTATAGTTTGATTCCAAGAGGACCAGTCTAATATTCAGAAGTCGCCTTCGGTTCAATAGTGGTTTTCGGAGAAACAAGATATTCAAGTTGTTGACTGGCCACCATGCGCACCAGACATGAACCCTATTGAAACTCTTTGGGCAGAGACGGAGGCCCCATGGCCGAAAACTGGCCTGATGCGGGACCTACCATCGCCGATGCGCTCTGGCATCTAACCCAAGAAGCCTGGGAGGAGGTCGCTCACAGTCAAAACTACTCGGCGAGACTTGTGGATTCTCTCCCACGTAGGATGAGAATGTTAGTAGAATCGGAGGGTTTTTGGATCCCTTATTAATGTGTACCTTGTATTTCCTAGAATAAGATATTTATGAATAAACAATTAATGTAGAAAATCTAGAATAAAATTTAAAAATATATGTTGGATAATAATAACAAATATTCATAGAAAGATAAAGATTTTCAGATTTGCTTTGTTTTAAAACCAAAATAATAATTTATTTACACGAGAGAGAGAGGGAGAGAGAGGGGGAGAGAGAGGGGGAGAGAGAGGGGGAGAGAGAGGGGGGAGAGAGAGGGGGAGAGAGAGGGAGAGAGGGAGAGAGAGGGAGAGAGAGGGAGAGAGGGGGAGAGGGAGAGAGAGGGAGAGAGGGGGAGAGAGGGAGAGAGAGGGAGAGAGAGGGAGAGAGAGGGAGAGAGAGGGAGAGAGAGGGAGAGAGAGGGGGAGAGAGGGGGAGAGAGAGAGGGAGAGAGAGGGAGAGAGAGGGAGAGAGGGGGGAGAGAGGGAGGGGGAGATAGAGGGATGGAGAGAGAGAGAGGGAGAGAGGGGGAGAGAGAGGGAAAGAGAGGGAGAGAGAGGGAGAGAGGGGGAGAGAGAGGGAGAGAGAGAGCTGAAATACAGTTAATATGACAAAAAATAACGGATGAGCAAAAAATAAAAATAAAAATAAAAATAATTGCGGGCAAGCACTGGATTGGAACCTGCTGCCTAGAGAACGATACATCAACGACTTGTTTCAAGTCAAGTGGATTTCATTTCGTCTGCGTCGCCTGTCCCGTGAGGAACAACATTATGTTATCTTCTTAACGAAACAAGATGATTTTTTCTGTCATTCTCTATGGTTTTATAATATATATTAAAAAGAAAGAAAAATAATATTATTTTTATTATCTTTTAGGGCGGAGACCCCCACCCTACGTCACATTTCCTTCCCCCACCACCATCAGAATCTAAGAGGAGAAACTTTCACATTTCTCGAAGTCGACCTCTATTATCCAGACGAGATCCACGATCCATTGAGTGACTTGCAGCCTTGTCTAGAGTCACGTGTCCCCCAAAACGAAAAGCAGGCAAGTTAAGTTATTGGCAACACTGTTGCCCAAGCGTCGCTACGTCATTCATATTCGAAAAATAATTCAGGCCATGGAGTTGGAATACAACTTATCAAAATTCTCCGTATTCCCTCTTTCAATCAAAGTCCTTGGCTTGCCGCCTACCTGGACCTCAAGAGCTCACGGCGGTAGCGCGCGTCCTCCGATATTTTTTTAAACTAATGAACAACTCCGTTTACGGAAAGTCGATGGAGGACGTGCGCAAACATCGTCACATTTATCTCGTGAAATCGTCATCGTCACATTTATCTCGTGGGGAAATTGTGCAGCAATCTCATCGCAAATTCCGCTTTCGTGCAAAGTCACCACGTAAGGATAGATCTCATGACTATCCAGGTACTGAAAACAGAAGTGAAGCTCGCTATGCCCGTTTAATCGGGCTTATGTGCTTCACAGCTTCACAATATTCACCTTCTCTAAATGGACACCGATTCATTCGTTTTCTCTTTCCTAACGGATGTGTACGCAGAGATGAATGGTGAATGGTGTTCGGAATGGTTCGACACGTCCTATTTTTTCCCAATAATTCACTTAACATCACACCTCGTAATAAAAAGGTGCTGGGACTGTTTATGGATGAATGCGGAAATGATCCCATGGTTAAATTCGTAGGTTTGCGACCAACGATGTACTGCTTTCTCACCCGCTCTCAGGCGATCGTTTCGTAAATACGACGCTCGATTGTTAATTAAAAAAACTGTATTTCGAAATCGGATTAGAATTTATAAGTAATGAATCATGCGATCCAAAAATTATTATAATTATTCGTTTGTTCAAAATAATGGTTCGTTGTGTGTGGCAGACGACAAACGCTACCGGTTAGAAAAATTTACTAGTTTACTCTGGGGTCATTTCCGCATCATGTGTACGCGTACGTCCGCTCCACCAGCGTACAAATTTGTCCCTGTAGGCGAGGTTATAGAGTAGGCTTTCTATTTATTAGTATTAATCCCTCAATATTTATTCCCTTTGATGATTATTAAAGAATATTGCAGCTTTCACATATTAACGCATTAGAGAGAAATGGTGGGGGAAAAGTAGTCATAGTGAGAGCATTTGCAAGGATCACTTTCATTCAGTGAACGATTTTCATCATGGCAAGACGTGACTCAACCCTCAACTGTGAAAATGTCATCGCGACAACAGTGGATGCAAGAGCGAAGTGTCCAAGATGTGGAAAACCTCGAGAACGCTGCAGCCGTCGCTGTCGCCTCCTTCGAGGAAAAAGAAGAGGAGGAAAAACCTTGAAGATAAGGAAAGGTATTTCCGACATGGCGACTGATGTTGCCATCAGCGCGCAATTTCGGGTCCGAACTGCTTTAATTTATATGCAGCCGATACGCATAATTATGATTTGTCGTATACTATCCTTACGTATGCTGATGATACCAGGTATTCTTAGCATTCTCTCCAGAGATACCTTAATTAGTGCTAAGTATTCTCAAGATGGACATCATGAAACTCTCAAGGGGTCAAATATAAAAGGTCTCATTTTGAATCCGTCAAAAACTGCTTTCATCATTGTGGACCCTACTGACCATCGTGTTGACACCGAAGGTATTTCAATTGATATTGATGGTACACATGTACTAACTGTCGAAGCTGCACGAAATTTGGGTTTAATTCGTACCTTATCTTGAAAGTTTGATCGACATATATTTAAAGTATGTTCTTTTGCATGTTTCATTGAGAACTTTAGACTCGTTTATAAAATCTTTACCGACTAAGCTTAAGTTGTATTTGACGAATTCCTTGATTCTATTTCTGCTTTGCTAACTTTGCGGATACTGCCTATATATCTCGGGTCATAGGGCTCGGTATTGAAAACTCTTCAGATGACAAACATTCAGTGTGCAAAATACGTGTCTGAGATTCTATTATGACATCGAAAGTACGATCACATATCTCTTGCTATGTGGAATTCAGGTCGACTGTCAATAAACAGAGACTCGGCAACATATTGTTAATCTTATTATTAAAGTTCTTAAAACTTGCAACCAGGGCCGGCGAAACGTAATAATTCGGGGTGGGTAGTACATTCGGCCTCGGGGGGGGGGGTGTTGAGACCGTGCAATTTTTAGTTTTTTTAAAGGTTTTCTCAGAAAAAAATGCAATTATAAAATATAAAGTTTAATCAACAATAACAACATGTTAAACTTCTTTTAATCGGCGCTGCTAATTAAACTAACGCTTCGGCTGATGTACGGTTAGTGTCGCAGAGCGAAAACGGACAGTCGTTTCGAACTAGTCGCGATGAAATCGTCCATCAATTTCTCAATGTCTATCGCATCGACTAACTCGCGGTATGTGTGAAGGATCGCAACGTGATTCAGCCGATTTTGACACATCGTTGACCTCAAATAATTTTTGACCCTGCGAAGCACGGAAAAGCTTCTCTCGTTGGAGCAAGAGGACCCTGGAATGGTCATAACCAGCCGAATAAAGCGCACATACTCGGGAACCAGACCCTTGCACCATTCATTTTCGCGGAAAAACTCGACCAGCTCGCGCAAATTCGCCGCATTTACCCCTTTTTTTGCCATAATGCTCAACGCCATCTGTTTATCGCTGACCAGTCGATACGCGCCGAAGTCCCCTTTGTAAAAGTCAACAATCTGCTTTACTTCTACGGCATCACTGATGGCAAACTCTTCCAACGACTTGAAAAACGTTGCCGCGTCTGTATCGAATCTACTTTTCAACGAGGAAAGCACTTGGTCGAAAACTTCGTAGTACAGCTTTTTGAAGTATTGCTCGGGCGTTTTAAAGGCGTCATCCGTTTTGCCACGCTTTCGCTTTCGCGGCAAACTTGGCTCTTCGACGTCGAACTGTTGCGCACTCTCATTACTGTCGAGCCAAATTCGGTC
Source organism: Gryllus longicercus (assembly GCA_038098605.1). NCBI lineage: Eukaryota > Metazoa > Arthropoda > Insecta > Orthoptera > Gryllidae > Gryllus > Gryllus longicercus. The sequence continues at coordinate 206,334 of JAZDUA010000661.1, forward strand.
GAATTTCGAATCGCGGGAAGACTCCAACGCCAAAGTCACAGCCTCTACTTTTCGAAAAGAATCCACCACACAGAGCTCCGATTGTTGGAGGTCTGTGTTTAGGACTTCGATGCGGTCGAAGACCTGAACCATGGTGTAGAGCAGGAACAAAAACGCGAAGGAGTCCATACGCTGCTGGAATCCGGCAGCTTTCGCTGCGACAGTGCTCTGGACGTCGGGGTCCTGAGATAGCTCTTCGAAGAAGGTCATCAACACCGTGTAGTTCGCCAAGACCGTTTTCAAGGATTTTATTCGCAAGACCCATCTAGAATGAATTCATATTATTTCGCAAATTATGTTTGAAATGTGATCTAACTTTTTAATTATGCTCTTCTGAATAATCTTACCTCGTTGGGCAATACGCTGCAAGGGCAGGAACCTTGTCCTCACTCTCGGCTTGCAGGTCCTGGAACTTGGCGCCGCGCCTCGGGGAATCTCGCACGAAGTTGATCAAGTCCTTTACTTCTCCAATGAACTTCCTCGCTGGAAGGACTTTTTCTATTCCATCTTGGACGACGAGGTTCAGGGTGTGCGCGTTGCAGTGAACGAACAACGCTCGGGGCTCCTCTTCTCTAATGCGTTCCTGCAGTCCAGATATTTTCCCCGCAACATTCGCAGCTCCATCGTAACATTGGCCACGAAGCTTGGACAGCGGCAACCCGAATCGAAGGAGCACATCCTTGACGATCTCGAACAGTGCTTCGGCCTTGGTGTTCGCTGTCGAATAGAACCCGACGAAATACTCTGAAGCCAGCAAATCCGGTGAGACAATCCGAACGTAAATGGACACCTGCTCAGTCTTAGCGATGTCCGCGGTTTCATCAAGCAGGATTGAAAAGTATTCAGCGTTGTTGACTTCCTCCATGATTTTAAGCAGAACGTCCCTAGCCATCGCCTCCAGTATTTCGTTTTGAATCTCGTGATGTAGCCACTTATGCCCCGACCTCTGCAGCCAATCCTCGAGCTCCTTCACGTCCTCTGCCCGTGCTTTCAAAATGGTCATGAAGTTCGATGACTCGTCGTTCTGAGCTCCTCGTATCGCCAGTCCTTGTCTTCCCAAAACTCTCAACGTGGAAAACACCTTCCTAAGGGCTGTTCGGTGGTCCATCTTTTGTTTCTGCTGCGCCGTTGATAGCTGCTCCACGACGTCGACTTTGGCACGCTTACTCAAAGCCTCTGCGCAATGGATGTGCAAAGAAGATTTCGCGTGGTTTTTCAATCTTTCTGCTCCGTGCTTCCAGTTGCTGAATCCTTGTTGAACCCACGTTTCTTTCGACGCAATGTCGTTCGCCGTAAAGTTGGGCACGAGCTTCTCGTTGGTCGCTTCAGTGCATATTGCACAAATGAAGAAATTATGGTCGTTGAGCGCCAGCCACTGATGTTCCTCTTTCCAACGATGAAAACTCCGTGGTACTGCGGCTTTCACGGGCTGATTCTCTGAAATAAGTCATAGCAATTAAATTATCTATATTTTAAGGCAGGAAATTCGTTTTCCAAGCACGGAAGCGTTGCAAATCTTAAATCTAAATAATTAGTTAATTAATGTTGTTATACGTATATTGATTAACTTTTCGTAAGATCTAAAGGTTCTGTAATAAGTTAAAACTGTACGCTGAATTTCATATGAACAAAATGCTGTTGTTTTTCAAGGAACAAATTTGTACTTCATTTTCACACGTGTTTCAACTCAACACATTTTAAATTTACAATATAATTAGCTTTTGCTTAGGTAATATTGTTCTTCATTCAATTTTGAAGCGATTCACAATCGCAGATTTGAAATAATTCAGAGTTTCAAGAAATTAGGTGCATTTGTCTACCAAAAAAGCGATGATTCTGCTCTAAAATTTGGTAAACAAATGCACCTAACTTCTCAACAAATTGACATATTTTAAATCTGCGATGGTAAATCGCTTTGAAATTAATTAAGAAACAACCCTGATAGCCAACATTATATAAATTTTATATAAATGTTGTGTAAAGAATTTATGTAAATGAGTTTACATAAAGTTTACATCAATGTACTTCCTCATTGTGCTGCATAATTTTCCACCTTAAATAGCTAGTGGAAACAATTAACTAAAAATTAAAAATGACCATTGTATTATTTAATGTTTACTTACCAACAACAGACGCCTCCGCCCTCACTTCATTGTTTTGAATTTCACTTTCCGGGCCGCTTTTGGAGGTTAGCTCAAGCGTACTACGAAGCGTGCTCTTTTGACGCTTGTTCCTGTCAGAACTGTCCGTTTCATCGTTCGGTCTTTTATCTTTCGCCCCCCGAACGACGAACCGGTCCATTCTTTATTCAGGGACTTAGAAAGAACGGACGAACAAGCACTCCATAAGCCCCTTTGATGTTAGAGAATGATCGAGATACCTACATAGTGCGCAGTGTAGCAACTGCGCAACGCGCGCGCAATTTGAAGGTTCTATTTCGCGCGCAGTTTGAATTTTAAAGACACAGTCATTTTGTATAGTCATTTTAATGTCCGTTTGTTTATTTTTTCAATAACACTGTTCTTTAATTCCGAAATTGTATATATTTATGTATTTTGCATAAAATTTTTGAAAAAATGTTCCAAAATTCGGCCTGGGTAATTACCCACTCCGGAGAATTCGGGGTGGGTAGTCCTACCCACACTACCCACACCTTCCGCCGGCCCTGCTTGCAACCCACCTCATCTTCGTGATCAAGTAACTTTCTTGAAGAACTAGTGCGCTAGACGGTCCTTGTGCACTAGATCATCTTCCAAGTTATCATTTCCACGATATTCCAAATTACTATTCATTTCATCCTTTTCTTATTCGGCCCCGCATTTGTTTAACCAGTTACTGGATGGACGCTTGGAGATGTGTGACAAATGTTATTTTGTATTCTTCATTATTTTGTTACTAGTAATTTCTTATTTTCAAACAGCTCTCTCGAAAATAGTCATAATCTACGAGTACTAGTTGCTATAATGTTAATGCCAGTGCGCTATACTTAACTTCAATACTTCTTCAAATAAAATGTAAAACTATTGGTTAGCACTTTAATAGAATTAGTGATGTGAATTATCTTCGATGACTCATTGTTTTCTTCTATTACTTATGTTTGCTACTATTGACTTCCTAGTATTTTTACTGTGATATCCTTTATGCATATTTTCTTCATATATTTACATATGTATTTGCTTTTTTATTTTAATTACATATAATCTGCGTTCTTCTTTACTGTGTACTTATAGCTTTAAAGGTATGATTCAAAGAAAGGTTTTCCTGAATCACGCCTTTTGGTGCGAATGTAAGATGTTTTATTGTACATTTGTTCAAATAAATATTATTATTATTATTATTATTATTATTATTATTATTAGCGTATTTTCCCAATAATGGAAAACGTTAAGCAAAAATTGACTCGTTTTTGTGGAGTTCTTCTTAATTTTCCAATATTCTTTCATTCTGTTGGAGAATGCCAGTTTTCTTTCTTCAGACCATTTCGGTCTGTAGGGTTTTGATTTTGGTTGTTCTGGTTTGACTTCCCATTTGTTCACTTTGTTGCGGAAGGTGTTTTTGTCTGAGGTGTCAGTTATGTCGGCGTGTCGCATGTCTTTTTTTGTTTCTTTCATCCATGGTGTTGTACTTTTAAGTGAGGATATATAGTTTAGTATTCTTTTAGTTAGTCGAGTATTTGGTAGCCTGTCTATGTGTCCGAAGAATTTCAGTCGTCTTTTCCTGATGTCGACTTCTATGTTCGAGTACTTTTCAGTTGTCTCAATAGATTGTAATCTGTATCCATCGGGAGTGAGTCTCGCACCGAGTATTTTTCTAATGATTTTTCTTTCTTCTTTTTTGATTTCTTCCTGTTCATATTTCTTGCTGAGCGTGAGTGTTTCGCTAGCGTAAAGAGCTGCCGGTTTGATGACAGTATTATAATGTCGAATTTTGGTTTTCTTAGACATGCATTTTATGTTGTACAGGTTTTGGATTAGTCCGAATGCTTTCTTGATTTTCTGGAGGCGGGTTTGTTGTGAAATTCTTTCGGATCCGGTTGGTTCGATGAACTCACCCAGGTATTTTAAATGTGGTACCCTTTTGACCGTTCCATACCTTGTGTGCATGTTGTCACCTTTGTGGGATAGGACTTGAGTTTTTTCGAAAGAGATCTGTAATCCTACCCTTTCTGCACATTCTTTGAGTGTTTCTAATTGTTTGATAGCGGTCTCTTGGTTTTCAGACAGTATCGCTATATCGTCGGCAAAGGCAAGGTATGGTTTGCAGAGGTTATTTTTGGGTATGCCGAGAGTGATAGGTTTCCAAGCATCTTGTCTTTGAAGTTCTTTTTCCCATTCTTCCATTACTTTGTCCAAGACTAGGTTGAACAGGAGAGGAGAGAGGCCATCTCCTTGTCTCACGCCTGTCCGAATTTCGAAAGGTTCTGAGATTTCTCCCATGAATTTCACTTTAGAATTTGTTTTTGTGTTTGCTCGATAAGTTTCCGTGTTTTGTGGTCTAGTCCTCTTTCTTCTAAGATAAGATGGAATAGTGATGGTCGATCGATAGAGTCGTAGGCCTTTTTGAAGTCGACAAATGTACATGTTACTGGTTTGTTTCAAATTGCTCGCATTTTGATTAATGTTTTTAGGTTGAAGATTTGTTCGGGACAGGATCAGTTTGGTCTGAATCCTGCTTGAAAATCTGATAATTTTGGTTCGAGTTGTTCTTGTGTTCGTTTCAGAAGACAGGCCGAGAGAATTTTGTAAATAACTGGAAGGAGGGAAATCCCTCTGTAATTGTTTACATCTGACTTTTCTCCCTTTTTATGTAGTGGGTGAATGAGTGCGGTTTTCCAATCGTCAGGGATTTGTTCTGTTTGCCAGATTTCTTGGACGATCTGTGTGATTTCTTTGAGTGAGTTGGGTCCAAGGTTTTTGAGCAATTCTGCTGTAATTCCATCTTCACCTGATGCCTTGTTGTTTTTGAGTCTTTTGATGTGGGAGTGGATTTCGTCTTGACTTGGTGGTAACGAGTCTTCATTTGTGTGGTCAGGTTGTTTCTTTGGGAATCTCCTTGTAGGTTCCGGACAATTCAAAAGTTGTGAGAAGTATTTAGCCAACTCTTGGCAATTTTCCTTGTTCGTTAATGCCAATTTTCCATCTTGCTTTCTGAAAATAAGTTGTGTGGTGTGTATCCCTTCATTTGGTTGGCGAATACCTTGTAGAAGTCGTGCGTGTTATTGTTTCGAAAGTTATCTTCGATCGACGTCAGTTGGTCATTGATGTACATCCGTTTGATTTGTCTTAAAGTTTTGGATGTCTCTGTTAAATTAACTCTTGAGAACTACACTGCATTTCACTTTTATTTATAACAAAATACATATACATAAACTCTTATTGAACGTCTTTGACGGTCTTTTACAAACACTACATTGCTGCACAGTAAGACAAAAGGACGAAAGAATATGATCATTCGTTTACATACCAAAAACAAATGACGACAGTGTCAGCGCGTTCACAAACCTCAATCTCTCAATATAGAGTACATTTCCAATAATATACTAGACGCAGATGGCGACACTGTCGACATGTTCACAAACTTCAACCTTACAATATAAATGTATATTTCCAACAGTCTCTTTTCGTACTTCGAGGAAGATCTTGTGGGTTTTTTCAGATTTGTTACTGTTGTAATTTTGGAAAGCGTTTTTTCTGTTATTGAGGGCAACTTCGCATTCTTTATTCCACCAGGGATGTTTCGGTCTTTTGGTGAGGGGAATCAAGGATTTGGCAGTCTCTATGATTTTGTCCTTGAAATTTTCCCAGTTTTTTGCGGGTTGTTCTTCCCATTTTTCAGCAATTTTGGAGTCTTGGATTTTGTGTGTGTTGAATTTTGGAATCGTTGGGGGTTTCTTGTTGAATTTTCTCTTGGGGGTAAATTTGATCTTGATTCGGGAAAGGTAATGGTCGGAATCTATGTTTGCTCCTTTGCGGACTTGTACATCATGAATTTCTTTCTGGTAGAAGTAAGAGATTGCAACATGGTCGATTTGGAATTCTCCTAGTTCTTGGATGGGGGAGCATTATTATTATTATTATTATTATTATTATTATTATTATTATTATTATTATTATTATTATTATTATTATTGTTATTATTATTATTATTATTATTATTATTATTATTATTATTTTGTTACTTTGAAGGCTTGGCATCTAAGGCCTTTTGCCTTTTTACTGATTGACGTTAAAATTAATCATATATTATTTATTAAATCTAAATTTTGTAGAAAAGATTGGCCTCTTTCAAGAACTGTATTGTTTTGCCAGTTGCTGTCTTGTCGGTGCCGAGCTCTAACTTCATGTTGCCTCTCATGCTGCATCAGTGTCTAAGTCTTGAGAGATCTACGCAGTCTGTCAGAATATGTTTAACTGTCAGAAGTCTTCCGCAGCTGCAGATGGGTCGTTCTTCATTTCTTAACATGTATGAAGAAGTCATTCTTGCATGGCCTATTCTTAGTCGGGTTATGCACACTTGTTCTCCTCGAGGGTAGCTGACATTTGGTGACCATTTACTGATATTCTGTTTAATGGGGTGTAGTTTCGTGTGAAGACTGTTCCACGTGGTCTGCCATTCTGTGAGGATGCACTTCGAGACAGCATTTCTTGCATCTTGAGGTCGTATTTCAATATCCATTTCTGATTGGATGTTCCCGGCATTTCGTGCTGCAGAATCGGCTTCATTGCCTAGGATACCCACGTGTCCAGGGCACCAGATGAACGTAACTGATGCTCCTCGCTGCTCTAATTTATGGCATGCTATGAGAATCATTTGTAGCAGTGGGTCTACAGTTTGGCGTCTGTCTATTGCAGAGAGAAAACTTAGCGAGTCTGTGCAGATAACGAACCTTCCTGAATCGAGAGTTTCACAGTGTCGCAAAGACTGCAATACTGCATATAATTCGGCAGTGTACACATTTGCTTCAGGTGGAAGCGCCCAAGCCCTCGACAAGTTCTCAGTTACAAATGCGCTTCCAAACCGATGCTTTGTTTTTGAACCGTCTGTGTAGATTATGATGTGATTTGCCATGTATTCTTAGAGAACTGATCGAAATCTGACTTTTAAATCTATTGGAAGGCATTCTGTTTTCTTTACACTGGTAGTATCGAGTCTTACTTCTGGCATTTTTAACATCCAAACTGGAATTTCATATGGTTCGTGTTTCAAAACTGGTGGTAGGACGATGTTGTAGCATTTGGCTATCTGGATTGCGCGGATGTTGGCTGGACGAGTAGCTGAAGGTCTTTGATCGTAAATATTTACTAGCTTAGGTCGAGTCATCAATGAGTGGTTTAAATGTTTCGGTAGACAGTTGAGTAGCATTGTTTGTCGTCTGTGATGTAGCGACATGGTGCTGGTTTCGCAGTAGAGACTTGAGGAAGGACTAGTGCGGAACGCGCCAGATGCATATCGGAGGCCTGCATTGTGAACGGGATCTAGTTTCCTTAAACTTGATTTTCTGGCTGAGGAGTACACTGCACATCCATAATCTATTTTGGACATCGCCATGGATTTGTACAGGCGGAGTAAGATGTCTTTATCTGCTCCCCAATTTATATGGGAAATGCATCTTATTACATTCAGAGCTGTTTTGCATCTACGCAAGGTATATTCTATATGCTGTTTCCATTTTAAATGCCTATCAAAAATCAAACAGAACTTCTCCGAATTTTTCCGTTTCATTGTGTGTCAGTTGAACACCATTTAGCGCCAGCTCTGGATCTCTGTAACTTTTTTATTTTCCTAGAGAAGTGAACGCATTTCCTTTTGACTGCTGTAAATCAGAAACCAATGTTTTTTGCGTTCGGTACTAATTTATTGATGGCATTTTGCATTTTGAATTTGATCATTCCCAGTGATTTGGCTGAGTAAAATATTGCAATGTCATCTACATACATGCATTTTCTATTGACGCGTCTATGCCGTCAAATATCTGATTAATCGCTATGATAAAGAGCGTGCCACTTAATGGAGAGCCTTGCGGTACACCATTCTCTAGTACGTAGCTTTCTGAGATGGACTGCCCAACTCGAACTTGGAAAGATCTGGTACTAAAGAAGCTAGATATGAATTTTGGTAGGTTTCCTCTTATTTGCCAGTTATATAGCGGTATCAGAATATTATGTCGCCAGGTCTTATCGAAAGCTTTTTCCAGGTCAAAGAATACGGTAACCATATGTTTTCTTTTAATGAAGGTATTCTGAATTGCGTTTTCCAGATATATTAGCTGGTCGATTGTAGAGTGATGTTGTCTGTGTCCGCACTGGTGTATGTTTAGGAGGTTGTTTCTTTCGAGACACCATGTTAGCCGGGTGTTGACCATTTTTTCCAAGATTTTTCCTAGACAGCATGTCAGCGATACCGCGCTATAATTTTCAGGTTTTAATGGCTCCTTGCCTGCCTTTAAAAGTGGAATTATTATCGCTTCTTTCCAGACTTTGGGGTAATTACTTTGTGTCCAAATGTTATTGTATATGTTTAGCAAAGTGGACAGTATTTCCTTCGGTAATCGACGTAGTATGCTGTAAAGGATATTGTCTGATCCTGCTGCGGTGTCTCCAGCTGCATTTATGGCGCCTTGCAATTCTCTCCATGTGAAAAGAGCGTTATGTGGCTGATCTGTATTGGTTGTAAAGTCAAGTACTTGTTCTTCTTCTTTCTTTTTCTCGAGAAAGTCTTTAGGATAGCTGTTTGTGTCACTGGCTCTAGGGTATTGGGTCGCTAATGCACTGGCTATTTCGTCAGGGTTGCATATTAGTTGTCCTTCGTGTCCTATGCATGTGACTGGACTGAAAATATTTTTCCCAGCTATTGACCGGATTTTCTGCCATATTTCCGTGACTTTGGTCGTCCGGGTTATGGTTGTTACGTACTTTCCCCAGCTTGATCGTTTTGCTGTTAGTATTTTTCTGCGAGCGAGCGCACGCAGACGCTTGAAAGCAATAAGATTGTCTTGGGTTGGTGCACGTCTATATCTACTGAGGGCTTCTTTCTCTTATTCTTCTCTTTCTCTTCTTTTCTCCCTTATTGCTTCTTTGGTCTCCGTATTCCAGCATGGTACTGGAATCCTAGATGAGCGGCCACTAGTCTGTGGAATGTATTTTACAGCAGAAGATATGACAGTGTTGATGAAATCGGTAACGTCTTTCTCTGAGTTTCCACTGACATTTATTGGTGGTATATGTCTGGTGAAGCTGAACCAGTCTGCGCGGTTGGTACACCAACGTTTTGGTAAATGTACTGGGTTCTTTGGCATGTTTGATGATATCAACAGAGGAAAGTGATCACTCTGATGAAGATCTGGTAGTGGTTTCCACGTCAGCCGAGTTGCAAGATTTGGGCTACATATTGAGAGATCTATGGCTGAGAATGAGCCATTTCTAGCATTAAAATGAGTGCTTGCTTCTGTGTTTAAAACTACGTATTCGTTGTTAAGTAGCAGGTCATCGATTCTGCGACCGGAGTCATTTGTCCTAGAACAGCCCCATGTGGTACTGTGAGCATTGAACTCGCCTAGAATTAGAAATGGAGGCTGTAGTTGATCCATCAGGTCTTGTATATCTTCATTTCACCATGAGGCATCGGGTAAGTATGTGCAACTTACCGTCATCTTCAATGGCTTGTATATGGTTACAGCTACTGCTTGCAGAGGTGTGTTGAGATCGAGACGACTAGCAGGATGTGTATTGCTGATCAATATGGCAACACCATCTCTAGCTCGTCTATCAGGTTCGACGTCACTGCGAAAGGTTTTATATCCTCTAAAATTGAAACGGTATTCTGGTTTAAAATGGTTTTCTTATAAGCGCACACACATTGGTGTGTGATTGGCCAGTAGCAATTTCAGCTCACAGTAATGCGAGATACAGCCGTTAATATTCCATTGTTTTGTATTTTCCATTTCCAAAGTACTTTTCTATGCATCGGGTTATTGCAGGCATTAGTTCTTTCACTACTAAAGAAGGTTAATTTGTGCTTTTAGTAACTGCTTCCACGTATGTAATATTTCCTTTATTTTCAGGACACACTAGTTTTTTTTGCTTCAGGATAGCTGATCTTCTGTCTGGCTTTTACTTGTTGTATTGCTGCCTCTTGCTTATATATTGGGCAGTCTCTTGACCTCGATGAATGTTGTCCACTGCAATTAATGCATTTGATAGGATCTAGGCATGGATCATCACTATGAAATGGCTTACCACAATGACATACTTTGATTCTCGCACATCTAGATGCTGGGGTGTCCAAATCGTAAACATTGGAAACACTGCATTGGTTGAGGAATGAACATTCGTACGGTTAGACGATGAATGCCTGCTTTAATCTTCTCTGGTAACGTACAACGCTTGAACGTCAGGACATGGGACGCTGAAAAAATTATCTGCCCATCCCGCCTCATTGTTAGCCTACGACAGGCAATGACTCCTTGAGAAGGTAGTTCTTGAACTATTTCCTCTTCACCGCAGTTTAGTAAGTCACTACAAAGGACAACACCTTTGCAGGTATTCAGCGTGCCGTGAGCACTTACTTCAACATCTATAGTGCCTATTTTCTTCAATTCTAGTAACTTTTTACCTTGATTGTCATTAAATGTTTCTACCAAGAGTCCAGATGAAGTTTTCTTTATGTCTTTTACGGCAGATCCAGCGCAGGTGCTAATACTCCTCTCTATCATAAATGGGCTCACTTTATCAAAATGTCCTTCAGTTCTTTTTACTGTAAGGTACTTTAGTACCGCTGCGGTGTTCTTGAACAGGTCATCATAGTTTGTTGATTTTCCAACTTTCATTCTTTTAGCATTGAACTCCGAGCTTTTTTCTGGACGAGGGTTTTTAAGGGATCCCTCAACCCTAGGTTCGCAGACTTCCATACGAGTCCCGCGAAGCTTGCTATCACTCGTAGGAGTATCTGCCAGCGGTGCCGAGTGATCCGCACCCCTGGCATTGCAGTCGCTGGGTGACGACGCCCGGTGGCCTGCTTGTGCACCACCGACCGCCGGTACTGGGGCTCCGATCCCCTGCACCGTAATGGTTGATCCTAAAAGACTTTCCATCCTGTTTTCTTTCTTCAGGGTCACCTTCCCCTAGCGTTTTTGAGCTACCGCCAGCTTAAGAAAACGGAAGGAATAAGGGGAAGAGAAGATTAGAGTTAGAATAGAAGGGTAGAATGGAAACGACTACCTAGCCCTCGCAACCTCATAGCGTCGGGGCGGAAACACAAGAGTTGGCCGATACAAGATTGGCCTGCAGGGCAGAAAACAGATGTGTGCCACAAGTAAGTGGAAGCAATGACACACAGAGTTTGTGGGAACGACGGGATGTTTAGGGGAGTGACAGCGGACAGCTGCTCCGATTAGTCGCCTTCTACGACAGGGGGAGGTCCCATGGTGCTATTCTACTAAAATCCCCGACACCACACGGGGTATTATTATTATTATTATTATTATTATTATTATTATTATTATTATTATTATTATTATTATTATTATTATTATTATTATTATTATTATTATTATAAGTGGATAACACTTGTTCGTATTCCGGCAACCCGCTTTTGAAACCCCGCGACAATGCGATATTAGAGCCCTGAGTGGCCAATTAATGCTCTAAATTACCGCGCCCTGGGCTTCATTCGACACATGGAGGGAACCACGTGACTTTTACGACAAGGATTTCTAGGACCACCACCAATTATGAATTCCCGCATGACTCGCAGCCCTCGCACCAGGCTAGTCTAATGAATTCTCCTAGGTACTTTGCTTGTTATCAAGATTGCTCGTGAAGCAAGCTTAAAATTCTAAGGAAGCAGGATCTTTCGGGTACGAGAAAGGTCTGAACACAATAAACTGCAAAGATTGTGAACAAACGAGCGTATAATTTAACCAAAAAATTCGGTGGCACAATTACGCAACAAAAAAAATGAACACACTTTTACAAAGAATAAATAAAACAAAATATAAAAAGCATACAATACACAAATCTAACTCGGCACAAATAATAAAAAAAACTGTACAACAATTAAATCACCTTTCACGTAAAACAGTACAAGGTATGGCTCTCTTTTTTTCAAATTCATAAATAATTCGGGATTACACTTGCTTTACTATCACGCATTACAAGACAAATATTTCCCACTTCAAGCGATTTTAGTGAACTGTCGAGTTGCTGCGATCGCTATTTTTCTAACGAAACTGCTGTAGTACAAACGCGCGTGTCTCACCGACGCTGCGATGCTCGCTGCCAGATGACCTCGCCGATTAAAGGTTGTTGCCGCTCCAACGTTTCGCCGAATTCTTCACTTGCTGCGTCGACCGTTCGAAGTCCCACGCTGAACCCAGATCCTTCGCACCCGCACGCCCTGCCTCCCATCCAAGACCATATCTTTCGCACGTACGCTTGAGCCTTTTTGGAGATGCCTTCTTTTTCCATCTTCACACGCCTCGTTGGATAAATTAATTCGCGCTTCCAGTTTCATCTAATTTGCTGCGCCCCTTTCGTTTACGTGCGCGGCCTAACTACTACACTTTTGCCTTATGCAGTAATAAGGAGCAATATGACTGTACTGGAATACTTCAGAGTCCTTCTTCGCGAATCTAGGCAATATTAGACTTATTGCCGATTCCAAAATTTACACCACTTTCTCCTATCACTTTGGTATTTTGATTTCTACTACTCTAGCTCCACGTATTTAAATAAACTCCTGCTTTCGCCCGAGAAGACCTGTTCGCTGACCTTGCTGTGATTCAAGCGCTGCCGATGCGTTCCCCGTCGTTGCTGGAATATCAGAGAGCGCTCCCGAAGCGTGTTACCATATTTATGGCTCGCCGCCTGGGGAAATTTCAAGAGTGGGGTTGCTTCTCCTCTTTCAACCCTCCACGGGAAAAACGTTGCTCGCTAGTACGAGCGCTCTAGTATGATCAAGGGATAACAGGTTGCGCGTTTAAGAGCCACTGCTCCGCCGCGTATGCTATCCTCGCTTGCTTGTGGGTGTTCACAGGTGCTAGACGGTGGCGTTATGGCGTTGCACAATCCCATGACGTCACAATATGTATTTTTGTGCTTATAACGATGGCAGCAACAACAACAACAATAGTAATACTACTACTACTACTGCTACTGCTACTGCTACTGCTACTGCTACTGCTACTGCTACTGCTACTGCTACTGCTACTGCTACTGCTACTGCTACTGCTACTGCTACTGCTACTGCTACTGCTACTGCTACTGCTACTGCTACTGCTACTGCTACTGCTACTGCTACTGCTACTGCTACTGCTACTGCTACTGCTACTGCTACTGCTACTGCTACTGCTACTGCTACTGCTACTGCTACTGCTACTGCTACTGCTACTGCTACTGCTACTGCTACTGCTACTGCTACTGCTACTGCTACTGCTACTGCTACTGCTACTGCTACTGCTACTGCTACTGCTACTGCTACTGCTACTGCTACTGCTACTGCTACTGCTACTGCTACTGCTACTGCTACTGCTACTGCTACTGCTACTGCTACTGCTACTGCTACTGCTACTGCTACTGCTACTGCTACTGCTACTGCTACTGCTACTGCTACTGCTACTGCTACTGCTACTGCTACTGCTACTGCTACTGCTACTGCTACTGCTACTGCTACTGCTACTGCTACTGCTACTGCTACTGCTACTGCTACTGCTACTGCTACTGCTACTGCTACTGCTACTGCTACTGCTACTGCTACTGCTACTGCTACTGCTACTGCTACTGCTACTGCTACTGCTACTGCTACTGCTACTGCTACTGCTACTGCTACTGCTACTGCTACTGCTACTGCTACTGCTACTGCTACTGCTACTGCTACTGCTACTGCTACTGCTACTGCTACTGCTACTGCTACTGCTACTGCTACTGCTACTGCTACTGCTACTGCTACTGCTACTGCTACTGCTACTGCTACTGCTACTGCTACTGCTACTGCTACTGCTACTGCTACTGCTACTGCTACTGCTACTGCTACTGCTACTGCTACTGCTACTGCTACTGCTACTGCTACTGCTACTGCTACTGCTACTGCTACTGCTACTGCTACTGATACTGATACTGCTACTGCTACTGCTACTGCTACTGCTACTGCTACTGCTACTGCTACTGATACTGCTACTGCTACTGCTACTGCTACTGCTACTGCTACTGCTACTGCTACTGCTACTGCTACTGCTACTGCTACTGCTACTGCTACTGCTACTGCTACTGCTACTACTACTACTACTACTACTACTACTACTACTACTACTACTACTACTACTAATAATAATAATAATAATAATAATAATGATAATGATAATAAAATTAATATTAAAATAGTACATGATATCAATTGTGTAGTGATGTAGTACCAACATATAACTTAGCAACATTAGTACATTGTATGTTTAAATCTTGAAATGGTGAGGAGCAGGATACAGGTTTTGCCATTTTTTCTATTTGTACACCAAGTCCAACTGCAGCATCTAATGTATCTAACAAATCCAGGGTGAAGAAAATTGAAATTTTGGTCAGGCATTCTCCTTCTACGTTGGTCCACACTGCAATTTAACACAGCCAGAATCTGATATGTCAGTTTCTTTTTCTTTGTCTCGGTTCGAAGCAGTCAACATGAAATAGAAAGTCAAATGGGATAAGATATTTTTTTAAGGGAAGTATTGTGGTTTGAATATTCCTTCATATTGTAGAACATGTTAAGCAGGAAAGCTTTCAATTTACTTTTACATGTATGAATTGTGTGTATGTCTTTAATATCAGTGCCCAGTTTATTGTAAAATGTAATGACCTCTATTTGGGTACTTTTTTGATAAAGTGTAGTTTCAGAGTGGGGAACACGTAGGTTTTCCTTTTGACGCGTGTAGTAGTTGTGTACATCACAATTTAGAGTAAAAGTGTCTTTGTTTCCCATGAGAATCTTCTTTGTGAAGACCACTATTTCAAATATATACATGCATGGTAGAGGAAGAGTCCTTATTTTATTGAAGAAGGGTTTGCAAGACTCCAGCTGATATAGAATATTATTCCATATTTTAGGCGTGAGTGCACAGTTGCAAAATACATTGTTTGAAGCGCCTCAATATTGGAGCTTGACCTTCTTCACTTGAGCTTCTTATTCAGATTTGAGCATTCTATTTTAGGTTTTCTTGAATTGTTAGAGGAAGGTAGTTTCATGAGATATTGTTACAAGGTTATTATGATAATGTGATGATATCCTGGAAAATCTGGTGTTTTTGATCAAATGCTGTGAGAGTTTTTCATTAGATCAAGAATTCATGAAATTAAGAAAGATTGTCTTGGTGTTTATGATGATTTTGTTGTTTTGAAACCATTTTATTAGTGCATGCAAAGTTTTGTGACTTTCTTTTTCTAATAATTGTTGTGTTATGCTGTGATGATCATGTTTGTGTGATTAGGAAACAAAATTATTTTGTTATTCTTTAAAGCCAAAAGTATGTCACTTATGTATATAAGGAATAATATTGGCCCGAGGATGGATTCTTGCAGGACTCAATTTATCATCTGAGGGCAGGAGTAGTATGAGGAGATTTTGTTTTCTTTAGTGTGCAGGCAGCTATTTAGCAATGGTTTGATAAATATGATTTGATCCATTGGCCTGCAATGCCTTGAATCTCTAGCATTTCTAGTTTTGTTAAAAGTATGTGATGATGAGTAATGTCAAAGACTTTTGACAAGTTATGAAAAGGCCAATGGGAATTTCCTTCCGATTTAGTGCAATAAGTATGTCATTTAAAAAGGAGAAGATGGCTGTGTCTGTGGATCTATTACTCCTGAAGCCATGTTGTGCATTTGAGAGGACATTATTTGCATTGAGAAACTGTTTGAGTCTATGATTGAAAAGCCTTTCCAGAATTTTGAAAATCCTGATAGCAAGGAGATAGATATGTAGTTCATTGGATCATAACTATTGCCCTTTTTAAAAAATGGTTAATATTTTGCCATTTTGAATATATCTGCCTGTTTTTAGAGAGTAATTGCAGATATGAGAGAGTGGTTGCACTATACATGGAGCACTGTGTTTGAAAGAAAATCTGGAATGTTGTCCAGGCCTGCTGAGAATTTATTCTCCATTTGTCCAATGATTTTAAAAATTTCAGAGGAGGTGGTTTCATATAAAAATATGGAATTTACGATTTGTGTAACATTAGTGTTTGGTTGGTGTGTTTTATTGTTTATAGAATGTTGAGAGATTAACTTTTTACCAATTTGTGAAAAGTGTACATATGTGACGTCATGGATACTCACGCATCATGTGATCGACCGACCCACAACTGTAACATTTCCGCTTGTCTGGCTTCTCATAAGTGGCCCTGACATCGGTTTTCTTACCGCCTGATTTCCCCTGAATTTCAAGTGCTTTTGACATCGGTTTGCTCGCGCTCGCTACCTGTTCCGCTGCGGCTTCCGGTTTCCTGTACTGTTTAAATGTGGACCGTTTCCAGCCTGCCCTATTATTTTCATAATTATCTAGCTTACGAGCTAATTCCAGAGGTACCTTAAATTCCCCCCACTCATCAATAAAATGCTCTTTGATTTCGATAGGCACTCGGCGTTTCAGTTGATCCGTTACAATCAAATTCATTAATTCCTCAAACGTATGAATGTCTAATCCAGCTACCCACTCTTTACAATAATTTTGCAACTCCCTCGCGTATAAATTCCAGGTAATATTTGCGGCTTTTACATGTTTCGAGAACAATTGTCGAAACTTCTCGGCATTAAACCTATACATTTCCAATAGCCTATACTTAAATTCGGCATATTCGGTCCTCCTACCTTGTCCTTCTAAGGTAAGCGACGCATTTATGTGATGTGGAAGCAGTCCCATAAGATTTTCCACCCACTCTTCTTCCGGAATTTCTAACTGTTCGGCCTGACTTTCGAACACACTCAGAAATCACGTTATGTCGTCGTTTTCGCCTTTGAAACGACTCATAACCTGGTTTAATCGAATCTGAACTTTACCACTCGATTCAGGCTGCGGACTATCTAGTCGCCTGTTCGCCCCGTTCTATCCTGGGTTTTTCTAATTGAAACGCGCGTTCTGCATCCCGTTCGGCTCTTTCCCTCTCTAATTCGCGTTCGGCCTTCTCTCGTTCTTTTTCTAATTCGCGTTCGGCCTTCTCTTGTTCTTTTTGATCCTTGTGGGCCTGAGCTATCCCTTTCACAAATTCCTCCTCGTAATCGGGATGCTCCTCTATCAATTTTCTTAACACAGCTAAAGTTTCTCCTCCTGTGACTTCGAGTCCTAATTCCTGTGCCACGTGCACTACACAATCTTTCCCGAATCTCGGTAAGTAAGCCATATTTAAAACCTGAACTGAGCTTAACAATACAGATAACTACACTTACGCCGGATCCTTGCTGAATTTGTGATTCTGTCAAAGCCGGGTGGCCTCGAGACGTCCTTCCTTCCTTCTCCGTCCTTCCTTCCTGTCCTTCTGGCGTTGTAGTGATGGCTTGGGCGTCTGGCTCTCTGATTCTCGGCTCCCGTGCGGTTGTAGCGTAATTATGTCTATCCGTCTACACTCCCGCCCCACGCACTGGCCCACCCACGTTACCACCAATTATGCCTATAGTTAATTGGCACTATGCTCTTCTCCGTTGTAGTTGATTACCGTTGCCACCAATTATGCCTATAGTTGGTGTGCACTTAGCTCCTCCCACCGTGGGATTCGATTACCGCTGCCACCAGTTATGTATACAGTTGGTGTGATCTATCCTTCTCCCCCGTGGGATTCAATTACCGCTGCCACCAATTATGTCTATCCGTCTATGACGTCATGGATACTCACAGCGAACACAGACACAGAGCTTTCATACAACAAATATATTTATTAACAAAGAAAACACAACAAATATTTACAATTAATTTCCTTCTTACACCCTAGCTCTGATAGACCTACTATCCCCTGATCGCGGGAGCGATCCAAACCCGATTGATGATCGGTTTCGATTGTGGCATTCGCCACTCCTACTTCTGAAGCGCGCACAATGCCTAGCTTCCGTGACCGGATGTCACACTGGGACACAAAGTCCGTTCTGGCGTACCAACGGATGGTTTGCCTCGATCGCAGGAGGGATCTTATCCGATTGAGAATCGGCGTGAATCGTGGCACTCAACCACTCCTCACCTCGGAGCACGCACACAGCATTGCTCCCCCGTGACCGCAGTCACCCAAGGACACAAAGTCCTCCGCAGGCTTCGTCAACTCGTGACTTGCCTCGCGAGCCTGGCTCGCATATGCACCGTCGTGGCGCCAAGTTTTGTGCACATGAACGAGGTTCTCCCACTGTCTCCAGAACCCACCCACTGGCCTCTCGCTATGCAGCACAGTTCCGTGTGGCCGCTAAAGTGCAATGCAGCCACACTTCCCTGCTGTGGAGCCATCCCTATCCTTTCGGACATCTATGGCTGATCTGTAAAATGGAAAGAAAACATAGGTCAGAGATGACAATAGCCTTTCGGCGCGCTTTTGGCTTTGTTTATCGCAATTTTCATGCAAATATTGGCGTCTCGCCTATTGTAGCATATCTCTCGGGCGCTTGTACGTAGCCGTGGGATCGGGCTCGTACAAATTTAAATTTAATATTATGTCATTATTTGACGTATTTAATTTTGAAAAGAAATTTTGAGCTAAGTATTTAAAGTGCTCTTCGAGGAGCGGTAATTTTAACGCAGCGTGTAATTCTGCGATTCTAATATACATTGGCGCGCACAGTATTCTACGGAGGCACGCATTTTGAACTATTTGCAACTTATTTAAGTGCGCATGCGCCGCTATTCCCCAACTTGGGCAGGCGTAGTCCATAATGGGCCTAATCATGGCTTTATATAAAAGCAGAGCATTCGCTGTGGACAGTTTGCTTCGCTTATGTAATAAGCTTCGCAACATGCCCAGGCGTTGCCAGGCTTTGCTAGCGACCGCGTCCGCGTGCTCGCGGAAAGTTAAAGCGCGATCCAGCGTGATGCCGAGGTACTTTGTGCTGGCGCGCCATTCAATGTTCGAATTGCATAGCGCGAGCGGCCGCGGCTGGTCGTATTTGTATCTGCGTGTGAAGAGCACTGCCGTGCTCTTTTCCACGTTGACTTTGATACGCCAGCGCTGCAGCCACTCCTGGATCTGTAACAAATGTAAATCCAAATATTTAACGAGCAAATCGATTCTTTTGGACGTGGCAATTACTGCCGTGTCGTCTGCGTACATGGCGAGTTCTGTTTGGATTGAGGTAGGTATATCGCGCACGTACAGGCAGTAGAGCACAGGGGAGATAATGCTCCCCTGAGGCACGCCCGCCCGTATGCGGCGGGTAGTAGATTTCGCGTGCAGAACCGTCACTTGAAACGATCTGTTCGCGAGGAAGGAGTGCACTAAGCGTACAATATAGGAAGGGAAGTTGGCTTCGATGAGCTTGGCGAGGAGGCCGTCGTGCCAAACCTTATCAAAAGCGCTGGCGACGTCCAGGAAAACTCCGCCAGTGAATCGCCGCTCGTTAAAGTTGCGCCGAATTCTGTCAACTATGCACACTAGCTGATGGGTGGTGCTGTGGTGCGCCCTAAAACCAAATTGTTCATTATTAATAAGGCCGTGCTTTTCGGTAAATTTTAAAATTCTCTTAAGGAGAATTTTCTCAAAGAGCTTGCCGAGCGTGTTAAGAAGATTAATTGGTCTGTACGACTGCGGCAAACTCTTATTCTTTCCGGGTTTAGGGAAGTTTAGCACGTGCGCGTGTTTCCATTGCGCCGGAAATAGCTGGAAGATGAAAATTGCGTTAAACAAACACACTATATAGTTTATGGCACTTTGCGGGAGCCTTTTCAGAACTTCGTTTCTGATCCCGTCCGGTCCCGGAGCTTTTCCGCTCCGTAGTGCTGCGATGGCGTCGGTCACTTCTGCGACGTCCGTTAGCTCCGGCTCGTCGGCGGGGGCGTGCAGGGCCGCTGCGACGGTGCAATGCACGCTCTCGGCGTGCTCCGCAGGCGGCTGCTCCTCAACCGGCTGGAATTGCGATTCGAGGGAGTCAGCGAAAAGCTCCGCTTTCTCCTCGTTCGCCTCCACTTTGTCGCCGTTCGCGTTGCGCAGCGGCGGGACTGAAACAGAAGATTTTGTCAAAGTTCGCGTTAGCTGCCATAATGAACTATCTTCCGGCTTTAACTTTCTCAGTAGGTTTCCCCACTTCGAGTTTCTGTGTTCAGTTAAGGCGTCGTCTACACGCCGCCTTAACTGATTCAGAGCAAGCTTGTCTGCCGGTCTGTGTGTCTGTCTGTTTCGCATTGAAATCACCCGCCAGGAGGGTAGGGATGCGGGCGTGCGGCTCCAGAAGAGCGTCGAGATCGCTCTGTTCTAGAGTCGCGTTTTTCGCGCCTTTCGCGGGTGGGAGGTAGGCCGAGATGATGCGCAGCGGGCCCTTCTTCGTCCGGACCGCAACCGCCGTGGCCTCGATGTGCTGAAACTGCGGCAGAGCTAATTCGTAATGCGCGATGTCGCGCCGCACTAAGACTGCCGTTCCGCCGCCCGGGTTTGCATTCGGGAGCCGTGCTGATCTGTCTGACCTGTAACAGACGTAGCCAGGGAGAGAGAAACGATGCTTAGGCTGAAGATGAGTTTCGCCTAGCATCAGAATTGCTAAATGATGTTTTGCGGCGAATGCGGCTAGCTCCGCCTGTTTGTTCCTGCTTACGATACCGTTGCAGTTCCAAAAGGCGAGCGAGAGGCGAGCTGGAGCTGCTGAAAAATAATTTGGGTTTTTATTATTATTATTGACGGCCGTGGTAGCCATCACGGGGCGGAGGAGGCGGGGGCGGGAGCGGCCGCTCCCTCGAGCGCTGTGCCGGCCTCAACCGCGCGGTCATGCGCGTACCGAAGCAGCAGCTCCATGACCACCTGCAGCATCAGCTGCGGCCAGTCGCTCGGGGAGCGTTCGGTGATGGTGCGGGTGATGAGGCGGATCGTCATGACGGGATCCACGTTATTCAGGGCGAGATCCTCGGCGACGCAGTGCATAAACCTCGTCCGCTCTTCGAGAGAGTAGGAACGCGGGAAGTTCCTCTCTTCTTCTTCTTCTCTTCTGCGTCGTCTCTCGGGCGGCGGCGGTGAGGCTGGAGGCCCTCGTTGCGTGGGTTGGGAGGGGCGGGAGGGGGCGGCGGGTGGAGAGGCGGGGGCGTCGTCGGCCACTGCGCGCGTGTACGTGCGCAGCTGGCGGCGTGGGCCGCGGCGGCGGCGCGCGCGGCGCGGCGTGCGCTGCGGAAGCGGCTGCGGCGGCGGCGATGGGCTGCGGCGGCGCGGCGCCGCTCTCTCCCGTGAGGGCGAGCGGGTCGACGCCGTCTCGGCGCTTGAGGCGCGGCGGCGCTCGATGTAGGCCCGGCGGGCCCGATCCTGCTGGCAGCGCTGCTCTCTGCGTCTCTGCGCCTCGTCGCCCCTGAAACAGCGGCGCTGGTACTCGGGGCATCCCTTGTACCGAGCGCCGTGGTGGTCCGCGCTACAGTTAGCGCAGCGCCGCGACTCCACGGGCGGATTGCCCCCGAGGGGGCAGGCCGCCGTGTCGTGCGCGGCGCCGCACTTCCCACAGCGCGGGTGGCGTGCGCAGTGCCGCTGCACATGACCGAAGTCAAGGCAATTGCGGCATTGCACGGGTCCTCTCGGCGGCCGATACCGCTCCACCGAGATTCGCAGTCCATGTAGTTCTCGCAGCGCGAAGATTCTGCGCTGGTCCGGCTCGTCGGGCAGCGTGACGAGGACGAGCGGGATCGGCCGTCCTCTCCGCCCGTGCTTGCGGCTCGTCAGCCGCTCCGCCTTCTCGATCTGGAAATTAAAACGCCCGAGGGCGGCGATTAGCGATGGCGCGTCTGTAGTTAGCGGAACGCCGCGGATAATCACCCGCAGCTTCCGCGCATTGCCAGTGGAATACGTGTGGTATTCCAATGTGCGCGCACGCAGTACAGAGACGGAGGCCGTATAATCCTCCATCGAGGTCGTGCGGAGGCGTACGGCTTCTCCGGTCGCTTCTGCAACGACCGGTTCGCCGCAAACCCCTCGCAGGGCCTCCAGGAGGGCGAATACGTCCCCGCATCCGAACACGTGGATCGGGGGTGGGCGTCGCTGGCGGCGGACGAGCGTGAATCCGTCGTCGTCCTCTTGCTGCACTGCTGTGGCGGCGTCCGGCGTCGAGGCCGGTGAGCCGCTCCTTGCGGCGGTGGCTGGCGTCGGCGGCGATGCGGTCGCCGATCGATGGGGAGCGGAAGGGCCGCTCCCATTACTCGTCCTGCGAACAGAAGATGCCCGCAGGTCTACAGAGATTCTCTCTGTTGACGGGGTGGCCATGCGCAGGCGCTTTGGCGACCCCGCATGGCGTCGTGCTCCGCGTTCGCGGCTGCCGCTTTCGCCCTCCGGAGGAGTTTGAAACGCGGCGCCCGGCGACGCAGCGCTCGACATTTCTTAACGGCCCGAGGGCCTCGCTACTTTATGCTCTTTTACGGCCCGAAGGCCTGGCTAGGCCATGCTCTTTATTAGTCCTAAAAAGGACTGTTGCTCCCTCGCTGCTCTCCTCAGGAACGTCCGTCCTCTTCGGCGGTCAGCTTCGCAATCCCCCACCCACTGGCTCTGAGCACTCCGTTATATAGACGAGGCTCACGTGACCTACTACGTCACGCCACCCCCACCGCTGTTATAACAATTAAAGGTTTCTAAAGACCGGAAGACCCCAAAGCCTTGTGTCTCCCGTTTCCGCGTTCTTGCTTTACGGAAAAACCCTTCTCTCCTTCCTGTGGCGAGGAGTTTCCTTTTACTAATCCTCTACCAAGCGTCCCCAAATAGATGCCTCGAGGCACGCTGGCTAATACGTTACACATAGAATTCTTGTGGGTCTTGTAAAGTTTGATTTTGGTAGTGGAACTCTATATTTTTTGTTATTTGTTGGTGTTGTATTCTTTTTAATAACGTCCAACATAGCTTTTGTTTTGTTAAATGTATTTGCAATGTACTTATCATTTGTCATAATATTTGCTTGTTTGATTACTTTTTTAGGATCGTGTTATATGGTTTGTAGTATGAAATGAAGTTGGAGTTACATTGTTATTTGTTAGTACTTTATACATGATGCATTTTCTTTCCCATGACAGTTTCATGCGTTTGGTAATCCACGATTTGGTTTATATTTAATTGTCTGTCCGGGTGACGCCGCGTCCATGGCAAAGGTGCCGACGTTTCGGTCGCCATTCTGCGATCTTCCTCAGGTCGTAATGCGCGGAGATGTTGTGCACTAGCTTTTTCAGATGGCGGCCTGCTCGTGGGGGGGGGGGGAGCTCTTCCGCCAGATTTTTTATTTTTATTCAGTCTTTAGTAGTGTGCGTTTGGTAATCCACGATTTGATTTATATTTAATTGGCTGTCCGGGTGACGCGGATAAAAGAGTGTTCGGCGCGCGTAAGATTCTCACGGCGCCCTTCCGCGGCCGACGCCCACACCTCGCATGGGTAGAGCCCCGCGCTCCGTACACACGCTTGGTACAGGCGAATTTTCAGTTTTCCCTTTAGGGATTTAGTCCTAAAGAGTGGAATTGTTTATGTATGGTTGTGTCATGCTTTTTCGTGGTTTGTGAAGATGTGCTGTCCAGGTGAGTCGGCGGTCGAAGGTGACGCCGAGTTATTTAATCAAGTCTTGCCACGGGAGTGTGTGTGTGTGTGTGTGTGTGTGTGTGTGAAGACGGATAGGAGCGACAGTGTGCGCGTTGTGAGAAGTCTTATGAGTAAAAAGAATTGCCTGGCATTTCTGCGCATTCAGCGTGAGGCCGTGGAGCCATTCAGCGTGAGGCAACGGAGGGCGAGCTATGAGTCTCAGAACTCTATTCTGAATTAACTCGAGTGTGTCCTTGTACTTCTGTCCTGTGGTCCACCACGTCGCCGAGGCGTAGGTGGCCACAGGCCGGCAGCACGTTTTATAGAGTGCCAGGGGAAGATCCAAGGGTAGAGAAGGTTCCTTAAGGAGAGTTTTTAGAAGACGGACCCTTAGGTGAAGTTTCGAACGGATTCGTCTGACATGTAAGTGCCAGCGCATGCTCCTGTCGAAAGTGACACCCAGGTAAGTTGCCTTAGGCGCCAATTTGAGATTTTGCGTTCCGATTTTGATTTGCTTGGGCGGCGTGAAACGCTTTGTGTGTTTGTGTTTACGGTGAGGGAAGCAGATTGCCTGAGACTTTTCCGCTGAGAAAGTAAAGTGTTTTTCTTGTGCCCACTTCAGAGACAGGTTCATCTGTTTTTGTAGTGATTTCAGTTTATGATCCAGGTTTATTCCTCTTGCTAGGACTGCTATGTCGTCAGCATACAGGAATAGCCTAATCCATGGTATCTGTGGTATGTCATTGACATATAGCGAGTACAGTAGCGGGGAGAACACGGAGCCTTGGGGGACTCCGGCAAAAATCCCGCGCTTTGAGGATCTCGCTTTTCCCACTTTGACCACGAAGGTGCGGTTTGTGAGAAAGGATGCAATCATATCCGTTACACCTTTAGGGAGGCTTCGTCTTAGTTTGGAAAGAAGTGTATTGTGTGGCACTTTGACGAAGGCTTGTACCATATCGAGGTATACGACTGGTACATCCTGTGAGAAAATGAGGTCAGCGGAGATCTGCTTGGCCATACCTAATGCCTGCAGTGAGGCTGAATGTCCCGGTCGGAAGGCAAATTCCTCATCTCGTATATTTTATGAGATGATAGCTGGTTGGATTCGCGCAAGGATTAGCCTTTCGAAAACTTTCCCCATGATTGGGAGCAGGCTGATACTCCTAAGGCTCGTCGCGAGGGTAAGGTCTTTACCCGGTTTCGGGAGCATTGAGATACTCGCGTGTTTCCAGCTTTCCGGGAAATAATATAGTGTGATGCAGCTGTTGTAAAGGCGTGTTAGATCAGAACTGATGATCGGAAGCGTTTCTTTCAAGATTGGGGGACCGATCTGGACGGGGCCCGGTGCCTTGCTACTGCGCATGCTTGAGATAGTTTGTGTGATTTCTTGGATAGTGCAGTGTGTGAGTATTGTGTTGTCGCTTTCCTCTGCATTTTCCTCGTCGTCGTCTGTTTGCGAGGTGTTTGTGAACCTTTCTTCGAGCATGTCTGCGGAGAATTCCGCCTTACCTTGGTCGGAGAAAAGGTAAGTTGGTTTTCCTTCCGCGTTTTCAGGTCCTCGAATGGCTGTTTGCGTTTGGTACGGACCTCAGGGCCTTTTGAAGTTTAAAAAGGCCGTTTCATGAGTGATCGGTTCCGATCTCTCTCATGCGCTTTTCCGATCGCTCTCATTCGCGGACATGTACAGCTCACGAGTTATAATAGGGCTAAGTTCCCCCTCTACCCCTGGGCCGATTGGCCGGGTTGTCGGCCAATGCGGAGAGAGTGCACTGACCAATTGGGGTGGGCTCCCTGCGGGATGAGAGAAGGCTCTCCGTTGTGGAGCAGCTAGGATAACCGGACATTGTGGAGCAGCTAGGACCGCATCCGGTCCAGACCGGACGTTCTGGTAAAATATGTTTCCAGGCATCGTGTAGACGTATGCCTTGGTCCGCATTAAGGTTATGAGGGTGTTTGATGATTTCCACCGCCTCTTTTACCCTCGTATTCCAGCGGTCTTCTCTGGCTAAGAGGCGAGTGACAACAAATAGAATGGCGTGGCCAGTTTTCCATGCGTGCAGGGCTACGGCCGAAAGGGTAGAGGGGGAACTTAGCTATATTTTAACTCGTGCGCAGTACATCTCCGCGCATTACACCCTGAGGAAGGTCGTAGAATGGCGACCGAAACGTCGGCACCTTTGCCACGGACGCGGCGTTTCTGCGGACAGTCAATTAAATACTGACTCCGGCCGCGGAAGCCTACGCTCTCACGATTTGGTTTTCTTATTTTTGGTCTTTTTGAGGAAAAATGACATTGAAATGTTTTAAGTATATACTTATGAATGCATTAAACTTATCATTTGTATCAGTTACCTTATATACTTCATTCCAGTTTTCGAATATGAGTAAGTTTTGAAATTTTATTGTTTCTAAGTAATAGTTACAGATTTCATGGTAAGTTGTCTGTTCTGCGATTTTTGTTTCTGTTTGAAACTAAGATCTGGGAAGTGTGGTCACTCAAACCTGTAGTAAATTTAGCAACAGAAAAACAATGTTTATTTGCATCTATTATTATTTGATGTATAGCAGTGCTACAATTTTTGGATATCCTTACTTATACTTCTTAGTCGCAAACTATATTCTTTACTTCATAAGGAAGGGAAGATGGAAACCAACTCAATAATTCAAATCTAAAATGATACACAAAATTCAAATTCAACATCTTTAATTTGCAAACACCACACCTGCTAAGCATTTTTCTTATAAAAATACTACATGTTACAATTGCAAA
Source organism: Gryllus longicercus (assembly GCA_038098605.1). Taxonomy (NCBI): domain Eukaryota; kingdom Metazoa; phylum Arthropoda; class Insecta; order Orthoptera; family Gryllidae; genus Gryllus; species Gryllus longicercus. The sequence continues at coordinate 232,833 of JAZDUA010000661.1, forward strand.
GAAAGCCATGTTACAGAAGCTACAATTTAATTTCAGTTACACAAATCTGACAAAATATTTTGGGAACAAATAATTTAGGTTATTACAAGTACAGAGAATGTGGCTAAGTAACATGAACATTCCCTCAGATTTGGGTGTCAATACTGTATGTACCTGTAAAGGATTCTACTTTATACATTTTTATAATGGAATCTTTTTGAAATGGAAGCCATTAAATGAACAGCCAAAGCTTCTGTTTCTTCTTTTAATAATGATTATTTTAACAAAGCAGTTATAGTTGCATAGTAGTGTTCTGCATTTTTATTTTACATTATATATAAACAAATTACATCACAATACAAAGCTGCATTTGCAGTTTAAATAGCACCTAATGTGAAGAGAATGTGCAGGTGATGATTACCCAGTAGACAATAACGAGAAACCAGTAGAAGGAATATGAAAAGAAAGGACAAATTTGAAGGGGAAAAATGGACACGGAGACGGAAAAAAGTGGAGATGCAATTCTCCCCTTCGGTTCGTACATCATATAGAATTTACAATATTCTGCAAAACATTTAGAGAATACACATTTTTTTAACAAATATCTAGACATAATGGACATTTCATTTTTAAGACTTTGTTCAGTTTATGATTTAAATTTTAAAACAAAATAACAGCAAATCTCTCATACATGTATCAACCATATTTGCAAATAAGCAAAACACAAATAATTCACTGTAGTACTGAAAATAAGATCTTGAATAAGTTGTACATGTATTCTCTGAGTACAAGGGAATAGAACCAACACTTAAATTTCTCCCATTATGTGTTGAAATGCAATGAAGCACCTATTTCCAGATTCACATTTCATGTCACATTTCGCAATCCACGAATTTCAAGATTGTATTAGGTGTATGAACCACACACATTGCACCAAAATATAATACTTAAAATTAAGCAACTTTACTGTTTGCAGACCTACTTCTTATTATACAATTGACCATTTACAATATAAAATACCTGGTCAATAAAATATAAACACACATAAACACATATGTGAGTTTACATCCACCACAGTGTTTATATATAATATATTTTATATTATATATACATAATGAAAATAGAAATGAAACAGCTGAAAATTAACAATTTCTTTACAATTTACAAATATTAGCAAAAACTATATTTTCTCAGTCGTACCTCTTATGTCAAATATACGGCGTACATACATAGCAATCCATACACTTCCAACCTCCATTTAAATACATAAACCAAAGTCTCAGTAGTCTTTGACACTTTACAATACATTCAATTCATGTAAAATGCTGAAGATTCGAGAGAATAATTGTTTTCAGTAATCCCAGTAAGGAATGTCAACATTCTGTCCTTGTACTTTTGTAACTGAAATAATGTAGAGAGGATAAGTTTCAGAAAGCACTTACATTCTCAGTCTTGTGTTTACTGAAAATACAATTTATTAAATAAGTACAATACTGAATGAATATATATAAAAAAATATGCTAATTTCCATTAATTATTTAATCAGTCCATTAATACGTCTTAAACTGGGGGTGGACCATTTGGATAAAACAGTAAAGGTTCGAAACTGTTGGCTAAGTTATTGCTCAGGATGCAGGAATAATCTTCTTCTCTTGAAGGAACAAGGGATGCTACACCCAGTATTAGCAGCATCAATGCTTGAATTGGCAATGATGCTCGAAGAACACGGCCAAAAAACTGATAGCCTCGGGTCAGTACTGTGGTATCAACTTCATCCTCTCTAGCAGTGCCATTATCACTAAACAAACACAAAACATTATGAATGTATAAACTGTATAGAAAACAAATACACAGAAGAAAATAAGTAAAGAGAGTATCCACAAATATAAATGAATTGAACAATTATAAACTACTTTCAAGAATAGAATTCCTTTGAATTTCAATTATGCTTAGTGTAACATAAAATACCCAAACTTACACCATTAAAACATTTCTTCACTAAAAAAAATAAATGCAATTGCAAGTGCTTTCAGAATTTAATATGTTTTGAACTATTCTGAGAATAATTGGTACAAACAGCCATCAGTGGAATTATAATATAGAAAGCTTAGTTTTATTGGATTCCTGCAAAAAACATCTAAGGGTGCAAACTTCAGTTCAAAATTAAAAACATTCTCTTTAAACTGTTCTTCCAATTAATAAACCATGACATTTCAAATATATTGATTGTCGCCTTTTCTTTTCTGCATTATTTTCATTCAAAAAGTGATCTGCAACTACTAATTTTGGAATTTTACAAGTCTGTATCATTATCTTTCAAAGAATGTATGTGTTACCTTGGAAAGATAGAATTTAATTTAATTAATTTTTAATTTTTTTTTTTTTTTAAAAAGGAACATCGTCTACAAATAAGTTTCTACTAAATTCTTAAAATTAAAAACATAAGACAAAACATTGTTCTTCAAATGTGCACTAAAAAGTGTTTTTGATTTAAAACCTTAAATGGAAATGGAATGATAATTTTTTCTATTTACTTACAGTTTTACTTGCTTTTTTGGTTGAAAAACTTAAAAGTTTTTAGTCATTGCTTGAATTTTTAATTTTTCAATCAATGTATTTTTTTTGTAAGTAAATGAATTTCCAATCTTTATAACTGATCTTACTTATACATTCTCCAAAACAATTTCACACAGCTATACGTTGATAATCTATTAATGTAAGTATCGAATACTGTTATTTTGTGTTCACCTGAGCTCAAGGCTTACATCAAAGAAGTTTATTGTAACCCTCTTATTTTCAATATTGCAAGATTTGAATGAAAATTATTTCTTAGCAAGCCTTATGATTCCAAAATGAATTTTCTCTATTAAAATACCCTTGTGGAATGAATCTCGTGTGACACAGGCTTCGCTCATACAAGGAGCACTTGCATTCTTTCTTTAATGGTTTGGATTTAATCTAAAACTCTATAATGTTTAAGCAAACATAGTCTAATATGAAACTGATGAACACTTTACACAACTTGAAATACATGATAATGAATTTCTAGCTTTTATTTCCTCTTTCTAACTTTGCACAAGTCTGGCCACAAATTATGATTCACACATTTCAACAACATAACAATGGTAGGATACTAAATAAAGAAGAAACAAGAGAATAGCGACATAAAAACTCAGAAATGTCATTCAAACGAATGATTCATGGAAGAGAAAACAATTACTCTACAAACTTGAAGGATGAGCACGCCAAATAAACTACATTTACAGGAAATTCAAAATAAATAAGCAACCAACAGGTGTCACACAATATTTGATTTATCAACTTTTTCATTATTAAACCATTTACATGACGTCTTGTTGAAATGTTATAACCTTCTTTCATTCAATTTCAGCATCAAAAAACAAGTGCCTAAAATGTATATTGGTCTGAGTAAAAGTGCTAATTTTCTCTTTCCTCTTTAAACCCCACTTGAAGCACATATTTCTTGAATACCCAGTTTTATCTTCCCATATTCATGAAAAGCAAATATAACCCAAGAAATCTACAAAATTATATGGCAATAAAAGCATAGTTCCACAATATTTAAAATGATACAATTTACATGTTGGGTTAATAGAGAGCACCAAAATTTTAAACATTTTTAATGTAGTAATTTTCAATTTAGTCATAATTAACTTCTATTCATATTAGTATTAATATTTTAGTGTAATTCATGTAAAAGTTTATGCATGCAGTTTTCTGAATTAAAGATATTTAATAAAATTTAATGTAATAAGTACTGTTACTAGAGTTAAGCAAATTAAGAAAGTCTTAATCTAATTCTAAATATTACAGGAAAGATCAAAATCTATATTTACTTTGAGTGCCGAGTTTCTGTGTGGATTGATGATGCAGCAGCTGCTTGCTCCAGAAGCTAAAGGGAAAGAGAAGGGAAGGGTAAATGTGAGAGATAAAATTGTGCTCCACAAATAAAATAAATTCTTGACATTTTCAATTAAGCAAAAATTAAAACATCAAAATTCTATAATAGATACTACAGGAGGGTGCTTAAGTGTGAAGGACAAAAATATAAAAAAACAAAAAACATAACTAAACTACATGGTCCAACATATCAAACCATGCACATGTGTAATACATATGTGATGCCATTTTATCGTGTTATTTTATAATCCGTTCATCTTAACATTTCAACTGAAATAGCATTGTTATCTCTACATATTGTACTCAATTCTTTCATAGTAATATTTAATATTGCAATCTACAATGAGGAGACTTCCAAATGTGTCAAATAGAAGAATCTATAGCTATATTTATTTTTAACAGCTTTTGTTTCATAAACCTAATAGAAACATTGTATGTCACACATTTGAATATATTGCTTTAGAAAACATCACTAAATTCAACCCTCTTGTTAAAGGTGCACACTTAACTATTTAAAACAAAATACAGTTTCTAAGAATTTGTCCTGATTGCCTAATCAATCTGCACCAATTTTTAGAGGAATATGTGATATCTGTGCGATTCTAAAAATCATCCAAGTTTTGAATCATATGTAAATATATTCTGGAGATGTCTCCTCACCGTAACTTACCACAAAACCTTTTTTTTTCACACTTGTTGATATTTGTTTTTAATTAAAAAGTATACGCAACATCTTACCTCTTGAGAAAGACTAACTAATGATGCACCCACATTTTGTCCACTTCCTGTTCTGTGAGATGCAACAAGACCCAATTCCGAAGGATCATGTCCTAACACAGCACCCAGTTTCAATACATATATTCCTGTGATTCGCCTCAGGGATTGTAACCTTAATCGCAAACTGGTAAGACGAGTCAGTACTGAATTTTCAGGAGCATCTGACTGGCGTAACAATTGGTCAGCTGCATCTTGAAGAGACATTACTCGTGGTTCACATCTTTCAAGTTCTTCATGGAGTTCCTGAGCAGAGAGAGAGAGGCAGCAATAACACACTGAGAGTATAAAAAGTTGAAATAGAAATTTAAAGTTTGTTTCTAACAAGATTATCAAAAAGGCAGCATCACGTTGGCGTTAGTTTATTTAATTTAATATTAATTGAAACAAATAAGAACACAAAATGGAGACTAGTCTTACTCTGAATTTGTTGTATTTTGCTTCAACAACATTACTTTCTTCAGTGAGATCTACTGGTTCAGCAAGTCTTATGGTATCTTCAGTATTTTCTAACCACTCCATCAATTCTTCAATAATTCTGTGGAAACCTTGGTTCTGAAAAACATGTGAAGTAAACCGTCAATACATTAAATAATCAAATCAAAATATTAAATAAGGGGTATAAGTGTGTATGGGTAATAAGTGTTGCTATATACCTCCATTAATGCATGTTGCAGCTGTGTTTGCCACTGAGCAGCTGCCTGGCATACAGCTTCCCAGCGAATATTGGTTTTCTCAAGACGTGCTCGCAGTGCTTCTGCTTTTTCCTGGTCATCAGCATGATCAGCTAAGTGTGTTCCCACAATGTTGAGTGACATGACAATATTTCTATGGCTGTCAAGGTCCACGAGGAATTCCTAAAATATCAATAAACAATTAATTTATATTCAGTATCAATTTAAAAGATTTATCACATTACTAACACTACAATGCATAAACATACCCGATGATCTTGAATTGTGTCTTCAAGTTGTTCAATGTCCGAAGGAGGAACCTGATAATTGCTTTGAGTACCTTCAGAAAACTGAAGCCATTGTTCTAAACGCCATAGATCATTGTCAAGTTGTTGCCAATTAAATTGAGAACATAATGGACATGTGAGTCTTGCATTTTCACTGCAACATACAGAGAATTAAGATCATTATTGAGTGTTAAACTTAGATGGTTTATAAGTGTCGTGCAACAATGAAATTTAAAGCAGTTATAAAATTTTGTGGAAAAGGTCTAAAAACAGAATTTAATAACTCTAAAGAACTATGCTGTGTGGTTTTTGTACACCATTAAGGCAATAATGATAATATACTAATCATTGTAGTAAACAATGATAAAAGAAGCCTAGGCAAATTTTATTTAAAATAATGTTTGATGGACAAGATGTAATTCTGATGTTATTAAAGAATGGTAAATAAGATGGAAAATGGTAAAAATAGAATGGAAAATACACAATAAGAAATTCTATCATATGTAGATCAGCATTTTTTCTATTGAGAAAATAATCATAATTCTACTATTTGAATAGCATCATATCATTTGATAAAGAGTTATAAAATTTCTTTGTTGCAACTGTTTCTGCTAAAAATATTTCTGTAATAAAATTGGAATGCAGTTATCAAGATGATATGATGTAAAAGACAGAACACACATTGGGATCACACTTATAAGTATAACAAATGATGCATACATCATTATTTGTAACACATAAGTGATATATTTCATACCATATGCTAAATAAAATTAAAAAATAAAATATGTAAAGGACTTGAATTCTGAAGAAAGAAAATGGATACTTTTTTTTACTCAATAGATAATTTTCTAAAATTTGTTTTCTATTGATGATCTTCTTCTTCTATTTGTTTTCTACGCTTAGGTGCATCCAAGACTCCTTGATTAAACAAAAAATACAAACATGCAATATTCCATTTTAAAATTCCAAGCACATCATAAAAATCATGCAAAAAATGATTTTATAAAGTTATTTATAATGAAGTATTTCAAGATTTAAATTATGATTTAATAAAAATAGTAGCTTTTTATGTATTTCTAACATTTAAAAAAACTTTGTTTCTACAGTGTATACAGGTGAGATTAAAAACATTTGGGTTGAAAAAGGAAAAAGAACATCAAATTAACCAAATGCTTCTCCTTATCACTTCTCTACTACCCTGAACTTTCACAGAACTGTCATCATGAGGCTATAGAAACATAAAGAAATAGAAATGGAATACAATACAATTCAGAGATGTAAGCAAAATTATTGTCATGCATTTCTGGAAAATATAGGCTACACCCATATTGAAAAGAAACAAATGAACGAGTCATATTTTCAAATAAACATGCTACTCAACATTAAACATTTGAAACATATGTTTCAATGAAGACACTTAACTGTTCACAGACAAAGTAGTACATATCCACAGAGGAAGACCTGCAGAAAAACAAAGATTGTGAAATGTTTGTTCTTGTATAATTAACATTTAAGAGAAGTCTATGCTGGTTTAGCATGACTATCACTAAAAACATTACCCCACAGTACAACTATACCTAAATAAGAGAAAATCAAGATCTTCTTTATCAAGTAACATTTTACAATTTCACAAAAAGAATTCTCACCTGCTTTCACCCGTATTCTGATGTTGAACACATGCCAAGGAACACAGACGTTCATATTCAGTATTCAATGCTGTTACTTCTTGTGTTCTTCTTTGTTCTTCAGTTACTCCACCTCTTTCACCAAGATGAGAACTCAAATGTCGCACCAGTTCAATGGAAGACTGTGATCCAGCTAAAGCAGTGGCCTACAATGAAACAATTCATATGTTATAAGTGTATAAAAACAATTTTTAATATTTTACATTCATTTAATATCATTCTAATTTTTTGTTGGAATGCAGAAAGAGCTTCTTCTTTCAGGATTTTCCCTATTAAGTGTTTAATATTCCATGAAAAAGACTTCCATTTAAAAAAAATATTTAAGAGCTGTAATAAGACTTTTTTGGATTGAGATATCACAACGAAACCAACCATAATTATCTATTGAATTTAACAAAAGATGAATTATACTTATATTTTGTTTCATTAATTCTCTAAAATAAAATGTTGGTAATTAACTGATTACAAATATTTTAAATCAGAACTGGAAGAAATATTATCCATGATATGATGACCATCATTTAATGCTCTTTAAAAAACTGAAATCCACGAAAAAACAAATATAAATTACCAGCTTTGATCCATCGGTAGGACTTTCTTCTAATACAGCTTTGAGAGTTGCCAAGTTAGATTTACACTCTGCTATTGCTGTATCAAAACCTCGACTCTGTGGAGCAATTTCTGCCAAATGTGGAAGTGTGTTTACTTGTATGGCAGAGTCTTGTTCAAAACGCAATGTTTCCACTTGAATGCTTTCATCTCTCTCCTTTATAAGACTAGCCTAAAAGATTAAATAAAAAATGATGAATATGAAGTATGATTTCATGATCTTTAATTTTGACCTAATCAAATGTTTTAATGATTTACCCCTCCTTCACTCAGGTACTCCGCTTTTAGAGTTGCAAGTCTGATTGTAATATCTCTTCTCAATAATTGATATTCATCTATCATAACTTGGATCGAACTTTGATCCTCCTCCTTACATTTTTGCAGCAGTGTCATTCCCAAACTATCTGCAGTTTGCAATAAGCTGTTCAGAGCTCTCAATTCTCTCTCCAGTTGCTTAAAAGAAAGAAGTAAACAATTTAAAATATTCTGATATGGTACTATCCAAGTGACATGGTTATGATGTTGATACTTAACACGTTCTCCTACTTTTTTCAAATGTTTGAAATGATTTATCCCAGAACATATTAATTACTATAAAAAATTATAATAAATGTTACATGTACCAAAAGTAATCCCAATCACATACCTCTATTATTTCCTGACTCATAGATGAAGATGAAGCTCCATCTGGTGAATGTAAATGCTGAAGCTGTGTTAAGCGAGTATCTAATTCTGTTAAATTCATCACTGCTTTCCCATGGATATTAACAAAGTCTCTATACATTTTTAATTCTTGACATAAGAGATCTGCCAAAGCAGTGGCCATAGGAATTAATGCATGCCATCGTTGCAGAGTAACATGAATAAGACTAGTTGTGGGTGACAAATTATCTGGGACCATTCTACAACTTTTGACAAATTGTGAGTATGAATGATCTAAAACAACTAATCTCTGTTTCTGAGATTGTAACTCCTCCAAAACTCCCTGAAACAAATGAATATATATATTATATTAATACCAATTCAAATATTTCTTTATGACTTAAGTTCTTAATATGTTTAACTTAATGCTCATATAAGGAACTTTATTACTTTTCAATTCAAATATTAAAGCTCCAGAAAGAGGAGTATTCGCACCCACCAACTTGAACCCAGAATGACAGCTGAAGTACAATGTCATAACTGTAAATGCAACATTTCTTTTTTTGTCTAGTATTATAAAAATTATGAACTTCTGTGATTAAAATAACAGAATCCTGATTTTCATTAGAGTTTTCTTTACAAGGATTATTATTTAAAATGTGTATGGCATGGGAGTAGTAGGATTTGCAATTTTTTAAGTCGTTTTGCAGGACTTGTGCTAGGCGAGTGTTTGTCTTTGTTACCAATATTTATTTTTGGATAATAAAGCGAAGATACTTTTCAGAGAATTTCCCCAGAATATGATTCCATATTTTAGAGTGAATGAAAATTTGCAAAGAACACTGTAATATATCTAAGTTAGAAACTGTTTTAAGGATATATATCACATGACATGTCTTAGTGAACTTGTTAATTAGGCCTGTAATGTGAGGTTTGGGTTACTTTCTGTATTTTATTTCAATATAAATGGGTTACAAAAACTATATTAATAAACTTTGTTCTACAAAACTTTGTTGTCATAATGTCATACTTACTTAAAATAATAATTGTCTGTAGTTTTCAAATGAAAAAAGATACAACTGTCAAGAGTTAACTAATCTGAATATTTTAACAGAATTTTTATCACACTGCAAATCAACTAATTTAATATAATTTATTAACAAATAACTATAAACTGAAGGCATTGTCTTTTTAAAGCATTAGTATACAATGCACTAACCAAGTGGGTTCACAATGGTGGCTGTAATTACTTATGTATTTCGTGCTCTACCATATTGATTCAACATGTTTCAACATCTTTTTGAAAAGACCAAGTGTGGTACTCTCCTATATTACTTTTCACAATTTGTTCTAAGAGCATATAAAATTGTGACTCACCTCTACTTGTGATAAATAATCTTGTAGCTCAGATGGTGAAATTTGGTTTATTTTTCTCTGTATACTTTCTAAAATATCCTCTTGAATTTCAATCCACCGCTGTTTCTCCCGACATCCATTCAATAAATTTTTTAATAACTTCCATGTATTCATAAAATTACGCTTCCGCTCTGTAGAAACTTCACAAATGTGCTTCCATCTATAAAATTGTTTTGATTACTATTTATATTAGTCAATAAAATACTTACAAGTAATTTTTTTTGAGTCTACAAAAATTGGTTGAGGCAAATACTCTTGTACTTCTCTTAAGTAGATACACAGCATTAAGAAATGAACAGAAAAAGAAAGATGAACATTATGAGTTATATTCTTTATTTAGCACCATACACTGGGCTCATTCGTATTTAAAATTGTTCCACTGGTAAAAGTCTTCAGTTTTTCAACAAGAATTATGTAAACACACACAACTTATGGAATATACTACAAATGAAGTAAAACGCAATAGGAATTACCGTTTTTCAATTGCATCTGTGGCTATACTAATAGATTCAGTGTTTACTGTCGTTTTCACCAGTTCATAATCGCTCAGCAATAATTCACTAACATTTAATACTTCTCCAACCTTTCCACTCTGTTGTTCAATAGTACTTTGCAAATCCTATGGAAAAAAACAAGCATACATAGAAAGATAAGAATATAAAATGTAGTTTGGGAAGAAAAAACCTTAAAATATTATCAGAAGTTAGCCTACATCAGGGAAGACAGTGGTGAAAAACATGTACCAATGCAACAGGGGAGTACATTAGGTAAGTTATTTCAAAAAATAACTAGGTCAGCAGAAAATGTAGAAAAGAAAGCTTTCAATTGCACAAATTACCAAACCTACCTCAATTTCTTGTAGTCTTTCAGCATACACTTCCTGGGTGCACTCAGTAATGACAAGTGGTTTCATCAATTGTGTCTCAATTTGATGGCACCATTTTCTTAATTCTGATAACTGTTGCTCCAAATGAGACAAATTCTGAAAAATAATATTGATATACCAAATTTGCAATGGTACTTCCTACCCTTATTTTAATATTTTGACATTTTACGTGTGAAATATCATTAACAAGAACTGTAACATTTTCACCATAGTTCATACTTCAAATGTAAATTAGATTAAATAAATCAAGAAAATGGTAATAAAATAACATTCTTTATATAGAATTTGAAACAGTCATGAATGGCAAGATATAAGATAATATCATTATCATTATTAAGATGATTTGAATCAGTGTGCTGGAAATGACACTAACAGTAAACAATCACTGACTAGAGATAAATAAAAAGAGTTGAGACTTCTAATAAATAAGCATTTACTATATCACAAGATAAGTAGCCTAACATTGTAAGGGCAATAATACTTTTTACTGAACAACAGGTGGTTCATTTATCACATCCTATAATTACATGATTTGCTTTTCATGACTGAATCATACTACCATTAAACAATGGTAACTCAGTCTCTGAAATGAAGCAAAATCAATGCTATCGACACATTTTCACCAACAGAAGTAAAATTATCATGTAATAAATTATGAAATTGTCAGAACAAACAGACTGAGAAACCAGATCCTGAGAACAAGTAGTAATGAAAATTAAAAATGGAAATATATTGTACTAAAAAAAAAAGGTTAGAATTGTACCTGAAGAATGTTTTGAAGTTTGTTCACTTTATTGGCAGCTAAATTCTGGAGTTCTTCCCAGCACCTATGAACTTCAGATAATTTCTTCTGAAGATCATTTTGTTCAGTAGTAGAGTTTTCATCATCACCTGAGGCTGCAGCAATCAATTCGTGGCCAGTAGACAATAACCAATCAACTTCTCGGCTTTTTAGTGCTATATCTCCTTGAATATCAGTCTGTATACGACTCAATACTTCTTCAGGATCTCCTACACATATTTGATCCAAACGAAGCACCATGTCTTCCACCCAAACCAGAAAGCGGGATCGCCTATGTCAAAATTAAATAACCATCAATATGCTACTAGAAACCCTCAAAATTAAATAACCACCAATATGCTACTAGGAATTAAAACACACTAGTTTAGGGTGTTTCTCAGTTTTAGTTTTTGCAGTGCCATTGACCATGGTTTTCTATCTCTAGGTATAAAAGAGACACATGATGTTTAAAAGAATAATAGACTTAGACAGGAAGAGAAATTAATTCAACCTTTAGTTCTAATACTAAAACTACTACTGAACTCTTTTTCTCCCTCAGGGCCCAGCTAAGTTGAACCACTCTCCCACCTGGTATAACATTCACTCTCTGCAATCCGTATTTAGGGTCTTAGGAGGGGGTGTCCCCCACTTCCTCACCATTTCTCCTCTATCTAGTTCTCCAGGCTGAGACCCTATCTGTCAATAACCCACTGAAGTACCCACAGCCCTTCTCAGCTAGTTCTTACATTATCGCTGCTGTGATCCATACATCAGTAGCGGAGTGGTGGTTAATGATGGGATAGGGTAGGGAATGAATGATGGAGCAATCTGATGTAATGCATATTGGCAAGAGAAACGGGAGAACCTTGAGAAAACTTGCCACGAACCCACTTTGTCTACCACAAGTTCCACTTGGAACCACCTGGGGATCACACCAGCACCAGTGGTGGAAGATGTGCAGTCTGACCACAATGCCACGGGCCACTCCAATTCAACTTTAGGTATAAAATGGAAGTAATTTTGTTTAAATCCTTGCCCTGCCTCATCACCCTCTCTCCACCAAACTCCATCCTCACTGCTCCCTCAACTTGCCTATTTTTGCACCACTTTGCACAAGCCTACTGCTAGAATCTCCCACAAGAATTTGTGTACCAATTCTTTTAAATTCCCAAATCTAGAGTTAGGATCCCCAAATCCCAAACAAGAAACACTGACTCAGAATATAACAAACTCTAGCATAAAGGAAATAGTAGCCTATAATGAGAAAAAAAATGAATTGAGAACTACATGAAGAAGGAAAAAAAATGTTTTTCACAAGGACTTGCATAAGCTTATCTTGAATACCATGATAGAGGATCTCACTTCCCATTCCAACTCAATGAACTCATTGTTTTTAAAATTCATTTTCAATTGTGAGTGAATGCTCATTTGATTCTGAATTATCTCATGAATTTCCTTCTTCTTCCTAACCAAGATAGTAATTGCAACTAGTGATCAACAAATGATCGTGACAAATCTACAGTGATCATGATTGCTTAATTAATTGAACATTACCAAAACAGTAGCATTAAAATGAGAAATGGCAGACAGAAAAAATAGAAATATTATCTTATATGTGAAAAATGCTTTTAGTTTCACCGTATGATAGACAAATTTAGTTGGAAAACAATGAGTACTTCCTAATTCATGTTAAGAACAATAATATTGTTGAAATATAATAAAGCAAAATCTTACCTTGTGTCAAAGAGAGTAAAAAGATTAATTCGTTCTTCTAAATGGTGGCAAAGTACAGCAAGTTGGTGGTCAAGATCATTGTGAGATTGCCAAAGGAGCCACGTTCGTTGATTTAATGTTTTCATGTCCATTGGGCTTAAACATTCCCTCAACTGTTCCAAAGTGACATTCATTGTTTCTAGGTCTGATGTTAAAACCAAGATTCGTGATCGTAAATTCTGCAAATATTTATTACAATAAGTGGCCAAGCATGATAACACAACACCTTTAACACATATTTATCCATTACTTTCAAATAAATTGTTAAATAAATATATGAAAGAAAGAAAGAAAGTTGGGAAAAAAAGAAAGAAAGAAAGAAAGAAAGTTGGAAAAAAAAGAAAGAAAGAAAGTTGGAAAAAAAGAAAGAAAGAAAGTTGGAAAAAAAAGAAAGAAAGAAAGTTGGAAAAAAGAAAGAAAGAAAGTTGGAAAGAAAGAAAGAAAGAAAGAAAGAAAGAAAGAAAAAGTAAGATGCTGTAAAATTAAGACTACATACACTCCTGTACCTTCACCCCTCTTTAGGCATCCTATTAAAAAGTCCTCCTTTAAACCCCCATAAAGGCTGGAATATGAAGAAATTCAGCAACAATTTTAAACATTTTGCGTGAGTTAAATTCATTACTTCAGGTCCATTTACACCTTGAGTAGAATTGTATCCATTATTTATGAGTTGCAACCATGCAACTGAGCACATACAACTGAGTTCAGAGATTTTGTGTAACAGTGTCCTACCTGGCATACAAAATGCTTCACGCAGAAAACTTTCGATAGGAACAACTTTCCATAGCCGATAAATTTAATTGTTTCTATTGTAAACAACACATTATAATAACAAGTGTGAAAAGTCTCAACTTCACGTAAGAACGAACTATTAATTTCTACCATTTTATGTTCTTACCATATTTAAATGTATGAATTATTTTTCATTTCCCCCTGATTTTACTTCATTACCTTTATAAGCATATCACTAGTTGTAAAACGATAAAATTAAAGTAATCAAATGAAACAAATATTTTAATAAAACCACAATATTATAAGAGTCAAATATTTATGAACATAAATAAAATTATTATTGTGAGTGGCAAACAAAACACCTTAATGTCCATATAACAAACTTTGGCATGCCCACACTAGTATTAAGGAGTTGAAGTGAAACAGTAATATGAAAAGAATTGTACAGTATAAAGGATGAGATAGATGGACTCTGAGCGCTGGAAAAAAAAAAAAGAAAAAAAAAAAAAAAAAAAAGAAAAAAAAAAAAAGAAAAAAAAAATTACAAATTTAGAGAACTCACCCTTAAACTATCCAGCCTGTTCCTCACATCAGCATGGGATATTAAAGCTTGAGATTCACAAATAGCACTGTGGATTTCTTGGAACACAGTTTGAACATTAGTTGCATTCTTTTCATAAGTAGAAACCAAACTGTTTATTCTATCTAAATGGTCCTTCCAAGTTTCTAATGCTGCTTTCAAATTTGAGATTCTTTGTGTAATTGTTGCATATGCTAAACGTACAGAAGAAGCCACTGTGTCATCAGTATTATGAAACAAATTATTCTGAAGTTCCAATAGTTCTAGTGCTTGAGATTCACCCAATGGAACTTCCTTTTCAAGCATTGTCTGGCAAAAAAAATAAAATATTAATTTCATTGGTACAATGGATTATTATTAATATTATTCGAATTATAATTTATATTTTTACCTGTATGTGTGAAAGAACCTTAGGAATGCGTCTAATGTGAATATTATGTAGCTGTAGCCGACTACGTTCACGTTCTAAGTCACGGAGCCAGGCGAGCAAACGAGCTTGTTCTTGTGAATATTTTTCCCATGAAACAAGCCGTTCACCAACTTCGCTGTGACGTTCCATAATACGTGCAAGAGTTTCATTGTGCAAGTTTGTCAATGAATTAAACTGTTCTATTACAGATAACTCAACACCATCTTGATGAGTCCTTCCTTCATTTTGTGACAGTAATACTGACTGTTGGCTCATTAGAAGATTCTGATGCACTTCACACAAATGTTGGTGCTCTGTAAGGCCTCGATAATCTTCAGGAATGGAACTTGACAGGAAAGACTGTACATGAAGTAAATATTCATGCCAAAGTCTTAAAGCAGCAGCACTATCTTGGCTCTTCACTAATCTGGCTGATAATCTATGATAATGTTGAAATGTTTCCCTAAAAACTTGTTGCCACAACTGGAAAGGGAAATTGACAATAAAAGATCCAAACATACAAAATTTCATCCTAATTCGCAGAAACATTCCAGCAGATTTTTCTTACCTGAAGAATCTCCACAACAGATGTTTCAGACTTAGAAGGGGAAAGATCAATGGGTCTTTCCTTCAATGTTTGGAGTTGTCCTTCTGTTTTGCCAAGAGCTAGCAAGTGGTTACGAAGAGCACCTAATTGATTTTCAATATCTTTCTCGTTAGCCTCTTCTACCATACTAAGACTCTGCAAATGTAATGTATTAATGAAAAAATATGGAACCATAATCAGTGCTGAATATAACAATGTAATTTACTTTAGTTCATTTGTCATTTTATGTAAAACAAATTTTGTAATGTAGTTTCAATGAAGAAGAATCAATATTTTACTGGGTTACATTTGATTTACTTACTTGCTTGACAGATGCTAGGAAATTACAGGTACTTTGCAGTTCATTCTGTCCAATCTGTTGAGCTTCAGCCACCTCAGCTAAAGCTGCTAATGATTCCCTTACATCTTCAAGACGACGTCCTAATGCTGCTACATCATCATCAAGAGGACCACCAGCATCCAGACCAACATCTGCTGCTATTCGAGCCACAAGTCCTCTTAAATCACCAAGCCGAGCTTGGTGAGCTTCTAAGGTCTCCTCACATACCTGGAACCAATTTTCTAAATAAGATTTTTTCTCTCAAAAACTTAGATTTAGGATGAACAAGGATGAGGCGGAGCGACGAGGGGAAGGAGAAAAGGAAGGAGGAGGGGGACTAGGAGGACTAATTACACTGGATGAAACGATTTTCAATGAGTGAGTCTTCTTATGTGTAACTGGTTCTTTTTGCTCTAAAATGAAGGATATTTAATAGTACAGTAAAAACTTGTTCAATGTGGACTCTCAAGGGACCAGTATTTTTTTTTTTTTTCTTTTTTCATATTAGACAATATTCCACATTGTGCAATGTAATATTGTAGAATATATGTTTGGCAGGACTGCGATTTGTGTTCATATTGGACAGATTTCTGCATTGTACATGTTCTGCATTGAGCAAGTTTTACTGTATAATGATCCTAATTAGTTTTTGTAATGAGGATATTGATATTAAATGCTTTTTATCACTATTTTCGGATTATTTACTCAGAGTTTGCTTTGGAGTACTAAAACAAATTCTCTGCACCTTAAAAAGCCCAAAGCTGTCCTATATAGGCATTATAGGACTGTCCAAAAGATTTTATTACCTTATTATTTTTATAACAATAGCTGGAGCTCTTTTCCTCTCCCCCCATTTGAGTGTGAAAAAAAAAAAATCATCATTTACCCTACCTTAAATGTGAATTGATGTGCAAAGTACATTTTAATTAAGAACTAACTTACTAATGCATTCTAAACAACAATGTAGGGGTACATCATACATATAGAATCTATCACCAAGTAGACTACCTCTTAAAAAGGGGAGTATGTACACTACTTAATACACGTCAATGGTAGTATTTTGAACATTTTATTAAATCGGTACCATTTTAAAATTTCAGAAGTTTTAATGAAAATCGGATATGAGGATTTTATTAAAAGTAATTCGCTCGAAATGAGAAAAAAATTAGGGAAAAAATATGCAGTTTTTTTAAGACAATTTTGAAAATGTGTTAAGGGAACATGAAAGGTACACCCAGAACTTTAAAGATGTTTTGAATTCACAGTGTCTCTAGTACAGACAGATATATAGGAGAAAAAAGACATTGTATTAAAATACTTAATTTGTTGCAGTGTAATATTAAAATATTTTATTTGTTGTTCTTCAGTAGTGTGCTTGCTAAGTCTTAGAAAACAATTTTGTGATGTTTTGCTCAGCAGCATTTTTGCTGCTGCAGGTCACTAGTTTCATACTATAAAGAATAAAGCAGTTTTAACATTGTGTATTTTCCATCCTCTGCGTCCTTTTTTTCCATCATACCTTTTGACTATTTCTTTTCCCACTATTTCCCTCTACTAACAACAACTGAAAAACAACTAGGAGGGTAAAGTGAGCATGTGACATCCTCCTCCTAAGCCTCTACTTCTAAGTGCTGTTGCATGGCAGTGACCTCGCGAACCTGTTGTTTATATTGAAGAAGAATTGAAACCCTAGGAAATTTTGCAAGACGTTAAAGAGAGCTTTCTGTTTTGGAGTGAAAAATTATTAATTTTAATTAAAAATTAATAATTTTAATTTAAAATTAAAAATTATTAATTTTGCAATGTTAATTTTTTTTAAAAGAAATTCTAAGTATACCACTATATGTATACAACTATATGAACCTGCAAAGGTGATTCCGAGCAACAATTTTTTTTTCCGACCCAAGAATTTCCGAAAATTAAGGGAGTTCAACAAAAATTACACCAGAGCCATTTTTAAGTCTTTTGCTCTATCCGTGGGAAAAAAATACAGAGCTATGTATGAGAGTATTTTTTTAATGGCATTAATTTCAAGTAGAATTTACATGAAAAACTTGTTCTTTTAAAAACATACATAACCTTTGTTAAGGATCTAATTTTTTACAATATATTTTCATATAAGACAAAAATCTCAGTATTGAATTTTGCAATGTTATTTTTTTTAATTTTCGAAAATTCGGAGAGTTTAACTAAAATGAGAAATGCGCCATTCTTTTAAGCTTCTGTTGTTCTGTCCATGAAAAAATTTTAAGAAAAAATTAGGAGCAGTTTTTGATAGAAAATTTTTGTTTTTTTTTTTAATATAAAATGCATTCACTTCCAGCAGAATTTACGCGAAAACTAGTTGTTGTTTTTTTCTCGAAAGATTGTACATGACTTTTTTAAATGTGATTTTTAAGAATGGATTTCAATGAAGCAAAAATATCTTCAATATTGAACTTCTGCAATGTTTGAAAATATAGAGAATTCGGCGAGAATGGGGGCTAACACCAGTCTTTTTAACCGTCTTATCACACATACAAGGGTACTCATTCATGATATAGTTTTGAAGAACAGATTTCATTAAGGAAAAAATATTTATCTTCAATATTGTAGTTGTAGGAAAACGTCGAAAAAAATTGAACTTTCGCAATTTTCGGAAAATTGGGGATTTAAACGAAAGTGGTATATGCGCCATTCTTTTAAGCCTTCTGTACACTGTCCGAGGGAAAATGTGTAACCGAAAAATTTGGATCCATTTTAAAATGTTGAGGCTTCATGTGAAGTACCCCCAAAAAACAAAATCTCCGTTTCTAACTCGCGGGGTCTCGAGTTCGTTAGATAGAACGGGGAATATCAATATTGGAGAGAATCGTCTGAACGGTTTAGGCACTTGTGTCTACCACAGACGGACAGAAAGAAATTTTACAGTCAATCGATTTTTCGGTATCAAAGTTTCACAAAACGTGGAATCTAACTATACATGTTAGAGAAAGTAATATACTACAAACAGAAATAAGATATATCCACTCTTCCGTAACCAGGGCCCGGCAATGTGTTTTTCTAACGAAAAATCAGTCTACTTTCATGAAAAATAGTCTGTCTACTTTTGAAGGTGAAAGAGTAAACATTTGGAGCCATATTTGAGAAAATAAATCGCCTACATATCTTGCAAAATGGTGCGAAAACTACTTATGTTTCAGAAAAATTGTACATGACATTTTAAGATTTGTCTTTAAAGAATAGATTTTATTACGAGAAAATATTTATCCTCAATATTGCAGCTCAATGCAGACGCTGTAAACATTTCGGACTATTGCCATTTTCGAAAATTCAGTGTTTTAAACTAATATGACCCCTGTGCCATTATTATGATTTCTTTACCCTATTTAAGGAAAGAATTTAATAAAAAAATGGGAGCGATATTTGAGAAAATATTTACAAATTTTCTTGAGGTTCCATGTAAAGTAACATAAAACGTGGATTCTGACTACAGAACGTGTTAGATGAAGAACCGTACTGTATACAGGAGCAATATTTATCCACTTCTCACGCATTATTAAAGTAAATATTATTTTACTTTTTATGCTCTGTATAATTTCTAATTCTATACAATGAGTTATGCCGCAGAAAAGCTTTTACTTGGCCCTTACTTTGATATCTGATAAATATGATTCCTACATTTGTTGTAACTATACATATCTGTATCGCATCAAAATGTGTTCTCACCCATAAATCAGTTTGATAAAACTACAGAATCTTAAATAAGTAGGCACGGCCAGAGTACAACCAATCTCAATGCAATTTTGTTTGCAGATGACACAAACATAATCATCAAAGCAAAAACACAACAATCATTAGAAAAAGAAACTCACAAAACTTTGCAAGCACTAGTAAAATGGTTTCAAGACGACAAACTCATCATAAACACCAGCAACATAGTCTCTCTAAATTTCATGACTCCCCAATCTAAAGAAAAACTCACACAGCATTAGCTCATAAATAATAACCCTGTAACGATATTTCATGAAACTACCTTCCTCGGAATAACAAATCAAAAATACCTAATCGAGGTCATTACACTTTACAACAAACTAAGCAATGATATTAAAGACATAAACACAATTCATACATGTAAAAGTAAATTGAAAGCTTTCCAGCTTAACAACAAGTTCTACAGTGTGAAGGAATATTCAATTCACAATAATAATTCTCTTAAAAAATATAAATAAATAAAAATTTCTTATCCCATTTGACTTCTGTTTCATGTTGACTGTTACGAGCTGAAGCAAAGAAAAAAGAATTGGCATATCACGTCCTGCGCCGTAGAAGGAGAATGCCTGACAAACATTTCTGTTTCTATCTGAATTGGCTAGATGCTTTAGGTGCTGCAATAGGACTAGGTGTACAAATAGAAAGAAAAAAAACTGGTCAAAACCTGCCTCCTCCTCTTCCTCCTCACCATTTCAAGTTTTAAACATAGAACGTACTAATATTGTTAAAATTTATGTAGTTGCTACCAGAATTGATGTCGTGTATTGTTTTAATATTATTATTATTATTATTATTATTATTATTATTATTATTATTATTATTATTATTATTATTATTATTATTATTATTATTATTATTATTATTATTATTATTATCACTATTATTATTATCATTATTATTATTATTATCACTATTATTATTATCATTATTATTATTACTACTACTACTATTATTATTACAAGTAGTAGCAGTAAAATGACAGTAACAAGTAAATTTTACTTTTACTTTAAAACATGAAACTATACAAATCTTGAAATGTTAAATTATTTACTACTAAAAATAATTATCTACTGTATAATATCCTAATATATCTGTAGCAAGTATTGTAGTATAATTCCTTGGCCGATGACCACATCTTGATCAGGTTTTTGTTCAGTTTCCCTGGTTCCTGGAGCAAATGCTGAGATGGCTCCTTGTTTCGCTCTTGAACAGTAACATAACTTCGCTCTCTCCACCCAAGACATCATATTGACTTGTCGTACACAATTGTAATTAATAATAATAATAATAATAATAATAATAATAATAATAATAATAATAATAATATTAATAATAATAATAATAATAATAATAATAATAATAATAATAATAATAATAATAATAATAATTATTATTATTATTATTATTATTATTATTATTATTAATGAAGAGAGCCTTTCAGGGATCACATAGGAGGCATTTCCATATTATTCCTACAATATTTTTCTTCAATCTAAATGTCTGGACAAATACTATTTAGACTATTGTATTTGGTCTAGGTACTACATGATGTGGTTCTCTAGAATATAATGCCATATCTCAGGCGGGAATGTACATTTACAAAATACACGCAACAAGCTGCAAAGCTGGCAGAATTTGAAACAATTTTGAGTATGAAACATTTGATTTATTTAGACAAAGAACAGTAAAAAATATTTTTGACGTAAGGGAGAGAGCTACCACCAGCGAACGTTTTTTTGAGCTACAGAACCCCTTTCTAACATTTCAACTACAAACAGTTGAAAGATGAGTAAAAGTTTAAAAAATAAACAATAACCATAATACAACAACAACAACAACAACAACAACAACAACAACAACAACAATAATAATAATAATAATAATAATAATAATAATAATAATAATAATAATAATAATAATAATAATAATAATAATAATAATAATAATAATAATAGCCGATCAGATGGCCGAGATCGCTAAGGCAGTAGTGTCGTAGTGGTTTCGGACCAGAAGATTGCGGGTTCGAGTCCCGCCTCGGGCATGGGTGTATTTGTGTGTGTCTGTATGAGTGTGTCGTCCTTTCACTCCTCATTATCATCATCATTTCATCTTTCATACCCCCAGGGCTAACAACCCTGGGGGATAAAAATCGGATTCAGTAAAAATACTGATCCCCCCAATTCAAGTTACATGCACCTGCTACCGCAATATATGATACTGAGCCACGGTAAATGCAGGATGTATGAACGCGTGGTCCTAGTTGGCCGATCCGCGAGCAAAAAAAAAAAAAAAAAAAAAAAAAAAAAAAAAAAAAAAAAAAAAAAAAAAAAAAAAACAGATGACCGAGATCGCTAAGGCAGTAGTGCCGAAGCGGTCTCAGACCAGGCGATCGTGTTTTCGAGTCCCGCCTCGAGGATGGGTGTGGGTGTGTTTGTGAATGCCTGTACGTGTCTGAACCTCTCACCCCTCAATATCATCATATCATCATTTCATCTTCCATACCCCCAGGGCCCTGGGGGATAAAAATAGGTTCAAGCCAAATGCTGATCCCATGATAATTTACATGCATCTGCCACAGAGATGTTTCTGAGCCCGGTAAATGCAGGGTGCATGCACGCGTCGGTCTATTCGCGAGCAAAAAAATTATAAGTCGGCCCCGTGGCGCAGATGGTTGCAGCAGCCGTCGTCTGCGCCGAGGCGGCTGCAGGTTCGAATCCCGCGTAGACATGGTCGTATTTGTAATTGTCCTTTCACCCCTCATCGTCATCACACTTCAACGCGTAACAAACTTGCTGCACTGAGGGATACAGCTACAAAGATAATTCTAAGAAAATTACACACGTTAATCGTGAAGCGTGGTCAGTAATGGCCAATACGCTGCTAATAATAATAATATTAATAATAATAACAATAACATATTACGAAATTAGCAACATTTGAAAAAAAGACATATGTGATCCCGAATTATAGAAAACTTATTTGCATTGTTTTACGAACTGCAAATTTGATTTTTTCTGCTCTGCAAAATTACAGTACTTCCTCTTCACTATGTAGTACGGCGAAAAAAGTAAAAGGAGAACTCAACAAAACGTGAACATAGTGATGCTACATTTATGACCAGAAGCAAATCACGGGGTCATTTCAGCATTTGCTCAATGGATCAGGAAACCTAATCGAGGTGGGGATCATTGACTGTGAAGCTGAAGTACATTTCTTGTTATAGGCACATTAAGTTATTTTCAAAAATTATACAATACGAATGTCAACTAATGCATTATATATCACCGTTAAAATAAACATTTTTCTTTTTCATGATCAATATAGTCTCAAATTGTATAGAAACAGTTACGCAGCAGAAAAGATTTTACTCTTAACTTAAATTTGTTTACCGATTTTAACTGTTTAATATCATCTGGCAATGAATTGTATGTGCATAAATGTATTATATGTGGATTTCTTGTAGTGAGTTGTTGATACTGACACTGATGGATGTAATTTCTACGACCCGTGTTGTAATTATAAATATCAATATTGCATGAAAATATGTTCCCGCCGTTAAGAAAGCCAGTTTTGACAAATATTACAGATTCGTAAATAAACAGGCAAGGCAAGGGTAAGATTCCAAGCTCAATGAAGAGAGGTTTGCAGGAATCACGTGGATAGTATTTTTTATTATTCGATTTTCCTACCTGCATTCCAAAGGTCTAAGCTTCTCCAGAATATTATGCTAACGTCACGCGGGAATGTACATTTGCAAAATACACGAAACGAGCTGCATGAAGGCTGTCAATTTGAAAGAATTCTAAATGCTTAACATAATGAACTTAATTTAGTGTTTAAATCTGTTATATGCATATTCCACTTGAGGTTTGACTGAATTGAGAACCCTGAAATTTTGATACCTTAACATCAGCTAACTGCGTATTGTTCATTTTCAATGGAGCATGAGATTGCTGATTTGAAATGCAAAAATGCATTGAAACTGTTTTTCCTTTGTTACCTATTAATTTGTTATTACACAACCAATTTGAATCTTCTGAAATCGTACTATTTATAGTTTCTTTTTTGCAAAGAACATTCGTGTTATCGGCAAACAGAACCTGTCTTACGTTTTTAATAGACGAGGGCATATCGTTTACGTATAACAGAAAGAGGATAGGACCTAAGACTGAGCCTTCCGGGACCCCATATTCAATGGATAAAGAATTGGAAAGATAAGTAAATAATGTCCTTTCGTGCCAGTACGGTATTTCTACTCTTTGAGATCGATGTTTAAAGTACAAGGTTATTAAATCTAGGGCGATACAACGAATTCCATAAGAAGGTAATTTTGATAGCAAGATGTAATGGTCAATAACGGCAAAACCTTTTGAAAGATCTAAAAATATTCAAATGGGTGCTTCAGTTTGGTCCATCGATGAAGCAAAATCTTTAATAAAATAAAAGAAATGGCACTTTCGGTAGATTTTGATTTTTTAAAACGGTATTGCGAGTCTGAAAACGCTTCGTTTTTCCTGAGAAAAGTTTCCATTCGCTTATGGAAAAGCCTCTCTAATATTTTTGAGAAACCTGACAAAAGAGATATTGGACGGTATTTTGAATTTCATTTTAGTTCCCTTTTTTAAAAAGTGGATTAATGTTTGCTGTTTTGAAAATATCTCGAAATATTCCTGTGCATAAAGCAGCATTGAAAATGTGAGTTAACGGGTGTATAACGGCACGCGCACAAATTTTTAATAGACAATCAGAAAGTTCATCAAAATCAGACGAATATTTACTTTACTGACTATTCTGAGGATCTCACTGGGGCAAGTTTCGGATATAAACATCCTGTCAAAAAGTTTGGAGGAAGCTGTTGTTCATTTTTGAATATGACGTTGAATTTTGCGGTTTTAGTCCCTTCGTGAGATGAGCCGCAATTTCTAGAAAAGTGTTGGTTGAAGAGATTTGCAACTTTTTCCGGATTACTTGCTTCACTATTATTATCCTTTTAAAGAACGTCCTCTACAAAGTATGGATATGATGCGGTCGTTTTTTTAACGATATTCCACATTGCTTTAATTTTGTTACTAGCATTCAAAATATCCTGATTATTTTTCATTATTTTTGCAGGAACAATTATTGAACTTTTTTTTTTAAGTAGACATGGAAATCGGATGATACGTTATGATGTTTAGTATTAAATTAAACGTACGTTTGTTTTTGCACAATGTTCTAATTCTTTGTGAGATCCAAATATTAATTCACTTAATTTAACAATTAACTGAACTTCATTGCAAATACAAAATTAAGCCGTATGTATGCTTCCTGTATTCTTAGAACCTCCATTACAATGCCACCTGAACAAATGTTTTTTTAGGAACCTCAAGTGACGCCTTAAATAAAATTTCACTGTATAAAACTATGTATAATGACGATACTCAAAAGTTAATTTCACTGAGTTAAGTGGAAATTTTTTATTTTTTTTTATTTTTAAATACTGATAAAAAAATTGTTTTAACATTTCGATATTCCAAGACAAGCCTTTGTCTCAATTACTGACTTGAGAAGGACGCATGCATCTCTGAGTAACATATGCATAAAATTGTCGACAGTGAAATTCGTGATTATGGTAAAAGATCTGCGTGCACTCTGGCAGAGTGCATCTTTTGGTTAATGCATATGTTTTGATACTGAAAGGACAAAAATACTAGTATTCGAATTATGCAAATTTCATAAGTTTTGTTCCTTTCCCATTTTATAATTTTTATCTCTTTTAAATTTAAAATTTTGTTCTAATTATAGCAAACTTGCGTTTAAACTAGTGGTGCTTCAGCAGTAGATATTTTATATTTGTGACGGTTACGTAATATATAACAAAACTAGTTAAATTCTTGCGAAAATTTCGCACATTTGAACTCCATTACATATGTTATTGTGACTGGCGGCAGCTCATTTCACACATCGGGGATTGACTCACTGATAGAATACAAGCTTTTGCGAGCGTTTTCAACTCCTAAAAATATCTGCCCGCGCTGGGATTTGAACTTTAACACAAAACTACGATCGATTGGCTTGTCCGTTCCTCCAGTGTGCCCTGGCACTGGTACCCCTTACTCCAGGGTGTATCCGCGGGCAAGTGACTCTTGACAGCCCAATGGCAGGGTAGGGGAGCTGGTACTCTCATTACTGATAGATGGGAAAGGGGTCTACGCTAGTCTAGTCAAAGTGGATTGCCACGCGGTTAGTTCGGCCGAAATCTGGCATTGGAACAGCCCTCCTTTAAAGAACTGGTGCTGGTAAGTATACCACCATTCCTAGAACTTCGAAGAAAATCGAACGTTTCCAGTTTTAGAAATCTCAGAAGTTTTAATGAAAATCGGACCTATACCATATTAAGCGCATTTTAGCGTTTAATATACCGGTGTCCCACCAACTATTGATCACCACTACACACAGGCGTATCTAGGTATTCAGGCGCCCATGGCAAGCATAGAATTTGCGCCCCTATCAGGATACTTCAAATTAGGGTTGTTATTAGTTTTAGCGGGTATATTTTAAAACGCGCCTCTGTAAGTGGCGCCCATGGCACGTGCATAGTCTGCCATACCGTAGATACTCCTAAGCCGCCACAACTTCCAAACGAATCACGATATCGAAATGCAGTCTTCGTCCAACAATGCAGAACCACGCGGCCAGTAATATGGTGTGTGTGTGTGTGTGTTTTCGAGAAATACTATTATTTTTGATATTTTGAATAGTACTACATACCATTCTTTTCACTAGCAATGGGTAGAGATATAAAAAATGGAATGCACTGATACATAATTTCTTAATGTTTTGATAGTAGTTTGAGTAGAAAATTATATTTTGTGAAACGAAAATTGAAATAAAACAGACAATATTTCCTTTTGTATCTCTTGCAACTGTCACTTTTCCACACTAACCCACACCTTTTAAGTTTGAAAATGACCTTTATTATCTATTTTATGCTGCGATTTATACCTTCTCCAAAGGCGACGAAGGGCTTGGAAGAGCTATTAAAGAAAATATTTCCCGTTTAATTTCCAATCACATGTCCATAAGTACAATTTTCTACTGAAATAACTTCCAAACGTTAACAAATGTTACATTATTGTATTCCTGCTTTCAAGATCTGTCCATTGCTAGTGAAAATAATATAATTTAGTTTTATTGAAAAAAATCAAAGACGACTGAATTTCGCAAAAACTAAAACTATTACAAACAATATATCTACGACATAATAGCTCCATGATTCCAAACTGTTGGGCGAAACCTGCATTTCGATATTCCCAAACTTTAGAGTGTTATCATAGTGGTCCAGACTTGGTGGGGCATTCACTGACAGCGTATACAGAGCGAGACATTTCAGGTGGTAAAAAAATCACCAGCGTGTTCTTCACAATATCAACAGTACATAATTCCTTAACCATTTTAGCCTGAGAAGCATATATTCGCGTAGAAATTACTTTTTGTATTTTTTTCTATCTCGTTGCTTGATGTATATTACCGCAACTTTATGCACATTTCCAACACACTGCACCACGCATGTCAAGGCCGCGAGCACGATAACAAGCTCACTAGAGTTCCCGGGCAGTGCGTCCTGAGGAACTGACGCGAGATTTAAAACACAAATTGGTTCGGAGTGGCTGGATACCTGACCAATGACAGTCTTTCAGAGAAGTCAGCCCCAAATTTAGCTATTGTATATTAATTGACATTTTGTCTTTCAAAGCAACGAAAGTATCAATTAAAATGTAATCATACATCAGTCAGATTTGAAATTGTCAATGGCGAGTAAATTTAAACATTTCGAATCGAAAGTATAATTTTGTAATTGTATTTACTTACGAGGTCAATAATTGTGTAACATCCTACGTTCAGGTTAGGAGGTTTAAAAGATTCTTATCGACAGTCAGTCAACAGTCAACTACAGACAAAGGAGCTCTCGGTTCATAAGCGAAAATTCTTAACTTACAGAAACTTGTTATTTCACATTATGGCTTTTTGCAACAAATAACTGATTTGATAAAACATACCAGAAAATAAAAACAATAAAAAAATTCGCCATTCAAACGTATTCATCTCCCTTGACTTGAGAGCGGGGGCAGGGGAAGTAGTCCGTGCTTACGGGAGCGCCGGCCTTCCCAGGCGGACTAGTAGCTCGCGCGGGCGCGGTTAGACATGCTACCCCACGCGCTGTTGTAGAATCGGAAAGTCATTTGTGAACAGCGAGTGCTTTTAAAAATTCTGGCAGACGGTCTAAGGTTCTGACAACCAAAAATAGAGCTCGATCCCAGGGCAGCGCGCAATAAAGGACTGCTGTCATTTGCACCCCAATTCCACCAATTAACAATCTGTTTAGTTTTTCTTTGTATCCGAAGAAAGTAGATTTTTTCTTCCGCAATACTTGAAACTATCCTGAGAGCTTGGACTCACTGCAAGCACAACCTTCAGGACTTATACTGGATTAGAAATCGTCAAGAAACTGCTGTGCAGAAAATAAAGGTTTCTTTGTTGTTAATATTTACTGATATTAAAATAGACGTTACAATATAATGCACAGTTAACATTATTTCCAAAGCTGTCTTATTGTGCTACATATTTCTGTGCAAGAAGCAGCATTTCTGTTTCGCCTTTTTGTTTATCACCGATAACAGTAAAACAAGGCAAATGTGAAAGAAAGACTATAACTCCGCCAGTTTGCGTATTTTTCAACTAGAGTATATCACTCCACTTTCATATTAGTTTATAGAATTATCAACACAACAAAATTGTAGAAAACTACGAATTTTTAAGTATTTGTGATTGAGGAAAGAATAGCGACTTATGCAGTTTGGATGTGAAGTTAAATTCCAGATTCGGAGCTTTTAATACATAACTATTTTAATGCATTACAACTTACCGCATTACTATTTTATGTTTTAACTTCGAACTCATTAACATCATTGGAAAGTGATGCCAAAAATTGTGACAAATTTACAGGTAATTTACACAATCTGGCTTACATTCAATGTATTGACATTGAAGATGACAACTCTCCCGGTTCTCCTTGCCATATGAACTTCCAGCATTTTCATACAGTCATGTCATTTCGTATCATTTTTCATAAATAAAATACTACTGTATGTTACGGAATTACACAAGACAGGTCAGAATTCTGAATTCTACTTCTATTTCGTGTTTTTTATGAAGTCAGTACAAACATAAGTCGCGTTTCGTTGGCATAACATTGTATTCAAATGAGTCTCGATCACAATCCTACATACATACACACATACAGAGCACTGAACAGTCTTTTGCTATTGTCGTGATCATTCCGCTTTGGACATTACATTCCATGTACTGGAAATTAAATTGCATATAAATTAGTACAAATATACATATTGCGTAAGCATTCAGATTCAAGACGTAAATGCACATTGCCACCAATACAGAAGGAAAAGTAAACACATATAGATGGAAAAGAGATGGAATAAATGCGCTTGGCAAGCTTTTCAAGGTAAATGTCTACACAATTTAATATTTGTCATAAAATGTTCAATGAACAAAGCTGAATGTAACAATGTATTCTTGACGAATGGTTCAAGCTCAACAAGGAACAGACTCTTAAAACATAAAATTGCCCGATCAAATCTTTACAACAAAAATGTTGATACAATATTGTTCTTAACAAATCCGATGATACGAGAATATTGACGATAGCAGTAACGAGTATCCGTAAGAACAGAGAAATTAAGTAAATGAACACTGAATGCAACTGATGGCAACTGAAATTAAGTAAATGAACAAATACAAATGCTTTATAGACATTCAAAGCACCTAAAATTTAATTTGTGCAATTGTTGGGTCTCAGCCGTCCCCTTTAAAACCTCAACTCAATACTCGCATTAGGGGTGTGTAACCACGGTTCACTAAAGTATACACGAAATTAAATAAGACATGCTAATTCTAATTACATCCAAATGCCTCCGGCACTCACATGCGTTTCTGTTCAGAACGCTTCACAACTGCGACGCCCACAAAATCCATCACGCCCTGAAATCCGCTCGCGTCGGGAAGAGCACTGCGTCACGCCGCTATCTGCATTCAAAAGCCGCACTCGCGCCCCGGATGGCCCTCGTCTTCCCGGAGAAATAAAATATTACCTGGATGTTCTCAGCACTGGCCATGGTGGTGACGCTGCACATATTCGGGCGAGGGAGGAGCGCCAGTTGGCTTCCGAAGCGCCAACGACATCGATCGGAGTGGCGCTGGACCGCAGCCTCTGCCCTGGCCGTGCCTTCGCTCGCGCCCGCGCCGGTCGGCGCCGCCTTGCATCACATGCGACCGCAGATATCGCACCGAACTTCACATCCGCCTTCCCGTCCCGTGCCGCCCCGAGCTGGCGCGGCTGGCGGCGCGGAGCGAGCGTCAAGACGTGCCGGCACGGCCGTGCTTA
The DNA here is from genome assembly GCA_038098605.1 of Gryllus longicercus. Lineage (NCBI taxonomy): Eukaryota > Metazoa > Arthropoda > Insecta > Orthoptera > Gryllidae > Gryllus > Gryllus longicercus. The sequence goes on from JAZDUA010000661.1 coordinate 263,104, forward strand.
CTCCGCCCGGGGGCCGGGCTGCGCCGTCGTGCGCCACGCGTGCAAACGCATCCGTGCGTTATCGAGGCATGCGCAGTGGTGACTCGAACGTACACAGTGCGCGCGACGCCCCGCAACACCTAGGGCGATGTCTTCCGTCACTAATAGGCACGGACGGTGCTGCTCGAAACGGCGATACGCTCTGACGCTCTTTGATAAATTTACCTACGACTCTTTATCTGTCGTAAAATTGCGCTGGTAAAAATTGCAGGGTATCCAGCAAAAAAAAAAAAAAAAAGTCCTTCGAGGCCAGGCATTGATGTTCTCGAGGGACATGCTAAGCCGTATATCTTAGGCGCACATTTTCGAATACAATCATTACACAGAACTACGGAACATTTTCCCATATACCAACACAGTACACTTAAGTAAAGCCATTTAAATATCATCGGATATGGAAAAAAATTGTTTCATGAAGACAACCACACGCAAGGCACACCCTTTTGGCATTTGCACTAGTTATTTTACTACAGACGTTTAGTAATAAACACGTTTTCTCCCATCTCGGAGTTCCAACTTAAAAGCGAATTCCTCGAAGTGTCTTGTCACGTTCCCCTCGGCCAACTGGCATCTCCGAGAAAACGGATGGTTTGAAAAGGAAGATTGACTCATAGTACATCCAAGAGAGCTTGAAAGAAACAAAACCAGCAAACCCCCCTCCACGAGAGATAGTGGCACAACTATGCTTATCAGTTTTTAAACAAGGCGTAGTTCAATAGGCCAGTTTCTGCGACAAAATTCTTTCACATTGGCTGCGTGAATCTCCTAGAATGGATATTAGTGTAATTGTCTTCGACCAATATTGAGTTTGCCGGTCCGAATGGCCGAGATCGCTAAGGCAGTAGTGCCGTAGCGATCTCGGACCGAAGGATCGCGGGTTCGAGTCTCGCCTCGGGCATGGTTGTATTGTGTTCGTCCTATCACACCCCTATCATCATCATCATCATCATCATCATATCGTGTCATCCTCATAGTTACCGTAGCGTTACACGCACTAGTGGTCGCTAATGACCTAGTAGTTGATGCGACCTTAAATAACAATTATATATTTTAAACAACCGTTATAACAACCTTTTAGACCTTTATATAATTATTTAACTTATTATAATATAGTTAGGTTATTCGTTGCATATTAATGAAATTGTCGCTTAAGGTTGATACCCTTTCATTTGAACGTTTGACTGTAGCTCGTCGTAAGTTTGGATGAGGTAGCATGTGGTTGAAGTCTTCAGTTCCTGCTGCGTGATATGTTCACAAAAATATATCTCATTCAATTTTTGCCTATTGAAATGCAGGACTGTTTTCACGACTTGTACTAAATGAGTAATAACAACTTTTTAAGATATCGTTCATCCAGCCTCAGTACTGGGTGAGTAACACACAAACTGACGTTCACGGTCTAAAACCGGATGAGAACGATGAATTTTAAGTTTTGAGATGTGTAAAATAACCTTGACAGGTGCTGTAAAATAACCCTGACAAGCTAAACTTTTCAAAAACTAGTAAGATAACCGTTGTTACCGCCACACTTTGCTTCTCGATGATTTCTATGTAATCAACTTGTTCAATTAATGTGACTAATTGCACATTATATTGAAATTTTCTCTATTCAATGGTTGTATTAACTCCAAAATCGAACTCAAAGTTTAATTGTATCACTTTTATATGAGACGTGTGATATGCGAGTTTGGATGAATGAACATAAGTCCAAGAGCTCAGGCTTTAGACAAAACTGCAAGATACCATTTATTGGAAACATGCATGACAACACAAACTAAATAAGTTATATCATAAACTTTTTCCATTAATTATTTTATAATGAAATGCTGATACTTTGAATCTTCACAAGATGTTATTTATTCAACAATATACACTATTGATCGAGTCGTGGGTTAAAAGCACACCAGCGTGTTCTGAACATTTAAGTGAACATTTATTGCATCATGCCATTTTGCTTTAAAAACCCCTCCGTTACTGCATAGCAGTTTCCCAACGAATTTTCTTGTCCCACAACATCCAGAATCTTGTGCGAATGGTGAATCGAATCACTAAGCATACGTCTAAGAATCATCAGGGAAAATCTAGTACTTTGTTCGAATACAAACGCAAAATGCGATTGACCGATAGCCCGCGTGTTCGCACGTGGCCTTGTATTCCATCACAGATACTAGGCGGTGCGATAGAACCTGCGTCAAACTTTAAAATATCCTCAAAAATAATTAAGGCATTATTTGTTGGTAATATATTAAAAGGGGGCGTGATGCTATTTGCACCTAAAATAAATCGCCCTGTTTATTAAGATTATAATTTATGGGAATATACTACTAGTAACATAAGCAGAACAAAGAATGCTATGTACCCTTGGCTCTTTGAGTCTACACGCTGTCTATTCGCGCTATGACGTCGTATACAAAAACAGACATACCACCCGTTCTTATCTCGACCATGACCCTAAGGCAGCTATGTAGTAAGTACAGCTAAGAACCGTCGGCTCAAGAATACTTATTACGAAATTCTTCCCCTTTTGTCTCAGCTTGTGTAAAACAGTTTTACGATAACTGTGTACATGTTTAAAGAGTTGCGACAGTTGCTGTTGTAAACTCTAATTTAGGACACTACAATCGTCACATCCACCAGGATGAAAGCCTTTTCAACTCCGGGAGGATTTCTCACCGGCGATTAGTCACACTACAGTTGACAACCTATGAATACTACAGGACGTGCGCCTTTGAAAATTCTGAGGCCAAGGAGCGCAGGAGTGGAACAGCATCTTTCGCTGTCACTAGAATAAAGACTGTTATTGCAAAGGAAATATATTGGAATTTCTTTCCGTCCTGTAATGATTTCTTCTCTTTTGTTCAAAACGTTATTAACTCTGTGTCATTAAAATATAAATACCTACCGGTGTTATGCATGATGAAAATAATACAATCACAATGTTATCATGCAAATTAATTGAATTTTCAAAATATACACATATACACAGATAGTGAGTGATAAATTAGGGAAACTATTTCGCATCTAATATTCCTTTGCCAGTGTAGATAAAAGGTTAGTTTTTAAATAACTTTTGCGTCAGGTGACGACGTAGGTATTCAATCTTAAAAACATACACGCCACGAACATACAGTTATAGAAAAATGTATCGGTGAATGAATACTTGCACCAAAAACATTTTTGTACGGATACTTCTTCAAGCAGCTATTTCTGCACTGATAATCGTCCGTACAAAGTTAACTTTCTCAGACTAGATCGATTATATTATATCGGATAAGACCGACAAAAAGCGAAAATTTGCAGAAATACGCAGAGCATGTTCTGATACACTAAAGACAACCAACGATTCTTAGCGACCAATAAAGGTGACAATGAATATAGGATTATCAATGTTGCCATTTCGGTAGAAAGGAGATTAGCTTTATTACAGAACAGACATGGCTAAGATTCAAGTGGACAAAAACAGTACATGCATTTCTCCCAGAATATGAATGTTTTTGGACTGGGTCGTTTATCAATCTCGTCGGAAAACATTCACATTTCGAACATGATACGAAAACTAATTTTCTTGCTTTCATTTACACAAACTAAAATGGCATAATTTCGAGTGCTAAACAAATAAACACGCAAAAAATAACGAGTATGATAATGTATTAAATCTTGAATTATAAAAAAATAAAAATTTGAGAAATTGAAATATAATGAAATATTCGTACTCGTATTTTGACATTCTTTGAATTGGTGTATTGCTATTTAATATTTAGTTGAGTTGTCTTGAGTTGATGGTGCCTTCCAAAATTCTAGGCACAGAATGAACCAGTTTGGGTGTGAACGGCTAGATCTTTCACAGTTCCTCTAAAATATCAATACATATAGGTTTTTTGAAAATATGTTTTTTAAAGAGTTTCTTTTTTAGGTAAATTCATAAGTGCTCGATTTGATTAATACATGGAAACCATGGAGATTATCATCTATATTTGGAGTATTTTAGTATAATATTCACTATGTAGAATTAAGGGAAGTAATTTATGGATAAGGAACATTACATTAACACTGTTATGAAGAATCTAGCCGAAAATTTATGACTTGCAGAGTTATGTTTACATGGATTCTAATGATCTAAAGCGCGTTTTTAAATAATAAAACACAAAAAATTGTTTTTCTTTCATGAAAGATAATTTAAATCCGTTTGAAGTCAGTTAAAAATTATCCGAAGAATATCGTCCATATTTCACAAATCTGTAACACAGTTATCTGTGTATGTATCTCCGCACGTTAGTTCCTCGCCTATGAGTATTACACTTCTATTCAGATCCAAATCGAACGTCGAAAACGTCAACTGTTGCGGGACTCGAATTAGCAGAATATCTAATAATACCACTTCCTTCTTCTATGTCTATGCCTTCTATGCGTCATCCGCGTCATTTGCAGGGCGGCTGGGGACTCGTCTTGGAATTGAGGAGGAAGGGCCACGTGGGGTGAGTGATTACACGAAAGGAAATACATTTTCAGTCTTTCCTCTATGATCAGGTTAAGGCCGGCTATTTTTACTTTCTCGCACTTAATAACGTCAGAAGAGAAAGTATAGTAATCGTGCGCCGGAAAAGGGCGCATTTTCGACACAAAAATTCTTATTGCCGGGCCCTCGTAACGAAAAAGTGGATAAATCCAGTTGCTTAATATAGAAAAACAAATTCCTCTAACACGTCGTATCGTAATCCATTTTTTGTGCATCCTTCACAACGAACAATCGATTGACGGCAAACGCCTACTTCTGGGTGTCTGTCCGTCCGTCTGTGCACAACTATAGCGCACAAACCGTTTAGCCGATTTTCACCAAAATCGATATTCCACAATCATTCTGGCTGAAGTCGCGGTCCCTAAAATTTGAAACCGATATGTTAATTTTGGCCGATTTGAAACCGATACTTTGCATGAAGCCCCTCGGACATTTTCAAAATTTTCAAAAAAATTGCTCCAAATTTTTTTATTAAATTTTGTTGTTGAATAGTTCGAAGGACGTTTAAGAAAATGTTGCAGGTCTCATTTTCGTTAAAACTACGAAATTGAAGATAGAGATTTTTTGCCTCAAAGTATGTTGCACAAAATTAGCTCTTTAAAATGGTCATGTACATTTTTTTTTAAATGAGTACTTTTTACGTATTTTTCGCTTGAAATTATTGCAAATTGTTTCTCAAAAACAGCTTAAGGATTTTTTTCTTTAAATTTTCTACTTTTACTTAATAAGGGGAGGTAAAAATATGGTGCTAATCCCATTTTCGGGTATTGCTCGGTTTTTCAAAAATTGCACAAAAAAATGACTACTTTCAGTAAAAGACTACAAAATTGATGATAGAGCTTTTTGCCTCAGTCAAATTATGTTGCACAAAATTAGCTCTCTAAAAAAGGTCATGTACATTTTTTGAAAAAATCAGTAGTTTGCGTATTTTGCGCTTGAAATTACCGCAACATTTTTGTTAAAAACATCTCCAATTTTTTTCTTTAAATTTTTTACACTTATTTAATAAGAAAGGTACAAAAGTCTCATTTTCGGGTATTTCTCAGGTTTTCGAAAATTGCAAAAACAAAAAACTAAATAAAACTACAGAATTGAAGATAGAGATTTTTGCCTCATACAAAGTCTGATGTACAAATTTAGCTCTTTAAAAAGGGTCATTTACATTTTCTTGTAAAAGTTAGTAGTTTTCGCGTAATTTCTGTTTGAAATTAATGGGCATTTCGTCGTACATAACGATAACATTGTAATATTGCGAGAAAGTATGTGCTGTTGTAGCACCACTAGCTTTAACTTTTTTTTTACTATTTTAACTCTTACTATTTTAATCCACGCCTGCTCAACGATTCGAGGGAAGATTCCACTGCAGACATTACATTTACGATTGCAGTGTGCCAGAAACATAGCTAAAAGATATTAAAATCATCAAAACGATCCAGCAGAAAAAGGTTGAAGACTATGTTTTCTACACAAATTAATATTCACTGAAAGAATGAATTTATGAATGAATGAATGAACATATTTCGAGAGTTAATAAAGAAAGTTCAACAAAAAGTAATTTAAAAAAGTATCTTATTATGAGGATATTTGGAAATTAGTGTGGACACTGTTTTGGGCAGGCCTGATACAATAACAATCTGGTTTTCCGGTTGAAATAAAACAGCGTAACAACTTTTCAAGAAATTTCAAGAATTTTCAAGAAACAAATTTGAAGCCTTTTGAAAGTTGCATGAACGTTTTTTAATATGTCCTAATATTTTCATATCACGTATAAATAAAAACTTTCGAGATTTCGAGAAACTTCATCAGAAGTTATTCAAAGCAATTCAATTCACATATTTATTAAACTCTGACCTGTAATGTATTCACAACGAATAAAGATAAAGGTAAAATATCCATGTGAAATTTTTGAAGACTAAAAAAAAAAAAAAAAAAAAAAAACGCAATGAAAATGATATTTGTGTCATATAACGGAGCACTATATCTCCAAAAATCGTTGAAAGAAAATATTGGAGGCGTTTTCGAAAAATTTTGCTAATATAGTTTTTTAAAATTGTCACGTGAAAAAGATTTAAATTTGAAAAATATGGAATGATTTAAGGATATGATATTGAAGAACACGCCACATCAAGGATGAAACACCTAGCTTCAATAACGATACAGGGGAGGTTCGAGAAAATGTTTAACTTTTGTAATTTTCAAAATATTCGGAGATATTAAAAAAAATCGAACTTTTACAATATTTATAAACGTACTTCGCTCTATTAGGACGAGAAATTTAAAGAAAACTTGAAGTGCTAAAACAGTACATTATTTGTAACGACTACACAATATTATAATACTACTTGAACCTGCAAAAGTGTTTCCAATCAGCAATTTTGTTTTCCTCAGCGCCAATCATGCTATTCCTAAACCAACAGCCTAAAAGCTAAAGTCAACCTTCCCGATTCTTTAAAAACAAAGTTGAACAATTGCATTTACAATTTTCAAAATCCAGATATTTTCATTGACATTATTTCAAGTTCCCTGGAAATGGGACCTGGGCAAATTTTAGCGCCCTTTACTACATCCGAAGAAAAATTTAAAGAAAAGATTTGGAACCAATTATGAGAAAATAATTGTTTAAAATTTGCCTATATTTCACGTCAAATTACGCGAAAACTGCTATAACTCGAAAAATTGTACATGACCTCAGTTCAAAATCTGTCTTTAAGAAACAGATTTCATTAAGGAAAAATCACACTTCAATAATGTAATTGTAGAGAGAGGTCGAAAATATTTTGAACTCTTGCAATTTACGAAAATGCAGTGTTCAACGAAGTTGAGTCCTGTGCCGTTTATAAGCGTACATTGATCATTCCAATAAATAAATAAATAAATAAATAAATAAATAAATAAATAAATAAATAAATAAATAAATAAAAAACTCTGAAGTCAATTTTGAAAAAAATTTGAAAAGGTTGAGGCTTTATGCAAATTACTCCTCAAAAACAAACTATCCATTTCAAATTTACTGGGTTTTGATTGGAGAATGACAATTTTGGAGAAAATCGTCTGTTTAGACGCTAGTGTGTACGGCGGACGGAAGTTTTGCCGAAGACCAATTTTTTGGTTCACGAACCCACAAAACATGTATTTTGACTACTTACACAACGTGTTAGAGGAATTACTGTACTATGTATATGAGCAAGAATTATCCACTTTTTCGACATCAGTGACCCACAATATGAGTTTTTCTGTTGACAATCACCACTTTTCGCTGCAATACAACAATACTTTCTGTTTACTACGTACTAGTGTGCGTAAAATGAAGTGCGCGAAATATCAAAATTAGATCTGTCATTGACTAAAAATGAAAATGTAGTGTGATCTCCACATATTACGTACCCCAAAAATTCAAATATCAGTCTCATATTCGTAAGATCTGTAGTTGAGACAGATCGCTCGGAGATCCATTTCAGTAAAACTCCTGTGAGTGGTGTTGTTCACGTACGAACGGACCACATTTGAAAGAAAAACAATATTTTTTGGCGTCAGGAACCCGGAAACGCGTATTTTTATTGCAGTATTATATAGGAATGTTTCTCTGTTCTAGAATACGTGAAAGTAAAACGGGAGGAGGGAGAATACTTATGAGAGGAAAAGGGGAGGGGCCGACGAGAAGGGCCTTTACTGTAGAGACTAATCTTCTTACAACAGTGTGGTAACGTTGCCGAACATGTTTACGTCAGGATAGTGCTCAAGAATTTCTTTTTTTTTTTGGGGGGGGGGGCTGGGCGGTGAGGTGAGGGGCGGTGACGGGCTTCAAGGCCCCAGACGCCCCGAGCAGCGCAACCCCAAGGGACGCAAGGCGCTCAAGTGCGGAGCGCGACGCCGCGGGCGGACGTACCTTGACGTGGCGAAGGGCCTCGGCCGGCGTCAGGTGCGCCGTGGAGTCCAGCTGCTGCTCCGCCCACGTCTTGACGCAGTCGCTCGCCTCGCGGTACTGGCGCCAGAGGCGCGCCGCATCCTGATACCGCTCGCACAGCTCGCGCAGCGTCTGCCGCGTGTTGTTCCACGAGCGCTCCACGTCCTCCACGGCGACCTTGATCTTGGCGCTCACTTCCGGAGCGCACGATTCGGCGAGGGGCGCCGCCGCCACGCGCAGCTCGTCCAGCAGGTCCTCGCGCTGGTCCAGGGAGCCGTACAGGCCCTGCGGACCCACAACAACCTCCTTGAGCGCGCCATCCCGCCATCCCGGCGCTCCCGCACGCACGTGCGCACGGACGCGCGCGCGCGCGCACCCACACACCCAAACAAACACACACACACACACACGCGCGCGCGCGCGCGCGCCTTGGCCGACGCGAAATATCATATAAACACGGCTCCACAAGGCTGAACAGTGACTCACTCCTCGAAATAATACATTGTATAAGCAACAGGATACACGTACGTAATCTATAAAAATGGCACTTTCGATTTTCCGCCTGCTTTCTTACACAAACAATAGGAGAAAGATATTTCGAACCGAGTAAGATGATATATAGGAAATAATACACGCTTTATTCGTATACGTGTCATTCAATATGTTACATCGATGGTGCACAAGAAAAGTGTCCCATCTCAAATCTCTCTCAATACCCGGGAGAACAGTTTTATCCAGAACAGAGCAGTTTATTTGCCTAAGACGAAGTGTTTTACTCCATATACCGGATATCTCTGAACTATCTTTATGACATTTTGCCAAGTACACTCATAATATTTTCTGTAAATATTTCTTCCCTTCTCTCCTGAAAAATTATGAAATTTGAGGTGTGCTACATTCCTTGTGAACTGACAATATGAAAAAATAGTTTGACGAAGTCTTATGAGGGAATGGCAAGTTACTGTTGAGTTATGGCATATGACAGAGCTCAGTGCGTAGAGAAACAAACGTTTTAGATATCCACAGTTAATATCTTCGAAACAATCATCCTATCGTCCAAATCATCCTAACATATATTCCCTCATTAATGTGCCATTCAATAACTACTAGCGCCCCAAATGTTTTTGCACCGTTCAGGAATGGAAAAGTAGTTTTTGGCATTTGATAGGTGCCATAGGGACGCATACAATAAAGTATGTACTTGACAGGCGTGACCTTCGCTGTGCGCATATTTTTAAGGGGACTTCATTTTTTCAGATGTGACTATATATTTTTTACTTGATGAGAATCATTTGAAAATTCTGACAATAAATTCAACGGCATAGGTGTTGCTTTTTTAGAGAAAGTACGTTAGGCGATCTTAAGTGATACATTGCACTTCATCGCGCAGCGTGGAGCAGTCCGGAAAAATCAATGCTCCCACTTCCAGAAGCAAAGTTCTCTAAAAAACACCACCTCGAAAGTGATAGACACCAATCCTTTGGATCTCTACATCACCTGTGAAATGCCATATGCGTTACTGTTACTGTTTTTGCGAAGGAAAGCTGTACCTTTTAAATCCATTTATTGGTAGTATATAATGCAAACTATTGTAAACAACAAAAATGAAAAACCTTCATGCTCTTTCACCATAAACATTTGCTTTCCGAAACTAACATTCAAAAGACAAGAATTGAATTTGCCATGCTTCAAGCTCCTACCGCCTAGCATGTCTCGCAATTAAAATATTCCCACGAGACCGACTTGCTTTCTTTCACAAGCCGCTCGGCGTAAAGGAAATGCTGGCGAATGAAATCCGCGGCCTCTGCTCTCGGTTTCTACGCAGGCACGCAGCGCCCCTCAGCCACGAGACCAGAACGGACTTCCAAACAACCACCTTCGACTCCATTTACACTTTCCTTTTCTAGAACGATTCCGGCGATTTAGCGATCGCGCGCATGCGTCATGTCGCAGAAGCCAGTCTGCGTGTTATCGCAGTCGCTAAAACTCCGGAATAGCTCGTCGCAAGGAAGTGGAAATGCCAAGCGCGCACTGCGTCGGTAGGGCTCGGAAGGACGCAGCGGCACAGATGGCATTTTTGATGCGGGTTGCACACACTTGACCGCGATGGGAGGGGCGGAAACTTCCAAGTCAGTTTGGTTTTTAGCTCCGTGCCTTGAATTGGGCGTGAAGCTTAAAAACCTTAACCCTCTAATGCCCGAGGTAATTTTGTGCGCACAGCGCTCGCCTGTTGCTGTATTCGTACGCGCACCGGAGCCCTCTAGCAGCATGCTCGGAACATTAGTGGGAAAACTGAAGGAGTACACACGTAAATTTTGCTTCGGAGGACAGAAAAGGGAAATGCGAATGATTTTTACAAAATCTCCTGTATACAGTAACTTTTTTTTGTCTGAAAGTCACGTCTACATAATTTCATTACGATCGTAATAAAACAGTAATTTATATAAAAAGTAACAAACAAACAAAATATTTCTTTATATAAGATAAAATAATAATTTGAATAAAATGCAGTCAGTAGTGCCGTAGCAATCTCGGACTGAAGGATTGCGGGTTCAAATCTTGCCTCGGGCATGATTGTATTTGTGTTCGTCCTTCCGCCTCCTATCATCACCATATCTTAATAGTTACCATACCGTAAAATGGTCGTAGTGGTCGCTAAAGACCTAGATGTTGATGCGACCTTAAATAACAACAAAAAATAGTCGAAGTTCTACCCCATAAACGTTCTATCTTTCAGTGCCAACCCAATCGAAATCGGTGTAACCGTTCCGGAGATTACGCTGGACAGGCTGACAAAAATCGTAAAAGCCATTCAATTGCTTTATACCATTTAAATAAGAATATTTTATTATTAAAAGACAGTTATTTTGAAACCACAGACATTCCAATTTTATTTATGTAACTCGAAGAAGATAAAACATTAGTTATTTTAAAATTCTACAAATATCTTTATTGGCTTTTACTACATTAGATAACTATCTACACATTAATTGTACAGGTGCACACACACACAAAGTTGTCAGATCCAAAGACAAGTTTCTCTATGTATTTCAACACGCTGAATCCGAATCTGAAGCCAGAATTGCGCCATAAACCTGCATTTTTTATTGCAAAAACATCGTGACATTGTATTATTTTTGTTTTCGTTGTTTTTTTAGGTTTTTTTTCGGGGGGGGGGGGTTGTCAGACTCCAAAGACTTCACACATGTTTATCTCTGAATGTCGACGCGTTGAATCCGAATCTGAAGCCAGAAGCGGTGCCACCACCCTCCATTGTTTTAAACCGCAAATACCACCCTCAAATTTACAATCTACAATTTCACAGTAGTTTCTCGCGATTTCAAAAATGGAGGGTAATGGCGTAATTTTGTCTTCAGATTCCTATTCAGTGCGTCGAAATACATAGAGAATCATGTGTCAAGTCTTTGGGCCTGACAACCCCGAAAACAAAAATTACAATGGCAAGATGTTTTTTTGCGATTTAAAAAGTTGGAGAGTGATGGCGCAATTTTGGCTTCAGATTCGGATTCAGCACGTCGAAATACACAGAAAACACGTGTCAAGTCTTTGGGCCTGACAACTTAGGTGTTCTTTTGGCCTGTGTTATTTATTATACTACAGAAGTTAGGTTTTTGGTATGAATTTTTTGAATAACCCAATATTATATTTAACACCTTTTTCATTATTTTGCTTAGATTTAAGAGGGCAGTCACCAGCTCTGAACACTCACTAGCAGGAAAGGAAATTTAATTCCACGACAGAAATGAGGCAACAAGCGCCAAATTTTCCTAACGCAGAACAATAGAGCGACGACAAAACATATTACAAAGAATTTGCAAACCTATGTACGGACCACACGAAAAATGTATTGTTTTTGTTTGGTATACTTCGTTCTCCTTTGTCGGCAAATCGAAGGAAGTGATTTGGTATCATCGCACGGCAATAGCTTCGGCCGAAGGCAAACGGGCGATGACTGCAGAGACAAGGGGTGGGTGTCGCGCACGGCTTGAAAGCAGTGTCAAGGTCGCAACGCGGAAGGGAGGCCGCGCGCCCATCGATCAAGGCAGCGGCCCTCAGCCGCCCGCACCCGCTCTGGCCAATTTTCGCACCTCGGGAAATGGGTCGAAAGAACGCGGCTCGTGCACAACAGAGCCAACGAACTCTCCGCATCAAAGTGGGTAAAAAGCAAAGAGACAATACAAAGAGGATCTCCTCTTATTAATGCACATGTTTTGTACTGCCCAGCCGATGTCTCAAATCGCTCAAGATTGAAGTCTGAAGTATTTATGAGAAGTGGCAATAAATACTTGTGATTGAATGAGACTGAATGGCAGGTAACATGCGTCAAGATTAATTAATAAATATCTTAAAATCAATTATAATTTGTGAAAATATGATTTACTTATCAATAATTCCTGTTATATGACGCTCTTATTGTGTGAAGACAAAATGAAGTTCTTTGGCTTCTTCAACCACGCTACATAAAGGAAAAGGGTATGCATGAGGCAAAACGTGTTACAATCCCGCAGAGATGAATCATCCCATTTCTCCAGTCTTATTTCTCTTATATTAAAAGAGACTGTAAGAGGAAAAGGATACTAATATCGGTAATATAAACTAACACTTGCAATCCATTACGATAATTTTAAATTAGGAAACTAATATATATTGCGCAGGACTACCAATAGGTTCTCGTAAAATACGTTTGAATTACCACTATTATCCCTTCAGTTTGAAACAATTATGTCAAGAGAGATGCTGAAAAAACAAACTAAGAAAAAATGAAATCACAAAAAGCGTACTTTGCTTGTTGTTTATTAGTATATCTAATGTATTACATCAGCATAATATCGGTATCACAACAAGCAAATATTTTGCATTCCCTTAAAGAAAATAACATGGTTATTATTATTATTATTATTATTATTATTATTATTATTATTTTAACAAATGGTGAAATCATAAAGTTCATGAGCGTCTGCTTATATTCTCGGATTGATCTAATTTTCAATGCCTGTTGTGAGTGTCAGGCAATAACTATACGCATTACGTGTACAAACAGGCCACATGGCCATCACCAGTAAGTAAACACGATCACTACATTATGCATGCACGGGGCCAGCTGCGAATGAACCCAAGAGTACGCGGCTCGTGCGCAGGGCTCCGCAAGGAAATACGATTACAGCTCCAAACGAAGTTGGGTGGGAAGAAATCGATGGGCAGCGTTTGCCTAAAAGCCGCCAGTGAATGAAACGCCGAAGCGGCGACGCCCACCGCGCGGGGTGCGAAGGCACGTCTCCCAGCAGCGGAAGGGGAATGTCGCACCTACCTTCCTTGCTCGGCGAGGTGCTGCGAGGCGGGGCGGAGCGGGGCGGGGAGGGCGGGCGCGCGACGCGACGGCGCGCAAGATCTCGAGCGCGTCCGCAGGAGCGCGAGCGCGGGCGGAGCGGGAGCGATTCGCAAGGGGCAGTCGCGCGCCAACTGCAGACCTCACGCTCCCCGATTGAGCGAGCTCGAGCGACCTCCTCCCACTGTACCCATTCTCAGCAGGCGAGCGCCTGGCCTGACGTCACGTGCACCTTGCGTCAGCGCAGTGGCTCGCCCCGCCGCGGCGGCCGCCTCGCGCCGCGAGCACCACGCCTGCTCTCGCACGCGCTCTCGGCCCAACGGATCCCTGCGCGCCGATCGCCCCCAACGAATGTTTGGGATCCGGGACTTCATCAGTGCGGAGGGGGACGCGTCCTCCAAAATATTTTTGGATATGTGAGGTATATTGCAGGGGACTCCCCGGAAATGCGTACCTCATCTACTCCTCCCTAATAATTTGGTCTTGGTGACGGCGTTTAGGGCAGTGCGTTTCACCGCACTGCATCCAAACACGAAAATGGTGAAAACATTCGAACAATTTCCTGCGAAAAATAATTAATTTTCTAATACATGAGCTACAGAAAGGCGACTCCTTAGAATTTTCAGAAAGTCTAAAAATGAATTAAACTAAAGAGTTAACGAAAATGAGGCCTGAGCCATTTTGTTAAGCGTCTTTTGCTCTGGGGAAAAATAAAGAAAATATTGGAGCCAATTATCAGATTTAAAAAAAATAAATTGCATTAACGTTAATTAGAAGTTACGTGAAAACTACTATAGATTTTTCAATATATTGTACATGATGTTATTGAAAGATCTAATTTTTTAGAACGTGTTATTTAGGGGGGGGGGAAATCGATACCATTAACATTGTACTTTTACAATGATAATTATTTGCAATTTTCGAAAATACAAGAGTTCGCCGAAAATGGGACCAGTGCCAATTTTAGAGTCCTTTGTCATATCCAAAGAAAAAATATGGAGCTACTGTTGGGAAAATAGTTGTTTAAAAATTGCCTTATTTCACGCAAAAATTCGCTAAACTACTCATATTTTCGAAAAAATGTACATAACTGTACTAAATGAACTGTCTTTGAACAAATTTAATTAAGGAAAATATATATCTTGAATACTATTGGAACACGCCGAAATATATTTGAACTTCTGCAATTTTCTAAAATTCATAGAGTTCAACGAAAATGGGACCTGCGTCATTTTTAAACGTTCTTTTCTCTATCCGAGAAAAAAAGTTTAATCAAAACATTTAGAATCATTTCTGTAAATATCCTTCTCGGCTCGAGTTCCTTTAAATTGATTGAGGAATATCCATTTTGGAGAAAATTGTGTGAACAGCTTAGGCTCCAGAGTTAACCCCAGACAAATGAACAGACGAAATACAAACAGAGTTATGCTGTCAACCAATTTTTTGGTAACAGGCACTCGCACATAGTGAATTTTGACTACGGGTTAGAGGAAGTAATTTACCACAGGAATAAGATTTATCGCTTTTTCGATATCAGAGCCCGCATAACAGAAATTTTCTTTTTCCGATTTTTCCACAGTATTACAATACCTTATTTTTATTATGTAAGTGCGTAGTATGTCCAGAAAGAAATAAGAACGCTAAAGCAATATCGTATTCATTTACATTAAAAATTCAGAAGTATATGTAACTAGATTACAAGTATTTATGTTTGTTTCATCTGCGTTGTTTCTGTATCGCCTATGCTCCACAAATCAAGATAGCCTGAGAAGCGACAGTGAGTTGGAGACCGGGTAGGGTATCGCGAAGATCTACTTTCCCTAGACCCTCCCCCCTAATCTGGCAAAGTCTATCCCTTGTTTGTCAATGTGCCACTGAACGATTGCCACCCATGTTCCCATTAAGCAACGTAGTTCATCCAAGTTTTCTTATTATAAAATGTAAGGAGAAGCAGTAATATACTGCGATATAATTACAGTTTAATTATTTAATTTACATAGACACCTCAAGATTATAGGGAGTAACAGAAATTACATTTAATTATTTTTCAATTCTACAGTTCAAAATTCAAATTCACGTTTCAAAATATTCTACCAAATAAAATCTAGTAGTGCTCCAACGGCTCATATTTTCTTGCGTTATTTCTAACGTTTGTAATTTTTTTAATTTCAAAAAGTTCAACTAAAATGAAACCGTCGTAATTAGGTCTGTGCGAGAGAAAAATGTAAAGAAAAAATTTTGATCCATTTTTGAGAAAATATTTAATTGCCTATTTTTTTATGCAAAATGACACTACAACTATTCACTTTTCGAAAAATTATAGACGATTTTATCTAATGATCTATCTTTGAAGAATAGATTTTTATTTATGAAAAATTTCTTTTTTTCAATATTGTAGTTGTAGGAAGACACCGGAAACATTTTGAAGTTCCACAATTTCCAAAAATCCATATATTTCAACTGGAAAATTAGATATGCGGCTTTTTGAAGTGTACTTTACTCTATCCGAGGGGGGGGATAATACAAAAACATAAGAGTACTTGTTGAGAAAATTTTTAAAATGTTTCGGCTTCATGTAAAGTACCCCCAAATATCAAAATATGAGTTTCAAATTCGATTTCGGTCAGATCGATTGGAGAATATCAATTTTAAAGAAAATCGTCAGGTCGGGTTAGGCGCTAGTGTTGACGGGCGGATGGACAGACGCGCGAAATAATATTGATTTTAAATCACCATTGTCAAAGATAATAGCTCTTGGTATACTGCACTTATTAAATGTCTATGATACATATTTCACTTCTTGGCTATATGCCATGACCTCTTGCTTTTCTCGCACGGAATGCTTGTATCGAAATCTTTTCGTGTGTGACTGAAGATTAGTTTTGTGGCAAAAAAGACTAGAAATTCTGAAGTATGAGAAATGAATTAAGGAACCGGGGGATTTAATACAACATTCAATCGGTGACATTATTACATCCCAAGAGAGCGTGTATTAACCTCTGCGGAGAGCGACAGGGAATGCCGCTTGCGATTTGCGAATGCGACGTACATACCACGATTTGGAATGTCAGCTACGTTTGGAATTTCCTTCGAGGCAAAAATATGCACGCAAACATTAAAAAAAAAACATATATGTAGTGTTCTCCTCAATTATTCTTTTCAGTGCCACGTGTATTAATGAAGATTGGCGAGCTTCGGGCTCTCCTAGACGGATGGGAATTACGGAATAGTGATACTCCCAGAATCAAGTTCGGATAGCGTTCATAATGTCCCGTGCTATCGCCCTACTACGCATGGCGAAGAGTTTTCGTTGAACTTGCGGCAGCAGCGAGCTCTTTGGCAATCATGACTCGAAGCGTTTCTGTTTGCGCTCAACAAACTTCCGAATGATAGTTACGACCTCAGGAGATACGGGACATGCAGCGGTCTGCGGCTGGAAACTTTAAAATAATTTAAACAATTCATAGAAGCAACCGTTTAAGGGATATTTTGTTTGTCAGCTAGTAACGTAACTCGATGAAGAGATAATGGGATGAAACGACTCACTGTATATGCAATAAACACGGAAAACCAATGAAGTTTGAAAGATTGGGCGAAATGTCTGAAAACTGTCAAGAGTCAATCACTGCAGTTTCATTTCATATGACGTCTGTTATACAATAACCGATACAACACGTAAAATATCGATCGCCATTAGGCAATAAGTCAAAGAAGTAAAGAAGGCAATTTAAGGAACGATGCCAAAATACGCGTTGGAAAATATTTAACACGTCGAGAGTAATTGTTATCACAATCTTAATGAATTGGAGGAAAAATGTTTGTTTTTAAACTCGAACAAAAAGATAACATAATACACTATAAGAAAAAAATTATGGTTCAGAATTTAGTATTGCCGCAAATACCAAGTATTAAGTGTGGATGGTGTCTTTATACTAAATATTAATAACCAACAACTCAAGAGTGGAAGGTATTTGGTACAATTTTTCCAATTTCTGGAAACTTGAAACGTCTTCAAACGTCTGCCTGAAAATGTCCTCTCCAATTGTCAAAAACCTTGTTCTACTTAAACATGTAGAACACGACGACATGGAGATTAATTGTTTTGATGTCTATTCTTAAATCAACGAATGTGAAACTTGCAGCATTTCAAGATTGCAAAGGTTGTGTGAAACGTCAAATGTTAGTGAATCACAAAATGGGAAAATTGGGACCAATCTACTTATAGCACTGTAAGAATGTGACAAATCGCCCCCTCCTCTATCTTTAGAAAGATATGTCGACCCCAAAGTCACCTAACGAACCTGGTCAAGCCCATCCGCGGTCACTACCTCTCCCTAAAGCATTTTGACAACGAAAAATCAGCGCATCCCTCCCACTCTCCAATCACCGATACATTCTTCCATTTACTATAGGCGACATCCTTAAAGCACCATGCATGGAATAATGGATCGTGGATGCAGATGGATCGTGGATGCAGATGTGATTCCAGAGATGATGTCCGGGGGCCGAGGAAAATTTGCGTGGTCGGACGGAAGAGCAGGCCTCATGGCCTCAGTCTCGCCACGTAAATATAAGCCATAATTGAAATGAATTAAATATTAGCTAAAATGTAAAAAAAAACAAAAAAAAAACACGACTATATTCGTAATGGGAAACCTGATTTTCATGTGATGCTATTTACAAATGGTACTTACTTTGAATAAATGAAGTAAAATTACAAAAATAGGGTTTGGGTCTATTGGGCCCCAACACCTCCCTGCGTGGATGCAGCCGACCTCCGCGCGGGGCCGGCCTCTCGCCATGGGGCTCGCTGCCTTCACATTATTCCTTAGATGCAGAGCAGCGCACCTCCACCACTTAGTATCCTCCCACCAGATAACCCCGTCAGGCAGCATTCAGGAGTAGAAGAGAAATAGTAACAGTTGAAGCCGTTATGGAGATTTTCAAGAATATAAATATTGGTTTTTGATAGATTGGTGGTTCCCGCACAATTCAAACTCTTTTGACAAGTGGTATAATTGATATAAATTGGCAGAATCGGCTGCGTAACATTTTTACGCTTCTGTCCGTTTCTAGGGACCAAAGCGTTTCTAGAGACTCTATCCTCGCTCCGCACTCAGCGTTCCTTCGCGCGAAACGTCCACAACCACACCCACGCCACGACGACCCAACGAAGGGGCATTTCCTATTCGATGTTTTGGACCTGCTCTCCGATCGAAAGGCGAGAACTACGGAACACATCCACTAAATCATTTCGATGGAATGTGTTTATCATGACTGGGTCTGTCATTAACTCATTCCTTAACTCTCCTGTCAATCTCGAAATCAGTATTTTGCAATGAAATAATATACATGTATTTTCAAAATCGTCTCTCTTTAACACCGTTGCCGTTATTATAAATATAAGAGAAGACGAAATTACCAAGCTAAAATGCAAGTGCATGCTGCATGATGAAGTCAGGTTTGTACAACCGGATACCCTAAAGAGAGCCCAAGTCGTAGTTTGCATTTCAAAACACTAGCGCAGAAGGCGTGAAGAGGTAATTAACAGCATCTGTTCTTAAAACCAATGGGACTGATTATGTCCGAACGCACGGGTGCAATACCCACCCGGTTATTACCCACCAGGAACGCGTCGAAACGTTTCCTTGGCCTCTTGCAAAAGAAACGCGAAAGGACGCGTTCTGCCTTCGATATTACATGTGCCAATTTCGCCCGACCATCTTGTGGAAATTTGTTTTACTGTTTTCCGTCATTTAAATTATTGGTCGTGAGGTCGTTGAAAGATGTCCTATTTGGGAGAGCTACAAATTGGTAACTACAAACTCTACAAAGCGCGATGTATACAAGATGCATCCAGAGAATTCTAATAATCAATTATAAGAAAAAAAACCTATTAATTTCATACCTTTCTTCTTACATTAATGTCAGGTTTACATATACTAAGCACTCTCTTTTTGCTATTTCACCTTACATAAGGCAAAGTTGCTCAATCATAGCCTTTTTCTTTTGACAATTGTTAGAGAGATACTTTGGAATCAGTTGATGCAAGAGAGGTCAAACAGCAGACGTGAACACATAAGACAGGCAACTAGCATTTGAAAGGATGAAAATAGTATATATCACACATGCATCTGTCTTTACAAAAGGTACGGTCACCGCCAATACGGAACCCCGCCCAATGTAACTCCCTGACAATGGCCGTCCCGCCCCCTCGACCCGCTGCTGGCAATCAAACGAACGCGACGGCTACGGTTTCGTGGCGCTGGGTTGGTGCAAAACACGCCCACTCGCAGATCGATACGACTAGCTGCAGCACCGGAAGGACGCCCCACTCCATTTTTTTTAAGAAAACGAAAAAAACAAAAACAAAAAAATGTTTTGATTAAAAAGTTTCGGAGAACTTTTTGCAAATGAAATGTCAACTTTCCCGAACTTCTTCACAAAGAAGATGGGTAAACATAATTAGAAAATATGTTGAAATGAGAATGCTCACCAAAGTGTATTATTTATATTCCCCGAAATGTCAGTTCAACCCAATAGTTGTTATTTGACGTCGTTACAGCCCTACCGTCAAAAGGGAAACGGGCAACTCTGACTAGAGGAGTAATATAATACTGTCAACGTAAGTTCAGTAAGTGTCAGTAACTGTCAAGGTAATTTTAAGTACTTTACTGTTTCTATTACAACTGGCGGTGCTACAATAGCATCTATTTTCTCGTATTATTTGTAGCAGTCAAGTAATATTATAATAATATAAAAAAGCTGGGATCCATCATATCACCAAAGCGTATACCTACGCTCGCAACTCATTCAAAAGAATATTCAACTTTTGCAAATTCCGAAATTTCGGATGTTTGAGTAATTTTGAGTAAAATCATTAAAAATAAAATAACAGATCTTGTCAAATACGACTCGAATGTCTTTCCTTAAATTTGTTTACTCATATAGAGCGAAGTTCGCTTAATAACATGATGTAGATCCGATGTTTGATAAAACCTCTGAAATTTCATGTCAGCGAGTGAGTATTTTGCGTTTACGGGAGCAACTACTTTGGCCATTAGTTGTGTGAATGTTTTTGTTATAGCCGGGAGTGGCGGTGTTCCTACACCGCTGGAACCGCTCCCAGAGCTGTAAGCTCCCGATTGGACTCGAAATATGTTGGATATTGTAGTGCATTAAGAGGTGTGTGTGTAAGGGGAGAGAATGGGACAAGAATGAGGAAGGAATGATCGCGCGCGGTCCGTGGCCCGTTTGTTTAGGCAATGCTCCAGCATTCGTCTGTTTATCGATCGCAGAAATGACGGAAAACTACCGACCACAGCCGGCCGCTATAATTCTCTCTCCTCCGGTCAGAAGATGAATTCTTCCTAGCTAAATAGCTAGAGATGCAAATCCGCCACCGTCGGGACTCGAACCGTAAAAACATGAGGTTTTGGAAATTCGAAAATCCTCTCGAATCTGTGCTACACATAGGGCTAGAGATTTCTTTCAAAAAATCTATTTCTTAATATTAAATCATTTTATGTATCTACAGTTCTTTCGAAATATTAACAGTTTTTACGTAACTTTTGGTTATACGGTGACAAATTTATTTTTTTTCTGAACCTACCCTCTACCTCAATATTGAAACTAGAAGATTAATTTTTTCATGCAACCAATTCTCAACATTAGATGTTTGAATAATTTCATATAAGCGTCTCTGATTTTTACAATGAAAAACAGGGACACTTCTTTGTACATGCACAAAATATTTTAGTATTAGACCATAGTCTTGGGTAAAACGGGACGCCTAGGCTGTATATTTTACGTTCTTTTCAAAATATCAGTTTTCAAGTAATTTTGTGTCATGACCTATTACGTAACCGTTACGAATATCATGAGAACGATAAGCTGTTGTACCACCACGAGTTATAAAATGTCACTACGCCCACCGCTAAATTACATAAAAACCAAATTTATATTTTCAAAAATACATCACGGACGGGCAGGCCAGCGGACGGACAGACGGACGGGCGAAGTCAGACGTTTTCCGTCTTTCAATGTATCGGCATCAAGGACCCACAAAACATGAATTATAGTTATACCATGCGATAGAGGATTTTTCTTCTTCTAAATTTGGCAACTGGATTTATCCACTTTTTCGTTACCACGGCCCTGTAATAACAATTTTTCTGTTGAAAATTCGCCGGTTTTTCGCACAGTATTACATAATTTTCTCTCCACTCCGTAGCGAGAAAGTAAAAATTGAAGCCGTTTCCGATAAAATAATTGTTTAAAAATTACCCTAATTTTACGCAAAATTACATGAAAACGACTCATATTTTCGAGAAAAATTGTACATGACATTATTTCGAGATGTCTTTGAAAGATTTCTTTATAGAAAAAATCTCTTTTGAACATTGCAGTTTTAGGAAGACGCTGAAAATTTTTTTGAAGGTTTGCGATTTTCGAAGTGTCAGGTATTTAAACGAAAAAGAGACCCTCACCGTTCTCTTAGACGCATTTTACGCTCTCTAAAGACAAAGTTTAATAAAAAAGATTGTGGCCATTTTAGAGAAAAAATTGAAAATGTTGAGGCTTCATATACAGTGTCTCCCAAAATCAAAATATTTGTGCCAAGCTCGAAGGGCCTCGAGTTTCTTTAAATCGATTTGGAAATATTAATTTAAAGAAACTGAACGGTTTAGGCGGTAGAGTTGACCACAAACGCTTTGCCGACAATATTTTCTGTATCAAGGACCTACAAAACATGGATTCTGACTACATTACGTTTTCGAAGAAATAATTTACTACATATAGAAATAAGATTTATTCACTGTTACGTTACCAGGGCTCTGCTTTACGAGTTTTTATGTTAAAAATTCGCCGTTTTCCGGCGCACGATCACAATACTTTCTTTTCTTACGAAGCAAGGTGAGAAAGAAAAAAAATATTTTTTCGGGTCTATCAAGAATTCTCTAACGTAAATTTTGACTATACTTCTTGAAAGAGAAAGTTTACGAAGTTTGGAGAAAAATCTCTTTCTCGGTATCAAGGACCCACAAAACCTGTTTTTTTCTGACGAAAACTCGGTATTTTTTTTCCTGCAGCATACTTTCTCTAACTATGAAGTACTTACGGGAAAATAAAAATTAAACCACGAAAGCTGGGATTCAGAACAACTACATTGGCCAAAGAGATATCAAGGTATCATGCCATTGTTGCTCATACTAGTCAGCAGAATATCAAACAATCGTAAGCACAGTCTTGAGGATACGTGTGGAGTTGTGAATGGATCCGTCAAAATGTAAATACGGAACCAATTGTACTTTTGGAAAAACCGTATTGTTGCAATAGTTTTTGTGCTCTTCGGAGTAGGACAGTGCAGGATTCCGGGAAGCTGAGTAGTCGGTACAGGAAACTGCAGTGTATGTTAAATGAGCAGTGTCCGTAATTTATTTATCGTCTGGGACAGATGCGGACGCGGCCGTTGACCGCAGGTTCCGCACCCGTGTGTTCGATTCAGGCTTCCTTTGGAGCCTTCTCCACGGTCCAGGGGATCTTCGGAGGGCGAGCCTAGTGGGCGTTCCTTGTAATGCCTGGGTGTGATTCTCACTTTCTCCGCCATATGTCGACCTCTGTTAACTATATCCGAACTGCCTGGTCAGGAGAACGCGAGGTAACGTTAGGACGGAATACTGCCGGATGGATTATAAATTTGTCGAACGTCTAACAGGGTTCACAATCGCGATATTTCTCATAAGTATTTCCGCTGTCCCATCCAGGGTTCTTGGTTTTGGAAACCAGTATGCTATTCCACTGGGGCGGGAGGTTAGAGAAAACAGCACATTCCAGAAAAGCTGGTCCCGGAAGTTAGCGACGTACGGATGCGAGCTACAACACCGTCACATTATTCGAGAGGCTCTAGCGAATCGCCCGGGAACCCTACAAAATGTTAGATATTACGTCATCCTTCGGAGTGTCTACTAACATTTATCTGCAGCCTTTAGGGTAAAACTGATCAATCGACCGGCATTCCACTGTACCTTGCAGCTCGCCTTCGATGGAATGGAAAAAGAAACACCTGGAGGGGAAAATAGGATAGAATCGTGTTTAATGCTAATTTAGGCCGTTCCGGCTCGGGGCTAAGGATGATCGTGTCGGTCCAATCCGGTCGGTCTGCTGTGCAGCATCTTCTACAGCGACACGTTTTCCAGGAGTTGTTTAAGTAAAATGGTTTGGAGAATCATTCTACATTCGACCATGAACGTTCGCTACTGATCTAAATTCAGCGAACACTGACCAGTGCACGGTCCAACCAGAACGCAATGCCACCTATTTTGCTGCCATTTTTATACGGTTAGGAGAATGTGCTTTTTCAGCAGGAGAATATGCATCTCCATTACAATAGTGCAACCGCGTGTGGTCTTTAAAGTATTCGTCGACTTCCATGGCCACCTGATCATTACCTTTTTTAGCCTGCGTGGGACTGCGCAGGACGGCGGCTGGATTCTTCTCTACCTAACGATCCCACAGCATTTCCATCGAAGATGATTTTACTCTATCAATCTGATGTCGCAGCCCTCCGTTCTTTCTCCACTATCGATTCTATATCGTCCACTTGTTCAAAACACGAAGGTGCAGTTTTTACTCCCACGAATTACTCTTGCGCTGCTGGAACACTTTCTTCTCGTTTCCTCTTTGTTACCACACTCGTTTTCTTCTGCTCTGACCTAGCACAGAATTTACGACCCTCAAGCAAGATTCGCTTGTTTTTATCTCGTAGCCCGTGTGGAGGAAATCTCAAGGATTTAGAGAATTGCCATAGAGCTGAAACGATTTTCTCAGTGGTACGTTCCCTCAAGATCTTTTTAGTAGCCGAAAATGCTTCAAAAATGACTCAGGAGATCCACCGCCTGCCAACCCCTCTATTGAAAATTGCTGAGCTTTCTGAGGCGAAGTATTTTTCCATGAAAGTTGAACCATATTTTATGTTGTACTAGATACGATGTGGGGAGTTCACTATAACGAAATCATCTAATATTTATTTGCAATGTTTGGGCCCACTAAAACTTGGTTCACTGTAACCGAAATTTCACTATATCCAAGAGCGACAATAAAAAAAGAAAACTTCGAAATGTCTTCATTTTTCTTGAAATGATGGGCTCGATTAAAGTTTCGTTAATATGGCATAGGTAATTACACACTCCGGAATTTGAAAATTGCAAAAGTTCAACTTTTTAACCAGACCAATCCTTTCATATTAAAGCTGGAGATTTCTTATGTAATACATAGTATTCCTCAATATTAGATCTTCAAATAATTTCATTTACACTTTTGGAAATATTAGTAGTTTCCACGAAATTTAGATTTCAATGTAGAGTATCACAGGATAATTGCGAATACACTATTATAAGGCAGTACACGGTAAACCAAGATGGCTCTGTAGATATCTCGCTTGGCAGCGTAGGGAATCAGCAGTACCCGGGTCCTAGCCCAGTCAGAGAATATCTTTGCTTGTTTTTGCCTTTAAACTTTTTAAATATTAAGCACAATTCACTGCATTAACGAGAAGAAAGCCATTTAAACGTTTCAAATTTCAAAAAATAAAGTTTTGTATTTTTATAATTGACGCTCAGTTTGGTTATGAGTTTATAAAAAGATGACTGATGTGTTAACAGGATACCCTAGTAACTTTTATCCATACTACTAGAAAGTATGAACTCTTGTAGCTTCACTCAAATAAAATCCTGGGAAACTTATTTGAAATGAGTAGATTTCGCAAATTTTCTAATTTCAAATCATGCAAATGTAAATAAATAAATAAATAAATAAACAAACAAGATTTTCCAATCCATGCTTTTTTTTAGTATTAACCGGAATGGAGCAATGTTTTCTTAATAAAACAGCATAGGTACGATCTTCATTAAAACTTCTGGAATTTCGAAAATTGGAAAAGTTCAATTGTATTTGAACCGGCCCTACTCCTTCGTTATTTTAGTCAGGGGTTTTGTTTCTTCGTGAAATCTATTCCTCAATATTTAATCTTTAAATGATTTGTTTACACTTTTTGAAAGCATTATCATTCACATATCGTTATGTTTCGACGTTTGAGTATTTTAAGTAATGGTTGACATGTTAGTATGATAGAAGTTACAATATTATAATAGTGTGTCACCGTGCGGAGGAGACAGCGGAGAATGCGTCATGGCGGCAGCGACAAGGCACTTTTTGCCTTTAGAATGGTGATGGTGATGGTGATAAAAGGTCACCGTTACTAACAATTCGAAGAATTTAGGTAAATTAATTGTCATTATTTTGATGTTTTCGATTGTATCACTAATTGGTTGCTTTGTAATTAAATGTTGAGCTTCCGGTAAAGATGGGTTCGTAGGCTTCCGCGGCCGGAGTCAATGTATTCTTGGCTATCCGGGATGAGCCGCGTCTCAGTTAATTGAAGCTGAATGGAAGCTGTTTCAGAAGCTAATTGGACTGACGTTTCGGCCATCTTGCTGTGGCCTTCTTCAGCAGTATAGCTCTGAAGAAGGCCACAGCAAGATGGCCGAAACGTCAGTCCAATTAACTGAGACGCGGCTCATTCCGGTAAAGATATCGAGATGATAGTGAGGGAAACTCTTACACATGCAAAGTCCCCGGTCGCTTGTCAAATCAAATCAAACGGATTTTAAGGCAAAATCACCACGGGTAGAGCTAAAATGAAACTCTCCCGAAAGGAACCGAAAAGATTCGCGACAGGAACCAGAGGCTCCAAGAAAAATGACTCTAGTTCATATACCCGAACCAGGCAGAGGCACTAGGGAACGTCTCAATTACTAAACAGAAAGAACTTAGAAGTAGAATGTGGTGCTCCAATCCAAATCTTTTAGCTGCATATAATACCGTGATTTTCTTTAATACCCGTCACAAAGTTCCTTTCACTATGTCAAACGCATTGAAAGAGTATGCAAGAATACAGAAATTTCTTCCAAACTAATGCCCTTCAGTCATTCTCACACAACTTCCTGAGATATATTGTACGTTCAACAGAACTTTGCTTCTTTTTCATTACGTAAAGAATGAGCTTTGCTGCCTTTTTTCATTGCACTTTTATTTAGTAGTCTCCAATAGTCACCAGAGAGGTCAGGGAGAAAACCTTGAAATGGAAGAAAAAACGCGAACGGAGGGCAGTGGCGGATCCAGGGGCGGGGGGGCATGGATTGCATGGCCTCCCCCAAAACCTCTAGAGTTTTCGTTTGTTACCTTCCTTTACTTGGAAAAATTGATTTAAATATTTATTTGTTAGAATTATGTGATTATTTAAACAACAATATTGTATAGTACCATGTATGTGTTACAAAGACTATAAACAATATAATAACAAATATGTATATTATTTAACGAAATACTATGATCCCCCCCCAAAAAAAAAAGATCGGCTGGATCCACCCTTGCAGAGGGATAGGACGAGAAAGACGGGATTGAGTGATAAGAAAGGATTATATTTACCGCACCTTCCGCCACTAACTCAAAGAAGTTTATCCTCTCGCAAGCACTTGAGGTGCCATAAATATAGCGAGAAACTCAACCGCAGTTTTTACAATGAACGATAAACGAATGACAAGAGCCAGGCTCCCATATGGTGAAACTCTTCGAGGAGAGCAACCTTGTCAGAAAAATCTCCCTTTAATCTCCCAGAGAGCGTACACAAGAATAGTCTCACATTATCTTAGGGAAACGACCGTCTTGTACAAACTAGGTGCTGCCATACCTTTGAACTCGTACCTGGATTCCAGAAGGAGAGCGAAACTATTATGTTCTGAAATGTCATTAAAAATGGTTGAAAATCCTTAATGTGTACCAAAGAACAGAATTTTACCCTTAGACAGGAAATCGCCATATCAAAACCACAAAGACAATGAGCCACATGGAATCCTAATATAGATGAAATGAAAATGGTAATTCAAGGCCCGTAGAACAATTTCTATCAAACTGCTATCGCTTTTCAGAAACAGAAGATTATTTTGGTTCTGAAACATTCACGAATGAGGCCAATAACGTGAAAGGAGGGTTCACCTTACACCTACTTATGTTATTTGAATAGGATACACATTATTTTCAGAAGCTGTCCACAAAGAAGATCACAAAGAGAAACCAACAAGCACTTTTAAAATATAAAAGTGTTGAAATGGTTACGCTAAAGGTTCAACTAACATACAATCCATTCTGAATATAGTGCACTTTCAGTTAGAGTGAACTAAAGTCACTGATCCCAAGCCACATAATAGTTCTTACGCACTAAAATATTTGGCTATACTGAACTCTCAACGCCGGTTATAGTGAACAGAGTAAATGAACTTCCACGAAAGAAAAAAAGCAAGAAAGCACGAAAGAACGAATGAGAGAAAGAAAGAAGGAAAGAAAGAAAAAAGAAAGCACGAATTCACATAACACCAAGTGTTTGCAGGTAGAGGGTCTTGTGGGTTACAGTATTTGTAACATTTATAGTAAATGAAAGGGATTGAATAAAGAGTGCCACAGAGGAAATAGCTTCAGCTCATAAGTGCCTGTTCTCTCCAGCCAGAATGATCGCGGAACACAAGTTGAAAACTGGTGAAATCGAATCTAACTAGGACATCGTTAATGCAGTGAAAGGGTCTTTCGGAACAGAAGAAAACAAGTGCTGACGAATGTAGAATAAAGTTTAAAGACAAAACAAAGATACTGAAATTTTGAATTCATGGCACTTAGGTATTTGAATACACCTCTGAAATAATAAAGCCAGTCAGTTGAAAATCTGTATTACCTTTTAGGATTATCGGATATATGTAGTGAACCAAGAGCATTAATTCCCTTACGTTCACTATAACCAGAGTCGACTGTAATTTCCAATATGATAGAGGCCATCATCAGGAAACCGCCTTTCGGACACCTGTAGGCTTACTTCAGATTTCAACACTTTCCATAGCCTTTTCATTTCGACATTGGATTTGAGAAAGCAAAAAAATTAAAGTTAAACAAGTGGTACTATAACAGCACATTCTCGTATTATTTGTAACAGTTATGTGATATTACAATATTACTACTTGCATCATACTTCACCTATTGCTAGAAAACCTCTCTGCGCCAAACAAGAGCGGGAGATTTGAAAAAATTCGTCCATCTCGCTTTTGAAATTTTTTCATTAAAATTTAATAACAGGCTGTTGTGGGTAAGTGACAACATCCGTTGTTGTTGCAGTGTCGGACAGAAGTCCTAGGGTTCGAGTCCCGACTGTCTTGGATTTTCGACACCAACTATAGAGCTGGGTCGAATCCAGCCACTCTCTGAAGGAGTACTCCAGCGCTCGGTTGCTCTGATCCATAGTTCTCCGTGCGATCTTTGATCAATACCAGGCGAATACCGGCGTAGTATGGAACACGGACCATGCGCGATCTTCCCATCCTCATCCTTATCTTCTCTCCTCGCTCTCTAATACACACAGACTTTCACGTAGTGTACATGCACTACACTACGTACCAAGAGTGTCTGGAGACCAGTCAGGAGCATATAACTTGTCCCGCAAGGAGCAGTGCCCCGCTGGTGGGAAATACCTGGAGAGGGAAACTCGCATGGTGCCGTATCTCACATTGCGGGGAGGAACACCGCCACCTCCCATCTGCGACATTAGCAGTATACTCATGGGAATAAAGATCAAAGTAGTTGACGCGCTCAGGAACACTTAATACTCACTCAATTAAAATAACACTTCAGCCATTAATTTCATGGTATGGTATTTTAGCCTTACATAAAGTTTATAGAAAACGTTCGCCCATCCTGACAGTCCAACAGTAGCACTTCCTATTAGCTGACCACAACGTTAAACCCTTGCTGCATGACGGAGACTTATTATTTATGCGAAGACGAAAGAAAATATTTACACTCGAAAATGGTTGATATTTCGGGCAACTTCGTGAGACGTCATTTGAAGTCTGTTTGATTGTTTGTCCGTCTCTCTGTCTGTCTGTCTGTCTCTGTCTCTCTCTCCCTCTCTCTCTTGTCTCTCTCTCTCTCTCTCTCCCTCTCTCTCTCTCTCTCTCTGTCTGTCTGTCTCTCTCTCTGTAGCGCTACTAATCAGACACTAATCAAACAATAGAATAATAATACAATATGTTTAATGTCAATTCCAGACGATTGATAGTGTAGCACTTTAAACAACGGGCAACGGACTGCGCGAGAACAACATCGTTGAAACTTAAGGATTTTCCTTTTCTGATCGAAAAGTTGCACCATACTTTAAATTAATTGAAGTCATGGGACCACTGAGACGATATTTTGACGGTTTAAATATGTATCTATTATAGTAATTGTTGAAATAGTATAAATAAACTTGGAGTACTTTTATTTACATTTTATAACATCTTGTCGGGGAATCTTAATACACAATCAGGACAACAGAAAATATTATGTAGGTACGCATTTATTACATTGAAAACGAAAATAGACTATTGTTTACGATGATTTACGCTTTGAATAAACAATTACTGAAATTGTCGTTTTTAAGTAACATCAAAATATTACCTTATTGGTTTCATGACAAGTACCGGTATCTCGTCAGTGCAATAGTACAAATTTCACTGCAGCTTTACCGTGGTCAGGGACCTTCATGGATGAGTTGGAAGCACCCCTTCCCTTTCAATTTGAAAAGATCTTTGTATTTAAAAATGGAAAAAAATATTTTACTTTTCTTTGCACTCTCATCTCAAATTGATGTGTCGTTTATCCCAAATTAATTTCTGAATATCAGTATACTCTGGAAGTTACTGTTGGGTCACAGTTCAGAAACTTAACTAAACAGATGTAACCTATTGAGTACCAGGCACCTAATGCGAACTACCCAATCCCAGCAGCTCAGGCCACGTCCACTGTGGAAGTTCTTCCCAAATACTCTCGAGCCACCGCGATGTTCATTTTGAATTACTTACAGCATGGCCATCTTGTACTAAAGTAAAGCAGTGGCGGCTCGTGCTTTGGTTGCACAACCCTCAGATAAACGAAAAATATCTCATAATATCTTAGGAATATACATTTCCTTTTAATGACATTCAATATTCAAGATATTACAGCAATATCGATGTATAAGAAATCTTTTGAAACCAATGAGCGTCCAACTGGCGCTTTTCCCGTCTGGTGTCTTGCCAGATATTGCACCACGCTCTTGGATCTTGGGTGTATTACTGGGTTTACTGCATTTACTCTTTGGCCCTTCGAATTAACACGGGGATCATACGGCCTTTTGGTGATGCAACCCGAAGGGTTGCGCTGTCTAGTTAGCGCAGCGCGGCGACGGAGGGAGTCCTAGGAGAATAATATTCTGTCTTCGTGTGACTCGCTGCAGCGTGATTTTATGAATTTTGCTTGTTATTGAAAGTACACAAGTTCAGCCAACTACTGACGGCATTTAATGTATTATTTATGATGTTTAGAGAATTTGTTTTCATTTGATATTAAATTTATTGATTCAAAATGTACACTTGATTAATTCTTAGTGTTAAGTTGGCTGTTGCCAAAATTATGTTTTGTCAACAAACACTAGGGTACAATGGGGGTAAAGTGAATCTGCGTATGTGAGTGGGAAACTCACATCCTGCATTGATGACAAGGCTTCCGCGGCCCAAGCAGTGAAACGCGTGGCCCTTGAAGATGTGGACATAGAGATAAATTGGCCATGTGGCCGTTGAGTTACAATAGTTGACAGAAACGTCCCTAACAGAAGAAAAGAGGACTCTCAAGGTCACTAAAATGACAAGATCTTAAAAACCAAAAAACGGGACATTGAAACTTTGTCTTGACTAAAAAACGGAACAAAACGGGAAACGGCACATGAACTTTTCGTATTCCTTAATTAAGATTGCTTGGCAAGTCGCGCAGAAACCCTCAGAAGCAGAATGTTGGGATTATTGCATTTGTCGGTAAAGATATCGATAGACATATCAAATAACGCGAAATTTCATTTTCGCTTCCTAGAACCACCACTGATTATCTCCCTTCTTGATTTCAATAGTCTGTGAAACACACTTGTTAAAAGTTACACGAGCACATGATCTACTCGCGCTTACTTTCTTATAAACTAATGCACACCCAACGGAATACCTTATGGAAAATTGAAAATTGTTGACGGCACTTTATGCCGATTAGTCTGTCACAAAAACGGGACATTTTGGCGTCCCGGTTTCCTTTCAAAAAATACGGGACAGGGACACAGAAAAAGGACTGTCCCGGTTAATACGGGATGTCTGGTCACCTTAAGCTCGTCAGTGATTTCATATCGGTTTGAGTCACTTAAAAGCCCGCAAAGTTTAAAACTTGATGAATTTCAATTTTCGCATATCTATTAACAAAAAAATTATACGTTCTGAATTATGTTCGGGCCCATGGATCATCACACTTCGACACAGACCCACAGCTCAACACAACTTCCCTTGGGAATAAAGTCACGCTACCCCACTGACTGTGGTACAAACATTTTGAAATACTAGGAAATTTGCTTTTCACTGAAGAAAAGTTGTATATCCCCGTTTCGGCGATAACTAATGTACCCTAAATTGCTATTTTTTATTAAACTAAAAAATTCAGTATCACATAAGTATGGAAAAAACGAATAAAAATGTTTGCGTCTTCACAACACGCCGCCTTTCAACAAGCGAAAAAAGGCGTGAACGTGGCGGTAAAGAATACCTGTCTTGCCAGAGCTCAGCACACACGCAAAGCTCTGTAGGCGCGTCCACTCGCGGATAACATCGTAACGTTGGGAGAAGGAATCTCAGAATAGGCATCGACCTACAAGGCCAAACAGAGTCCCAAGAATAACCGTTAGTACAATGGATAATCTACGTTTCCAAATTAGCCGAGTAGAAGTTGCCAATGGAGTATCCCTGACCACTTTTTACCGTCTCGAACAGCAATGGTGGAAGCAGGGCGTGGATTAGTGCAGAAGCAGGCTAATTCACACATCATGATCCATTCACACATCATGATTTCCATCTTGGGATACTCAAAAAGCATTTTATCAGTGAAATCTCAACCTTGAATTTTTGCACAAATTCCAATACAACTCCTCTCTATCATGTACAAAGTAAAAATACTTAAAAGGGAAAAGAGTGTTTCTGAAATGCACATTTTTGAGCTTATTTACTGGCTGGGATAACTAGAGGTCTGCCCCCCTCCAGTTACATCCCCGATTTCGTATAGTAGAAACTAATATACATAAAATTTATCTTTAATATTGGGGGTAAAGTGGTAAATACAACACAAAAGAATCTAGTAATATTTGAATTGCAGATATGATGGAAGTTATGCTCTTCCTTAACACTAGGGGATAAAAATCAGAAAAAGTTTTTCCTCTACGTAAATCAGAGATTTCAATCTCAATTTTCATATTTACAAATCAACAGCCCTAGTAATTATGGAAGATGCAATTGAGTTTTACATATTTATGTTGCATCTACTACACAACAGACCTCAATAAACATATTTTTTTCCATTGTGTAATAGATTGTTTTTACGATTTAACAACAAAATCCCTTATTTACCAGAAGAAGAAAAATTCTTATTTCTTACCTCTAAACATTCTGTTGCCTTCACTAAACGATCATAATCCACTGATCCTTGAACTGTTAATAATTCCATCATATAATCTGTTTCTTGTACAGATTGTTGAACTAACTCCAACTGTTGTTCAAAATGTTGCCACATAGTCAATCTATTTTTCAGCAAAGAAAGAAGATGGGCACTCCGAGACTCCAAAGCAGTATGATGGTCTTGAACTTGTGAAATATTTCTTTCCAAATGAACAGGAGATATGGAAAGATGAAGACTCATAGGAAGCGTATGAAGAAGTTGTCGTAAGTCCATTACATCTTGCCATAGAGTAGTGAGTTCATCACAAACTCCCTAAGTAAAATATTTAAATATTAAAAAAATATTAATATTTGTTCTGCAGATATTAAATATAAAAACATTTGTATTACTTTTGTAGTTTTAACTTGGATACTCACTTGACAATTTCTCAGAGCCTGTTCTACTGCATCTTGTCCCTGATTTACACCTTTTTCACATTGATCTAAAACATTAGAAGCACGTTCATAGCTTCGGCGAATTCTATTCAAACCTTTTTGAATAGCATTGATTTTTTCACGCAGCAGAATTGCCCCTTCTAACTCTTCCTTTATTTGTAACTCAATATTTCCTGCTCCACACAATAAAATGCCAACTTTCTCTGTTTCATCAACTGACAGAAGACCCAGTCGACTTAGCTCTTCTTGTATGTGTTCAACACCTCCAAGCATTACCTACAAACATGGAAACAAAAATTTTATAATGTCATCCTTCCATAAAGACATAAGAAAAAGATGTTTTAACGTAAATATTTCTCTTTGTAAATTCTTTCTAAATCAGTCTTGTTTTAATCATATTTATTTTCTTAACAATATCAAATATTTTTATGCAATCTTGCTTATAAAATATCACTTACACTTTGGCAATATATTATGCAATTATCGCAACAATAATGAAATTGAAACTTAACGCATACAATTATATAGAATTTGTTTATATATTTAAACCCTTCAATCAGTACAATATCAGTGTGATATATCTCAAAACTCGTAACATTTCTTTTAATGGCTGAACGCTTTTAATGAGGCGATGCTTTGTTTCATTGTTGCTTAACTTCACTTCTTTTGACTGATGTCTAGCTGAATGCATAAATAAGATATGAGTAATTTGTGTCATGTGACAAATAGCATACCTATATACATAACATTAACATGTTCACTGTTCTATGAGCAATATGAGATTCACAAAATGTAACAGTTGATGGATTTAATACGTCTGTTAACCACATGTGGGTCACAAACATTTACAACTTCTATGGCAAATATTTCCATGGAACTTGCTGTAGCTGCACAGATTTTGATTTGGACTTGCAGGGACAGTCATAGAATTTTGAAATACACCCAGACATGTGAAAATTTTTTTAAATTTTGACAAAAATTACAATAAAATTATTATTATCAAGTCATTTGGATGTGCAGATATATTTTGATGCTTTTATAGAGAATATGTTAAATTTCATTAAAATTCAGCTCAAAGAAAAATGTTTTACTTAGGACATGATAGCCTTTCCTGTCAATTGGAAATTAATTGGCAATACACAAGCAGAGGGAAGTCCTAAAGAAGCTAGGTTAAAAATATTTCATTTCGACTTGTGCAATACAAAATGGGTCAATAAAGGTAATTTATGCCTTCTGATAGACTTTATATGATTCAAAACTTTAGTCAACTGGACAGGAAGAGAAAGAACATATATCTACCAAAACACAGTCAGTGCTTGATATCTTGAGTTTCGTGTCACTTGAAAAATTGTGCAAGATGTTACATTTTTTTAAAGGTATAAACA
Organism: Gryllus longicercus; assembly: GCA_038098605.1. Taxonomy (NCBI): domain Eukaryota; kingdom Metazoa; phylum Arthropoda; class Insecta; order Orthoptera; family Gryllidae; genus Gryllus; species Gryllus longicercus. The sequence continues at coordinate 298,328 of JAZDUA010000661.1, forward strand.
ATACATTTACCAACAGCATCATGTTAGCAACATGTTCATGGTATTTGTTTCAAATGGATCATTCTTTGGGTTATTGGAAATCATAATCATTATATTATTATGTTTTGCATCAAAATTCTGAATACTGTATTTATTACGTTTTTATATTGAAGACCCCAGGTTATATTAAATAATGTAGTATATTTTGTGCTCATACTATATGAGGATATATGTTATCTCCATCCATGCATTGTTACATGATGTATTGTTATTTTTAATTTTGTTGCGTTACACTATCCTTATGACATGCTCCTACACTCCCCCTACCCTCTTTACCCCAAATTATCAAGGATGTCCAGGATTGTAGTATTTTTACATTATTGCATTAAATTCTTTATCTTAATTTTAATCTGCATTTACCTGCATTCGCTGAATATACAGTTCCAATTCTTCCTCTTTTTTGATAACTCTATGAGTATCGTTCAGTGCTGACTGAAGCTCTTGAAGTTCTTTTTGCAGTGCTGCTAACTTATCTTTAACTGGGACTTCTTGATTGCTTAAAATTTCTAAGATTGCAGTTTGAATATTCTGTATTTGAGAGGACACATTCCACCATCTTTCCTCCAACTTTGCATTAAGCTGACATTGCAAATTCTCATCAGCAACAGGAATGATTTTCATTGCTGCATTGAAATTACTACTGGCTTCATTTCGTATGTTATTGTGAACTTCATACTGTGCTTTCAATTCCTAGAAAACAAATTCAAGAGGATAATATTTGCAATCACAACTTTCTTGTATATAATGTTCACAAATTAGAAGTTCAATTACAAATATAACAATTTTAATAGTAATAGGACTATATAAAAAAATAAGGTAATCAAAATGTATCTAAAAAATGTCATTCCTTGGAGATCAGTCATTATCAACACATACTACTAATGACTTATCATAAATTCAATATTTTGTTTCATTGTACATACCCAAAAGTGTTTCATATTGGTCCCTGGATGTTGATCTTCAGATGATATATTAGCTAATTCTTTTTCAGCATATATCATCCACTGAAATAATTTTTCTGTTAATGTCACATAGTTCCTCCACGTATCTCTAAATGATAGAAGGCAGTGCAGATTCTTATTAATGTCTTCCTGCAATTTGGCAATAACTTCTAGATGTTCATCATAACGTGCTTCCAATCCTGGACATAGTACTAGTTCTTGGAGTCGTCTTGCCACTTCAATAAGTTGAGCACAGTGACCATGATGAACAGCCACATCAGCAGAAAGAGACTGTAGGAATAAAAAAAGGCACATTATTTAACTTTTTCGCTAAGTTTTTAGCCAAAAAGTCCAGAATTCTATTAAAAATAAACACAATTATCAAAATGATGAATAAAAATTATCAAATGAACGTCAAGAAGTTATCAAGAACGTTATCCCAAAAGCATTAAAAGAAATTTATTTTGTACATAGCTGATAGCAATGTATTTGAAAATATTACAGTTTTAATACCTACCTGATAGAGAGAAATATATTGGTTATATTCTGAAGAAGTCACACTTTGAAGATCTGGCACTCTTTGATGAGCAACTTGCAGCCAATTTCTCTCTTCTTTCATGCCCTGTTCCAGCACAGTCCATCGTGAAGCTGCAAGAGCCATTTGTTGAGCACGTCCTGCAGCTTTGTCCAATATCCCAGAAGCGCGAGTGTGTAATTGTTGATGAAGACCTGAATGTTTGTTACGAGTTTCTGTATCGAGATTTCCTTCCAGCGATTCCAGTATACAGCGACAATGACTCAAATTGACAAAAAACTTTCGATGCTTTTGCATTTCCTCCTGTAAGTGTTCAAGACTAGAAACAACAATTGAACTTTCCACTAGCGCATCAGCAACATCGACTATCTGGGCAAACTCTTTTAAAGTCTGTTCATATTCATCGGCTAGGGCAATTAATTGCAATTGTCGATCTCGTTCTAACTTTACAGAATGCTCTATTGATCGGGTGGTTTCATAAGCACTATAGAGTTCAGGAGGAATTTCATGTCCAGGAAAATCACATAACAGAGCCCAAGCATTATTCATCAGTTGGATTGTTTTCTGTTGGTGTGAATGGTTAGTTGATTCAATATGATCCAGCAGCTCTAATTTTCTATGAACATATAAATCTGTCTCCACAAGTTGGTCTAAGTGTTCTTTCAATTCTTCTATTAAAACACTTACATTATTGACACCATTGAGGAATTCTTCCCAGCGATTCAAGTCTTTGGTAGCTTGTTGTTCTTTCTCATCTGTCACTTCTTTCATTGCCTCCACTTGATTCTGTAAACTTGATATACACTGTTTCATATTACTTGCATCATCACCATCAAACATTGTGTAGACATTTTCCATAACTGAATTCAAACCTTCAACTTTCTCACCTACGTTGATGATTTCTTGTTTTAAATTTCCCAACTCTGTAATATGGTCTTTTGTAGGAGCTGTTCTAAGTTGACAATTAAGCAACACATGATATTCAATACTTTCCAACCAAGTGGATACTGTTTCCACAATAGTTATAACTGATCGTTGAATAACAGCTTTGTCCTTTGAATCAACTGCGTCTCTTAATGTAATGATATCGTCCTGAAAAGCACTATTCTTTTGTTCAAAGGATTCATCAGCTACAATTTGTTGCAGAGTTGCCAAGTACAGAACTCCAGATAAATGGGTAGTATGTCGTTCTTTTTGTAATTTACGAACACGATCAGCAACAAGACACTGCATCTGTTTCCACTCATTTTCTTTTGGGTAACATATTTCTTTTCGGTAGCACTCTTCTGCAGTAATCAAATCTGATTTTTCTGTACTTTGTTCTGAAGAAATTATTTCAAAATTTCTTGACACATTGTCAGATAAAGTTTCAGGAACCTGTATGTTAATTTCATTCCCATTCTTTGTTGATTGGGTCTCAATGATGAGATCAACTTTTTGTATATCATCATCAATATTTGTTGAGTGAGGTTCAACTTTTAAAGGAATGTCTTCTTCCTTCATAACTGAATCAGGAACAGATGCTACTACAGAATCTTCAATCTTATAAACGACATTATCTGCTTCAATCACAATAGGCTTATCTTGTTTAAGGGAGATTTCTTCATTATCTTTTAGTGACATAACTAATTCTTGAACATCTTGTCTTTCAAACCTTTCACTAGCATTTTCAGATTTTGTATCGTCATGAATGTGCACCTGACTATATGGATCCTTTCCATCCAAAGACTTACTAACAATCTCTTCAGCATCATCATCAACAGTTCTCTTTGGAGTTAGAAGTTCCTTCGCATCTGGTACATGTTCAGAAGGTTGAGGTTTCAAATCATTTATTTCACGACCTGAAGAATGTCTAATGTCCACAAATCGCTCTACATCAGCAACTGACAACTTTTCAGTTGTCTCAGGCTTTTTATTAGCAGAACCCTTGTCATTCCTTTTCGATTTCTTTTTGTGTCTTTTCTTCAATGATTTATCAGCATGAGTTGGTTCTCTGTCATCTTGTGGAGCAGGTGATGATTGTTTGTTCACAGTTTTTTGAGCTACTAATGTAGTCCTTTCAGTTGGGAAGACAATTGATGCTTGTATATTTACTTCTAATTGCTCTTCAGATGATGATTCATTTCTTTCTTGTTTATCAGCATCCTTTTCTCTCTCAGTTTGTGGCTCTTTGGGTGAAGTGGCAAATTCAGGATGTAGAGGCTGTTCAGATGTCGAAGGTTCTTTATTTGTTTGAACACTGGAATCAATGAAAGTACTAGGCTGAAGATTAGTCTGAGTAGAACCTTCAACAGACGGAATCAGTTCACTAACTGTTGTCTGGATACAACTGTCTGATCCAGGCATTGTACCAGAACCTGACTGAATTGTCTGACTGATAGTGTCAGTGGTTTCTGTTACAGGAAGTTTTGCTATGTCCGTTTGCATAGACATTTCTACTGATGGAGTAAGTTCATCCTTATTTGTTTGAATATCCACAGTAATGCCCTCAGATGGCAATACTATATCTGCTTGAGTTGATATATTTCCTGTATTACTAGTTTCAGTTTGAATTGATGCATTTATAGTTTCCATTTGAAATGAATCCATTGGAGAAGTCTGCATATAGCTATCTGCAGATATTACTGTCTCAGAGTTGGTTTGCATGCTCACTGTTGCTGTAGGCATTCTCTCAGTATCTTTGAAACCATCTGGTGAAGTTTGACTTTCACATGATATTGTTGGCATATCTGTGGTTTGCATAGAACTATGAACAGTTTCTGTCACAGAACTAACAGTTACACCACCAATGGCTAGAGGGGCTTCTTCGGTTTTTTCAATGTAGGGTACATGATCTTGTAATTCAGGTGAAATTTGCTCTTCATGAACACTATTTGAATCTTCAGGCTGTATGTTTGTAGGCGCTGGTACTTCAGGGACAGGAGATGTTTGAACAAAACTGTCAAGGGTTTCATTAGTGTCGATAACAGTCTGTAAAGAAACATCAGCAACATCAGAAATAATTTGTTCTATAGGGGAAGTCTGCATATAACCCTCTTCAGTTTCAGTAGTAACTTGAGTGGCACTGTGTGTTATTTCACTCTCTTGTTTTTCAGGTACAGATTCAGGAGAAGAGACCTGAGTAGCACAGGTTTGAAAATCTTGTATTTTAAATTCAGGAGATAATGTTTGCATTCCCATATCAAATGTTTCTGGTGCAGGTGATGTCTGCGTATCAATTTCAGAAATAAAATCATTGCTCTGAATTTCTTTAGGAGAAGGCTCAGGGGAAATTGTCTGCACAGTTTCTACAGCCACTGACACCGTGGCCTGTACTGAAGAGTCTGTCATCACAATTTGGGGAACAACCTCAGGATGGAGACAAATATCCAAAATTTCATTATGTTCCTCAGCTGTTTCTGTTTGACTCATAATTTCCTCCACATTATCCTGTTCTTTCAAATTTTCAGTTTCATCATTTGTCAATATTGTTTCTTCATCAGGATCGTCAATATATTTTGCTGAAATTGTGGCTGTTGTAGTTTGTAAAGCTTGTTGATAATCTGTTTGTACATTTTCCTCTTTATCTGTTGTGATTATACTTTCAACCCTTGATGATGTCATGGTTGTTAGTTCATGGATGTCATCTTGAACCTGCGGTTCTTTTACAGTCTGTGGTACCTCACTCATCTGTTTTGCTCTCTTCTTTCTTCTCTTTTTCTTTTTTTCAGGGATAGATACTTCAGATGAAATATCTTCAGGATCATAACCTGTTTCTTGTGAGTGTGTACTATCAAACTCCATCGGTGACTGTACACAGGATGTATCTAAAAATACTATTTCCAGTTCTGTAGGTTTGGTAGTATCTGAAGAATTTTTATCACCCTCAGTTGATACAATTATTTCTGTAGATTCAGCTAAAGAAGTTTCTATAGATATATCATCAGTGTCTGGTAATGCAGTGGATTCTTTTACCCGTGATAATTCTGGATATTCATCATCAGGGTGTTCTTCACAGACATTTTCAGGAGTCACTGGCTCATTTGCTATGTCAGTGTCTTTAGTAAGAGGAGATCCTGAAAACAACATCTGACTACCTGCTTGAAGTAACTTTTCACCTTCACATGGTTCTATGTTATTATCATTAATCACCTGAAGGCTTGAGAGCTTCATGACATCTTCAGAGGAATCAGGTACTCCCTCAGATTCCTCATACACAGTAATTTCAGATTCTTTTACAGAACTGTTTTCTGCTGGTATGTCAGAAATATTTAGACAAGTTGAACTTATTTCAGTCACAGCTAACCCAATACCCATGTGAACAATTTTTTCTTGTTTTTCTTCTTCAGGTACATATTCAGGAAGGTCTTCTTCCTTGACATGCAGCTTTTCATCAACTGACCTTGTGAGAGGTTCATCAGGGGTCGACTGAAACTGATATTCTTCAATTGTTCCCTTCTCTGGAGATGAGTCCAGTTCAACAGTTTCTCTACCACTTAATTTCAGATCCATATCTTGAGGGTCAGACAGTTCTTTTTGTTTTGATGTATCTTTTTCAGGCATTGTGAATTTAACTTCTGGTGAAATTTCTGAAGGTTTGTCTTTAGGAGGGGAGTGATCTTTGCTTAAATGTTTATCATCAATCACATGAACTTCAGTATCACCAGAATGAGAAGTCTTCAACACAATCCTCTTCCTTCTTTCAGCTTCTACTATTACTTCAGTGCTCATTTCATCAGGATCTCTAACAAGTTGAAGTATAGGTTTATCTTTAGACTTTTTCCCCTTAAATTTTACTTCTACCATTAAATTATCATCACTATCATCAAAAATCTCTTTATGTCTATCACCCTCAACAGCAGATATGTCCAAGCGTTCAGAAGGATGTCCAGTAGCTATTTCAACTACTTCCTCGTGATCATCAAATTTCTTCAGAATTTTAATTTTTTCTCTATGTTGTTCATATGGAATATTTTCAGTCATTTGAGCACTTGTTGTAGTCAATGCCATTGTTTGAACCTGTGAATCCACTGGTTGATGGAACTCCACTGCCACATCCTTAGTAGAAACTGGAAGAATAGATGGGGGCGGTTCCCTAAGGCTATCTCCGGTTTGAGAAGCAACATGAAATGCAATCTTGTCTTCCTGTATTTTCTTTACAGCTGGTTCTTGCTCTTCCTCAATACTTGGTAGTGACACTTCCTCATCAGCAATTGGTGAAGCATTTGAATCAATTGTGTTATCTCTTTCATCATGTACTGAAACAACTAATCCCTGTGGTGATAAGAGCAACGGTTCGACATCTTCAACCTGAGGTTGCTTTTCAACAACTTCAGGGCTTTTTTCTGGAACTGGAAGAGCACCCGGAATTGATGCAGAATGACACTCCTGTTCATTAATGGAATGTAGCTTTTGATAACCAGATGATTTCTCCTCTTTCATTTCCACAGTTTCAGCTCTTTTTGTTTTCTCTGGTTCCTGAAATAAAAAGGTTTTAATTAATTTAATTACATTACTATTACAAAATTTGTCTATCATTTTAAGAGTGAATTAAAATTAATGTACATATAATCTTTTTTTGAGTGTCATAATAAAAAATATAAATTTTAATAAGATCATAGTTAAAGATAATAGATACATAGTTTTACACTGACTAAATTAATTTACAAAATAATTTCAAGTATTATTTGAAGCATTTGGGTGTAATAAACGGTGTCTGATATTTTCCATTTAACAGGAAAATGCAATATACCATTGTTTACACAAAACAAGCTGTATATGCAATAATGTATAAATGAATTAACTTTGCTATTTGTTGTCTGTACTTGAAAGCCATTTGGAATATAAATGCGGCTGTTAACACACCATTATTTACACCCAAATGGCTCATTTGATACAATATTTGACACTGAATAATCATCTGTATACAAAGTAAAGAGAGATTTTCAGATTCTCAAAGCATCCGAGAGCAACAAATCTTTTAGGAAAATAAAAACTATTAAAAACTAAAAATGTGAGGCCCAAAACAACTCTTCATGTAACCTTATATTTAAACATGAATGGATTGAACTTCCAAGAAGCTAGAAACAGTGCTGCATGTGATCATGTCAGTCAAAATATATTACTAATATGATTAAATAATACAAAAATATTACTAAATATGACCATCAAATGCCTTTAAAAAAGGCTGAAAACATGACAATTTCTTTACTGTTAAGCTCTGAGTATTATCTCAAATCTGTGCATGTTGTGGAAAATGTACAATACTTTCCATGTACCCTTTATTTCTTTTTTTGTTTTTGGTCACAATTTGTATGTGGTAATATAATATCTAACTCATTATGATGTAAAATCTGGTATTATGATATCAAATCTGCTCCGGTACACATTTGATTTGTATATCTGCATACAATTAATTTGAAGGACTTCTAGAGTATTGTGACTGTACACTGACATGTTATTTTTTTTGTGATACTGGCATAAAAGAAAATAGTAAATATTATTCTAAATTACTTATTTCAAATTATTCTCTGAATGTAGCTTTCAGATATCTGAATAAAATTAATTTTGAAACTTATTTGCTCAAGGATGAAACAGTGCACCATTTGATGATGATGATTATGACTTATTACAACTTTCCAACTATTGTTTAAAATGTGTTTCAATTGCAATTCATGTGGTGGCTTTGTTAATTCTGGATATCCATGGGCATGATTTGAGATAGAGAGTAGAATAGGTGAATTAAAAGTATCTACAGTCAATTGATTTCATGATAGATCATTACATTGAAAGGTGTTGGAGTCAGTGGTCATTTCTCAGGGGGAAGGAAGGAAGGAACATCCTCCTCGCATATTCTCATCTTCTTCTGAATAACAATTATCAAATAATATATTTAATACGATGTTGAGGGAAAATATATAATTTTCGAGTTGATATCTACAAGGGAATTTATATTGGTTGGGTTTTAAACTACATGTGCATTTAAGCTATGTAAAAACAATCAAATTCTATCGAAGTCACTTTAAGGAGGATCTCTCAACCTTTCCTCCTCTTGTGTGTTACTAGGGAGTTTTTGCACAGCAAAGCTTTATAGCAATCAACAGCGGTATCGATCTTCTGCACATGTGCAGTTCAAGTTTCGCATCACTCACAAAAGTTTGCATTAATACCGAGAAGGCCTTTCGTTATCCTTATCATAATAACAATATAAAAAAGGGAAGAAACATTTCAATATTATTAAATGATAAAATACTAAATGGCTATCAATTTTTACTCTATAATTAAGGGTTTTTAAGTGGATAAAATCCAAAAATTATTTATAAGATTGAAAAAAAATGCATGTGTTAAGATTTTCAAAATTTTGAAAACTGCCTCAAAAAATACCAAAATTTGCTTGTTTAAGAAGAATAACATTTTTGGCGTTTTGAGTATGTTTGGGAGCTAGTTTTACCATCAGCTATCAGCCACATTTTTGAGTTATTATTTTGGGAGTGTGTAGTTTAGTAGCAGCTCTTTGGGATAGGCAAAGTAGGCATTGTCTACGTGAATGAATATGTCCAGGTTTAATAAATTTTTCACAAACTAAAATTTATTTGACACGTTTTGTACATAATTTTCATCATCAACCTGTTCTTCATGCACATCTCTAAATAGGCATGTTCAGAGGTTGCCTTGCTTTGCATCACATTCTGCAAAAAGATCCCATAATAATCATGCAATAGTAGTGCCATGGAACAATCTAATCCAGTTGGCAAGTACAACTTACCTGGAAAATGTTATAAAAACCTTTTCTTTGGGTATGTGTATGTATCCACGCACTAGTTCAAACCTGAAGTTTTTGACCTCCCAGACCCTGTACTAAGTCCAGAAGGCTTAAGAAAATGGAATTTTTCTGACTGTTTTCCCTATGTCCTGAAGAAAAATTATTCCAACCAATTTTAAAGAGGATAAAATTTCCTAGAACTTTTGGATTAACATTTCTTTTGAAACCAATTTATAAATGATTAATAGCTTTTCAAAAAAGCAATTTTTTCATTCGGCCACAATGGTGCAAAAACACACATGTTCATGAAATTATAATCAACTTATAATACATATAATTATTATAACATGTAATACTATTAAAATTATTTCACCATATGTGTAAACATTGCCTCACAAATGTACCCATTAGCAAAAATATTAATATGTAAACAAATATATGTATGTGTGTATGTATGTGTGTATGTATGTGTTCATGTTCCAGTCTAACTTTGCAATGCGGGAACAATTTCATATTAACAAAACTTGGCATACATTATTACTGGGGAATTACAATGGAGAAAAGAACATTATGGAGGTAAGACAACCCAAGAGGCAGGGTTGATAAGGAAGTGGCATTTACAAACGAATTTCAGTATTTACTATTATGACTTTTCTGACAAGCACTGTTAACAGTAAATTATTCCAATGTTTAAGGAAAAAGTTGAAAGGCAATATTTTTTTTATGGATTTTGAATCATGGTCGCCACCAGCCAGACCCCACCACCGGATATGAATATTCAAACTACAACTTTTTTGTTCTGATCTGTTTCCGGAGCTGTAGTTTTATTTGTGTTATGTTTAGGAAAAAAAAAGTTTTATACAAAATTTGGAAAGATTATTCCCTTTAAAATTGGATGTTTTTATTAATCAGGAAAGCTGTAAAATTTGTGCACAACAAAATTTAATCTGACATTGCTTATTAAAATATAATGAAGATTTAACTGAAAACAAAGTTAAAAAATAGGAACAATGAACAAAACTAATCCTGATTGCCTGGGGTCATCTAAAAGAGTATCCATAGTTCACCACAGAAGGGTAAGGGAAGAAGAGGGAGGCCCTACGCCCATGACGCGTTGACTGCCTCTCCACATGTGAAATATGAGAAAAGATGTAAGAAAAGCTAGGAGGGCATCGGGGTCATCTAGGGCAAGAAATAGCTCGATAAATGTTGTGCAAATGTTTGTTTTGTCTGAAAGAATCTGATAGTGGTACAATCATTTAATTTTTCTTATTTTAAGATTTACAAAATTGTGATTATGGAAACAAACAAAACATCAAAAACATGAATAATGAGCACAAAACATCAATGGTAAAAAAACATAAGTGATATATCGATGTTTAAAACACCGACTGGCCCAAAAACATCGACATTAATGTTGCATCCCCAGCTCTTGTGTGTGTGATTAATCCAGGAGGGGTGGGAGAATTTGGACCCTAGGTTTTATTTTTTAATGTAGTTTTTTATGAGAATATTGTATACTCTTATGGTTATCAGTACCTTTCGCCTACTCTCTTATCTGCTAAATCCATTACTATTAATATGATTATTGTGTAAAAATGTACTGCAGAACTTAACACATTCAGTGTCAAATTAACATTTAAAAACACTAATGTTTATGAACTTGTTTTGCATTACATGAATGGGAAACAATTATAATTTTATGCATCAAGTAGTTGAATTTTTTATAAAAATAATTTTAAAAAATACTCTATTCATGAAGTTAACGACAAAACTGTCATTTAAATACAGAATTACATTAATTCCTGATGTTACAAGACATGTAAGCAATTGAAGTAACTCTGGGGTCCGTTTTCAACCACGCGACCCGTTACGTTCGTGGGCAAGACGCGACCTATCCCGGTTTAAGCGTTCCCTAGAGCAGAGTTAAGGTGATTAGAGAGATAAGTGTTATGTTTAACATGACTTTTTTACGGTATTTATCGAAAGATGGGAGGTTCTTCTATGTTCTGTTAAAGTTTGAATCGATTTTACCGTCTAGTTTTCGCGTAACGAGTCCGTTAAGTTTGCTGTTTTAACATGGGTTCTTATGGTGACCTGACATTTTAAAATTGTGAGAAAATTAACTGTTGAACATGTTTTTAAAAACTCTTCTTTTGGTAGCCAACATCTTGAAGAATCAATATGCGCAATTTGAAGATAATCTACCGTTTCAAATAGGAGAATTTAGCAAAATTATAAGCCTAAGTCAGTCCAAAGGGAGACGTTCGCGCGCTTTCTAGAGGTCGGGACTGTGACGCGCATCTCGGCAACACCGCGCGCGCAACGCGCTTCATTGAAATCGAGTGACAAGACCCAAGAGTTCGTACATTCCTCTAGATCTTCTGGGATCAAATTAAAATACCCTCACTCCGGGAGAACATTGCGTTTGATGATAACCAGATATTCAGAAAAACTGGAATTTGATGGATATAATGGTTAGTGTGATCTGAATGAAAATCTTAATTCAATTAATATTCCCAACGACTCACTTTGATACTATTCCCTACGAGAAAACGGGTGATCTCAGGAAACGGGGGATTCAGTACAGTATTATTTTGTATTGTGCCGTATGTCAGTTTCTTGCTCCTGAACAATGATTTTTTATTCAATTATTCGAAAATTATTCATATTCTCTTTTTTATTACGGAAATACACAGTGGATTGTCACAGTCTTTTCCACCACAGTTTCTTACACAGGACTCAAAGTAACAATCTTTAGCTTTGATCAGCACCTCAATCTGTAGAGCTACTGAGTGGGCATTCAATTCAGAACAAAATGTACTTTTTAGTGGCTTTAAATGAGTCGCAATGATAAAATATTGTTTTGCTGGTGTTCATATCAACCATGCACAGGTGCATGCAGAGCTGGATTTCCTCCTAGCAAAATTAGGCTTGGGACTCCCATCGTGTGTTCGAATTTTTTTAAAATAAATATTAAACACTTCATTTTTTTTATCTGAATAATCATAAATCAAATAGTTAACTGAACGTTTGATTTTAAAAATAAATTGAATGGAACAATAAGAAACAAAAGATGTAAATGAGAAATTTAAAAAGCAATTTCTACTTTGTAAGTAATTTGTTAATTTACATCTGTTTTGGAACAATGATTTATTCTATCATAATTAGTTTTTTGTAGTTTTAAAGATCTTTCTGAAGGAGTGCCCAGTATCATTTTGTGCTTGAAAGCCTCCAGTATCTAAATCCACCCATGGGCAAATTTAATAATTACATTTTATTGAAATTGTACGAGGAATGATGTATTCAGCCTTTGGTAGTTTGAGGATTTAAATAGAAACCCCTTTTCTCTTCAGCACTTCATTTTATCTAATTGTTTGCATTTCCTGAGCAGTAGTAGCATTTTGAATGGTTCTCGTGTCTTATTTTCAAAACATTTAAACCTCTTTTCATTTTGAGTGTAACATTAAGACAAACAATTACAAAAGATTATGCCACTTGCAAATCTCTTTTGAAGATTTTATCTCCAACAAGGTTATAATTTTATTATTGAAGGTCTCAATAATACAGCTCTCAGAATTATATGTTGCAGTAATTTCATTTTATCAGCTTTAGTTCGATATGTACGTTACACAATAATCTGCATCCAAACATGATATAACATTACACTGACCACGAGCAGATGGCTACTATGAATTATACAATCGCACTGCTGGAAATAATATGGCACATTGCAATTGTAGTAAATTAAATACATGTATAGTTGTAAAATTTCAATTAAAACTATTGAAACATAAAAAATTGATCATGCAGTTTAATTAACTAAGCAAAAATAAAATAGCGGAATAACAGTAAAGAATAAAAAAAAAAAAATTGTAATAAGGATAATAAGGAGCAGTAGGAGTCAATGATTACAATTTCTGTCAAGTTAAATATAAAGCTTTATATAATTGTTAATGATGATGTTTTGAAATGTAATTCAACACTGCCTTTGCTTAAATATTCTGCACTTTATTGCTACATGTTTATACATTGAACTGCACTTCACTACTGAGCTCCATCTGCACTCTGAACAAAAAGACACTCGCCACAGATGGCGCTGTTGGATCAGTTTTCAGTCTTACCAACATAAATAACAAAAATGCTCTGTGATTACTAACAATAATGTTGGAGAGAACCAAACTGTTGATCTTGTTGCAATCGAATAATTTAAGGTTTGTCCTACCATTGGCTCAGGTAATTCAAGAAATAAAAATTAGTGAGAAACAAACATTGAAAAATATTTGAAACCTTTTTATTGCGGTACTGTTCACGTAATATTGGGAAAATTATTTCGTTTTCTCTCAAATTCCGCTTTGAAAATAAGCCTTCCGCCAATTCGCTTAGATTGTGATATTTACCGCGTGCCGACCACGCAACGAACAGTATTCAAAGTAATTCAAAACAACGAAAGAAGAAGCATGAGCCCTAAGCAGTCATGCCAATCTCAAGGACATTACGGCGTTGCCCAATTTACTACTTTCCGCTCCACTCAAACATGGAATTTTTTGCCATTATTAGCGATTACTGTACAAAAACATATAGATAATGTGTCTATAATGTTACATTTTATGAGTTTGCTCGTACTAGTGCTTTTTTATGTTCAATCTTATGCTTCAATTTTTCATTCCGTTGCCACGTGATCTGTTGATACTAGTTAAGAACAACGGTAGCTCTTTTGTGGTATTAAAATATATTTATTTTACATCAATGAAACAAAATTAATTCGAATAATTAAATAAAACTCAACATAAAAGTCCCTATTTTGTTTATGTAGGTCTCACAATACCCACTTATCTCGCAAATAAATAATTTTGAACGTAATATGGACTCTCTATCTACTAGGGAATATCTCGCTCTAAGCAACTTAGGTTTTTGATTATATTGTGCGGTAGCGGAGGTTTGTGTTACTAGACACGTTTGTTATTTGCTTTGATATTCGTTTCATTTCGGTTTCTTTCGGTACTGGCTGCGCATCTCGTTAGCAAATTCGATTTAAAGAACCACTATTCTATCTGTCACTAATACCTTTTTTTAAAAAAAAATGTTCGAAGTAAATATTATCATGACCTTAGTGATTATGTGAAGGTGCTAGATTATAATGCGGAAAAAAAATCCGCCGCCTAATTATTTAGGTATTTCAATTTAAAAGAGTAAAATATACAAGCTTCAACAACGTAGCAGATAGCCAAACATACAATTACATAAATAAAACGTAAATAAAATATTTAATACATAGTCGAATGTATACGTAAACGAACAATACAATTTTCAACAAAGTTCAATAATTTAACAATCACTACACGTACTTACGAGCACTAAAATCAGTTTGGAAATCGCATACATATAGTATACGATTAAATTAATGTGAATTGGAAAAATTGGAAAATTTTCAACCACTGTCGATCCATCAATGAAACTTTCTTTAAATTGCCAAAGCGTCACTCACGGATTTCCATGACGGGGCTTATCCATACTGTAATGCAGGTGTTATTATACAATATTGAACACTATTAATAGAAGTCATTCTCTCTAATTATTAGTCATAAACAATCCAAGCACAAAATACAATACGCTTAATCCCTACAAGTCTGTAAGACGGCGTTGCCAGTCGCTACAATGAGTAAAATGTCATTATTACACATTGACTTGAAGTCGTTACAGAATAAGCAATTAAAGATTCCGTGCTCGTTTCAATCAGTCCGAATCGTAGAGGCGACAACAATGTGAAATGAAATGGTTCAAATTTTTAATAAGATATAATTATTTATTTGAAATTTTGCCGCCCCCTAAATCTGCCGCCCCCACTACGCTACGCCACTGATTTGGATCCATGTACCCTTTCATTTGATTTGAAAAGCCATGTACACTAAACATAGAATACAGAGCATACTATACACATACAGTACATGGATACAGTATATATGGATCTTGGGTTGAATATCGTGGTGGCGAGAAAATCGCCCGAGCTTATGGAATTACTCCTTACAAATGTGACGCAATCAATGCGACAATTGTTTTGAGAAAATGGAGTAAATTTACAACAACAACAACAACAAAATAGATTCAGAGGGGAGGAATGGATACCGTGCACCCACCCCTCCAGTTCCGCCACGTTTTCGTTATGTTTTCTCTTCCTTGTAAACATTTGTTCATGAGCAAAGGGTAGACCAAACTTTTTGAGGGGCGTGTGAAAGTATCCCAACATTCGGGAGCAAGAAAAGTTCAGTTGTGAGAGGGGTAGGGTGATTGCTATGCTGACATTCGTTCTTTACCTTCGTAACAAGGAATTCATTGCTCTCTGAGACACGTGTGAAAATTTATCAAAGCGATCCGACCCTTCTGATAATGCCTTGAGAACACCAATCGTACGATGAACTTGCGTCAGCGATATTCTGATTATTCATAAATTTTAAAGTTTATAAGACGAAATGAAAATGTGAATAATTCTGTCAAATGAAACACTATCAATTGATAACAAAACAAGCGGGCATCACTCGACAGAGATCAACTGCGTACGTAACGATACGTAAGCGGGAAATAACCAGCAATACGCATGGTAAATGATTACGTAGAAAGGGATTTCATTCTGAAAAACAAAACTCCCAAAAAACGTTTACAAATTATAGTGCGTTTTTTCACATACCGATCTAGTGAATCAGCTTCTACCAATTTCTTCGTAAGAGCGAGTTGGCAGTTATAAATTCTCAGAGATCATTTCATCAATAACGCTTTTTAACAGACTGTTTACTTTCCGTCTCCAAGTAACGCACGTTGCGTGTGCACGAAAAATACATTTTATCATACATACAGCTCTCAAAATCACTCTAAAACGATTAGCATTATGATGTTCATAAAATGCACACCAAGTAGAAAATGTTGCAATACTCAACGAATTGATTATTTTAGCAATTTTTGTAAGGTAACATTGATTTCATTACAGAATGATAATGTTGCAGGTATAAATAAATTAGTATATAAGCTAATTCATAATGGACTAAATGTACAATGGTCCTAAAAGTGTACTGTATAGCATAATACTAATCTCTACTTTTAATTTTATTCTGCAACATGTTTTGTGGTTGAACATTTTCTATGATTGTTCAAAATTATCTTTACTGGTATTTGTATATCAGTCCAAAGCTTTTGCAGCCTGTAAGGCAGCACTATTACGGAAGACAATTTTCTTAATTACAATATGGATTAATTACACAATGGAAAAAATTTTCTGAAGAGAATCGAAACATAACGTACCAAGGAAGCAGCGAAAGATTCCTACTCGATTATGTTGCAACAGCAAGAGGTCCAAAGTAATGGTAATTCCAAATATTTCCCTTTTCACCTTTTATAAAGCGTTCATTAAGGTTACAGCCTAATTTCCCTTTGCCACTTAACAAAAGTAAGTTTATTGTGTCATGCCATTGTCCACACCATACTTGAGTATCAAGCAATGTTTCTCAAACGGCCTTACTCACAATAATTTTTTAAATTTGGGCCACATGCTAAATGAATTTTCACTGTAATTTTCCACTGAAAAAGAGCTAGAGCAGTCTTGTTTTGACCAAGGGCTACTAAATCAACTGAAAAGGTCATGGCCATAATTTTTTGATTTTAAAAGGGAATATTGCTGATTGATTTCAATTAAAGAAATTTAGGAGTGAACATAGTGCACTAAAGACATGGAATTCTGTTGAACTTTCTTAATACAAACTTGCTTTCACATTACAGTTCCCCTGCCCATAACGCCACAATTTCAGACGCTATTGAGAAGGACTCTCTTTGAAGAGCTTCTCCTTTGCCCCCCTCCAAACCAGATCTAACTCACAGCAACCACTGTCTATTTTTTAAACTAAAGATCCCCTTCAATGCCCCCTTACTACCCTTTGCCCCTCTACTGTGGATTTCCCCTTTGCTTAAGCAGCATGAAGAGCCAGTTTGAACAACTTCTCAAGTTGTATCTCGTTCTCTACTTCAGACAAATAATCTAATTGTGTTATTTATATCTCCCCAGGAACGTAGTAGGATTGAAAAATTTTTCTGCTTACTTTGTAGCAATTGTTTTCCCATTATTTCTTCAAACAGTACACATTTATATAATTATTTATTTGTAAATTTGATTAACCTTATTGAGAAAACCATATAGCATTGTTAATTTTAACAGTAAATCTTTTTAAAATTTGGGTACTCAAAACTTCAATAAAAAGAAAGAGAAAACAAAAATAATAAAGTTATCCTAAATGGTAATTGAGTTTTGTACATTACCTTTGTGACGGTTATTTGATTTGTAACTTGTACATCCATATCCATAAGCAGGTTTCTAACAGATAACAGTTGTTGATGAAGAGATGTTCCAAGTTGCAAACAACCAGCATGAGTTTGCATGTCATTGCTCATCATCAGTTCTTTTAATTTCTTGTCATGTTGGTCCAGTTCTTGTGAAATCATCTATAAAGTATGAAATGTGATGTATAACTATACACATGAAATACATTATACATTGATAGCCATTTTCAGTTAATTAAGAATGAAAACACTGAAGACAATCAGACTAAACTGACTCATAGTTTATTAGTGCAAATAGTCTCTTCAATTTGTTAAATGGGAGATCATACAATATTTTTAAGAAAGAAATAACAGTTTGAACTATTCTAATAAATTCTCTTTCATCTTCAACTGGAAATTTCAAGCAACTAATTGGGTTTTGTGTATGCTCAAAATTCTCGTAAAGCAGAACATGTTCGAAGACATAACATTGAGTATTATCACTGGAAAGCCATGCACAATAAACAAGATGGGCCACTTTGAGCTGGACTTGACCTAGCTGAGCAGTGTTTGTTGCAGAACACCCCTGGAGGTTTCTAGGGTGCCATTATATTGCAGAGTAAATGGTTGGGCAAATCGTAAAGGTAGACCCAAATATGAAAAGGGCGTTAATTATGTTGCTGGACTGACACCATAACCTCTTGTAACTTGTTATGCTGTGTTCAAATTTGAGAAGTGATTCTTAGTGGAAACTACCACTGTGTGTGTTTCTGGTAGTTTTTCAACCTCTACCAGACAAGATATTTTCTTTGCATTTTGGAATGCCTCAGATAATAAAGATACTTTTTTTTTTTTTAACTCTTCAAAATTGTGAAGAATTCCTGTAGAAACTTAACAAATGTCATTCATGCATTTTGGAAACCTTTCGCCCAAAGTAATAAATGAAGCAAATAAAGAAAGAAAAAAAAGAACGTTATAGGAAGACTGTTTAGAACCATTTAAATACTTTTTACTATCAAAAACCGAAACGATTTGAGAGCATTACTTGAAACGATTTGATGCCTTGGTAGAAAATTATGACCACTGTGTCACATCACATAGAAAAGTTACCCAACTCAAAAATTGACAATTTTGAGTTAATACTGCTATTGCATTGAGTAAATTTCAATTTACCATATGGAATAAGTCAAACATAACATAGGAACATGGAACGTAACATAGAAACATAAAATAACATAGAAAACATGGAACAACAAGTAATAGATTAGTGAAGCAGTGAATTGTTTTTGAGCTGTACTGAAAAGCAATGCATTTTTTAGTTGGGCCACTTTTCTGGGTGATGTGCAACAAGGAATTTAATTTACTTTGTGGGTTGCATTAAGAGGAGCAAGAAGTACTTTGATTAGACATTCTTTCAGATATTTATCAGCATTGTAGATGGAAGACAAAGAAATACATAGCTTCCTGTGCACTCAGTGCTTCTGATGAAGTAAAGTCAAGTGCATCTCATGAGGAAAATATACAATGGAAATTCTTAACACAAATTGGAATTTTGCTAGAATCAATAATTCTGTAATTTCTTGTGATAACACTTTGGCAACAGATGGGAAAACTCAAATTGCAGAATAATGACATTATTTTTTCTGTGACAGAGTAATGACATTGCATAAAATCTGTAGTAAAAGAATGTTAATTTTAATGCGTTATTGTTATTCTAATCTCGTACATGTGCTAAATTAGGTTCAAATGCACTGAATTACGAAAATTTTGGTAACTTTTGGTCCCCTTCATTAAAGTAACAATATTTCATCATATTAGCCTACTTTTCAAAAATAGAATCTATAACAAAAGCAATTAAGAAGACAAATGAGTCCCAAAGGATTGATTCTTTTACACACTACTGTGTTTAAAATTGTTTTCTTATTTCTACAGTTTTATTGTTGAAAAGCTTTCTTTCTTATTCAAAAGCTTTCAGAAAGGATGTTACTCCTCTTAAACATAAGGCCTAAATTGCTCATGTATACTATAATTACTTCAATACAAGGTAATATTTGTTTTGAAAATATCTCATTCAAATAATGTAGGGTTGGCTTTCATTTGTAGATTAAACTTAGTCGGTTAGCATCTATTTTTCAATTACCTTTCCATGTTGAGAAACTCAAACACTAATGTAACAAGCTGCGAAAGTGATAATAAAAACATGTATTTATAATACCTAATTATATTTGCAGACATATATTTCACATATACGTGAATGGGCTAGTAAAAAAAAACCAATGCCAGTAGCAGCAAGCATTAAGGCTCAAACCTACTGGTGATTGGGAGGTCATAGGTATGATTCTCTCCAATTGCCAGAGATTTGCCTGATGCGTTAAACATTGGTGAATTCACGACACCTGCTTGGATCAAAGTCATACGCCAACTACTCTGATCGGTAGTTTTACATGGTTTCCCTGATTGCTTCCAGACACATGTAGGAGCATCACCCAAGAGGACAGACCACAGGCCATGTGCAATCCTTCGTTCCCTATCCTGTTCCTATTCTTACGGCTGAGTGTGGGGATGATCATCTATCCTTGTATGGCCCCTTCCTACTGATCTAGCAAACCTCTGGCAAGTTGGAGGTGGTCATGGTTTGAAGTAGTCTGTAGAACCACAAAAGATGATAAAGAGAGAATCTCAAACTAATAGTATTGGAGTGTAGAAAGTAAAATACATTGTGAAAATGAATTAAAAGCATTACTGGGAGTTTGTTGAGACACCTAGGAGTTTGCATTGCACAACTCAAACTGTATCATTGAAAGTTTGAACAGTGTACTTCACAAATGTTCACTCTATCCTTAAATATGGAATAATAATCTGGGGCCAAGCACCAGAGGCTAAGCAAACCTTTAAAATACAAAAAAATCATTCGGACAATAACAAATACAAAAGAACAAGAGTCCTGTAGATCTAAATTAAAGAAAACTTAACATACTTCCACTGCCTTGTACATTCATTTACGAAGTCTTCATGTTTGAAAAGAAATACCAAACAATGGTACACCTTACAAATTTAACTCAAGCTTACACTCGCGCAACACATGGCAAGCATATAACCAATACCAGCCAATGTGCACAAGCACATTATACCAAAAGGCTATGTTCTCTTCACATTGCTAAAATGAAATGTGGAATGCAATCCATAAATATGTTTACTAAGTCAATATTTGACAATGTGAATGCTAAACTGTTGACAACAATGATGAGGATTTATGATTTTAGTCACTCTATTCTACTGAAATATGTCTTATGTGCATATTTAACAAAAATTTTGAATTACAATTTATGAAAGCTACAACATGTACCTGAAGATGGAGACATTTTAATTTCTGAAACGTACTACAAGACCAAATGTGAAAAATAAACCAAGATTTATATTTTATTCAAATTTTAACTTTAATTAATATGACTGTTTTCCCAATAAAAATCTGATTGTCTATACATAATTGGAATCTTTTTATCATTGTTTATTCCTCTGAATATACAATGTACTGACAAAAACGTATCTTCACATTCCCCCAATATATCATTGTATATCCTCCTGTGAACCATTTGAACTCCTCAAAATAGATATATCTTTGTTAGAAAATCTCAAGCCAATGACAAATCCCAATATACCAAGTCCTTTTCTATGTAACACTTAATAAAAAAGAAAGCAGCATTCAGATACACTCTGATGGCTCAAAAAAATCAAATGAAACTGGTTGTGCACATGTATTCTCAGATGAAACAAAATTATTAAGACAAACTCATTAATCTACAGTGATGTTTGTTTTTGCAATTAGATCCACTGTAACTGACATCCTAAAATCAATCAGCTCACACTTAGCAATTTTACAGACACAAGAAGCACTGTTGATTCCAAATAAAATATAAATATTAAAGAATAAATTGGAGATTATTTTAACGAATTCACAAATTATTCCATCTGGAAAAACTGTACACGTGTTTTGATTCCTTCCCTCTCTAAAAATCCTGGGTATCATTATCCATCATGGTCATTATCTATCCGCTAATTCATAATAGCTGATTATGTAGCTAAACCATCATCTAATGACTCAAACCACCCAGCATCCCAAAATGTACAAACACACGTTATCATACATCATCAAAATGTTGAAACTTAAATTAAAAGAAAACTTGAATTCAGCAAGGTTGCAGACAAAACCAATGAGACTTCACCAGATTAGAAAAAACAACTTTGAATCACAAACAACTTGTAGCACTAATAGAAGTACAAAATCTATCAACACACTCCAAATAGGCCAGTGTAGACTAACACACAGTCATGTAATCGACAAATAAGATCCAATCATCAGTAATTTCTGCAATTCCCCATACAAAATTTGTCATGTGAAACTGGAATGTACAAGCAATAAATGAGATGAAAAGAACTGAAGATACAAAATAAAATTTTTACTCACCCCAATTCTAAAAAATATTATCCTTTCTATATGTTAATTTGTTAAGGATATATGATAGTTTTTCACAGTCTATAAGAAACTGTTGATGCAAAATCCTGTACGTGTGCTACTGCTAGATACAGAATAACTCCCCAGTCTTGCGTCAAAAATTATGAAGACAAAAAAAGTTTGCAGATTATGACAAAAACAGACTATTGCAACACAAACTATAATTGCGAATAACTAGGTAATGATACATGTTGGGCCTTTAAAGTGAAATTTGTGGGGGGACAAGTTTTGAGAATGGGGATGGCAGGCGGGACACATGTGGGACAGAAAGGCATGAGTTATGGGTCTAAAGCAGAATTCTACAAAAAGAGACCTTTTGAACCTTGTATTTCATCTTTGAACATTTAGCCCTTGTGGGGATTCCTGTTCTAGAGCTTGGATGTTCAGATAAAGAAGTAACTCAAAACCTATGTTGACTAACCTAAAAATTAAATTGAAGGAATAGAGAAAGAAATTATATTACATGATAAAACTAAAGAGATTATTTGATTTTCTGTGAAATTAAATCACAAATGAAGCAAACTTAGAATGTTTAATCAAGCATAATATTGCATGTAAAATGTTTTGAAAATTCAGGGCCTGGCTGTTTGCAGTTAGGATCCACTATTTCAGTTTTACAACAAATATTCACAGAGTATGAAGAATACGATTCCAACTAGTAATACTAGAGTAGGAAATAAGCCTCTATGACCTGATTTTACTTTGTAATGTATATATTGAATATAACTTTGTAATGTGACATAACCATGTATGTTGATATGACTATAAAAATGTAAATAAACAAACAAAATTATAATGGTCTTAACATGGCCTGATCAAGATAAAATAGGTCTCGCTGATAAAATGCACAATAGTTACTCATTAACTAATGGGAAACACATGACAAGAGCCTTAATTATGTAGTAATATTTACCTCAAACACATCTCTTTGTTCCAATAGCTGTTGATGGGATAGATTCTGGAGGTCAATATTAAGAGTCACAGTTGCTGCTGAACACCATGAGGCAATTTCATTCAACAGTTCCTCATAGTGAGCAATATTTTGAAGTTGTTGCTCTTGTTGGGCCTGGATCCTCTAAAATAATTATTTTAAAAAATTAAAAATTTAAATAGAAAAATCAATGAAGTATATCATTCTCACTATCATACTAATTAATTAACTTTCTTCAATATTGAGCTCAAGAAATGAAACTAAAAATGAACTAGAAATAAGTGTGTGTAATTCGAAGTCCAACGAAACACAGTATGATAAGAACTTGAATTCAATGATCTATGCTGAATAACTTGAATGTAAGTGATATTGGCCTCTATCATATCCTCATCAACTAAACACCTTACAAAATCAGTCATAATATATAAATGGAATATTCATTTACACACCTCAATAGTCGAGCAACCTTCACTGGTATACGATAGCAGGGTAGTCACACGGCGTCGTAGATTGGATGTTGCAACATTCAAATTTTGGACATCTTGATCAGTGGGTAATTGTTGAATTATTTCTTCCAGAGTTTGAGCTTTAACATCAATGCTTTTCAGTGCATCGCAAATCATCTAGGAAAGCAAAAGACAAAATTTTCTATGTTAAATAATACATTGCATTGATTAATATGTTAGATGGAGAGATAGTGTGTTGAGAAAAGGCATTAGTCGCCTAATGTCTGTTTACTTGCATATCCCTAGAGGGTCATGTTAACGACATATTTCAATAAGTGCCAACCACATTATGTATGTACATGAAGATGAATATGTGTTCAATTGCTACTTATTTTCAGATCATATTTTTGTGTCAAATATTTTTATTATATTATCATTCATTATGCCCAATGATTGTAAGACACTTTTCGGTAAACACCAGTCACAAGACCAATGTCGTCTTATGTACAATAGTAACATGTTTGACTAAATGTGTTCAGGAGCAATATTTGTTTAATGATGAAAAATTAAATCCACTCCTTTTTTATCTACATAGGTAATTTTTTCAAAAACATTTGGCTTGAAATTTTCTTTTGTTGCCAGTAATATTCGAGAATCTTGAGGTATTATATTCCTTAAAAAAGTATTTTTCTTCTTCACAAAAAAATATTTCAAGTGGTAGACACTGACATTGGAAATGAGTGAATATTTCTGGAAGAAAGCCAAGGTTTTTGAATCTGGGCTTGATTTCTGCTATCATCTTTCAGAAGACAAAAAACTACTGGAAAACCAGGCTTCAGGGAAGTTAGTAAATTTTAGATAAGAGACAGGATGGCGGGAAAATACACAAATACTCATTTAGATTGCTTTTTCAAAAAACTGGAGAGGTAGCTTGCACTTTCCCACCATTGTGTATACACGTGTATAAGCAGTAGAATCAGAAAATAGATTGTAGATGATAAATTACAGAAATTGAACCAAAAATAATAGGAAATAGAAATAAGTATGTAATTAATCATTTTTTGATGACATTTAATGATGATAATCACATATAGAATAGTGAGCCCCAATGCCAACGTTTTCATTTTGTTGTTGTGAATTCATACATTAAATGTGTAAAACAATATAATACATGTAATGAATTGTGAATTATATAGTGAATTCAACAAAATATAACAATAAAGATACAAACTACATATTCAAGATTAAAATTTTTCCACCATCAAATAATGATCTTAACAAAATATACTTATAAGACATATAGTTTTGGCTATATCTTAAGTGCATAGTTGATTCTCTTCAGAAAAGGCACATATTACCCAATGCAAGAAGTTTCCTGTACATTCATTAAACTTTAATAATCAGGAAGTTGGATGTTGAAATTTTTATTTTTAATTTTTGTTTTTGTTGAATTAATTTACAGGACACGTCATATATTCGATATTTGAAATAAATAGGGCAGTCTCACAGCTCTGGCTAGGATTCGTGATTTTTGGTTAAAAAATTGTGGGGGATACAATTATTAATGTAATGTAGTACATAATGTAATGCATAGATACTCTCTAATGTAATGTAACACAAGACCTTGTGAATGATGTCCTTTTTGGTTTGTAATTTTTTTTCGGCAATTACTTTAAGAAGGCCTCCCACTTTAGAATGTTTGAGATGTTTATATTTGAAAATTTTTGTAATTCGCCAACTCACTAAAAATAAAAAATTTAACTAAATTTCACTAAAGTTTATGAGATGAGTACATTTATTAAGTAAATTTACATCAGTTACTTTAGTACTACCATCTTGTTTTGGCTTCTTAATGCAAATATATCTTATTTGCAAAATGTATCTGTCTTGACAACCCTGTTTTTAAACCTTTGCAGAAATGTGTATGTGTATTATACTTAAGTATAACATTTGGGTTGCATTCCATTAGTATAGATTAATTCAATTGTGATTGCAGGAAATGAAATTGGTAGTCAAAAGACTATCCATTTGTAATGCACAATTTACAATGAATACATACCAAAATATCATCATACATGTTGCGCAGAGAATCTGAAGAGAGGGATGTCAGCCTCATCTCACAGTCTTTCAATGATGTTTGAAGTGCGTCAAGATCTCCAGATGCTAAGACCTAAAAAAGTAATGAATTGTTTTGGAACTACCATTTATGTACTCAATATAAAAGGTTGCATGCATACACATGTATCTCTTATAAATTTATTACTGTTCTGGTGTCTAGTAAAAATGATAGACTTAAAAAGCAAGGGGTAAAATGTAAAACGAAAATTCATTTAAGAAAGATGATTCATGCGAAGGGACTCTACTTTCATGAAGTACAACTGATGTTCACTGCAGTTTTACACTTGCGTACCAGTAGATCACACTTCATAAAAGGATAAGCACATACTAAATAATATTTTTCAGTGTTTTTGTATAATAAACATATTATTAGATGTTTATGGGTGGCTCCAAATCAAACCATTCACTAATTATTTGATATTATCAATTTTAAAAAGTTTTAGGGGATATTGCTAATAGAACTAGTCATAAATACTTCTAAAATGTTTCAAACACATGTGTCATATGAATGTAAAAACTGGAGTTTTATGAATTCCACTGACCACCTATAGGAAAGGAAAAAACAAACACCCCCAACACATTTTCAAAGGAAGCAAGAGAGATATTGTATCATCAAATGATGCAGAAATTCCTATTAGAGAAGCACATGGGCAACAGATCCCCGGCTGGAGGTCCAAAAACCAAGAAAAAAAACTTGCGTATAAGCATTCTGTTACTTCCACGGGAGCTGCACTGGCCAAGCATTGCTATACTACAAACAGCCCAACTCCCATTCAGCGTAATCATAACAAAGCAAATGACAATCAAAGGATGTACAGTGCAGGGGGAAACGAAAAAAAATCTATTTGCAGGTCACAATAATCAGAAGTATATCTGTAACATAGGCTGCATTTTTATGAATCAAAATAAACTAGAAATAAGGCTGAAATATGAAGGCTTTAAGTAGTTTTGTGCAACTATATCATATTGCTACATTTAGAAATTCATGCAAGTTGAGGGAAAAAATTGATGGTTTGACTGACTGGCTGCCAGTACCACAACAGCATGCTACTTTATAAAAAAAGGAACTGGAAATAAAAAATAGCAGCATATCTAATAAGTTAATACACAAAATAAGAAAATACAATGGGTTAATTGTACCAACAGTAAAGCATTAGTAATTACACGCCAGAACATTGCAGTGATATAGGGGAGTTGCAACACACAGCACAAAAATGTGCTCGCACCTTCTTCGTTAAAAGATGAACACCATCATCTTCAGTCTGCCACTCAACAACTCCAGGTGCACCAGGGATATTATGGTTCCCATGATCACCATCCTGATCAATGTAGCCAGAACAGAATGCTTCATAAGGGGTGGAAGGCACAGCTTGCAGCTTGGAACGGAGGACTGATCTTGCATGCTGTTCCTGCCACTTACATTCTGCATCATCAAAACACCATTTATTTGTCCAAAATGAATCATCCAATAGGTGACTTGCTAACATATGGCAAGAAATATCTTCTATTTCACTCTTACTCTGGGAATCCTTCAATGGAACACTAGGCAATTGTAGTTCCTGATTCATTTGGGCCTGTAAATTATCTATAATGCATGAGTCATTCACTTCTGTACTCACTTCACTACATGAATGTTTGTCTGCACCATGATTCTCTGAGTCAGATGTTAACTCCTTCCAATTTCGTTCAGCATCAAACAAGGCAGTAGTATTATACTGAGGAAACAAATCATCCAACAAAAGATGATTATCATACACAAAGTGTTTTGGGTCTTTTACCTCCAGTTGCATTTGGGAATCTTGTAATGATGACTCCATATCTTGAAATATATCACCTGATCCTTTTATTTTTTTATGAGAAAGATGTACATCTGTATTGTGTGAAGTTAGATTAAACACTGTTGTCACCTTCCAGTTTTGCTCAGCATCCACTACACCAGTATTATTCTTTGGGCGTGAATCATCCAACAAAATATTTTCTTCAAATACATGATGTTTTGTGTCTTCTACCTCTGGTTGGCTTTGAAGATCCTGTAACAATGGCTGTGTATCCTGATCCATAGGGTGATCATAATAGGTATCACTTGATTCACCTATGTTTTCATGAGCAAGATCCTTGTCTGTACCACAAGATGCTAAATTAAATGCTGTTGTCTCTTTCCAGTTTTGTTCAGCATCCAACAAGGCATTAGTGTTATACTTGGGAAATGCATCATCCAAGCGAAGATGATTTTCAAATATGAGAGGACCTGTGTCTTTCATCTCCAATTGAGTTTTGATATCTGGTGATGGTCGCTGTATACCTTTACTCATTCCCTGATCTTCATATGTATCACTTGATTCACCTATATTTTCATGAGAAAGATGATCATCTTCATGTGGCATTAAAGAAACTGCTGTTTCCTTCCAGTTTCGTTCAGCTTCAAACAAGGCACTTGTATTAAACTTAGGGAATGATTTATCCAATAGAAGATGATTTTCAAACACATGATATTTTGTGTCTTTTCCTACTGTTTGACTTTGAGGATCTTGTGAAGATGGCTCTGTATCATTGCTTGTTGCACAATCAAAAAATGTTTCATTTGATTCATCAATATTTTCATGAAAAAGATGTTCATCTTCATCATGAGAGGTTAAATCAAATGTTACTGTCTCCTTCCAATTTTGTTCAGCATCAAACAGAACACTAGTATTATACTTAGGGAATGAATCATGTAAAATAAGATAATTTTGAAATACTTCAGATTTAGTGTCATTTCTTTCCAGTTGATCTTGTGCATCTGGTAACAATGGATGCGATTCTCGATTGTTTGCATGATCTTGGGATGTATGACTAAATTCCGCCAAATTTTCATGAGAAAGACGCACATCTTCATCATGGGTTATTAAATTAATTGCTGTTGCCTCTTTCCAATTTTGTTCAGCATCCAATAACACACTTATAGGATATTTTGGTAATGAACTATCTTCAAGAAGATAACTGGTAAGTGAATGTTGCAAGTTATCTTCTCTTTTATTTTCTGATATATTTACAGGATGAGTGGAATATGCTTCTTGACTTGTAAGTTGATCTAGAAGTATTTGATCATTGAACTGAGTAGTTTCTATATCACTTGCAGTGTCTGGATATTCTTTGCCATGGTTAGATATTGAGTTGAGGGCAGTTAATTCTTTCCATGTTCTTTCACTGTCTAATAAAGAACTCATGGCATATCTGGGAAGTTCCATGGTATAATAATCCACAAATGATTTTGGTTTCATTTCTGCTGTATTTTCCAATAACTTATTTTCACTTATACTGTAAGAATTACTTATTACTTCAGCCAACTCTGATTCACTTGTTGATGGTGCAACATGTTTCTGTCCATCATCTTCAAGTAATTTCAGTGTCTTTATGAGCTGTTCTTTTTGTTGTAGCATGTACCAATTTCTTTCTGCCTCTGTGTACAAATAATATGGCCAAACTTCTCTAACAAGACCGTATTCAATTGCATGCCTTTGTGTTGCATTTTCACTTTTATTTTCATGATTGGCATCTGATATTTTGTAGCTAGCAATATGAATATTATCCACAGAATGATGTTCCTCTCTCAATTTAGTAGTAGAAAAAGAACTATTAGACATTTCAAATTGTTGTGGAATTAACACACTGTTTGCACCAAAATTCAAAGCTTGAAGTTCCAAGTTATGTTTATTTCTTAATTCCTCAGATGAGTCGCATTTAGAATTAATTACCTTGTTTCCATCTAGTATTGTTTCAAAGACATTCATATCCCCAGTTTGATTTGAATCTCTGAAGAAAAACTGATGTTCCACAATATTTGTTGCAGGTAAAGTTAATGGCAAAGATATATTTGAATCTTTGTCAGGCTCGCCAGCTGTGCTGCAAACATCAAATTTCATTTCAGTGAACTCCTTTTTCTCTTCTAAAGGACTGCAAATTGAAGGATTTTCTTCTTTTACTACAAGACTCTCCTCTGCAACATACCCTTTATTAACTTCTTCAATTATATTATTGTCTATAAAAGCATCTGTAGGTTGTGAATATTCATACATTATTGATCCTGAAGATGATGATGGAACATTTTCTCGATCAGTCATTTGGAAATGCAAACTAGAGATATCAGTTTGTAGACCTATTTCTTCATTATTACCTTCATTTTTATACATAAATCGAGTATCACATGCCTGATCACTAATTCCAATATCTGACTTAATTTCTTTATGTTTGTCTTGTAATTCATTTTCTTGTGTACTTCCTTTCTGGAACAAATTCAAGTTGTCAGGTTCTGGGGAAATGTCAGAAACTGAAGTCAAAAATTTTGTATTTTCAACCTCTTTTTTAACAACTTGAAGGGGCACTAGAGGAACGGAAACATCTTGTGAAACCAAATTTTTATTTTCTCCATCTTCAGTCGACATTACTACTGAATCTACACGATCTCTTAATGCAAGTGAAATTACTGACTGATCTGGTTCATACATAACTGTTGTGATATCCTCATTATTCAAATTCTTATCAAATTTCCTCTTTCTTTTCTGAAAGCTTGGTTCTCCAGCTTCTTTTTGAAGATCTGTGTGGGTCAATTTAGAGGAAAAGTCTTTCTGACTCAGATCTACATTCTTGTCTTCTAGATTCCTTGTCTCATCCAATTTTGCATCGATTAAATCCAATGATGAGGATTCCAAGTCTTGGGAAAACTTGTAAAACACATCTGACTTCATATTCAAAATTGGATCAGAAAGTTCTGAATAATTATCATTTTTTATATCACCTTCATATCTTGATTTTTCACTTTCATTTATAGTTGAAGAGTGAATATTAATTTCACTTTTGTTGTAATTTTTATGTATAGTGGTATCTGCAATATTAGACACTTGAGGATTTTCTTCAGAAGATATTGCTTGATGTAAAGAAATTTCTTCAGAAGCACTCTTGAAATTATTTGCCATCTTATGATCAGGTAATGGTTGTACAGAATATTGCGATGGACTTTCTGTTTCAATATTAGTTTTGATCTCAATTACTGATGGGATTTCAGGATATGAATGTTCACTTCTATTTGACTCAGTTATACATTCAGAAACCTCATAATCAGGAACATTCTCCGAGGTTTTTCTCTCTTTTTTCTCATGTTCTGAATCAGTACATTGTTTGAGATTTTCAGGAACATCAGTGAGGTTGATCTTTTCATCTTCTGTTAAAAACAACATACGTGCTTGTTGGGAATCTTTGTGCTTCTTATTAGTCTTTTTACGAGTTGCCTTTCGCCTGCTCACTTCATCTTTTGTATCTCTTGCCTCTCTCTTTTTAGATTCGATCTTTACACTCAATTCATTTTCATGGTGAAACTCTGATTTATCTTGTGACTGCAGTACCTCAGGCTTCTCTCTTGTTTCATCAATATTACAATCTCTTGTTCTCAAGTCAACAATTGATGAAGCACATGAAAGAGTGTCACTAAATTCTTCCCTGTTCTTTTTTTCAGAAGCCCTTTCGGAGTCAAGTGTAAACTGACTGAAACCAGTTTCATGCACAGATATTTCTTCTATTACTGAACTGTCAGTTTCATTAACTGAAAATTGGGTTTCTTCTAGTTTACTTGCAGAGCCACTATCTGTGCTGTGAAAACTGGTTTCCCAATTTTCGTCAACATTACCACCTTTCTTCTTACTCCTTTTCTTTCTTTTCTTTCTCTCCTTAGTTTCTTCAATTGTCAAAGGAGAGGATAATGAAACGATCACATTTTCACCAGCCTTGGTAACTGAAGTAGGAGGAGAACTGTCAAAGTCTTCTTTCACAGCAAGTCGATTATCATCAATATCAATGACTTGTGCCGTATTAATATCGGATGGTTTACTATGTCTTGGCATGTGTGATTCCAATTCAAAGCTTATTTCAGAAACTGTGCCCCGATTTGCAGATGAAGGAAGCATTACAAGCTCTGATTGACACATGTGTCTTCCTGAAGTGAGAGTAGTCCAATTCGTAGTTTCTACTTTTTGAAACTTTGTAGGTGGTGTACTTGATGAAGTACTATCAAGAGATTCTAGATAGTAATCGTAACTTGACAAATCTCTGCCATTGGTCTGCTCTTCTCCATGGGCCTGTGATGAATCCATAATACCAGAAGTACCAATCTGCTCTGAATAAACATTAACAGATTCAGGTTTTTCCAAAATAATTAGTCTGTTCTTACTCTCATCCTCCATCTTAACGTCATTTTCCTCATTCACTTTTTCATCTTCTAATAATGTTTTATCATCTGGAAAAGTAATTTTCTTTTTCTTCTTCTTCTTACTTTTTTTCTTTCTCATTGAATTACTTGCTACTAACACATTACAATTTGATTCTTGGTTATTAAATTTCATTGGATCATCAATTTCACCTTCAATGGAGGAAGTATAGGTTGGCAGAAGTTCTTGAGTTTTCATTTCATCATTTTCTTTTATTTCTAGTTTGGATTTTTCAGAACCCACTGGAGATGACTGTTTCTTTTCACTAGTATGGCATGCAAGAATGGTATGTGGTAGTGTAAGTTCAGAATGCGATGTAACAATATCTATTTTACCTTCTTTACACGTATGTCCTTCAGTATCATGTTTGTACTTTCTGGCCTTGTCAGATGGAATTATGGCATCTTCAAAGTGTTTGTTCTTGTTCAGAATAGCCATATTTTGCCTTACATCTTGGTCAGAAACTGAATGAGTTTCAACAGGGAATGTTCTATTTGTACTGGTGTCAGACTCTTCAGGATCTGGAAAATGTGTGAAGTCTTTGTCTGTTTGGTTAATCAGGAACTGTATCTCAGATCTTTTACTTCCATCAGAAGAATAATGAGATGTGGGTGGATTGTTGAGGTGTTTGTTGTGAAGCCCATGAGCCAAAATCTGAGCATATGACAAGTGATGAACCTTAGTAGTATCATTCTGGTAAGCATCTAAAAATCCTTTGGGCATTGTTGATGAAGGAACCTTATCACTTTCTTCATTTCCAGTTACTGAGAAACATTCAATTGTTTCCTTATCTGACTGATGGGAACTAAATGAAGGATCAACAGCAACAGTACTAGATTCTGCATTCTGTTCATGGGATGATTCTAAAAATGGCTCATTTTTCCAAAATGTCTCAGGTTGTTGGGCTGTATTCTGTTGAGAGATATATAACTTAGTGTCAGGTTTCATTTCACTCAGAATTACTGTCTTATTACTGTGACTAGGTTCCGTAGGCACAAGTGTTTCAGAAGATTCTTCAGGATATTGGTGTACTGAAGACTCATATACTTCATGGCTAGACCTAAGAAAATCTTCACCAGAGGAAATTAGGCCAATTAAATCTGGAGTTAAAGAACTCTGCTGATGAACACTTTCATACATATTAACACCTACTTCAGGTTTAAAATGTGCCTTTTCTTGAAAATGTTGTGACTTATTAACATCATCAACTGAAATAGGATGTTCAGCACTTGACAGAATAGAAACTATTGAGGGCAAGAATGGCTGAGATGGAAGTGAGGAAGGCATGCCATCAGAAACAGCTAAATCATAATGATTGCTCTGTTTGATTTCTCTTGATTGATCCATACATTTATCTATTATTTCCAGAGAATCTGCAGTTAGCCTTTGGTTATCACTGAGATCTGAAGATGAACCATGTCTACCTCTTAAAATGTCAGCATAAGTAAGAGATCCAGGAACCCACACATGCCTTTGTTGTTGGCAATGAAATGACTCAGTTTCTAAAAACTGCCTCTCCATTGCTTGTGATAACACTTCTGACTCAAGACTGTTCTGATTATTCTGCTCTGAGTTTGGCCAGGGATGGTATGTTTTGTGCAATGCAATAGGTGTTTCAATTTGTGGTTCTATTATTTCCACTGCACATGTTACAGGTATTTCTGATCCACTAGCATTGTCTATCAAGGAGTCTCTTTTTTCCCCCTCACCAAGAGAAGAGGGCCCCTTTTTGGGATGAAGGGAATCAAAAGACTCATTATTATTGCTAAAATGGATGGTTGAGAAATCAGATTTTGGTATTTGTGAGGTAGGTAAAGGACAGTAATAATCTTTGTTCTTGTCAAAAGCACACGGACTTGTGCGACCAGCAGCAACATCAGCATACGAGACTGATCCAGGATATAAGACATGTTGTTCTGTTTTCAAACTGCTATCGG
Organism: Gryllus longicercus; assembly: GCA_038098605.1. Taxonomy (NCBI): domain Eukaryota; kingdom Metazoa; phylum Arthropoda; class Insecta; order Orthoptera; family Gryllidae; genus Gryllus; species Gryllus longicercus. The sequence goes on from JAZDUA010000661.1 coordinate 332,066, forward strand.
TTGTATTCAATGGCTTTTGAGAAAGTACTTCACTTTTAATTATTCTCTGGATGTGAGGTTCTTTGTCTTCTTGATCTGTAGTCTTCTCACAAACAACAAGGTAGTATGGATCCATCTCATGAATAGATTTTGTGAGAACTTGGATTCTTTTTCGGTATGAGTTGACATCCTGTTGCCAGCCCTGATTGATATGGGCATAATAAATAAGAGAAAAAGTTTCAGAAGACAATAAATTTGCACAAAAACAAATGAATAAATTCTATCACACTGCAAGTAACTTACAATTACATTTATGAATAACAAAATTAAGACATTTACTCAAGACAAGACGATTGATCCATCAGACTGTCACTGCATCTTAGTCTTGAGCTAAAATAAATGAAGTCTAGTACTTCTCTGTGGTGAGGACCGCTCTCATTTTGAGATCATGGGAATGCTAAGATGCTGGTGGCCACGTGTCCCATTTTATCCAGGGGGTCCTCCTGGGCACGCCACACACAAGGTTGGTTGCTAAGATTCGAGGGGCTCCAAGTCTGGAGTCCCTCTTTGAGTGAGGAGCTTAATCCGCTCCAAGCGGGCACTGATCTTGGCCTGCAGAGCTAGGGCACGCTCCCGACAAGCCTGCAAGGTTGATGTGGGACCAAAAGGAAACAGGAACGTGACAAAACAGAGGAATGTGTCAGAATTTGAACTGAATAAAACCCAAAAGTAAAATAACTAATTCAATTTAGTCTTTGAAAGTTTGAAGAGATTAAAACTGAATTTTAGAAGATAGTAACTAATATGAATCTTATTTGAAGTGATAAAATTTATGAAAAACAAGAATGCAAGAAAACTATGTTTCAAAACTTAGGCAAATGAAAAGTTTTCCCCCAAGAAACAAACTGCTGTGAGTTAAAGCAATTGCAAAATCCATAACCTCGGCCAGGTGCTCCAAGCTTTATCAAACAGAGAACAGTGACCCCCAGCTGCAAGTTGGAGGACCAAGTGGAAACACCTTGATGAAATGATCACACGCAGCCACCATGCACTTTGTATACAGATGAAACAACTCTACAACAACAACAACAAAACAACTGTACTTCATCAAAATGTTTCCAAATTGCCTGCCTCTCTCTCAGGCATATTTCATCATTGCTTTGCCTGCTCATGTTTGCTTGCAATGGGGGAAATCAATTTTTAATGTTTTAATACCTGTAAGAAAAGTTAGAATTATCACGCTCCAAATGTGCTTGCAATATTCAGCTTCACAGCATGCTACATACTTATATGATACTGTCAACAAAGAAAAATACCCATTCAAGTGATATGCAATAAACAACATTCACAGAATCCTTGTTATTGTTATTATTATTTTGCTGTTACAGAAATGCTGTTCTTTAATTAAACAACTGATACTCAAACTGTAGCATTTAACTTTTTAGTCTTAGCATTCCAATGAGAAGCAACCACATGAAGACCATCTGTTTTATTCTATCATATCAGAATAGAAAATATATTGCACTATCATATAACATTTCTAGAGGTATTTTTAGAAGGTAGGCTTTTAGTTCAACTGTAAATCAGTGAACTGTAATGAAACAAGAAAAAATACGAGAAGGCCTATGTAAGTGACACTTAACAAAATCCAGGGAGGGGGGAGGACAAGATTACCTTATCAATATTTCTCTCTCAAAATACTAGCATAATGATTACATTATCACATGAGAACATTCACTAAGTTTTATGTTGATTACAATTTAATTATTTTTTATAATCCAATACATTTGGTGTTTGCTTAATCATTATAGATATTGCTTGATCTCTAACACTATAACTCTCATTCAACAGACAAATGGTATAATCTAAAATCACTGTTTTAATTTAAATCAATTTCCATGAAATGCCAATATTATATTTAATGCTTTAATTTATGAACTTGTATTGAATCTTCTTTGAAATCACTGAGAGGAAGTGATTGCTCATGAGTTGAATTGAAGGAACCAGAAAATATTCAGTTTATGTCAATAAAAAGGACTCATGAAAACAACCCATGGTATCATAACAGTAATTTTCATGGTATCATAACAGTAACGGAAATTTTAGTTTGATAATATCTAATTACAGCACATCGGATGATTATATTTAGATAGTTCTTCAATTAGCCTGGTAAAATTTGTTTATATTCAGAACACAACTAAAAATATGTATATGATTCAATGAACTAAGTTTCTCCCACAACCAAAAAAATTCAGAGAATAGATAAATTTTATTATTCAGAAGTTCAAAGAAAGGGAAACAACAAAAGACGAAGGATTCTTTAATAAGAATTCAAAAATACTGGAGAAAAAGTTTTAAAAATGTATGAAATAAAATGATTTATTTCTTTGATAATTTTGGTTATAAAAGATAAAAATCAAGATTTCCCTTAGAATGAAAACTATGTGGCCATGTGGTTACTTGCACAATTCACACTCTCACACAATGATTCATAAATTGGCAATACTGATACAAATACAATCAGATTAATAACTACAATCAAAAAGTTGGTCGAATCCTCAGGCATCTTTTAAAGGTGTTACATATGATTAATGTTATGATAATTACTGTTATGATTAATTACACATTTTGAAAGAGATCAATAAAGGATATGGTAAGAGTCCAAATTCTTTGGTTTCATCCAACTTTCTGATAATTCTATTCTGTATCAAACCAGGAAAGATCACAAGCAACTTCATTCTGTGAAGTGTCAAATCCATTAATTTTACATGGTGGAATTGATCAGACTTCTTTGGCTGTGGTTCATGAAGTATAGATATAAAAACAAAATTTGACACAGAAGTGTATTTATATTATATAGGTACTTTCAACTTTGGTAGACCATACAAATATTTGTCAATTACACATCCCTCCATCATCTTATACAAACGTTGTCTATCATGTAATGAGTCTGTAGTGTTTTAATTGTGAATTTTGTTTGAATTCCAAATTTGTAAAATTCTATCAGATAAGTTGTTGAGTTTGTATACAAATTTTTAAAAAAAATATGACATTTACTTTCCAAATGTTGTAAATCTATACTTCAGCTTACATCAGATCAATATCAATAATTATTACATATAATTAATAGATTAACATTAAAAGAGTTTGATGAGTGGAACGAAGGGAATCTCTTATTCTGAAAATTCTCTGAAGAAAATGATTCCGGAAGAAATTGAAGTTCATGATTTTATTTTACAAAGGTATTTACTGAATTATGTACAGCATCTATTTTTTTTTTTTTTTTTTAAGTTCAATATAGGGAACTAGTGAAAGGTCATATTCATCTTCTATCATACTTCTTTCTTAATGTACATCTGCCAAGAATCAGCAGTTGTTTCCATTCATGATTATCAAACAAATGTTTCGAAAAGAAGCAATAAAATACATTTATTGATTTTGAAGCCCTCTACATTTATCATATTGAACTGGAAAACAGGGACTCAAGAAACAGTTGATTTGTCAAACCAAAATACATAAATGAAAATAAATAATTTAAATATAATAGCATACATAATGAAAATAGCCTTTTTGAAAGTCAATTCCCTGAATAAAATATACTGAAGTTATATCAGTTACTGTTATCTCATTGCATAACTGACAGCATTGACAACAATTTATATAAATATTTTTTTTATTTAACTACTAGTGCATTTTAATGTCAAGAAATTTTCACAAGTAATTAACAAATATTTTAAGTTTACTGAATTTTATTCAACACATCCTTTATACTACTGATGTTTATAAAATACTATGTCAAAGAAATTTAATTGGTGTCAGAATTGTAATATTTTATTGATATTTTAGCCTGCCAATAAAGGAAAAGGGGAAATGATGATTTTAAAGTGAATTCAGAGAGTATGAACAAGAGCAGCAGTCTTCTCAGTTGCCTCCATCTACTATTGAATTGTATTGAGAAGAAATGTAATGAACATTTTATGCATACATTAACATTCTCTCAATTGTTTGGAAGACTTATGTAAAAGCAATTTAGCTGGAACAGTAGTTTATAAAAATCTAAAAATTATTTACCTTGCCAAGAAAATTATTTCAGAGAAATTATTATATTCAAGCAAATAAGGTATTTTTAGCCTCTTTTTAATGATCACCATCATGAAGTCACCAGAAATAATAATTTATTTTGAAAGTATCAAAATATGAACATAAACCTACATTTATTCTATATTTTTACCATCATTTGCGCTCTCTGGCATACTAAAGTTAGTTATCACAAGAAGATAGGAAACTTGTAAAAGAACACAAACAATAACAATTTAATTTTTACAGTAAAATGTGAAGTGAAGAAGAAACATGAAGTGGTTTGAAAGAAAACTGCATTATAATGTTACAATATGAAATAATAATATTTCAATGAAAGGCATAACTATTCATTATAGAGAGGAAAAACAAATTAATAAAAGTAGGTATATCTGAAGGCTCCTTGGATCTTTTGCTGGAACTTCTCTATGGTAACGAATATTTTTTTATAGCTTAACAAAGGCTAATAGAGCACAGATATTTAATTGACAAGCTCTTGTTTCCATACCCCATGATTTATTTGGTTATAGTTGTGAAATTACCACTAAGATTATTTTTGTGAACACAAGCAGGATATGCCAATCAGTAAATGATACTGGACAAGAAAACAGTGCATGAAAATCAGAGAACAAACATAATACTCCAACAGGAACTCTTTGAACACAGCAAGAATGTGGTAAGAATGCTGCAAATCACACATATATTTGTCAAGCATTTCAAAAAGCTTTTGTTTTATTATTGTTTTTTCTATGAATATTCTAAGATTTAGAAATATGAACTGTGAAGTTTATGAGAATGTCCTTATTCTATATCAAATGTAAAATTCTTTAAAAATTGAAGTGGTTTGTGAACAGTGCTTGGCAAATATGATGCTCAGAGCTTTCACAACACAAATAGGCAAGCAGTTTATCTAAACAAACATTTTTCAACATTTCCATATCAGGTATTCTAAAAGTATACTTACAGTTTGTTCTTCAAGTGCCTTATCACGGTCATGTGGAGAATATGTTGGACTTAGAACTACTCTAAGTTGTTGTTCAACTTGAACTATTTGTTGTCTCAGTTGTTGTATCTCCTGCAAATAATCTCAGTGAAGAAGTGTAAAGAATAAAAACAGGCATTTAATTTCATAAGGTGAGGATTTCCACTGTTACCTGTTGATACTGGTCAAGCTGAGCGAGGCAAGACTCTAATTGTACGCTTTGTTCTTTAACAGACCTCAAAAGCTGGTCTAGCTCCTGCAGAATCTCTTCAGTAGCCTCTGTCACTTTAGTATCCCCACCCACTCCTGATCTAAAATGTACCTATAAAACAGAACCAATTATCTTACACCACATATTTTCTCACATAACAAGGTAATATCCCTTGAAACTGATAATTTAATTTAATTTATCTTTGAAAGTAGCAAAATATATGACTTTGTATTTAAGTGTATTAAAATTAATCAATTAAATTTATAACATTCTACTTGAATATAATACAAAAAATTAAAAACCTGATTGATTTGGGTATTTGAAAAACTATTTCAATTTACTACGATAAAATGCTTAAATTACAATGAACGTACAGCAACACAAGACCATACATGTTTAAAAAATTACAAAATCATTGTCATTTTAATATATTAATTGTACTACTTTACATTAATGAACAGTGTAAAATGGATAACCAGATTTTGAACTTGAATAACATTATATTACAGTATTTTCATTCATACATAAGTATGCACACTTCATCATAGTTTTGCTTATATTAATGTATCAGAGATAGCATAAGATATATCCCAATTTCACCACAAGCATTCCACAAGAAATAGTTATTTGTCAGTTATAACCATTAAATTTACACTATCTTTTCCTTCTGACATGGAAGTGAAGTAAATAAATGAAGCAAGTTGTCAACAAATACAAATACAGAAAAAATTGAAAAACTTTTTTCCCTGAAATCAAAGTTTAACAAGATTAGGGGAGGATTTCCCCATAGGCAACATTGACCTAGAGTGGCAGATACTTCAAGAGCAGCAGCATTTTTATGGTTAAATGTTTCTTGAATATTATAAAATCGAATAAAGTTGAAATTTCAAAAAAGTAGAAAATAGATATTTCAATTTCAAAATCTTTTTATTATTATCGTTATTATATGATTAAAAAGAAAAAATAATTAAAACTCAAAAAATGTTTTGAATTATCATGTCAAATTTACATGAAGCTAGTGCACTTCACTATGTTATATAGTGAAATTATAAATGATTACATAGTGTACAGCATTTAGTTTAAGGTGAATTTCCATATATAGAATGCATCTGCGTCTCCCAATTTCAAAGTGCAGAGCAATCTTTTTCTGTTTTGAAACAAATAAAAAGATTACTTGTGGACTGTCTTGAGAGAGGACAGAAGAAAATGCACAGTTTATTATGACGACAGTCACATGTATTATTATAATTAAATTTGGATCAACAATTTAGTGATAAAGAAAAACAAAAAGTTTTCTTATTTACTGGTATTAACAATGATGTCATATAATTTGCAATTCTACTTTCATGAACTTGTTATATTTGAAAATTTGATATTTGAATTATACTTCCAACAGGACAAAATTTTTGAAACATTGTTAAAAATGAAAAATTTAATATATATGTATGTGTGAGTATGAGCGTGTATAACACAATCTATTTAATCAAGAGAAACATTACTATCAATGCACATGTAAAATTATCCATATATCTAAATGTTAAAAAAACATTAACAAACCTTCAATTTCTCTACAGAAATAGTAATCTTCGTTTTCTGAATAGCCATATCACCAATCATTTTTTCACGCATTGTCAATTGATCTCTTAAAGGTTTTTTCTTATAGAGTGGTGAATCAAGTGACTGGCGAGATTTTTCAATCCATGATTTAACATCTTTCATTTTCTTCTCACACTGTTCCCATTCTTCACTAGTCTCTTGAAGCAAAGCATTCTAGTACAAAGAAGCAAAATAAAAACCTTTTGAATTAACTTTTTGTTTGCATTAATATGAGTCAACTATAATCACCTAATTGATTAGGTAATACATATGTGGTTTATTCCTTGTTTTACCATATTTACCTGGCAATAAGATGACTCTGAATATAAGACAACCCCCTAATTCTGAAGAGGCTTTGGGATAATTTTTTTCATTTTTAACTAATTCTTGTTATTCAGTCATCATAAAATTTCTAAATGACTTATTGGCTAGAATTTTTTTTTAACTGAAGAGAAAGTTATATTTGCCGGTCTGGATGGCCGAGATAGCTATGGCGGTAGTGCCATAGTGATCTCGGACCGAAGGCTCATGGGTTCGAGTTCCTTGGGCATGATTGTATTGTGTTCGTCCTTTCACCCCCTATCATCATATCATGTCATCCTCATAGTTACCATACCGTTACATGCCATACTGGTCGCTAATGACCTAGAAGTTCACGCAACCTTAAATAACATTTAAAAATAAATTAATTAATTAATTAAATAAATAAAATAAATAAATCATCCTCTGACCATTTATGGACCCCTAAAGGTTTTGTGCACTGAATTGGTGTTCTTTGTCTTTCATCTGACACCCTATTCCCTTCTGTGAAATCAATTTTTTTTCCTGCATTGCTCTTCTTTGAGGCTCCTGTTTCTTTAACAATCATTTACTTAAAAATTCACATCATTTAATGTTTGCATGATGGAGTTATGAACTGTGACTTCATAAAGATCCATATCTCGACAAAATCTTGACCATAATTTTCATTCGTTTTCACAGTGCACTTCATTTTCTACAATGCTGTTTGTTTGAGGTCTTTACTAACCTGTTTAAAAATATTGGTGTAAATCGCCTAACAAATCCATGATGGATGCAAAGAATACATCCGTAGACATAATTTGGTTGTATTAATAGCCTTGCAGCTAACTGTTATGACTAGCAGTTAGTTTCTCAACATGGAAAGGCAATGTAAAACATAATCCCAACCGACTGAGCTTAACATAAGATGTACCCACACTTTTTAAATGAGACTTATGGAAAAAACTCATCTTATATTCAGGTAAGTATGGTAATTAATAACATTAATAGAAGAAGAGTATCTAAATTAATATACCCTTTCAAGTAGTTGCGATTCCACATCTCCTTTTACTTCTGTCACTTCATCAAGTTTTTCTGATAAATCTCCTAAGCTTGCCACTTGTCCTATAAGCTCAAGAGCTTTTGTCATATCTTGCACTTGTTTAGTAGCTACTTTGCAACTCTTCACAGCACTCTGTAATAACATTAAAGCACTCAAATCATTACACTTTAATCAAATACATACTTACCACTCTTCTCTGAAGTCACAACAAATATTCTGTACTCATCAAGGAACAATACCATATATAAAAAAATATGATTACAAAATCCAAATGCTAAAAGTATAAAGTGTAGGTCAACTGAAGTTGACATTTTATCACTGAAATATTGGATTAGATTAATGCTGAAGATGTCCACTGATTTGTTTGTGACAGAGATACATCAAATATAAACATTGGAAAAATCATATAATTGTATATTGACAAATAAACATACTGTATATTCTTGCAGTCTTTGGCGAGCTTGTGTCAGACTACTGAGTTGAAAAGGCTCTGCCAAAAATGTTTGTTTTTCAGCAACCCATGCTTGAACAGTGTTGTACAGAGCTTCAAAATTCTGCCAGGCATCAAGTGCATTTCCAACCTACAAATAGCAAAATTTTATTACTCTACTCATAATTACACATTCAGATTTGTTTCTTAAAGTGAAGAAATGGAGCTGGCCATGGTAGTTATCACTACTTCGAGAACATTTCCTTTCTATGTAAGTTCTTAACATTTGTGTGAAAAGTATTTAATGGTGAAAGGATATTAGACCTTACAATTATTAAAATATGCTAATAATTTCACATAAACTCAGGAAACATTGAATCAACAACGATACATGATTATATTATCTCCTCGAAAGGAGACTGCATTGTCAGAAAATAAAGTTTTACTGTGGTCTAAACTGGTAAGGTACATCTATCAAAATGTTTACCTGTTGCTTTCGCTCATCAAGTAAGGATTTTATTTGTGAATATTGTTCTGTAAGGCTTGAAATTGTGTTCTGGATAAGGTTACGTTCTCCTTCATTCTGAGTCTTCTCCAAAATGAGGTTCCCATTCCTAGTAAGTCTTTCTAATTTTTCACCAATTGCACACAATTCAGACTGAATTTGCTGTAACAGAAATTATTATTGAATACAGACAAAACATATTTAGCTAAAGCTTTTAAAGTCGGAGGCTACTTTAAGATATATTACTTACCGATAAACTATCTTTCATTATCTGTGGCTCAACTGATCTATCTTTAACACGTGATTCAGCAAAAGGAAGCCATTCTGAAACCTCTGCAGTATCTTTATTATAATCAGAACGCAGTGAGTGAACACGATTAATTTGTCTTTCTTTTTCATCCATTGCATTCGAAACTGTCTCTGCCAACAACTCAAGAGTAGACATCTAAATACAAAAGAACAAAATGTATTAGCAAAATTCGAAAAGGCTGCTTTGTAAAACACGATTCAATGTGACACAAATGAATAAATAATTTTTCTGTACGAAATTTCCTACATTCAAGAAAATTTTAATTTCAATGATTTTCTTATAGCCACATGGAACGTACACCTTACATTACTAATTGTAAATTAACCTCACTTGATATATATGAAACTAACCATAACTTAATATTAGTTTCCTCCTATAATCTATCTTTTACAAAATCAATATTGATAGTAGAATTTTTTGTACACTGATATATTCAAAACATACTCAAACATTTCAATAAAAAAATGGAACTCTCACAAGTCATATAGGCAGCTTCCCCTACAAATGTAAGTGAAACTGGATGTGAAAAAGAAAGGAACTTCTCAAATTATGGTATGAAGACAGCTGCCAAGGATTTCTTGCAGTTGTGATACAATGTGGTGTTTACACCAATGTATTTAGTAGCATAGTGTCATTGTTGAAACTAATATGATTTGAAATTTCATTGAGCAGTATAATAAGAGAAAAGTGACCGATGAAGCTATTGAGCGTAAAAATTGAGAAGCAGTGTTGTGTTGTGTTTGTACACTTTAAACAGAATATTTTTGGAATTTTGTACTGCATAAGTGTATTTGCTAATAATTAAAGCATTTACATCTGGTCCCAATAAAGCATAATTTCAGTCATTGAATTTTATATTATAGTTTTTTGATTTTTATTGGCTGTGGCCTGCACTTATTAGGTGACTTGTAATTCTTTTGTAATATGCTCAAAACATTAAGATAAACATCAAGTGTTTTTAGAAATACTTTTCTTCAAACCATAAATAGTTTTCTGTAATAGATTAGATTTTATAGGTTTTCTTTCATATTCTATAGACACCCCACATAAACAAAACATTTGTTTCACAAAGTAATATTCAAATAATTAATTTCCTTAAAAAGTTGAAAGTGTTTACAGATGTTTAGTGTTTACATAATGTAATGTAAAAACTTAATGAAATAATGTAATTTGTAATTGAAACATAACAAATTTCCCTTACCTCCTGCACTATATCACTAGGTGTAGACTGCTGGTAGGATGTGTATTGTTCTTTTGTTTGAGTAATAAAATCTTTTGAAGATCCAACAGCCTGTTTCACTTGTGAAACCAATTCCTGGACATACAAAATACAATGCATAAAAGCAAACTCTGTGTAACATAATTTGCTACTCATAAGAACACTGTATTCACAAAGCGCACCTGCAATGACTTTTCAATAGTTTCCCAGTCACCTCCATATTCATCAAAGGTCTGAATTTTAGAATGAAGAGGATTAAGTTCTCCTTGAAGTTTTGAAATATTAGCTTGTACTTGAGTCAGTTTTTCTAAGTCTTCATTGGCTTTACTCAACTTATTTTGCACAGTCTTCTTTAATCTAGGAATGAAAAAATGTTTTTTTAATGAATACAATTTCATTAACTAAATAAGAACCAACATTGAGAAAGAAAATGAGATATACTCATCATTTAGACAATTCAACACATTACAATTCAAAAGACAAAACAATATTTACTATTGTAGTAGTGTGAATAAACATTCAATTGCTGTGTCACCACAACATTCAGATTGTGCTCACAAACATATGGATGATCTTCAATTTGTTTGATTTTTAATATTTCTAAATAATTATATTTTCTGTATAAAACCAAAATTCCAGTTTTATTAACACATCTTTGGTTGCGTATCTTTTAGTAACAAAAAATGAAAATCTTTATTTTATCCTCAAGAGTTTATTTTCATAAAATTTTGTTTATTGCGTGTGAAACATGGTGACAGACACCTTCAAAATCATGTCCTCATGGAACTATTCCAGCACTGCAGGCACAATAATAATATGATGTAGATGACAATGGGAAACAATGAAGGGTAAGACATAATGAAAGACTGAGAAATAGGACAGCTAATGAAAACATACAAGGTCAGCTTTCAACTACACCCATGCTCGGATCTGGAGACAGATGGAAACAATAAACTACCCTAACTGCAAGTGGATCTGGCTGCACACCAAATATTTTATCTCTTATTATCCTTAATTTTATTTTCTCATAATTGTAGTGTAGAGAAAGCTTTGTAATGCTGAATGAAACCATCTTCATAACTGTTAGAAAAAAGGCGTTTTGGGGATCTTTGATACCAAGAAATTATTTTTTCTCAAAACTTGCCTCTCCTTTCATTAGTCTGTGAACGATACTAGTATAGAAACAATTAACAGGATTTTTTCCACAATGGATATTCCCTAAATAATCTGGCGACATTAGAATTAAGCCCTGTAAATTTAAAGTGAATCTTTTAATTTTTGGAGGTACTTTACACAAAGCCCCTTTCTCGAAAATTTCTCTAAATTGGTTCAAAATATTTACATTCTCAAATCTATCTCGTAGAAAGAGAAAGTTATGTAAAGCTGCAGTAAAATGTGCCTTTTTCGACAGCAAAAGCGTTTTCTAGGTCGCTGGTGGTTACCAAACGGTGCAGTTTTCTTGCATCAGTGTGCGGCCTTCTGTTTTCCTTCAGCGCGCCTCAACTGCTGTGGTTATTAGTTCAGTGCGTGTAGAGCATGTCTTGTCGCGGGAGGTGATCTTTCCCCGCTAAATAGCGAGATACGGCGCCGTCTTACACGTCGGTTCGCGGATTTTCCCTAATCAGGAGTCTCCCATCAGCAGGGCACCGACCCAACCGAGACAAGCTCTAGGCTCCCGTCTGATGTGTCAGTGTAGTGCGTGTGAGTATACATAAAGAGGCGAGAACAGGATAAGAAAGGAAGGAAAGATCGTGCGCGGTCTGTGGCCCGTTCGTTAGGGTAACTGCTCCTGCATTTGCCTTGAGAAACCACAGAAAAATATCGATCAGAGTAGCCGCCCGCTAGAATTCTCCAGACATTGGCTGAATTCGACCAACTTATCTATCTACGTAGCTAGAATCGAAAATCCTGCCACCATCGGGACTCGAACCCCATGATCTCCTGGTCAGAGGCATTGCAGCGACATCGATTGATGTCATGAGCCAACTAAGCTGGTAGCATAGGGGAAGAAGGGGCAATGAGGGTCATCCGTAAATATCGTTAACAAAGCAATTTAGGGAGAAGGGAGTCGTGCTTCCTACCGATGGCTTTGACAATTGGAGGCAGCTGATCATTGAAGAGAAACGACTGTTTTTTGACGACCACGGCGACTTAAAGGGCTGACAAAGTGAATTGTTAATGTTAGCAACTGCTCTCATAAAATCAGCTCTCACTCACGTTGACTTGGATATTTGTTGAAGAATTTAACGTTCTTGCACTTCAGAAAATTATTTTCTGCTAACAGCGAGTAGTTTTAAGCGAGTTATATATTTTATGAACAGTTGTAAGCATACATAAAACTGTGCCTGTAGGGTAATGCTGAGGGCACAGATTACCATTGACCCAAAGAAAACAATTTATCAATCTAAAAGTTTTTTCCCTTACATGTCCAAAAAACGTAAACGAACGACCAATAAAGCTGAATGGTCATTAGACCTTCAAAAATATTCAACTTCGACTGGAAGTCCTATTTCTTTCTCAGATATATTCCCTTGCTAACCTTGACTTCCTTTTCTGAATATGGAAATTCGAGAAAAATGTATTCCGCACTATTCTCAGAGACACCTCACAAAGAAGTGTTGGAAATGAAAGCAGTCAAAAATGCAAATGAAAGAAGGCAATACGAATCTCTTCAAGTAAGCGAAAAAGGAAGAAGGAAGACTCTTCGCGTCTTGGTCATAGTAACTGTACCTAATGATGTTAAAGATTCTTCTGCTCAAATCGCGCGCACGCACACACACAAACAAACAAACAAACAAACAAAGACCTAACTAAACGTTCGAGGTAATATGGCGATAATGATGACATTTGTGTGTTACAGGATGGGAGTGTCGTTAGGACCGCGCCAACTCTAATGCAAGCGGTGCGCCGTTCAAGAGCGGCAACTGTGAAAGGGCGGCAAAAATGTAGGCATTTTTTAAAAATATCTGCGTAATTTTTACATTTTTATTTTAAAGGAAAAATATTACTCTATTATTTTAACATAAAAACTCACTTTTAGTGTTAAATTATAGGTCTAAAAAATAAATACAGTAATACATAGGGCCTAAGTATATGTAATACAGTTTTCGGGGATTTCATCAATTTCGTACAATGAAATATGGGTAACTTTTATTACTCATGCGGCGAATGTGAAGTTGCCACTTGACTCTGATTGGCAACCTTAATTATGTCCACCAATTTTTGTTTAAAAGATTCCACAGTCAGATGATAAAAACATGATGCTTGACTACGGCCAATTATGTCAAAAATAAAATAAAGCGAAATGAATTATATGTAACAAAATTTAAAACATTAGAACCCGGGGACGGCAAACAAAAATGGGCACAAGGGCGCAAATTAACTTGGCGCGGGCCCGAGTGTCGTTTAAAAACACTAAACACACACCAAATTAACGAAACATCAAAAACTAAAATACGGTAAAATAAAATTTACTTAATTGGAATTTTGCTTCTACTCGTAGTAATATTATTTTGTCATATATTTTCTAATGTACATATTTTGTGTTTGGCCTTTGTTGTTTAGTTATGATCAAATAAATACGGTTTGAAGCAGGTTTGGCTAAGTTTTGCACAGCTCTAGAAAAGCAAGTGGTACTGATTTTTAGTAAAAAGACAAAATGAGACCCCCCCACTTCCCCTACACAGGATTTTCACCACAAGGTACATTCGTCCATGGATCTGACTGATGTCGCTCCTCAATTTTAAATGGATCTTTTTATTTTCTGGAGGTATGTTCTTTACAAGAAAACCCTAGGGCATTTTCGAGTGAGTGACGTTGATTCCACGCGACAACGGCTTAGGTCATTTGTTCCATAAGTGTAGTGCGTGTTATATCCCGATAGGGGGCGGTGTATCTCCGCAGAAAGTGAGATCCGGCGCCGACCTATATACACGTCGGCTCGCGGCGTTTTGCCTTCCAGGCTTCTCCCCCAGCGGGGCACCACCCGCAGTTGGTACAAGTGGTAAGCGCCCGACACATGGTTGAGCTGTGCATGTAGGCCTATGGTGTAAATTATGTTTGGCAAAGAAAGAGACGGGAATTTGTGTTTTGATACCTAATCCGTTTCGGTCAATTATACTTAGATTTTTCTATAGTGGTCGATGATATTTGGTCATTTTTACACCTCTTACCTTATAAAATGAATATTTTTAGTTTATTCGCAAACGCCCTTCTCAATGGGGCTCGTGGTCTCGAAAATGTGCTTTCCACTGTTAAAAAGATTCATTTTATAAGGCAGGAGTTGTTACAATGACCTGTCACAGGACACTAGAAAAATCGACGTATAATTTCTACCTTAATTTACAGAGTGAAAATTCACAGAATTAAGCCACTAAGATAATGAAAATTTAATATGACTATGACAAATCACCACTGCATGTGGTAGGTAGGGGGCCCAAATATACTCATCTACGAAGATTTTTAAATTATGATACTACTTTAAGTTCATCTCAGTTCCCCTCAAGTTCGTCTCATTCAATTGTTCATCCGACATTCAAGTACACGTTCCAATCACTGTACCCATTGAAAATAAGAAAAAAATGTGATTTTTCGCATTTGAAAAAGTTGTTCCAAACATTCCTCATTTCATCTTATGATATTCCAAATTACACCTCCAAAAGTGTCAATAAACTTTGAAACTTTGCTTTTTATGTTTTGCATTATTACAAATACAAAAAGAAGATACATTTTTAAAAAGCCAGTTTTAAATTCTTAAATGCTTTGAACACTTGAAGAAATATCTCGTCTTATTTTCCTTTCTTTCTTGATGCTTGCAGATTAAGGCCTTCAGTTTCATTTCCTTTACTTACTCCCTTAAGGCATTTTTGAAAGGAGTAATAACTAATAACAAATCAGTCCACACTTTCCACATAGTGACTCAGGGTAAAGTCTCTGTACTTGCAAGAGGCCCTTTGGTGATACCAGAGGTTCTGATCCTAAGCTACAGCTGAACCCCATAGAAAACTCTTCCGAAGCGCATGTACTCAAAAATTGTTTGACTCTGCACTCTCCAAATCCATCGACAACCACCCATTTTGTTTCTGAGAGCTGTCATTGCCTCTTATATCTGCCCTTTATTCCATTGTTTACACAATGGCATCTGAGAATAAAAGTCCTCATCTCAAAATATTGTTCCATATATTACACAGGACGCCATTGGAAACTTCATAGAGGGTGATATTGGGACCTCCTAACCTTAGAATAATAGTATCAATAATAGTATTGAATGCTACTAACGGAATTGGCAAGACAAATTCCTAAAAGCGTTCATATCGAAAAGCGCTTCCTTCTAACGTTGTTAAACGCCTTATGATCACCATTTATCACTCTACTTACTAGGCTGATAAATGTGGGAGTAGTTTGATAACGTACTCAGCTGGAGTAAATAAGAAAATTCACAAGCAACGAGACGATGTAGTCGAACGCGTGATGGTAACCATACACAAGTGAGTGTTCTGTGGTGGCAGCCTCCCACGGAGCTAGACCGCGGTGTAGGGTGTTTGTGTGTGTGATTGTGTATGTATTGCCATTTTCTTGTAAACCCTTCTAAAAAACATTGAAAAATTGCGCTCTTGGTACAAATAAAAAACTCTTTAATTCCTTTTATATGACTATGAAATCGTTTATTTCAATATCCTGTTAGAATACCTGGAAATCGCAAATAGAAAGTTCAAACAACTTGAAAAACTTGTTAATTTGTACCTCTAGAAAATGAGCTTTACGTACCCAAAACGCGAGCCGAAGTACTTTATAAAAAATAAAGGAAATTAATAAAATGTACTTTGTTATGATCACCAGAAAAAACTAATTCTTCCGAAACTGACAGCCCAAGCTGCTTATTACTTGCGCCAAAATCACTTGTACAATTTCACCATTTGCTGTGAATCTTCGCATAGCCCACAAAACAAAAAATGTGTCTCGTTTTACGTTTGGCCTGAATCTCATTATGCCAAATCAGATTGTCTGTGCAGTGCATCACAACTTACGTGAGGAAGATCTAACAAGAAATTAACAAGGTTCAATTATTAACCTACGGTTGCGGACTACCAAAACAAAAACCACCACATGAGATCGCAATAATTATGTTATGGTTCCTTACTGTCGGAATGTGGGTGAAGGTTTTCGGAAATTTGGAAAGGCAGCTCTGGAAACGTTGTGTGGTTGAGCATCCTGGCACATTTTGTGATATTTTATTTCGATTTATTTATTTTGGCCCTCACACACGTATTCCATGTGCCAAAATATTATAATATTGCATATCTTGCAAATTTGTCAGATAGAACGTGATTACGTCTATCCAGACGCAAGGATACGTTTTCCTAATTTGATTTCTACTTCCAAAATCTGCTATCCATGAAATTGAATGCATTATATTTCGAAAACCTTTCTGGTGAGATCACACAGACTTTACCATCACAATTAGCGATTTTTTCTGATTTTTTGTACAAAAATAATTTTCTTATCTCTTGTGGAATAGCCCAAGATATTTTGCTTTATTTCCTCCGTTCGGTATACGATGCGTTTGGCAGGGTGTGCAAATGGACTAATTCGTCGTGCAAGTAGTCTCATTAATAGCAGACCAAGAATCAGCAAATAAAAGATTTCAAGGGATGTGACGATATTTTAGACTATTACGTATTACGTATGTTTTGCAGCTTGTTGTAAATAATGAGTGCCAAAATTGTGGAAAAAAGCTTTTGTCGGGCACGATCTGTCGCCGATTGTAAATTAATGATCATGTTAATGGTTATGAACGAGGCTTTTCCGGCATCATATTTACCATGAGAAGCAAAAGGAAAAGCGAAATCCCTAGATAGTTTTGTTCTTATATAAAAAACGGACACCTGGTCCAAAATCTTATACAGAAATAAAGCAAATACAGATAGTCAAAAATATAAATTTGATTTTACATCAACGATAACTATCAGATTGCATCGTCTTCCGAAGCACTTCATCAGTTTAATGAACTAATTGGTTTATGTCTCCTTTCAGCTACACGGTTATGAATGAAAATAATGTTCGAGTAGACACATGTTTATACAGACATATTGAAACATTAGAACTGTAAAAGCGAAAAAAGCAGGTTAGTAGCCTGTAAAATTCTTACATTGGAAACAGCAAATATGAAATCCACAATCTATGTATGCATTTATCTATTAACCCTCACCAAAAAGCTCTCCGGCAAAAAGAATACCGATTGTAAAATTGATAATTATTAAAAATTATTGGCCAGTTAAATACTTCCAAAGATTATTAACGCCTCACAGTACATCGAATAAAAATATAATGCATTTTTCTCTCAATTTTAAGAGAAAAGAAAGAAAACAAACACTCACCACTTTTGCTTCTTTCTCACTCACTTCGTAATGTTCGTCAATTCGTTCACTTTGGGTCTACGTTTCTCGTGCCAAAGCAACTAAAAAGCGAGTATTAAATTGGATATTTTTAAAACAAAATAATATACAAACGAAACAAAACGCAAATGAACTTCTAAACAAACGTTCTAGAGCACGTCTCCACGCTTTCTCATACGCAATCACGCCGTGCAAATGCACAGCAAAACGGTTCAAGAGCACTACTATGAACTAGGCACCGAGAAAAACGCAAGGCGCGTGCCCGCCGCTTCTTTAAGATACACTGATCTCAGAATAGGAAGATGTTTTCATTCCCTTTCCCCCTGCTAAACCTCTGCGCTATGTTTATCACGTTCCATTTGCGAAATCGGCGACCTACGTGATGCACATAAATAGTCGGCCTCACACAGTGCACTTCGGAACAAGAGTACCTCATGATAGTCCAACTGCCCGAATTTCGATTTGAGCAAATCATGGGAATGTTGAAAAATCACGTTAACAAGCTCTTTACCGATCTTGTACCAGATGTTGAGGGAGATACAAAACGGACCAGTGCGACAGAAATTTATATGCCACGTTTTAAGAACCGTGGACACCGCACACCGGTGGATCCAAGGAGGACCTGGGGGAACATGCCTTAGACCAAGAAATGTTTCAAAACGAATACTGGTTAATAAACGGCTCACAGTCATCAGATAAAACATAATGTATTATTAATTAAAATATATGTATTAATTATCAATTGTTAAAATTTTAGTTTGTTAATTTATGTCGAAATAATGTTTCTGTTTTACAAACTATCACAATAGTCGAATTTGAAAATTTTTCCATATAATTAAACCTGTAGTTAGGGCATCCTCGGCTCAGAAAATCTCAGCTCCAGTACAAAGAAGATAGTATGTGGGCTCTTAAACACGCTACGATCACGAAAGAATACAGAAATGTTTTATACAATTGTATTGATATATTTAGATAAGCTTTATATCCTTCGCAGCTCGACTCTTCACAATGATTCTTAGTCCGCTTTCCCGAATTCGCGGTTTCTCAGAACGTGACATACCGTGACCCGGGCGCGACCGTTCATTCTCAAAATATATTATTCTGCAAAAATGAAAAAGATAAGGAATGATAACAATTTAATGAATGCGATAAACGTTCAAATTGTAATACAAAATATGGGACGCTCTGGGCTTCATTCGGCCCCTCGAAACGCATACGCCCGGGAGTGATGTTCGGGCTGCACGCCGTCTTCGGGCCTGCTTGTCGTCTTACTGGCGCTCTTCCGTTGGGCAGTTTTCTGAACCCGGGCTAGATTGCAAAATATTATCCCTCATTTTCATGCTTTACAATTTCCCAAAGATAGAAAATGAGTTTGATTCAGTGAAACCTCTGAACTGTCCTCTTCCTTTAAGCCGACACCCTCATTAAGGGTCCATTTTTCCGTGGAATCGTTTCATTTCCCCATGACACGCGTAAATATTCCTACTTGTAAGAGGTGATTTGTTCCCGTGGTCAGCGGTCAGGCAGATTGCGTATTAGACTGGCATAACTTCCTCATGATTTCGTGACTTGAAGCCGTAACATTGTAAAAAGAAGTGTGATACTGCATGTGGACAAGGGTTCGTATACATCATGTAAAAGATAGTTCGGTTTTCTGAGTTAGGTTCCATTGCACTGAAAAACTTTATCGGGACATCAAAATATCCCGTATTTTCCTTCGTCTCGTTTTTCGCAATTGGGCGCCACGACAAAATACCTATAGTTTTCCACTTGAGATCACGCGACATACAAAATAGGAACCTTCTACGTGCCCTCCTACATCCCACATATCTTGTAGGTGCAAAGATCATTTAATACGTTTACATTCGAACCATTCAAAACACAACTCTAAAGTGAAAACGTTTTTTCTTCTCTTATAATTAAAAACGGTGCATCGTAGCGGAAACATTACTATAAGCAAAGTGTAGGCTAACAACAATTTCATTAGATTGTCTTCATTTTTTTCTGTTACCAATAGCTTTCGAGTTATTAGATGGGTAAAATAGAAAACATTGAAAAAACTCATTCTTGCCTCACGTTTTTCAATAAACTTTGCCTTCAAGCAACCGAGTTCTTACTATTATACCAATACACTCTTAATGCAAGTTATAGATACTTAAAGTTTCTTTAAAATGGGTTATTATTTTATCTTTTATCTTCAAATGATCATAAGTTACAGAATTTGAAATGTTTGGACAGTTTTAATTTCGATTTTGTCTTCCTTGATCACAAAAGAAATGGTTTGGGAGTATGACCACATTTTCCCTTTATTTTTCACTCAAAGGACAGAGCGCTGTCACATCCTAAGGTAACGGCCTCCGTCGACCAGTGTTATAAAAAAAAAAATAAGAAATTTGTTATGTAAGCGTACATTCATTGACTAGTGTCGATTTCGAAGAACTGCATTAAATATTGAGATTATAAATGCAAGCCCTTTCTTTGGTAGTTCTTGTAATATCTTGCATGTAATAAAATCGTAGTCAGAATGTTAGTGGGGTTCGTGACTTTTTTTATCGTTTCTTCTATCTCTTGTGAGTTGAAATGTTTAATAGGAAGCGAGAGTTGTAGAAATGAATTTTAAAACTCTATTACTTCATTTTCCCAGATACGTGATTTTCCTGTTGGTTTAAAAACTGACATACAGTGTTCTGCAAAACATAGAGCTCCCATTACATGACGCATGTCTTTTGTAATTTCGATATTCCTTCAGGATAAAAATTAGGGGGCCTTTATTTTTGTTAAAAAATACAGTGTTGATTCACAGTATTCTCCTGTGCTGAGACTCACATACTCCACACAACGGGGATATCTAGAACTGCTTCTCTAGCGGGTGGGATTAATTTATTTCAGATAAAACATTTCCATACATGTTCTGAAATTTCTTCCGGCTGTGAATTACAGCTCCTAGTCTAGTTGGAAATCAAGTGTACGAATGAAAAGAAGCAGTGAAGCGAAAAGGACAAGTGAGAAAAAAAAGAGAATTGAACGGTTTTGTAATTGGGTTTTAAGTGCGTACGAGAAAAAATGCTTCCGGTGTTTGGTAACTTATGAGTAATAGATATTGGCAAGTGAAGCATACCTGCAACTTCACAGCACCTAGAAAAATTAATCCGGGTGTTCTCTTCAAAAAACTACACTAAATGGCCACTTGTACTGACGGCCATGTTTCTCCGAAACTAATATTGGTCGCTTAAGTCAGTTTCACAGTAATTAGTTTTCCGATTCTCTTCGATTTGCGCTTATAAACGCGTGTTTCATTGAGATTTTCATTTAATAGCTTTTTAATTACATTTAAGCGTATGGTACGCGTCAAAACGCAAATGAATCTAAAAATTGCATCGTGCCCCAATAAGTGTTGTACTTCAACTTCTGGGCGAATCTCGATCACGTTCGTCACGTTTCCCTTGATTAATTGAACATATGCTGAGATACCACTTTATTTTCCTTTTGGACATAAATCTAGCTTCAGTATCTGCTCGTGTTATCTTCATTTCTAACACGTGGGGCACAATAAGGGATGCGAGTCAAAATCTGCGGTTCAATGGTGTTACAAATAGTTTTAGTTATCGAAAGAGAATGTTTTTTATTTTCATGTTTTGCCAAACACACTCTTTGCAACCTTTATTCATAATTCAACTTACAATACTATACACGTGTAGGAGAGGTTACAGATTCGGAAGCTCAAGAAAACGTGTACAGATTGCATCCCTCCCCGTCACACAGAGTTTTTAACTAATTTATTGACGTTAAAAATAAATAAATCACGTGAAAATACAAATTAAACATGTCATAATTATTGAAAAATTCAAATTTTGATGTTTGGAAATTTTTCATTTGGAAGGAAATCGTTGATTCTTAGGAAGCCCGGCAAAAGACTTATTAAAATGTATTAAAAAGTCCATGGCGAGATTTGAAATTCATAATTTTTTATTAAAAGCTTAATTTCTGCAATTGAATTATAAATAACATAAGTAAAATCTCTTACACGATCCTAGATCATGTAGTATGGACAGGATCCCACACTTATAATTCTTAAAGAGAGGTATTACACAAAAATAAACTTGCGAGAAGGGGGAGGGCAGGCAATTGCCGGACCAGCAGTAGTAAAACCACTGAATAACAGACAACCGATATATTTCTCCTTTTCAATTACCTTGATCATTTTTTCATAATTGTCCTTGACCTTAAATACCGACATCACAAGTCCTCTAATGTATAGGTATTTTTGAGAATTTGATTTAAAAAAAGAATGGCAACCAGGTATCCCAGATTTCAGACTCACTCGCGGCGATTTCGCTCAAATTCTTCCGAAACTAAGCTCTTGATCGGTAAGTTGATTATAATAAAAAATGAAGGAGTATTAAATTCTGCGCAGATTGAGTGCTAATACTTTGCAATTTTACAAAATAGTGGTAGAAACGGTACGCGCAAAATCGTCAATTTTTCACTCATTTCGAAAAATACTCATTTCCTCTTCATAAGACGTGCAGTATCTATAAATCCACGAGCAACAAATGTAACCAGAGAGTAAAGTTCTTTTTAACTCTTTGGAGGAGAATGTTCGCAAAAACACGAACTCTTCAATTTCTTTCTTCGAGTATATGATGACAACTGCTGTACACATCAAAGCACTCCATCTTGCAAGTGAACTAACTCTTATGCTGTGCGCTTAGCCACCAGAGATATTCACCGAATGTATCAGCGCTTGATCATTTGCCGCGACGGATCAAATTCCTGCTCAAAGTTTTTCTCACATTCAAATTGTGAACCATCCATTAGTTACAAAACAATGCATATACTTGATGAATTTTATTTCCAGTTCAGTCATGTCTTGTAACTATACTTCGCTAAAAGATCTTGACTTCAAATTTTTATCAAAAAATGCTTCCAATTTTTTAAAATTAAAATTTGTTGTCGAACAGCGTTTAGAACTCTTTAAAAAAGGCGCGGGTCCCATTTTCGTTAAATTCCCCCAGTTCTCGAAATTCGCAAAAGTTCAATTTGTTCTGATTGTTCCAACAATAGTTGTAAGAATTGTAATTATTACAATATAGAAATAAGGTATTTTTCCCTTAATGAAATCTGTTATTCATTGAAAGATCTTGAAATAAAGTCGGGTACAATAATTCGAATATAGGAGTAGTTTTCGAGTCATTTTGAGTAAAACGAAGGCAGGTTTTAAACAGTTATTTTCTCAAAACGGCTTCAAATTATTTAAAATTTTCTCTTTTATAGGACGGTAAGAAAAGTAATGCTTGTCCCATTTTCGGCCAACTTCTGTATTTTCGAAAATTGTAAAAAGTTAACATCGTAAAAGTACAATCTTGAAGATAAATTCTTTCTTAATGAAAATCTGTTCTGAAATATGAGATCTTTAAAAAAGGTAATGAACAATTTTTTGAAAAAGTTAGTATTTTCACGTAATTTGTGATTGAATTTAATGCAATTTACAAAAAACAAAATAATTTTCTCAAAATGGCTCAAAAAGTTTAATTTTGTCCCCACCCATAGAGCAAATGACGCATAAAAACTTGGCGCATGAACTCTCATTTCCTTGAACGCTCTGAATTTTCGAAAATTGCAAACGTTAAACAAAAGCGAGAGAGTGTGTGCTGTAGCTGCGCCACTAGTTTTGTAATAATAAACTTTTCGCTTGAATGCTGAGATTTGGATGAATTTGAAGAGAAAAAAAAGGGGAAAAAACAAAAACAAAAAAAAACAAACAGAAAATAGTTGAGTTTTTTTTCAATACTGCTGAAGCTCCACTCGTAAATTGGTGCAAACTCAGATTACTCATATTCGGGACCTTCTTGAGTGATTAAAACAACTTCAAGAACCTTGCCAATTTTTAAAAGGCAGGCCCATTTTAGGATCTAATTTTACAGGCCTGTATTTGACGATAATCCCAACGTGAGGGTGGTGTAACTATATTTTCAGCCAGTTACAATTATACTGCCTCTCGTCATAGTGTAGAAAGAGAGAGGGGTACTATTTATAGGAATGATCCTCAAACAGCAGTCCGCACATCTCCCAGATGGTTCACGAGTCAGTCATAAGCTCCCCTTCCCTCAGGAGAAAATACACAGTTCTTGTATGTAAACACCTCTACACGTAAACAATGAACACAACTTCAGCCATTAATGCAGTCGAGAATTACTTGTTACACCCTAACTCCATGTATAGCTTTGTATTATATTTTTATTTCTATGTACATGATCGGCATCATGTAATGCCACAAAGGATATACATTTTTCTTCTTTTCAGAAACCAAAACGTCTTTCAGTTTTATTCGATAGTTTTAAAAGGTATGGACAATGTCAAAAATCTCAAGCTCGATTATCTAACAAGATTTTTTCAATTGTATTGCAACTTTCTTTTTCCGCAGTGCATTTCGGCCTTAAGCTTGAAGTAAGGATAGGCTGTTATCCAATTTCCGGAACCACAAGGCAAGGAATTGTGTCTGATATTTTAATTTACTGAATGAATTTGAAAAGCAATCACAATTAACCTCGTCATTCGGACTAGCATAATATATTATGAATATAATATCGTATATTCCCAAGAAAACAAATGAATAATACAGTTCAAGAGCATGCCATCCTTATTTGTGAAAAGTGTTTTTTCTCATTTGTGTAGCACGTGTTAAATTTTTGTATAAAGAAATAAAAATAAATGTAACTTAAATAATATAACTTCATTATTTTAAAAATTATCTGAAGGCTTGGATGAAATATTAAAAATTTAATTTACATTTTAATATTTTATATTAAAGATTTTAAGAGCATTAAGAGGTTTTTAAGCGGCTGAGAGGGTTTCGTCCAGTTTCCCTGATCCTAGTGAAAATGCTGAGATGTCCCCATGTTTTGCATCCGGACATTAAGGTAACTGTAAATTAACTTCACCCCGTAGCACGTTACACATAGTTTTAACTGTTTTGTTCTAAATAAATAAATATCAATAATATGGGAAAGTATGAGCTGTTGTATCACCACTAGATACAATTGTACTAGTTTACAGATTAAATGAATTTTTTGTGGAAAAAATATCACACGTTATTACACGAGTTGGCTTTCGAATTATTTTGAGCTTCCCGCTCACTAATATCAGTAGGACCATATGCTTAATAAGCACGATAATGACTGGTTAACATTTTAATTTCTTCATTTAAGAAACAGATACCAATAAATGGATGCACGGACATAACTGTTTTTGCAAGTGAAGAAATAGTTTGCGGGGAGGACATAGGCAGTTTACATAACTCCTTTCCCTTGCAAGATTTTAAAGAGCACTTATCATGCCACCATATCACGTTTTTAGATTAAGAAGCACTTCATACCCGAGTGCCATGCCTTATTTTTATTCTGCATCGCAACACCATTATGTTAAGCAAATCAAGCCAGTAACTGTCAAAGCCATTCGTGCTTTGAACTCTCTCTCCTCCATAGCAGCACACTTCAAATGTTTAAAAGAGAGGCAGATTAATCTGTGATACTTCGTCCGTGTCACTGTTCTTTAGCTGAAAACTTAGGCCAACGTGGACGTCGTACTTGTACCACTGTGAGGTGCCGCATACTTAAATCACAGAAGGCTCTATCAGAGTTTCTCCGAAAAATACCATCAGCTCATCATTTTTCCTCTCTCATTATTTTCATTTCTTTCTTTCTCCTTTCTCTCTTCTCGTATCACTAAAATCTTCGCCTATTTTGATTCCAATCTCTTTCTTTCTCTCCTCTCTCTCTATTCTTCAGTTTCATTACCTGTCACTCAACCTTCTCTTTCTTAATTTCGTGAATTTTTGAGTGCAACATTCTGTTACATTTATCCATTTATTAAAAAATTATCTATTCCATAATCTAGTTTTTACATTCCCGTATAGTACGTATATACGGAGTAATATACGCAGTATATGGAAAGTTATGTAATGCTGCGGAAAATCGATTTCCAGATTTCATCGAAAATATAGCTTTTGGGGTTCCTAATACCGATGTGTTTTTTTCCCCCCTTTTTCTTTCTTCCTTTTTTTTCTTCAAAACGTTCCTCTGTGTGGTGTCTGTGAACACTACTAATGCCTAAACCATGCGTAGGATATTTTTTCCAAATTGAAGAAACCCCTGTCCATTAGGCTCGAGTCGAAACTTCGAGATTTTGAAAAAAAAAACTTTAAAATTTGGGGTACTTTACACGAAGCCCCCCGGACATTTTCAAGATTTTCTCAAAAATGGCTTCAAATTTTTTTCTTTGAATTTCTTGTAAGAATAGAGTAAAATACACTTATACAGATGGCATAGGTCCGATTTTCAAGTTTAACAATGAATTTTCAAAAATTTCAAAACTTTTCAGGAGTCTTCCTACAACCACAAAATTGAAGATAGAGATTTTTCCTTCAAATAAAATTTGTTCTCCATAGTGAGTTCATCAATTTTCATGTACATTGTTTTAAAATTTTAGTAATATTCACGCAATATTGCGTAATATTTAAAAAATTACGAAAACAAGATTTTCTCAAAAATGGTTAATTTTTTTTTCTTTAAACGTTTGGCAGGGATAATGCTAAATGTACTATATAAGATGGCATAAACGCCATATTGCTCCATTCTATTGTTTTTTTCAAAAATTACAAAAATGTAACTTCTTTGACTTGCCTTTCATGTCGTTAATATTTATATTAGAGTCAATTTGTTCACATTATTGTATTTATGAGTACATGGGCTTTAAATAATGTCAAATAAAGTTACTCGAAAACTCTACCGTTTTCTGTGAAAATTAGCTCAAAACTCCAAAAGAAAAATTTTCAGAAACGCTCAAACGCCATTTTCTCAAAAACGGACTAATTTTTCATTATTTTTTTATAATTTAGAATACTCTGATTTGTTTTTACAAAACAATT
The DNA here is from genome assembly GCA_038098605.1 of Gryllus longicercus. NCBI lineage: Eukaryota > Metazoa > Arthropoda > Insecta > Orthoptera > Gryllidae > Gryllus > Gryllus longicercus. Next base: position 359,037 of record JAZDUA010000661.1, read on the forward strand.
TTGTACTACGACATATGTTCTTAATAAATCAGTAATTCGGTTTATTTTACTAATTGACAGTCAATATTAGTTGAACCTGACAGTGCCTTTACAAGAATGTTGTATCTCATGTGCCTTTATTGAGATCCTCTAGCTCAGTGGCCGTCAAACTTATGAAGCTTGTGAGCAACCACACCGTTTTCAATCCTACTGTGAGCTACCAAGAAACCAACATATCCATTTTTTTCAAATCTTAACATTTGTTCATGTCTACAAACATTCACTTTTATTAAATATGAAAGAGAGTTTAATAAAATTGTATACAAGTAAAAAAATGAAATTGCACATTACAAAAAAATTGTAATATAGTTAGTAACAAATTATAAATGGAAGAACAGATTTTTCATTAGACTTGTTAATGAGATCGATGGCATTCTTTTTTGTCATTAATAAGCTTTTATGTTGGGAAAGTAGGTCGTGACTGACATTCGAATACAGTTGTCCAAATGTTCATCAGCGAGTCTGACTCTGCACTTGTATGTGCTCTGTAGAGCAAGTCCACGTTAGCGAACTTGGAGCATGACCGCGATCTACCAAAACTTGCCCTGCGAGCAACTAGTAGCTCGCGGTCGACGGTTTGTCGAACACTACTCTAGCTTCACCCGAATCATCGACGTTGTACATCCCTAGCACAAGGAATATTTAATTCCCCTGTCTCCGCAGATCTCGAGTTCCGAAGGGTGCAATGGCCCGAGCGTGAGCGCGGCGCTGACTTGCTGCACTAACGTTCGAGAGTGAGAGCGAACTCCATCCAACCCCAGTCGCTCGAGCTGCGAAACTGAAATGCGCGCCGCGAAAACTACCGAGTTGTACAACCACATGCCGTTCCCATATAACACTCTTTTAGCACGACCCGGTCAGTTTTTATTTTTAATTTGTTTAGGATGACATTCTATCCGAAAAAAAGATTTGGCAGTATATCCTTAAATCATTCTTTAATACCATTTTGTGATATCTAGTAGTACTTATTAACATCTGAGTTAAATGTGTTATTCGGAATTATTGTCGAGTTACACAAAAGTAATTAAATTAAATTTGGGTAAAATATAGAGTATTCATATTTAAATACACATTTATGATTAATTTTAAAATCATTTCTAACTTTAAGTTAATAAATTTACTGAAAATGCAGTAAAAACCTTCTTTTGTCATACCCCCTCCTCCCTTGTTTTCATTCCTGCAGGAGTTTATCACGTGTGACATGTCACAGGTGAGAAACTCCTTCCCTAATAACGTACATATTTTCTTTGAATGGCCTTCTATTTATTGTGTACAGGCAAACTTGGATAATTCGGATGAATCTTATAATAATAGTTCTTAAGAAGGATTGAAAAAGCAATTAAATAGCGAAATTTAGCAAACAATCACTTTACAAATAAATAGTACATATTTTAATTCTTAAAGAATTGATTTAAACATTTATAAGCATTTGTTAAAAACATTAAAAATATAACATTAAAAGGATTTACTAAAGTATTTATTGAGAATTTACAATTTCTCAAAAATTTCAGTGATCTTTTGTTTCAGTGAATTGAGTCCCTCAGTAATAATGAACGATTCTATTTTATTTATAGCCTGGAAGATAGAATCACTTATGCCATTTTTATTTTCGAAAAGTCGGCTGAGTTCTTGTACATCATTTGATGTTTCAGCCGTACTTGGAAGAGATCTTTCCTCTGCCACTGACAAAATTGTGTCCTTATCACCGGATGCGTCATCTTATTTCTCTTTCCCGAGTACTTCAAGACGATGACAGCTTCAGTATGCTCACCACACATTGCAACATCTTCACCATCGTTAACGAAGTCATCGTTAGAGATGGCAGGATCTGACACGTTCTCCCAGCCGTCCATGTTTGGCGCATCTTCGTACATAGTTTCGTCGGCTCTTTCACAATCAGTGTCGTTTTTTTACGAGAGCAGCTTTTTTGAAACAGTTTTAATTGTTCCTTCTCTTGCCACATCCCAAACTTGATTAGCTTGATAAACGCACATTTATGAAGCTTAAAGAGTCTTGAAATCACCGGTGAAAATATTCTCGATCAATAAACATCTACAGAAATGTTAAAGATTTTTTATTACACCTTGGTCCATATGCTAAACAACCGATCGCATATTAGCTGGGAAACAAACCACCAACATTTTCCACTAGTGGAATGTTATTCTGGGCAGTGCAGTTGGGTCAAGTAAGTAAAGTATGACTTGTCAACCAAGTTCTTGCACTAGATACATAGTCTACTGGCTTTGTTTTTACGTCCTTAAACCAACGGCGATTAACCGATTTTCCAACCTGAACAAAGGCCGATCATCCATGTTTGCTCCAATCAACAACGCAACACTCCTTTTGCTAAGTTTCTCTCCGTGGCATTTCTCGTCTTTAAATGGTCTCTTTTTTATCAGGGGCGCACGAAAAAAAACCTCGTCTCGTCAGCATTGAAAATATTTTGGGACTCCCTGTCCTGGATCATCTCTTCCTTGACTTTCTTCAGTTCATCTTCATGCTGACGAACAACACCGCTTTCACCACATTTTAATTTAAAATAAATCTTATTTCTCTCTTTAAAACCATCTAGACACCTGTGCTTGCTTTGAAATCATGTTTCCCTAATTCAGAGAGAAGCTGCTCAGCCAAAGAGGGAAACCTACTGGAATATTTTGTCCAGAGCTAGCTTGAACCATTTTGACACAGTAACCCACAGATTTTCCGATGCTCGTGACCCTTTCCACTCTCACTTTCTCTGCTCGATTTTTTCTTTTATTCTTTAAAAATGTTGAAAAAGTGACAAGAGGGATTTCAAAGACCTTGGCGATCTCTAATTTCTATATTCCTTTTTCTACTTTCTTAATGGACGCTATCTTTTCTGCCATCGTTAAATATGCTTAAGACATAGGCTTCCTTGACGATATCGTTGCTCGATGCACGTACGAGAGAACAATCAAAAATATAAATAAAATTGAAGCTTAAGGAACAGGAAAATTATTGCACGCACTACTGACAGATCGCGGACAGCCGTTCTTCAATGCCACACGCCAGGAACAACGAGCCTGGCTTCAAGGGGGTTGCTGAGAGGGGATGGGGAGAGGAAACTGACTTTTGGACAGATTGATTGGTGATACCCGGCGCGTCAAGGGCTAAGATCACTATTCCTGTAAGTGTAGGACGTATTTTGTCGCGGGAGATGACCGAGGTCTTCCCCTGCTGGATGGCGAGATCCGGCGCCGCCCAACGTCCGCTCGCGGAGATCTTCCCCAACCAGCTATCTCCCATAAGCGAGGCACTGCCCCATTCGGAACAAGCTCTAATCTCCCGACAAGTGTGTTAGTGTAGTGCATGTGAGTGTGTGTGAGTAAGGGGCGAGGATGGGACAAGGAAGAGGAAAGAATGATCGTGCGCTGTCCATGGACCATTTGTTAGCCTACTGCTCCTGCATTCGCCTGTTTTTAATTGAAGAAACCACGGAAAACTACCGATCAGAGAAGCCAGCCGCGAGAATTCTCCTCCAGAAGCGTCTGAATTCGACCTAGCCGTCTAGCTAGTGTCAAAAATCCTGTCACCGACAGAAGTCGAACCCTAGAACCTCGTGTTCAGAGGCACTGCATGACTTTTGGAAGTAAGGGTTAAGAGTGAGACACGTTGACGGCTTTCGATCACTGCCTCGCCTTTTCACGAATTCCTAATTTCAAAACCTGTATTATGGAAGTAAAAATTTCGAATTCTCCAAAACAAAATTCGAATAACCCACAATATTTTTAAATTGTTTAGAAATAAAATGCAAGGGACCAAGGAGATAATTAGAATTAAAGCAGTGCGAATTATCCAAGTTCGACATATTAAACTTTTGAAATAAGCCAGGTGGTAGAGCCGCCCCGATGGGCTGACCCTCGCTACCAATAAAAACATTAATTTACTTACCCTACACATCGTCGTACAGTTCACATACCACCCTACATAGTACCTCAAGACGCTCCAGATCAGTGGCGGCTGGTGGGTTGCGAATTAGGAGGAGCGACATGTATATCCCAGATCTGAACCGCTCTCGAAGTTCCAAACATATGCTCTAAGTGGTACGAAGACTCGCCAAAAACCAGTCTGTTTAACTATGTACAATATTGTACTACCAACAAATTCAAACTGATCGCACGATAACGGCAAACATATCGGATATTGTTATCCGGGATGTGGAGGGAAAAATCGCATGGTCTTGTAGATGTGGCTGTGCAGTGCGATCAAAATGTCGAAACCAAGGAGGCAGAAAAACGTCTTAAATACAAGAGTTTGGAAATCGAGATCAGCCGAATGTGGTGCGTAGAAGCACACGTCGTCCTGATAGTTATCGGAGCTCTGGAATTTGTTCCGCAAAATTTGTGTAAGACTTGGCTTAACTCACAGGTTATTCAAAACACTAAGATGTGGAAGACATTGCTTTATTGGGATAAGCCCACATTTTGTGCAAAGTATTATTATAGTAGTCCCTATATCTGCTACTTAGGAAGCTGGTTGCATCCTCGAGTAGTCTTAACAATCAAGCGACTAATAACATATTTAGTCGTGAATAAGAGGAATAACAATAACAAATACAACAACGATAATAATAATAGTAATGCCATACAAACTTTGAAACAATTCTTTCACTTCATATTACTAGATTTAATGAATTTTCGCCTTGCCTCCCCCCTCTACGCCATGACCCCACGCTACGCGAAATGCGCGTGCTTTGAAGGAAATTCCAACGTCCAGTGAACTGTAACCTATAAACTGTACTTCCACACTGTCTTTGACTGGGACCAGAAAATTATAATGAAATCTACTTTATCAACATAACAATCCCATCCGATTTTGTGCATGATTTTTACGCGGAGTTGTTGACTTCTTGTCAAGATTAGCTTCAATTAATTTACATAAGTTTCTTCCTTTTTATTATATTTTAGGGAATTACAATTCCGTCATTCCACGGAAACCACCATATTTGGGGGTACCACCAGCCACTGGTAAATCTGATTTTTCCCCTGTATTTCGTCTGTCAGAATAAGTACTTACTACTTCGAAACTTTCTTATTTAAGAGAAATTGGCCGATGTAACGGAGAGGAATTGAACGATACGGGGCAAGAGAGAATATGAGCGCACGCGAGCTATTTTAAGCAAGTCCGAAAATATTCAATGAAAATACACAAATACATATATTATTATTATTATTATTATTATTATTATTATTATTATTATTATTATTATTATTATTATTATTATTATTATTATTATTCAGTAAAAAACCGAAGATTTTATTACAAACACGTATAGTTCACACGTACCTCCTTCGCCTCCTGTTCCTCCTTCTCCTACGATTCCCCATAGTTCCTATCGAGAAGTCACAATGCTCACTTTCACAATTTCACAACGTTCAATTCTGAACGCGTCTCCGAGAACACTTTGGCGAAAATATCGAGTTCGCCGCGCCGTTGCATCATGCAGTTAAAACGGGGATTCCACAGACAAAGACAGCATTGATCATTACTACCAACATGCAACATGCGCCGATAGCAAAATCATACGTCAATAATTTTCCTAAGGAATATTTTATCTCTTTCTAAACGAATAATAAAAGGGAAAATAGAAAGATAATGGTTCGGGCTTATCTACATGCTACTTAATAAAGGCATGAAGTGTCTTTCTCGTGTAAGATTCACATGCTCCAAACGTAGCTATTTTTTGTATGTGTAGGCCTACATTGGCACGCTTCTTTGGACTTATCGAACAATCTGATGACACGAAATTCCATTGTTATCACATTGGAGTAAAATTTAAAGAGGCGTTTGAGCTTTCCTTTTTTACAATCTTTCGGGTGGTATGATTGCCAAACTGTTTGGAGAAAAAAGAAGGAAGAGTACAACGGAAAAACGGAGTCTTGAGAAGTACATACACTGAATATCAAATATTGTTACCACCTCTCTATATCTACTTTCGTACTACCTCGTTGGAACGGGTGGTAAAAAATCAAATAAAGTTTCCACCTCCCAAAATAGACACACCCACACCAATATATCCAATATATAATTGGAAAATGATTTAACAATTCATTCAATTTTACAAAGTATCAACAAATGGAAAGACCAATGGCATACAATCATGTTCATCATGGTTTTAATCAATAAATGGTAAAAAGGAAACATAAACAATCTTTTGTTATATGGTAAATAGTAGGCCAAATAGTGGCCCTTGCATAGGTGTTCCATTCCAAATCCATTTGAAGTTTTTATTTTCAGAATCAAGAAGTCAAAAAAACAACAAAAAATGATGTAAATTCACATACATTTCTTCTGCTGATTTTCAAACCTCCTCAGTGACAGAAATAGTATAACACTGACAAAAGAAACAGCAAAGAGTGAAATAAACAGTGAAAATAACTAAATTTACCTTTTGGTTGAAAACAAAAAAAAATATATAAAAATCAAAACAAACTACCACCTCACATCATCTTTGATGTTGAACTTCTTGACTCTGAGACAATGCTGGTTGTTTGTTTTCTATGAATTTTTTTAGTTTTAATCCAAAGGGTAATTTTTTTCCCACTAGTAATCATTTCAATCTGTGTTCTTTATTGTGTTTGTTTACTAAATTAATTGTTACAATTTTTGAAGCAATGAGGTATTCAAATCGACATATGAACATTATTTTACAACACAGTGCTCAATGACACAGTGCTCACAATTAAAATTGATGCACAAGTTTAAGTGCTAAGTAAAATCTTTTCTGCAGACAACTTGTATATTTTAATTATTTATTTTTAGCAAATGGGTTCACAAAATGAATTTACGGCCAAAAACATATGGAGAATTCTTGGTGAAATCGACAGTTAAGAGTTATTAAAGGATGGGGAAAAAATGTTTATTTTAGAATGAGAAAATGTGAAATTGTGAAAGAGGATGATATAAATAAATGATCTTGAGGCTACCCATGGTGGAAATTTCACCATGAGGCTACCTCTCTTATAGTCTTCTAGCAAAGCACATTGGTCATTTTTTATACCATTTTGTATTGTGATTTTGGCAACTCTGCCCCTGGCAGGTATCAGCTGTTGACAGTTTCATCCAATCGGGAGCTTGAACGTCACCATATTGACATCACTATGGTAACATTCAATATTGATTGGATGAAACTGTCAACCGATACCCATAGTGACATCACTATGGTAACGTTGAAGCTCCCGATTGGATGAAACTGTCAACAGCTTATACCTGCCACGGGCAAAATTGGGAAAAATCGCAGCATTCCCGTCACTTTGTTGGATGCAATTACACTTAGAGAATATATTCCGCAGTCGTAAAGAATCCAAATTGTGACCATGTTACTGTGTAACAATGCATTTTAATAATTAAATTTGTTCTTGCCCCGACTAGAATTCGAACCCGGGCCTTCTGGTTTACGCCCACCTGCTCTAACCATTAAGCTACCGAGACAACCAATCCTTGGAACAGTTTCCATGAGCATGATTATTGCTCCTTGTATCTATATAATTGCATACAAGGAGTGATAATCGTGCTCATGAAAATTGTTCAAAGAATTGATTGTCTCGATAGCTTAATGGTTAGAGCAGCTTGGCATAAACCAGAAGGCCCGGGTTCAAATCCCAGTCAGGGCAACCAATTCTTGAACAAATTTAATGAGAATAAACATCGTATTAATGTCATGAAATGAAAATGTGTAAATTCAGGCCTAGCTGCTCAATCATGATTTTCACTGTATTTAAATCTTCAGTAAACAATCAGTAAAAACCATGTAACATTTCATAAAATCTTTATAATATCACAGGTGATATTATAAAACGCAGCAATACAAAGTGCTCTCCAGATGGTGTTGTGGCAAGCAGTTATAAAGTGCGGGGAAATTGAAATTATACTAACGTAAAAGCGAATGATTTATAACATTATACAAAAATGAATGTGACAGAGAAGAAATGCTGTAAATGGTGGGAAAACGTAAATTGCAGGAAATCTAAAGGTGGGTTTTATTGTGCTTTTCAATACTGAAAATTAATTTTCAATCAAAATTAATTAATAAATGAAATCATACTTACTGCTGATAGCTGCTTGAAGTATTATTCAGTTTTTCTTGAAGGCTTTGGGCTGCAGATTCAGATGTTGTTTTCAAGTACTCTATTACCGGCACAGAAAGTGATAAAATATTGTCGTGAAGGGAACTACAGTCTTGTATTTCTGACAAGAGACCCTGCAAGAAAAATTTAGACAGAAACTCAACGTGAAAAACAATAGCCCACATACTTGAAAACAATTCAATGCCTTTACCTGTAATGATTGCTTTACTTCTGTTATTTGAGCCTTTGATCGAACAACAGTATCCACATGGCGAGTTTTCTCTTCATAACTAAATAACAAGGTTTCAAAATTTTGAAGATTCTTCTCAAATTCCTGGTGAAAAATTAGCCAGAATTATAGGAAAGAATTTTTAGATTGAGATGTTTAAAAAAGAAAAACAGGAAAATGGAAAATAAAAGTTACATTGCAATGCTCTCAACAATTTTACTTCTTTTTTTAGCAAGGAAAGTTTTGGGTGAAATGCCCTATTCACATGATAAAAGAACAGGGTTAAATAGAAATGTAAATACAGACTTGTAGAGTATGAAAGATAATAATATCATTGGATTTATGTATCCTGAAAATGAGTGAGGTAGATTTAAAAATACATACCTCCCAGTCAACAGACAATGTTTGCAAATTGTCTCGACGAGTTTCCAAACCTGTGATACACTCTGTCCATCTAGTATTCATATTCTTCACTTGAAGATCTATTTTTTCTGCATTGTTCTTATCTGCTTGTTGCTTAATTTCTTTTGCATGATCATTTAGCAAGTCTATTTCATTTTGTTGATTCTGTAAAAAAGATATTACCATTAATATATAATTAAGAACGCACATCTCAAAACAATTGCCCTGCTATTTACATTTGCCAAAAAAATATTAACTACTTCATGTTCTTGGTCCATGTTATTAAAACATTTGGAATCAGATTTTGATTCACATTTATCTGAAAAATCTTAATAAATGCTACGTATGATAATTTCTTACAGTAAAATTAATTGACTCATTGGCTCGTCTGTCACTCAGACCCCATTAATATTCCATCCTTTTACTGAAGAATGCATCACACATTAACATTTTGGAAGGTCTACAGAACATCGTGGTAACTAACGAATCTTTTAAGAAATTTTTAAAATGACACAAAAATTATTGATGATGTTCACAACTCAGTTTCATAAAAATTAAATTTTCTTTATCAATTACTTTTACAGTAGTATGAAGATTTTGCAAGTAAATAAATCTACATTAGTCGCAAGAGAAAATGACATTTTAAAACAACAGGCAAATATCACAACTTCAAATAAATTTGCAGTATTAAAGTTGTTGTTCTTGAGCTCTCATGAAATATATTTCATTAAGTTAAAGAAATATTTGATAGTACAAAATAATTAAGTATTTTTTAATTGTTACTAACTATTAATGGTAAAAGGGTATTGGACATGAAATATTATCAATTACTGATGTGTATTTCTGGAGTCAATTCTCTTGTTTTATTAGCATTAAGACATGGTATTATTGCATACAATTATTACTAGTACTTAATACTGATTAATTCCCTTATTACAGACACCGGCGTTTTATATCAGAGACAAATCAGCAACAGCAAACAACAGACAACGACAGCCAATGTTGAGGGAAGCAACTTTTTATATGAAAAGAGTTGTGATATATTTCTTATTAACAAGAAACAATTTAGTACACTAAAATTTCATTGAAGAACATCAAATAAACCAAATTATTTAGTCAATACTCATTAAGTGTTCATTAAGTTTGAAGTCAGTAAAGGATGGCAACATTTTCTTTTGCCTATGGAAGTCAAAATGATAATGGCTCTGATCACAAAGCATTTTGTGAAAATATACAAAAGCTAGTGTGGGATAGAGAACAATGATAAAGAGGATGACTGTGGAAATAAGAGCAAATTTTTTTTAACCACTCTGAGATGTTTTCTATTACTTAGGGTAATAAGAAAGAAGAAAATTAAAAAATGCTTAAACTTAAATAGATAATTCATCTTCAATTCATTTTTTCACAATATTGTTATTTTAAAGTAGAAGCTGTATGCATATTATTTAAATCAACTCAAATTGTTTCTAGTAGGTTTAACTATAATTACTTTTCCAATTGAACATATTTACAATTAGACTGACGATGTTATGCTACAATGTTTCGCAGTTATATAAACATCCATAAATGTAATATTTCATTTGTTTCACTCTTAAAATTTTCTCTTCTTCATTTTTATTATATAACTATGAGGCCCAGGCATGGTCTTCATTTGCAATTTATTTCCTTCCTGTGCACCAACTATCAGTTTATATAAATTCAGAGAGAACATGTATTTTATCTCTCAGGCTCTCAGATTTTATTTAAGTTATTAAACATATAAGTGTGTTTTTATCACTGAACAATTTACCTTTCATTTTCAGTGATATAAAGATAACATCGGTACAAAGAATTCATTTTAGATTACAGTGACATTTAAGAATTGGAACGTTAAATAGTTTGTTCAGTTATCGTACTTATTTTAAGAACATAAATTTAAATTTGATCAGATACCCTTTTAGTCTTTAGGCCCTATGTGACCCATGTATCCCGACATTTAAAATCTCCTTTGCCATAAGTTCTTGAGCCATCTGCCCTTCCCCCTTCTCATATTTCATTCAGCTTATGTCTGAACACAACCCTCTCCTAGGAAATGGCCAGGAGGCCTGTGTTCATCAGTCACTAGGAAAGCAGAACTGCCAAGGATAGGCTGCATAGGCTCAACACAACTAAGAAAATCCAACTTGGGGGAAGGTATCTTGGTTTGGAATGGCAAGGAAGGGTGTGGGTTTGGAGGATACTACACAGTGATTGGGTCTGTCCCACCATGCAACAACACACAACCTCATAACATGGAATTCAAACCTACAGAATTGGTTAAACCACAATTAGAAGCAGCTGCTCCATGCCTCTTGCCACCAAGTTGGCAAGAAATTGAAGGAAGAGAGTTGAAAGGTAATATATGATGGTTTGGGAGAGCCACACCATGCCACAATACCACCAGCACATATCCATGCACAATGCAACCCAAAACCCTTCGAGCTGAGACTGTCACTGCATTAACAATCTCTGCTACCCAGGTTGGCTTACTTCAGTTATTGAATATTACCTTAATTACAAAGGAGCTACAATACAATTAAATACAAAGGAGCTAAAATAATAAAAGGTTTATTTACCTGTATATCAGTTAAAGCATGATTTATTTTCTGAATGCTAAATTGTAGACCAGCAAGAGTGCATCCTGGTTCATCACTGAATTGACTACGGCTTAATATAGCTTGAACCTTATCAAGAGCATGGCAGTAATCTCGCCACACCTCTATATTTTGCTCCAGAAGAGCCTGTTTCGATCTTGCTAAATTTAAGGTATTTTTGAGACTCTGAGTGAGTTGTTGTTGTTCTTGGCTGAGTTCTTCCTGTTCAGGTGCAGATAGAGATGGCCAGATGCGGTCAGCAGCTTGTTGAATATGTTGAGAAACTAGTTCCTTCATTGATGCTTCACTTCCAAAAAATACCTTCCAAAGAAATAGATATCAATGTGATATATAATTTTAAGGCTAGTGAAGAGTTTATACTAATGAATCAATTTTGCATTTATTAATAACATCAAGTAAGTAAATCTTCGTTCTAATGAAGATGGTGGCCAAAGGGGGGGGTAAGAGAAAAAAAAAAAAACTTTTACCATTTTCACAGAAATGAAATCACTCAACTATTCTTCTGAAGTTCTCCAATGAGTGAAAGAGATATTACCACCCTTTAGTATCAATAACATTTTGCATAAATATAACAACAAGACTTTGGACATAGATTATACAATGAATTAACATGAGAACCTACCTTGTGTTCTTCTAGTTCTTGAACTATATTTTCGAAGTCTATTCCCTCAGAATTTGAATTAAGATGGACTTCAGCATCACGCACCCAATTATGTAGACGATCTTTCAAAGCTGCATACTCAACACGCAATGTTTTATTCATTTCCAAATATTTGCCTCTTTCTTCTAGTTCAGCAGGAAGAGTATTAAGCAATGAATTAGCTTCACTAAGTTTCTCCAAGAGTGAACCAGGCATTCCATCTTCATGTCGAACACTATCTTGCACAGCACGAATACGATCCAGATAACTGTTTACTTGAGTAGCTAATTCCTACAACAGAAATATAAATATTACAAAACTATTAACATTTATATTTATTAAAACAAAGCAAAAACAGGTTTTGTTATTATTTTTATCAATTTTATTGAATCCACTATGAGATGTTGGTCTCCCCCACCACTAAATACCATGAGGGGGAAGGTACAGGACATGGCCCCCGTGATGTCCTCCTAGTCAAGATTAAGGGAGATAAATGGAAAGAGAACAGAATAGAACGGGAATGGGATCATGCACGGTACATTATGTGTCGCACAGAGGGCTGATCCAGCATTTACCTGGAAGTGAGAGAGGGGAATCAGCAATCAGAGCAATTGACCTACAGTTTCAATTCCAGCAATGTCACAAAAATGCTGATATTCAGCAGATCAAGCTAATGTTCGGCATCTGGCCAGCATTAAACCCGCAACCTTCCATTCACTGACACACTTGTCAGTAAGGTTTTGCTTTTCTATTCACCACTAATAATGGTGGTGGGTCTCATTCATGTAATTAAATTAGTATTCTTTTAAACAGTGCTTAAATTATATGTCATGATATCAAATGAAAGAAATAATTATTTACAGATAATACATTGTTTTCTATGAACATTAGTCCCCTAGATGCTCTTCACTTCATATGTAAATTAAAACTATGCTCTAGTTCACATCATTTCACAATTTTATTCACTATTTGAAACCAATTCAAGGGAATGTTTTTCTTTGTTTAAATAAATGATTTAAAATGCTTAATCCATTTCATATGCTAAATATTGGATTTAGATATGAACAACTGCTTTTATTATCTTCAGAAACATTAAAAGAAGAAAATGTATAAAAAATGGATTAAAAATCCAGCATTAATATTATGGAAGAACATTTTTTTTCTTCATTACAACCATATTCTCTACTTCAAGTAAAAATTATACTAAGTCCAAATATTGAATGTAATAAAACTCTAGTAAAACTCAACAAAGCAAACCTTGTGCTTGTCAATTTCCACATTAACACTTGTAGGATCACGATCCAATAGGGGACGAGATCGAACAGCTGCTTCATTCGCATGTAGCCAATCCAAAACCTCTTCCAGTTCTGCTGCTAGTTTTTTGTGTTCAGCCACAGTCATTTCATGTTGCTCACGTTGTTTCTCAACTGCTCTTCGTAAGGCTTGTAATGACTGTTTGAGTGATTGCAACTGTTCTGTAATGCTGTTGCGATCAGATACTGAGCCTTCAGCAGCAATCTGTTGACCTTTATCAGTAGCTGATGCTAAGAGAGCTTCACATTCTTGAATTTTAACAATGACCTTCAGGGGGGGAAAAAAATTATAAAAATGTGCTAAGTAGAATTAAAACTCATATGTTTCCATTTCATACTTTTGCTAAGTAGTGAAAACAAAGTTACTTTTATAACTAAATAAAAAATGTAATGTACCATAATGCTAAATAGTGTACTCTCTTGAAACTTACATCATCATATTTGCGAATTTTCTCTTCAACCGTATGACCTTCTTTCTCTATATCACGAACTACTTCAGTATATTTTGTAATAAAAGTCATAATTTCAGTAATAAGTGCAATAAATTGTTCCCGCAAAAGTAGCAGCTGCCTCAGTCGAGCTATTTGGGCTTCGATAGCTTGAATTAAATCATCCTGCTGTTGAGTGATTCCTTGCAGTTCACTGACATTACCAACTTGAAGATGTCCTAATTTAAGTTTATTTGCTTTCAAATCTGCAAGTATTTTCTACAGAGAGAAAAAACAGTACATTAAATATGCACATTATTTACAAAATTAGTGTATGTATTTATTTATTTAAATAAACATACATGTAAAAAAAATTAGGTAAGTACATTTCTTCTACATCTTCATCACTGACTTAATTGTCATAAGTTAGAAATAGTAAAGCATTGTTTGTTGTTGATTAATGTTTGAGACACTACAAAAATTATGGAAAGTCCTTTTTAATTTCTCGCCCTTACTTTGAAAGAAGACAAAGTATTGTAATCATGTGCCGGAAAATGGCAAATTTTCCTCAGAAAAACTCTTATTATTGATCACTGGTAACAAAAGATGGTTAAATCGTATTCATATGCATAGTAAATTATTTCCTCTAACAGTTTGTGTAATCAGAATCCACGTTTTGTGGGTCAAAAATCAAAAGTGAAATTGTCTTTGGTGAACACTAGCACCTAAATAGGTTCAGATGATTTTCTCCAAAATTGATATTCCCTGATCAATTTCAGTGAACTCAAAGCCCTGCAAGAAATGTATATTTTGATTTTGGGAACACTTTATATGAAGCCTCAACATTTCCAAAATTTCCTCAAAAATGGCTCAAAATTTTTTGATTTAACTTTTTTCTTTGGATAGTGAAACAGACACTTGTGAGAATGGTGCAGTTCTCATTATCATTATAATCTCATATTTTACAAAAATTTCAAATCTTGACATTTTGATGGTGTCTTCCTACACCTACAATATTGAAGATAGAAATTTTTTCCAGAATCAAATCTATTCTCTAAAGGCAGATCTTGAAATAAGGTCATGTAAAATTTTGGAAAATTATGAGTAGTTTTTATATAATTGTGCATGTAATATAGGCAATTTTTTTCTCAAAAAATTGCACCAATTTTTTTCTTTAAATTTTCTCCTTATATGCATTAAATGACAGTAAAAATATTGGTGCTATTCTCAATTCTGGCAAGCTCTCTGTTTTTTCAAAATTTGCAAAATTTTAACATTTTAAAACTACAAAATTGAGGCTACAGATTTTTGCCTCAAACCAAAGCTCTTTAAAAAAGATCATGTACAATATTTTTGTGTACATAGTCTTTGTTTCATTTGTGCTTTAAAATTATGCAATTTATAAAATAAACGTTTTTTCGAAAACTACTCCAAACTTTTCTCCAAATTTTTTCCATGGATAGAACAAGGATTGCTTAAAAGAATGGGACAGGTGTCATTTTTGTTCAACTCTGAATTTTCGAAAATTGCAAATTTAAAAACAATGTGAGAAAGTATGTGCTGCTGTAGCACCACTATGTAATATCTATGAACTTCAAAAACTAACCTCAATTTTGTTTTTAAATTCATTCCAAAATAATATATTTTAATTTATACAAAGATTCAAGAAGAACATAGTAATTTGATACTGACATATTACTGAGAATTTGAAGAAAATTTTTTTTTTTTTGTACATTACCTCATAAGATTCTAACATTCCTTGTACATCTTCAATTTTACTGCTGATGGGACGATTCAGATCTTTCAGTTCCTTCTGAATTTCAGTCATAAACTGAACACTTTCAGAAATTTTAGCAGCAGCATCTTTATATTGTTTTAATTGTCCTTGCAATGCATCAGATCGGTCATATATAATACCAGTGATGCGGGCATGTTTATCTTTCATAGCATTTATTTCTTCTGAGAGAGTCAGTTTGTCTGCTTCACTCACATATAGCAAGATATTTTTGGCTTGAAGAATTACATTGTCTATATTACCTTGAATATTCTCTGCTTCCTTATGGAGTTTATCATACTATAAAGAGAAAGAATTAAACAATTATTCTAATATTCATGGACATAAATACTAAAAAAAAAGTCTATCATCCTTATATATATATATATATATATATATATATATATATATATATATATATATATATATATATATATATATATATATATATATATATAAATTATAATTAATGGTAAATATAATATACCATTAACATGCTTATAATTTTCTCTGAAAATCCAACATTATCTTGTATACATTTCATGCATTTATATCTTTTATCATATATTTGTTTCATTATTTTTTATTTATTTGAAAAAAATTATACATATCACTCAATCTAACTTACACATTTTGATTTGTAATAATTACATTTTACCATTTATGTACTTTTTTACATTCTATTTATTATCTAGTTCTTTCGCTTACCTTTGCAAGTTGCTCTTCTAAAAGTCCCATGTTACTAACTCTGATCTCTGCAGATGTGGCAACTTCTGCTTCATTTAACCAATGTTTTATTTTGTTTACTTCACCTTCAAACTGTTTTCGTGAGTTTAGGAGATCCAAAAGAGATTCAGTCTTTTGATTAACAGTGTTATTGAGAGTTTCATATTCTTTGAGTAATTCTGAAAATTAATAAATAATTTAAATCAAAACATTTAAAGTATTTCATAACAATAATTTTTAGATGAGTTGAATCTAAAAAGAGTAACATAAAATACTTCATGTGTAGTAATAAAAGAAGTTCTTGAAACATGAAACAGAGATGTAACGGAACAAAATGGGAACAGGATGAACCAAAATGGAATCATGCATTTCTTTCTTTTTGTTAAAAACATTAATGTAAGAAACTCTCACAAATTTCTTCACAATGCCTGAGAAAGTATTATTTAAAGAAATAAAGTAGTGTCATTTAACTTAAGTCATAAACGAAACACAATTGAGTAAACAAACCACAACAAATACGTAATATTACTCATTAAAGTAAATAATGAAGGCTCATGACATCTTATGAATGAAATAAGCAACTACAAATTGTTAGAGACACTATAAGCATACTGAAATAAATCAAGGCATCAAACTAATTCAAATGTTCCAGAGTCAGTTCAGGTTAATTACTTTCCCCAACTTTGACAATTTAAGATTTAAAAAAAATCATACAAAAATGTTTAGAAAAAAATATAACAGTATTGCATACAATACCTTTATTTTCTATTATACTGGTACTGCTATTATTGTTATTGTACTTATTATGAATATAATACCCCTTTGATAGATCACTTCTGCATTCCTTTGCACTTTGCACTCTTTCACAGTTTATCTGAGATACTTTCCTATATATTTTTTTTTAATAGCTCACATACTACATATGTACGTAGTAAAGAGAATTTTGTAATATTGTAAAGCTACAGTGGAAAGTGGCGATATTTTAACACAAAAACTCATTTTGTGGATCCCTATTATGTAATAGTGGATAACTCTTGCTTCTATATTCCTTCCTCTAGCTGTGTACTCTGAATTCAGGTTTTGTGGGTCCTTGATATCGAAAAATTGGTTTATGACAAAACATGTCTATTCGTTTGTCTGTTTATGGTCAACATTAGTAGCTAAACAGTTCAGACAATTTTGTCCAAAATGGATGTTCCTTGTTAGATCTGGTCAAACTCAAGGCTTCATGAAGATGAAACAGTTATTTTGATTTTTTATATGAGGCCTCAACTACATTTTAAAATTTCTTCATACATTGCTCCAATTTTTTGGATTAAATTTGTTTTCTAGGATAGGGCAAAGTATGCTTATAATCTGATTTTTTCTTAACTCTGAATTTTTGAAAATTACAAAAGTTCTGAAGTTGAAGACAACTTAAAAGAAAACGACAATTTTTTGAAAAATGAGTAGTTTTTGTGTATTTTGTGTGTGAAATAAAGGCAAATTAGAAATTCTTTAATTTTTTTCAAAATAATAATAATAATAATAGTAACAATAATAACAATTCTATTAATAACAATAATAATAACAATAATAATAATAATTTTAATAATAATAATAATAATAATAATAATAATAATAATAATTAAGGGTAGCAATAATAACGTTTAACCCCAAAACCTTAACTGAATGCACATCGATGAATCTGTTACCCTAGATGAGGTAAGAGATGCTGTCACATGCATTACAGGGGACTTCCCCCCGGCGACCTGGATACTATACAAGGTGTACGGAGGCAGACAGGTAGCGACTGCACTGCTCCCTTCGCGCCAGGCAGAAATTCTACTCAAAGCAGAGAATTTTGAGATTGGCTGGCTTACTTGCCACGTTAGAATGAAGCACCAAGTCAGCAGATGCTTTAAATGTCTAGGCTTTGGCCATATCTCCACCTCTTGCAAGGGCCCCGACAGAAGAGATGTATGCTACAAATGTGGCAAAAAGGGACACTTGGCCAAGGACTGCAGAGGACCAGTTCAATGTACTGTCTGCAAAGACCAAAACCTTGAAGACAATCATAAGCTGGGTAGCTATAAATGCCCTTCCTTCACTGCAGAACTAAGGAAACTCGGTAAAACAAAGAATGCCTAGGTTCCCTCAAATTAATTTAGGCAAAGGAAAGACCTCCCAAGACCTACTCATTCAAATGGAAAGTGAAAGACAGGTGAATATCTTACAGGTCTGTGAGCAGCACGATATTGACGACATATCCCTCTACCAGGACACGACCAGACGAGCAGGAATTATAATACTTAACTCCAAAATAAGAGTCTCTAAATTTAAAGTTACAAACCAAGGTTTGGTATGGGTAGAAATGGACAGCCTTAGAATATATAGTTGCTATTTCTCCCCAAACAACCGAATAGAGAAATTTAAGAAGCAAATCGATGAACTGGAGGCAAGCATGAACTCAGCCCCAGGAGAAATAATATTGGCTGGAGACTTTAACAGCAAGTCCCCGGAATGGGGCGAAAGCAGAACTGATCGCAGAAGCGATATTGTTTGCGAATTTCTGGCTAGGAAGGACCTGGTAGTCCTAAACACAGGGAGCTCATGTACATTTCAAAGGGGCGCAGCTTCTTCGATAATAGACTTAACAATAGGAACCACAAGGATTGCCATGTATTTCCTGGATTGGCAGGTTCTCGACGCTGAAACACTTAGCGATCACCGCTACAGTGAATTCTCCACTTCATCTGCTGGAAACAGGGCTAGAAGAAGGAATCAGCCAAACATCAGTCCATCATAGAACACCAAAAAGCTAAAAGAAGCTCATGCCATAAAATTCCTTGACGAAGCTAAATTACTGGAGTCCTTGGGGTGGAGTAAAAGGAAAAGTGCAGAGTCCCTCGAAGAGGCAGTACGGGAAACGTGCGAAACTGTTAAAAATACGTGTGACATCTCAATGCCCAGACATAGAAGCCCAAAGCGTAAAAATCAGGTGTACTGGTGAACAGCGGTTATTGCAGAGCTTCGTCAAGCATGTGTTAAAGCTCGAAGACTTGCAACAAGAGCTAAAACGGACATTCTGCTGAGGGAAAATTACAAGACGGCCCGCAAAAGACTAAAATCGGAGATTAAAAGAAGCAAAACAAAATGCTGGAAGGCCCTATTAAACGAGGTGAACAACGACCCCTGGGGAAAAGCCTACAAGATTGTTATGGGCAAATTTAAACCTTCAACAACCGCGGGGCTAGAAGACCCCGAATGGGTGAAGGCAATTATCCAAGACCTTTTCCCTAGCGGAGAATGCTGGATAAGAAGCAGACCTTCTGACTACCTCTTCAATGAAGCCAACCGCTTCACGAAGGACGGACTAGTCCAGACGATGAAGAAGACTAAGATTAGAACTGCACCGGGAGCTGACGGAATTCCCAACGCGATCCTGGGGATAGTTGTAAAAGAATACCCAGAATGACTTTTGAAAGCCTTTAATCAGTGTCTTGAACAAGGGAAATTCTATAAGGGTTGGAAACATCAGAAGATAATTCTCATGCGGAAAGGTAACAAGCCAATCGATCGGACGTCATCGTTCCGACCTTTGCGCCTGCTGGATACGATGAGCAAATTACTGGAGGGTTTGCTCCTTCTACGACTAAAGAGACATGTCCAATTTTCAACGAGACAGTTTGGGTTTAGAAAGGGACTCTCGACAATAGACGCCATCTCAGAAGCAGTTCACCATGCAGAAACAGCAAAAAGGAATAAGAGTTTTTGTGCCTTGGTTGCGATTGACATAAAAAATGCCTTTAATTCTGCCAGCTGGAAAGACATCATACAAGCCCTAGTAGCTAGGAAGATCCCTGAATACCTTGTGAGGATCCTGGAGGACTAC
Organism: Gryllus longicercus; assembly: GCA_038098605.1. NCBI lineage: Eukaryota > Metazoa > Arthropoda > Insecta > Orthoptera > Gryllidae > Gryllus > Gryllus longicercus. The sequence goes on from JAZDUA010000661.1 coordinate 379,182, forward strand.
CTCAGTGAGAGGAAAATAATCTACACTAACGGGTATAGGATTGAGGAAGACATGACGTGCGGTGTTCCACAGGTATCAAGATTGGGCCCCTTCCTGTGGAATACTCTATATGACGACTTGCTGAATACCGAATTCCCAAAGAACTCCAGTCTCATAGGCTACGCCGACGACACACTGATTATATGACACAGTGACAACGTGGAACTACTGGAAATGAAGACCAACGAAACACTACACAGAGTTAAAAGATGGTTGGACCAAAGAAACCTCCAGATGGCTGTTGACAAGACGGAGGCCGAGTTGATTACAAACCGCAGAGCATTCCGCCCCCCGGTGATCCGACTAGGGGAGGAACTTATTGAATGGAAACGGCATATTACATACCTGGGGGTGGAAATTGATTCACGATTGAGCTTCGGAACCCATATTATAAAATCAGCAGGAAAAGCCGCAAAGACAGGATCAAATCTCTCCAAACTAATGCTGAACTCAGGAGGTCACAGTGAAAGCAAAAGGAGGTTAATTTCCGCCGTAGTGCACTCAAAAATGCTGTATGCCGCCCCAGTGTGGGCAGATGCGCTAACTAAAGAGTCTATTCGACAGAAATTCACACAGATCCAGAGAAGGATGGCTCTAAGGATAATCTCAGGATATCGCACGGTATCCGACAGTGCAGCCTTAGTACTGGCCAGTGTCCCCCCAGTGGACCTTTTAGCTCAGGAAAGGAGGACAATGTACCTGAGGACGACAGCAGACAAACAACAAAACCTGTCACAAAGACAATATCAAAGCGGAATTGAGAAACCATCTCCTGCACCAGTGGCAAAACCGATGGGACCTGGGGTACAAAGGTAGATGGACACAGCCTCGTCCCTAACATCAAGGATTGACACAATTGGCAGCAATGGCACAATGGACTTCTACTTGACGCAAGCCTTCTCAGGGCATGAGAACTTTCAAGCATATCTATACAGATTTAAAATCGCTGAAAGCCCGATATGTGCACTAAGCCATGAAGAAGACGACGACGCTATGCACACCATATATACTTGCAAAGTTTGGGAGGAATAAAGAAGAAACTGCTACAGCAAATTGCGACGGGAATTAACGCCTGCAAACACAGCCCAGACTATGCTGCAATCCAGAGACAACTGGAAAACAGTGCGAGACTTCGTGGCTCACGTACTAAAACAGAAAGCCACTACTAAAAGCAGAGAGAGCTAAAATACCATAGCAACCATCTGAAGAGAAAAGCTCATGCTCTCAGCCAATCTTCTGCGTGAAGTAATGTCTCAACGACGGTCCCGCGCAGAAGATACCACGGCCCATGTGAATCGAGGAAGTTAGGTTTTAGTCGGTATGCCACGCTGGATGCTAAACCGTGGAAAAAATATTTTTGCTGTTTGGAAACACTTCTGAAGGTCTAAGTTGTATAATGCTGTTGGAGCACCACTAGCTTTTTCCATTACTGGGGTGGGAGATGATGAAATCAATGATGAATGTGTGATACTTCAGGCTGTGAAGTTTCCATGCCACAAACATATAGTGAAAACAACCATGTATTACACGGGATTTGAACCCCCTCCCTTAATGGGACATTGCACTTTACCTCACTGCCTTAAGCTTCTGAGCCATCAGGCCATCCAACTAACAACTTTATTAGCACCAATGAAATCTTTTTTCAGAATTTCTGAGAGTAATGATAGAAAATGTTATTGGATGCATCCAAAAAATGTCTGAATCTGTATATTATCTATTTGTGGGTCTATCACCAAAATATATGTGTGTCTATCTGTGAATATCTTTTTTCTTGGGCATAATTTTGAAAAGTTATAAAACAAATTATGCTCTTTTCTGTCTGAGACTTCCATTAAAAAAAGAGAATATTTTATGAGATTCTTAAAAAATGCATGAAAACGTGGACATCTGTTCTTTACTCTACGATTCACTCCTCGAAACATGAAACTAGCATAACAAGTTTTGCAAACTTTTGAAGAAAAATTTTCAATTGGTTTTGGTTTCAACAATACATTTAATGAAAAAATAATGGTTTTAGTATCATGTTTGTTTTCATAATTGAAACAGGTTTTAACCATTTCAGATGAGGTTTATGACTTGAGATAAACTCAAAGATAAGAGAGACTTGAGATAAACCCAATAACTCATAGTAATATTAACAATTATTGTGTAGTAATACTAGTATAATCATTTAAATAAATAAATATGATAATGGAATGTTAATGATATACAGCAGCTAAGGACAGATCTAAAAAGGATTTCAAGGAAAATTTCAGTTTGGACACCATTTCACAAATATTTTTTGAAATATTGAAAAGAAAATTAAATGTTATCTTGTAATAAAAAAATATGTATACATAATAGAAATACTTCTTAGGAATGTGATCAATATTTGGTAAATGGTTTGAATAAATTGAATAAAATTACAAAAATCTATAGATTTTGGAGGGAGCATAAGGGCCTAGAACTGTTACTGGATGTAGCATTTATGTGCATATGAATACACAATAAATGAATTTTACTAAACATTTTCAATACTAAAACACCACAAATATTACAATATCAAATGAAAAGACAACTGTTCACAAAATGTAATGGTTGAGTATGTCTTGAATGGTTTAGAACCTGTAGGAATTACTGAAGGAAAATTAAATACCTTGAAGATTGTTCTTCAGTTTCTGCTTTTCTGGTTCAGTACAATCTTTTTCAATGGCATTGACTTGCTTTATTATTTCATTTAAATTGTTCATGTGAAAAGCTTTTATTTCATTTTCAAATTGCTAAAAAGGAAAAAAGATACAAATTCTTTCAGTTTTTCCATTCTTACAGAGAAATCATACATTGGAAAGATATTAGGATAAACAAGCTGATGATTGTTTTATATTTTTCTACATTTCTGTGATAGGGGAAAATAAAGTCTTTGAAAACAAATAGATCCTGCATATACTCGGGAGGAAACAAAAATTGAGTTATTAATAAACTATCTTTTTACGAAAATGAGCCATTTTAAAATTTCTAATATTATCATAAAACTTTTTTATGCATGGCATTTTCAAGAGGAAACTTTTTTATTAGTCAAAGCTGAAGTTGTAACTATACTACAGTCAGATAACATAAAACTAAAAGACAAGAAAACGGAAATAAAAGCAGGAAAATGGAAACATTAAATCTAATTTACTTTCTGTTAAAATATCAGAAAATATAATAATTAATAATTCTGATAATTTCTTTAGTTTATGTTCTTTATTGCAGAAGCTAGAATTCTAAAATTAAATTTGAAATTATGTCACCTTGAGCAGCTGATATTCTGCTTCAATTGCAGAAACACGTAGAGGGACATATCCTCCTAATTTTTTAAATTCACCATTTTTGGCCTTCAGCCAGTTACGTGCAGCTTCAATATCTGCCTCCAGTTTACGGCGGGCATCTGTTGCTGCTGCCACATGCTCCTGTTCTGCCTTCAAAGCTGCTAGAAGATTGCTGTGATCAGAGGTAAGTGATAACAATTGACTTTCTAAAACCTGCTGCTCATTAGGCTCCAATTCCGCTTGCATATTATTTAATCGCTTCTCAAGAGTTTCTAAGAGAACTTTCTTGCCCTCCACTTCCTTGACCAGAGACTGAAACACAAATGTTTACATTGAATAATTTTCAAAAAAATTGGTATGCATTTAAAAGTTATGTAAAATACCTTCAATGCTTGCTGCCGATCTTCTGCAGCTTTGCTTTCAAAGCCAAGCGGAGGGGGAGCTTGAACAAGAGCCATTTTCTCAAGTATCCATGTGCGGGCACTTTCTATTTCTTGGCGAGCTCCTTCTAAGCCTTTGTGTGTTAATTTAAGGACCTGAGACTTGCGCTGGATTCTCTTAGCAATATCATTGTATCGCCGTTCAACTGACTTGAGCTATTTTTAAAATGTTAAAGACAAAAATTAATACAGGTTGAAATATTTTATAAGTTCAATATTTATGTTTACAGAAATATTTAAAATAGAGATCAATACTGAAGAATTAAAAATCAATATTAAGGTAATGCACAACAGGAAGCAATAACAACTGTACAAGGATGGTTCAAGAATATTCAGAAGTAGAGACAAATGGAACAATCATTGAATAAATAATCTATATTGACATTAAAGCTGTTTCTTTCTTACTTTTCCTTTCCTGAAGCAAGTGTAATCAGTAATCGTATAAACTGTATCCCTTAAATGCTATCTATAAATAAATTGTATTCCTTCTTTTCTTAATGATGATGGTGACACAGACCACATAAAATTATCACAAAAAAAAAAAAGCGTATGATGTAATTCCATTCACATTTGTCTAGTTGAACTTAAAATTTAAGACTGCAGTTTTATATAAATATAAATTTCAATTTTCACAATGACACCATACCTGTTCTTCCACTTGTTGAGCATCTAGGTTGCTGGTGATATCCATTACTTTTAAACCAAGTTGTTTTACTTCTTCCACTTTTGGTGATGCCTCATTATTAAATATTTTCTCTATATCAGCTAATGCTGATATTTTTTGGGCACAATCAAGTCCATTTCCTCTATCAAGTTCTTCTATTCTCTTACTCAATGTATCCAGAAAGCTATGAATATCATTTATTTTCTGCCTAAATTCCTCAATTGTTTGCTGGCCAGTATCTTTCTTACCACGAACAGCAGTTAACTATAAGAAAATTAACAAAAATATACGAGACATTTTAAGATACATTTAAAATATGCAAATTATTTTCAAATTCAAATAAATATTAAGCTACCTAAAGTACTATTACATTGTTACCTTGTTTTCTAGTTGATTAAGTTCCTCCAATAAATTGGAAGTGTTTTCTCCAGCTGGTAATTCATTCCTCAACTTTTGTTGGCGTTCTTTTATGGCAGACTCTAAATCCTTCATAGCCTGTTGTTCAGCAACAGCAGCCTCTGGACGCAATTTCAATGGTCTACTGCCCCAGTCTTGTACGATAGCTTGTTGTTCCACAATCCACTTCTGTAATGCTTCACAATACCTTTGACCTTCCTCAAGTTCACTTACAAGATTAGTAAGAGCAGACATTTGACTCTGGACCTGGCAAAAAAAATTTAAGAAAATTACATTTCAACAGTTTTGTACTGCAGAAATGCATATGGGGAAAATTATCTAGATGGATGAATTTAAACTTCAATTTTATTATAAAATACTTTAACTATTTTCTTTTTTATAATGATAACATTAAAATAACAATAATTTATTAATTTCCTTTTGAAACTACAGTGAACCCTCTATTTTGTAGAACCTACTTTTAATGTAAATGCACATTGAAGTAAAACATTTTTGATCTCAAAACTACTGCCATAAAACAATGCATTTTTATTTCTGGTTTAGTGATTTTTACTTTCACATAAAACCCACATCTAAGGTAAGTCAGTCATACTCAACAGCAGCTCAATAGAACACAATATTTTTAGACCAGTGTTTGCTCTTTCTGATAAGTTACACAAGTGCCTTATAGCGGAGAAAGAAAAAAGCACAAAAACAAATTGCAAATTGGGTTCACCATGATTTATACAAACATTTTTGCTGTTATGGATCTGAGTACATGCCCTAAGTTCCTGTTTCTCACAGTGTTTACTTTCTCCCTGCTGTGCAAATCGCTGATCTTGTCATTGAACATAAAAATGAAAGTAAATTGTATATTTAAAATGTGTACTTTTTGCTCTTGAAATTACCAAAGAAACTTCATTGGGTGCGAACCCTCATTTAAAGTTAAAAAAAAGTTGATGCCCAGGATACTAAACAGAGGGTTCATTGTATAATGTATTTGGTAATTTTACTACTATTAATAACCAAAGATGTTTTTATGTCTAAAAATGTTTTAAAATGGTTATATACACAACTTTTGACTAATGACATTTGATTTGAATAGTTTTTTGAACCAAAGTAACTTAATGTAACTTGTTTTTGCTATTTTTGGAATTATAGAAGGAATCACCTCGATTATACAATTTATTTGTCAACCATTACATATTTATACATAACCTATTTTAATTATATCTGTTCCTGATGTTTTAAACTGCCATTCTGGAAAATGAAATAGGAAATTCTCTTTATGAAAAGTAGAAGGATTCAATAAAGTGAAAAATTATATCTAATTCAATTCAACAATGTGATCAAATTCATGTCTTGTTCTATGGCCATTGTATATATGCAACATAAACATTATTTTCTCTATCTTTATCTTCTCATTCAAATTTTAGTCCTCAGTTACTCCACATTTTGAACATTTTTAGCCCGTATGTATCCACATATTTAGGTACATCTTATTCCTTATAAAAACTAGCCCAGGCAATCACTAGTATTTATCAAGAATCTTTTTATCTGCAATATATTTGATTTTGTGACTAAATATTACCATTTGGCATATTTAGTGAACTGTCAAAAATGTGCAATTTATGTAATGGGTTGAAGGTAGATTTGTTTGTTCAAATTGTTTCTTACATGAGGTGTTTGTATTGAAATTTAAATGAAGTTGTAGATTACAATCTTATTTTGTTACTTCATAAATGAAATGTTAAGAAAATTTTTGTATATTTATTGTCAATAGTTTTGTGTTTCCTTGCTATTCTATTCACATGACAACGGTTTTGTATTTTTTTAAATGTTTAAAATAACTGCACAAAATAAACTTTATATGGAAATTATTTACCCTATACACTAAGAAATCCAATGGACCATTCAGCTTGTTGTTCAAAACTTAAGTAATAAAATTAAATAACTTTACCTCCTTAAAAAAAACATTTTGTAAGTGTTCACAATTGAATTTCTAACCACATTACACAAAACTAACTGTTGTGACAGCTCAGTGGTTTCATAGAGGCTTCATGAGCCTCAATTTTGCAGGTTCAAGCCCAGTCAAGGTCATCTTTTTAAACCATTACCAGCATTTAAAATAATTTTAGATTTCATAGTATCAAAGCATTCTATATCAGCATTACATGACCACTGGCAATAAGAAAAACATAACTTTACCTGGTCAATGAAATCTTCAAGACGAGCACGTACTAAAAGTTCACTGTCCGGAATAGGAGGAGGCATTGTATCTTGAGGACTGCTCGGACGCGAGATACATGCAGCAGCAGCTTCACAAGCTTGAACAGCAACTGCCAAGCGAGACTTTTCTGCTTGAAGTTTATTATGGAGCTCCTATAACAAAGTTTTAACAAATTTCAAGATATTCATCAAAGCCTCTATGAGAAAATATAAATTATTGGATTGAAAATTATTAGTAATTTAACACATGAATAACAGGGACTACAAAAAAGAAATTCAGTGACAATGACAAAATATTACAGAAATCACAATCATGACCCTATTAACTCAGACCAGTAATGTCAGCTAACTTTTAAGAAAAGGAGTTACAATTGATAATGAAATAGATAAATATAGGTGCAAGTAGGGCAAGTGCAGAGGAAACAATGCAAGGAGGTTGAGGTTATCAATTGATAACTGAATGACAATGATGCCAGTGGTGTTCATTTGACGACGTTGTTGTTGCCTTTACTGTCATTGCATATTTTACATAAATGAATGTCCCCCCTCACACACACACACACACACAAAATTCTCAGAACCTATCATCACTGATCAGACATTAGTGTTTCCACATCCCATGTATTGAAAGAAAATCTGTCTCTCCAGAGATGAGACGAGTATTGTATCCCCTGTGTAAAACACAACCGTTTGAGCCCAACTGTCCATGTCCATGGGTCAAAACATTGACCATAGGGAGCAGCCCTCACAATAGGACTCCTCTTCCTCTCATGAGGAAGCATCTGATTCTGCACTTCAGATTCATATTAGAAGATTATTTGATGGAATAGAAGGACTTCTTTCCAGGCATTCTTTACATATTGACTTTCATATTTAAAGATTTTGCATGATTGTGAAAATCATTCTCCCTCAAATTATATTTATCCATGGAGACAAATATGCTTTTTAACAAATTTTATTGTTAAAGTACAAACCACACACAAGCATTCAATTGGCCTCTGTTGGGTTGACTGACAAACATAAAGGAAAAGGCTAGAAATAACAATCAAGTAATATCTGAGAAAAGCTATGAGAGGGAGAGAGAAAAAGGAAGAGAGAAGAAAGAGATACTACTTCTTGATTTTCTTTGTTAATTATTGATATAAATATTTTCCTCATTAATATTATAGATTTACTTACACGTGTTTCTTCTAAAAGCTGATGAGTGAGAGCCAAGTTTCCAACTGGTGGCTGAAAGTCCTTGGTAATTAATTGTTCATAGACATCTAAATTCTTTTTTATGCTTTCCAATGTTTCCTCATATTCTTGAAATTTAGCCAAAGATTCCATTAAACGTTTCTGAAAGTAGAAAAAATACATAAATAATTCCATGATCAGGTGCCTCTACTTCCTCTGATGAAGAAAACATTATTTATTACCTTGATCTGTATAGCAGTGTGAAGAAGAGAGTTATAACTGTCCTGCACATTATTAAGTTGTTTCTCAATTGTTTCTTGAATGGATGGTGTGGAACTCACATAACGCTTAATTTGACCATGTCCTTTAGCTCTTATATCATCCAAAACAGCTTGATATTTCTGAATATCTTCAAGTAAGGCCTAAGAATAAAAAGTTAATGGAAATACATATTAGTAAAATATATCAAAAGAAGAAAAAACCTAGAAGGAAATTCATTAAGGATTTACAAGATAAAGTGGTTTTCTGAAATAAAAAAGAGGCTTACCTCATGCTGCTGGATTTGTTCTAAGGTTTGTTGTTTATTTGTTATGTACAAAGAATTGTGGGCCATTAAAGTGAAAGATGTTTGTAAGATCCATTTTTCTGTGTTCTGCAATGAATTGTGATAGGCTGTATATTCCTAAAAAACAAAAAGAAAAGTGTTACTATAGAATTATACTTATTTAGTAAGTAAAATTGATTGTTTCATTAAATTTTAAGTTTAATTTAAAGAAAAGAAGAAGAAGATGCTCTATTTCATATTTTTAACTAGTTCATTATTATAGGTAGCTTGTATTTCTAGAAAACTGTTTGAAGTCATCCTTGTACTTTTCAGTTCTAGCAGAAACCCTTTAGATCAAGAGTATATGAGAATGGATGAGGAACACATTTGCACTTTGAGATGTGTGGAAGTAAGATGGGAAAAAATGAATCTTAAGTGGTCTGACACCACTGTCAAGGAACTGATCTTCCAAAAAAAGACTAAAGAAAATTATGGTACCTAACAGTGAAAATATTTTTTTTTTTTTAATTTGCCACTGCTGGGATTTAAAAATAGGACCTTTCAGAGTAAGAAGTCCTAATTGTTAGTTCACAACCATATACATGATTGTACCTACAATGTTAGAAAGTATTCAAAACAAAATAAAAAATTAAGGCAAACAACAAGCAGAATGATAGAATGTGGGTTTGAATTACACATGGCAAGCAAACTTCTGTGCTCCAAGTCCTGAGTTGAAGTGTGAATTTATTCTACATGATACCCTAGGTGGTATTACTTTTGCTGCTGTTTTCAGTTTATGATTTTAAAATTGTAATAATTACTGATAGGCAAGTTCTGATGTTGAGGACAATTAAAGCATTAAATATGTTATTCAATTGCCAATGTTTTAGCTACATATTTAATCTTTATTAGGACTATTCAAATGTTAGTTGGACATACATAATACTTACTCCAATTTCTAACTCAAGGGCTTCTTGACATGTCACACAACGTCTAGACAAATTATCCCAACGAGATTGCAACTTTTGTACTTCTTCCAGTACTGCTGGCTGAGACGCCCACACAGCAAGTTCCGCTGCTTCAGAGAGCAGATGATCTAAATCTCCTTTTTTGCTATTAACCTCAGCTTGAAGATGCTATAAAATAAAATAATCTTTCACATTTCTACTTTTTGAAAATATATCTGAAAGATCAAATTTAATAGTAAAAAGTTTGTTGATCCATTTGGCTACTCAAAGCTTTATATTCTTAACAGAGGTTTGTTAAAACCATCAAAAAGTAAGCTTTCTTAACTTAGAAAATGCTTTAAATAAGCTAATAATAGTATTATAATAATAATAATAATAATAATAATAATAATAATAATAATAATAATAATAATAATAATAATAATAATAATAATGATGATGATGATGATGATGATGATGATGATGATAATAACAACAATAATAAATAATAATAAATATTCATAATGTTTTGTAAACAATTCAATAATGGAAGCATTTAAAAACACTTAAGGTTCATTCTAATATAACATTACCTTAAATCTTTCTATGAGCGTTTTCATTTCACCAAGTTCTCCTTTGGTATCTGGTGTTTCTTTCAGTGTTTCTTCCATATTGCTCATCCAAGTTTCCAGTTGAGATTTTTGTTCATTATATTCTTCCCATCGAGATAGTGCAGCCTGAAACAATGTTCCAGTTATCATAGTTCATATCATACACATAAAAATATAGAAACTTAATTCTGAAACAAATTTAATGCAAAAGTAGAATGAGACAGAGGTGAGTAATATTCTACGAACCAAATAAAACAGGTACTGAATTTAATTTACTATGCTTGTCATCCATCTCTTTCTTCTTATCTACAAAATTCTATAATAATCTCTGAACTACAAGAATTAACTATTACTTTTTAGAGAATTTGTGTCTTTTTCAAGATAACTAAATAACTTGTTTAGTGATACAGTGACATTTTAATATTTTTTCCGTATTCAATGCAAAAATTCTTTGAAAGGAAACAAAGATATGTCATAGGATGATAATGTTACACAGAAATTGAGACAAAGCATCAAATTAGATTGTGAAGAAAAAGCATTTGAAAGAATTGGCACAAAACTCAAGAGACATCTTTCATGTACAACAATTTCAGCCCAATAATCTCCTACTTTTACTATAGGCAGCCCTAATATATAAACCACATGGACAGAGATATAGGACAACCAAGAAAGAAGGGGATCATGCATCATGTACACTGAAATATTTCCAGTCTACTGCTTAACTAGGGACAGGCCCCCTGACCTTTCATCTTGAAATACATAATGACGATGATGATAATCACTTTTATTCTACAGAAATCCACTAATAATTGAGAGTCACAATGGATATCAATACAGTATCCATACTTCATTACATTATCACTAAAAAAAAGCTCCCAAATTACTTAAATACTGAAGAATATTTCAATGGTGTAATGTTGGATACAATCATTATTTATGAGAAAGAAAATTATGATAAACTAATTTCTTTTTTATACTGATAGATTCAGACTAGACTAAATGAATTGGATCCATTTCTTTCTCTCCTTTTTAAAATTCTGTCCTTTCTCAAGCAAAATAAATATATACAGTAAATGTTAAAAATAGGAAGAAGTTAATCTTTTGATTCATTTCTATGAAAGTAACACTTGATTTATGAAATAGGAAATTAATTGTTTGATTCTGTAATGTGTAAAAAGAAATCATACAAAAATCAGTGTTTGTTAGACTCAGAAACATGTTCACTTAATAAGTATTGGAGTGAATATTAAATAAACTTACTTTGAGCTGTGCCATAACAGAGGTCAAATCCATATTAAGCTGATCCCAGCTGTTACGTAGTTGCGTCATGTCCTCTCGCAAATTATCCTGATGATCAGCTGGAGCAGTATTAATTGCTTTAGCAAAAACATCTTGCATTACAGACATCAGGTGCTGACCTTCAGTCATTCGAGTTGACACCAGCTAAAATAGATTTTATGTAACATTGTAGAATAATAATAGTAAATAGAAATTAAAATAAGTTTGCAGATGAATAAATGTATACAGAACAATCTATAAAATATTGAAAGAAAATGTATTTGTAAATGAACAACTCCCTAGAAGATTGGTGGCATTTAAATGATTGACAAATAATATTTTATAAACCACACAATTCCATCAAAAGATGCAGTTAAATTTCTTTGCACACTGAGTTATTTTCTGGCAAGTACCTGAATTGTTTCCAATTTGTCACGAGTAACAGTTTCATTGCCAACTCCAATGCAGTCTTGTACTGTTCCATGAGCCCTTTTCAACCACGAATCAACTTCCTCTTTAGCCTTCAAGAATTCTGTATGATCTGACAAATTCTTTTCAGCTCGAGAAACTAACACCTAAAATGATAATTCAGTTATAAAAATTATCCAAAACTGAACTCTCACTAGCTACCTTCATTTGCGAAATCATATTGCCAAAGTTATTACCTGAATACTAGTAAGCAAATTGGTATAGAGTCCCTGTAATTGAACAGTTTGATCGCGAACCCAACTGCAAGCACTGAGTTCCATCAAAGTTTCACAACGATCATTTAGTCCTTCCATTACAACTTTCTGCTGAATTGCTTCTTGAAGAAGAGCCTGCAATTACAAGACAGATCCATGTTTTTAATGTAATGATACAAAATATACAAAACACCTTTAAATTAAGAAACATATTTTGTAATTAAATTAAGTAATATCTCTTGAAATTGGAAATAAACTACATTTCCAAACACAAGCTTACACAAATACAAGTTGTAAACAAAGTCATACATACACATTAGACATATTATGGGGGAAAATTCATCTACATTCATGGTTTACGTGAAAATAAAAACTTTCTTCATAACTAAGTTGGCTTAAATGAGTTAGCCAAACAACAAAGGCAAAAAACATAACTTTAAAACTTATGGAAATTAATAAAATATTATTTACCATTAAATAAGATGTCAGAAGAAATACATTCATAAAATCCAATAAATTACTTAAATGCAACATGAACATTAAAATTCTACAGTTTATAACATAAATAAAATTTAATTTTGAGATCAAATTATACTTTACCATGACATAGAAGAAAGAGAAATGCCAACCAACAGAACAAATTGCACTTTATGCAATTGCACTTTTTTGCAATCTATACAGCAAATTACAACTTAAAAGCAAAATTTTGTCAAAATATTAGACATTTTAAACAGTGTAAAATACTTACTCTACACTTTTGTAGTTCATCGGGTGTTTTCTTCTCTTCCTCATTCTCAGCAGCAACTTTAGCTTGAAACTCTCCTAACCAGTCTTTCATACTATTAAACGTATTAGTGAAATCATTCCAAACAGCAATACACTTTGACAACATTTTCTCAGTTTCTTTACTCATAACTTGTAAACTCTGCCAATCAGTTTTCAGCTGCTGAATGTCTTGACGTAAAGCATCTTGAGCTTCTGCTCCAACAGAACTCATCACAGTAGCACTCAGTTCTGATGCATGTTCAACTAATCTTTCACCTGGAGAGAAGTTCTTTAGTCAGTCTTTTGTCAAATATTTCGAGAAGAAATAACTATAGAGAGATTTAATATATTTACCATCAGGGAAGGTCTTTTTAATATCAAGCATCTTTGCTTCTTTCTTTTGAATTGTTTCTTTCTCACCATGAGGGTCACTACATTGTTGAATTTCAATTCTAGTTTTACGCAGCCAATCCAAAGCATCATTATATGCTTGCTTTTGCAACTCTTGTTTATTTACTTGTTGTTCCAAAGTCTTGTAAATGCAAAGAATTTAAATGTGAGTGCAATCATAGCATAAAAACAATGATCAACATACTAAATTGACATAACTTTCTTGAGAAAACAATTTTAGGATATTTATTTAAAGGTTTTAGGCTCCTCTGTTTCTGTTATCACAAAAAGCCTATAATATAGGACATCAAGCTTTAATTCTAATCAACTATTAATAACATTTATGCCTTTTTATAGAAAGATAGTACTGTGATTTTTAAGTACTAATAGTGCTAAGGTGTTTAAGATGCCAGTCTAACGTGAATGTTTTCAATACAACAGTATTAAACACATGGAGAACGCTTTCATTTCGGATATTTAACAAAAGGCATTTGAGCAAACAGTATACACTCACCAATATATTCTGAGCTACTAAATCTTTGAGTTTTTGGTATCTTTCAAGGCAAGAATTGTACTCCTTAGTGGGCACAAATTGTTCTTCAGACACCCGAGATTTTAAGCGATCTACCATTTCAGAATGGCAATTAATATCACGTTGTACATTTCGGAACTTCTCTAACACAGCTCTTTTTTCACTAATCTCATCTGGCTGTATTTTCTGTTCCACTTCATCAAGCCAATCTAATAGCAATTTCTGGGCCTGTCACAAAAAGTAAATAGGTCATAACCACTTATAACAAACATTCTAAATCTTTTTCATGAATAATTCTAATAAAATTTTGCAAAACCTTGTGAATATCTTCCAGATGAGTTGCTTGAGCAGCTAACTTTTGCCTGAGGTCTTGAACATCAACCATCAGTTTCTCAAATTCTATCTTTAAATTTTCAGTGTCTTCCTGAATTTTTGCTGCTCCATTCTGCTCTGTATTTAAAATAACTTTTTCTTTCAATTCCAGCACATACCTGTCAAAGAATATGTGCAGATAAAGAAAGAAGAACATTCATGTATATTACTATATGCTAATATCCATAAAAAATGTTGAAGATGGCTGATGATGATGATGATGATGATGATGATGATGATGATAATGATTATGAAATGAATATTATACAGAAAATGATTTTTGAGGACATTGAAATCTTTTCAAAATTAATCATTAAAAAAAATAATGAATAATACTTTAACTCTAACAAATTAAGGAGTAAGTAATAGGCCTACCTTAACTTATTTTGACCTTGCTCCAATGATTGACGAATTCCTTTAACAGTAGCAACTTTGTTGTTGACATCAGTGAGGGTGTTAGGAATTTCTTGGCATTCATGTAATTTATCTCGGGTGCGATCAACCCAATCTTGACATTCTTGATACAAAGTACTATGTTGTTGATGCTCCTAAATTAATTATCAGAAACAAATGTTACAAAAAATGTCTGCAAGTTGGGAATGATAATTCAACAATGCATAGAGATTAACTAAAAAGGAAATATACCTGATAATGCAGTTCCAATCGTCGCATTATTTCTTTTGCTAATGATAACAGAGCATTATATTTTGTAGTCATCTGAGTAACAGCATTACTGATTCTTGAGTCAGCACAAGTTTCTAAAAGTACTTGAGCTTTCATATTCAGCCTATCCAGTTCTTTTTGCCAGTCAAATAGAGTTTGCAAGTGTGCCTAGAAGTCAGAAGTTAAATAAATATAAGTATTAATATTACAAAATAAACTTTCAAACAGAAGGACTGGACTAGCATTTCCTCTGTCAATATCCACATTTTCTTTCTAGACATAAGCAAGCAATACTATAATGAATATAATGACACATTTTTTATTGTGATACAAATTATCATACAAAATATCAAAATATCAAATATTTTTATTGTGATACATGTTATCAAATTTAGTAACAATTTTCATACATACTTGAAATTCTTCCAAAACATTTTTCTTTTCTTCTAAGCTATCTTGTAATTTGTTAAAAGTCTGTACAAGTTGTTCAGTTTGTGTCAGCCAATCAGATGCTTCTTGATAATGGTCCTCATATTCAGTCCATTTGACTATGCCAACTTCCAGCAAACTCTTAGTACGATTTAATGACTCACTAGAACATAATATACAATGTGCACATTATTCAATGCATTCATAATGACAGAATTTTTTTAAGCTTTGAATAACTGCTTCTATATTGAAAACTATAAGTTTTCTTACATGTAAGTATCAAATTCCTCCTGAAGAAGAGCCACTTCTTCTTCAATTACTTCTTTGTCTTCTTCATCTGCCACTTGGCAAGCAACGTTGCCCTGCTCTAATGCTTTCTCCAATTTTTGTTGCCCCTCATCTTGTGCACTTTGTAATACCTTTATAAGAATAAGATATTTTAAAATTTACTACCACTAAATAGTCATAACTAAACAGAATTATTAACATAGATAAAACTATGAATATCTTACCTTCAACTGAGTTACTTTACTACTAAGAGATTCTTTATCACCAGTTGGTTCAGAACATTTACTCAGCTTTTCCTTAGATGCTCGTATCCACTGCATGAAATCATTTCCAGCATCAATGAAGGCTTGATGTTGCTCGACCGTCTCTTTCTGCTTTGCATACAGTTCCTTAGCTTGTTTACTGAGAGTTTCATACTTGCTCGAAATTTCTGATGCTGGTTGTGCTTGAAGCAGATCTTCTGCTTTAGATGTTACAGATTGTATCATTGGTTCAAAAGATACAATGTCCTGCACAATGCTGTTTGTCTGGCGTAGGGTAGCTCTTCTTTCTCCAATACTCAGTGCACTTAGACCTGCTGCCTGTCCCTTTCTGGCTTTACTCACCTGTGCATAAAGTTAAAATTAATTTACTTGTAATAATGAATGTTTATTTAGTTGATAAAAGTACAATACTTTTGTAATTTTAAATGTAAATAAAACGAATTTAAAAAAATAAACAAAACCATAAAACCAAATATCCAAATAATTAACTTTTGCCAATTGTAAAGTTGTTTAGTTGTTCTTTTATGTTATTATATATTGGAATTAATACAAATTAGTTTCTCTCACCTTCTGTTCACAAACTTGTTGAAGTTTTGCTTCTCGATCAGTGATCCATTGCTGCAACTGAGTGTATGATGAACTATAATCTGCCCATTGCAGTAAACTTGTTTCCAAATGTACTTTGGCAGTAGATAACTTTCGCACAAGTCTATCCCATTCAGCTTGAAGATCTTTCAACTGTGAATTAATAGTGTCACGTCCATCTGAGCGAGTGTTTCGAAGTACTTTCTCACCACAATTAACAGTCATATGAACCAAATTTTGTCCCTCTTCACGTCTTCGCAGAAGTTCTTGAATCTGATCGAGACGAGTGTGCAATTCATCATGAGTGCTATTAGATGATGCTTGGCTACAATCCCAAATTACTTGTTTTGCATTTTCTATCCATGCCTTTGCCTTTTCAAGGTTCTCAGCATACTGTGTGTGTTGTTCAAGATTTGTCTCAACTTTTCTCAAAACATCTTTGGCTAGATTTACTTGCACCTGAAAAAAAACAAGTAGTAACCAAAAGTAAATATATTTCTAAATTACTGGTAATTTTAATCACTTATCAAAAGGCTTCTAATTAGCACCTCACACAATGTAGGCTATGAAGTTTTGTTTTAAAGAAAACAAAATAATTTGTGTTATTTTACCTGATATCTTGAATTCAAATGTCTCAATTGGTTATTGACATATGTATCAAGATGTGACGTAAGAAGAGCAGATGCAGTAGCATTAAATCTATCAATATTTTCTTGACCTTTCTCTAAACGATCAAGTATATCCTGTAATTAATGAAAATAGGTATTGTGAAAGAAAGAAAGATACTTACAAATAAACTTAAAATATCACCACAAAGTAAGAGGGCAAATAATACCAAACAAAGAAATTATGTTCAATAATTAAAAATTAAAAATTTATTACAGTAATGAGTCACATACTTTGACTTCTTGCACTTGCTTGCTCTTCTCTTGTACAGTAGAGAGAAGAGCAGTCTTTTGAGCCTTTACTAAAATATCAATTTGCTGAAGCCAGTCAGATAATCTTTCATATTCTTCCTTGTAGTCTCGCCACTGAATAACAATAGCTTCAAGTTGTTCTTTTTGCTCTTTAATATCTGAAAGCAAGACATGTCATAAATAAAATAAATGTGAAGACATCTATGAAGTTAACATTTTGAAAATACAAGTTTCTTACTATTCTTATGCGTATCTTTTTGACTTTCTCGCCTACTATGTATGTACTAAAAGAAAGTAATGTTATCATGCAGTGAAAATCAGTGATTTTTTGATAGAGAAATTCATATGGTGAAGTCCTGATATTGAGAAAGTGGATAAATCTGGTTTCTATATTTAATACATTACTTCCTCTAAAATGTGTAAATTTTGTGTATAAATTTTGTGGGTCTTTGATACCAAAAAATTGTCTTATGGCAATATGTGTCTGTTTGTCCATCCATTTGTGATCATTGTTTGTGCCTAAACTGTTAAGGTGATTTTCTCCAAAATGGATATTCCCTGATCAATCTCGCTGAACTGAAGGCCCTGCAAATTTCAAATAGATATTTTGATTTTTGAGGGCACTTCATATGAGGCCTCAACAAGTTCTTTAAAATTTTCTCAAAAATGACTCCAAATTCTTGGAATAAAATTTGTTCACAGACAGAGCAAAGGATGTTTAAAAAGTAGCGCAGGTTTTGCTTTCATCGAACTCTCATTTCATCTCCATTTTCAAACATTGCGAAAGTTCAACATTTTTTTGCATCTTCCTACAACTACAATATTGAAGGTAGAGAATTTTTCTTAATGAATTCTGTTCTTCAAAGACAGGCATTTAAATATGGTCATGTACAATTTTTTAAAAATATAAATAGTTTTCACATAATTTTGCTTGAAATGAAAGAAATTAAAAAAACTTATTTTCTCAAAAATTGTTCTAAATTTCTTTCTCTCTTCTTTTTTTAATTTGTTATTTTTATTTTTTAATTTTTTAATTTTTCAAATAGAGTAGGCAAACTTGTACACTTACAAAAATGGCACAAATCCCATTTTCAGTAAACTCTCTGTATTCTTGAAATTTGTAAAAAATTAACATTACAAACCAAAAATACTGATGAGAGATATTTTCCTTAGTGAAATCTATTCTAAAAAATTAGATCTTTACATAACATCATGTACAATTTTTTTAATCTACGAGTATTTTTCACGCTTAATTAAAAAAATAATTTAAAAAAATGTAATTAAAAAAATGTCAAACACAGCTCACAATTTTGTTCTTTAAACTCTTTTCTCCATTAGAGTAAAGTATGTTTATAATAATGGCATGGGTTTGCTTTTCATTGAACTCTCTGAAGTTTTGAAAATTGCAAAAGTTACAAATAATGCACGAGTGTGATGTTGTAGTACCATTAGTTTGTGATTGACATTGTCTATCAAGTAATATACTTCTACTTTTAACCATTAACAACAGAATTTCAAAATATGAGTAAATATATAAATATTTTTAAAGAAATAAGAAAACTCTAAATAAAGGTAAGGTACTATTATTTTAATTTCACTATTTTACCTTTGAATAAACCTTCAAAATTCTCTCTTAAGACTTGGATTTCATTTCGTATTGTCTCTTGACCCTGAGGAGAAGTGCTGGCCATAACTACTTCACCAGTCTGCTGAAGATGTTCTACAAGAAGTTCTCCCTGAGCTTGCTTGTTCAATAAGGCTTCTAAAGGTGCAACAGCATTCTCAATGGCAAGTTTATCACTCAGAGATCTTTGTTTCAAAGACGGTACTTTCTCTCGAGCTCGACTCAACCAACCAATTAAGTCATCATAAGCTTCTTTATACAGCCTGTGATCCTTGTACTGATCTTCACGTTCTGACAAAAGGTTCTAAAAAATAGATGAATAAAAGCAATAATAACAACAACAATCATTATTATTACTAATCGATTGTGACCACCCCACCCCACTTTTTGAGCAATTTGAATTAATATTACTACTCGTGACTGATTGAGACTCGTGGCTTATTGAATCAGCTGTATTCTATTTACCAGAGTGATTTATAAAAGTAGTCAGACACCTCCTTGTCTCCATCAGGTGCAACATACCTGAGAAATACATTTGTTTTATTTTTTGACATATTTTCAATGTGATAACATTGGGATTTTTTGAATTATTAGTACCTTCCTGAAAATTCACTATTGTTTTTTGTGTGCAAATGGAAAATTAGCATGTTTAGATATTTATTTCTTGTCTCTGTGTGATACATTGCGCCTGTTTGTGCAAATGAGATTAAGTGCTTTTATGAAGCATTGAGAATGAGAAAAACTGAAGTAAAAAAAAAAAAAAAAAAAAAAAATGCAGGTGAGCAAAAACAAAGTTTGAAGAAGTTTGTAAATCACAGTAATAAAAATAGCAGTGTATAAACTCCACTCAAATACTAACTTCTCTTGTCTTGAAGGCTTTGGCAACAAAAGATATTGCAGTTTGCCCTTACATACTACAAAAATAAGATGAACAAAAGGAATAAAAATAAATAATGGATTAGGTCTTCATCATTACAATGCTTCATATTTTAAATACACTGGATGAAAAATAGATATTATTCAACTCGTCCAATTGAAAGTATATTCAAGTTGAACAAAATACTTTATGTGATGACGATGAGACCAAAGGACAAATTGATTTTAGTCATGAAAGCAATTGCTTAAGTGTTGTAGAGACAGAAAAACATAGAAATGTATGTCTTTTTTACAGTAGACATATATTTTATGGTAGAAAATCTTTAAGCTACTGTGTGCAATGAAATTACACACACATCTTAATATTATAATTTGATACAGCATATATTATGTAATATCTCTCTCAGATACAATGTATCCCACCAGATTTTTCAAAAAGTATTGAGTCAGATAGTCTGTCAACTCATACCCTTGATTTTAAGGACCACATTAAGATGGCTACTTAATTTTGACTCACGAAGTTGAATATACCCCCTTTCCAGACCTAACTCTAAGCAGAAAATTCCCAGCATCACTACAGACTCAAACCTTAGACCTCTGGATCTCGACCTCCTCATCGCTGGCTTGAAACACTAGCCACCACATCAAAGAGATGGTAGAAAAGACAGTGACAAGAAATTCAGCACAATGATAAAAAATAGATTGTCATTAAGGCCCACGTTGTCATCCATTATATGTACACTTTTATGTTTCTAAATATAATATTTAAACATTCTGGACTCATTTTGATGAACTCTCATATGCAAAGATAAACAATTAGCAATAAGATCTTGTTACACAGCATGTTTTCCAGAGTAATTAGCACAAGTGAAAATGAAGAAGTGAAATTACCTTTATTTTCTCACTAAGGGTATCAAACTTATTAAGAATTTCTTGAGCTTGTGAAGCAGCATGACTCTGCTGGCCACTCGCTAGCATTTCTGCTGCCTTAGCTTTTAGACTATCTACTTCTATTTTCTCACACCGTACTTTCTCTTCTAAACACTAAGTGCATAAATAAAAGAATTGCAGCATTAAGATAAGCTAAGTATTGATAATTTATCCACATAATATATTATTCCAGCACTTTATTTTCAAACAATACTTACTTTAATACGTTCCAATTGTGCTCTCTTTTCAGACATTGTTGCTTGAAATTCAGAAATTTCATTTGAAACTGATTCTAGATAGTCTACAGTCTTATTAAGTTGATGGATTTGTTCCAGAAATCCAGCCCACCGCTGAATTGAGTCATCAAGAATAGCCTATAAAAATATACATGCTTAGTGACATCCTACAAAATATTGTAGACATAAATAATGGAACTTCCAATCAACCTTAAAAGATTTATCTGTAGATAGATTTGTAGCAATAATACAAAAATGTGTGACTGTTATGTACTACTCCTTATTTTGTACCTTGATTTCCAGCATTTTTGAAGCCAGAGCACTCCATTCCTCTTGCACTTTACCAAGTACTTGATTAATGGCAGCATGACCAGTAGGAGCTGTGTTGGCTAACACAATTTGAGCCATTTCAACCATTCCCTGAACTTTAGTGAACCCTTCTTCTTTATAAAGCAAGAGGTCCTGTAACATGTACATTGAAACTGACACCTTTACAAAATATACAAGTTTAAATGTTAACACGTGACAATTGTGTGTTGTCAAATGTTTGAAACTTGACAATAAAGAGCTAGATAAAGTTTATTATCAATGCAGAATATGCCACAACAAAGGAAATTAACATTTGGAGCAATCACATGAATTATTATGTCAAAAGTAATGGGTAAAGAAAACACACAAACCTGTATTGTTTCCATTTTGCTTTCGAGGTCCTTCTGAGATGAAGCACTAAGGTCAGAGCAATAAGCCAACTTGTTTTTAATGTCTTCCAGCCATTGAGTGCATTCTGCAATCCCATTATCAAACTCTTCATGACTTATCACATATTGTTGCCAACGTGCTGCAAGATCCTGAAAAATATTGTGTATTGGTTGTTCAATTTGACATTAATTTTGACATTAAGGCATAAAAATTCATATCATATCACGTCTTTGAAATTTCATTTTAAAGCTATAATGCATTTTTATGCTTGAAAGTTTCTACTTCAAAAAAATAGATTTGAATTCTGGATTTTTTTAAAAACTTAAACCTCTCCATATTATTCAACACTTGTTTAAAATAAAAAAACTATTTTATTTAAAGTATTTAAAATTTATAATAAATGATTGAATCACAAGTTTCATGATTATCCCCATATTTTCCCAATCCAAATATGGTTTGTTGTATTATGTAATAATAATATTAAATCATTGAATGCTTCATATCATCTAGAAGATCATACCTTTACTTTATGTGACACCTGCTGGTATTTTAGACCCAGTTCAGAAATAAGAGAACTCCGAGTGCTGAGACTGCCTTTGTATAATTGTTGTGCTCGTTCAGTCAAAGCATCAATTTCCAGTTCTTTGGCTCGTACTTCACCTTGAAGAGCCTTTAAAATTTGAATTATTACTTCAAAGTATGTTCTGACAGAATTTACAAATAGAATAAACAATAGTACAATTCACAAAGCTTAGGACAAAAAAATCTAAGCACGTGGTGTATCATGAAACAATTTATATCATACAATAACTTCCCTTATTTAAAAATATCTAACAAGTTATCACATGCTTAATTAAAACACACATGTAACTTAGATATGTATCATGTGACCAGTAACAATATTGAGATTTTTGCCTGTGCCAAAGCACTATGACCAAAAATTTCTTCAGTGTTGTAAAGGAGTCAACCCAGAACTTATTGGAACTTATTGGTAAGTCTTATATGGTGACAAAAGCTGCATTCCCTTTAAAATGATTTTGTTTACCTTTGTTTCTTTACTTCAAAAAATTAAATATTTGGTAAAATGTATATGCTGATACAAGAAAATAAAAATAAAAATGATGCACAAAAAATCATTCCCAAGCAATGAAGATTTGCTCATCATACATTTTATAATAAAGTTACAAATAACTAAATGATAAATATCTGAATTGATAAATTCATACTTTAGTTTTAGATAATACTTCCTTATTTTATACATGCCTTTAAGTCCTGCAGTTGTTTTTTCTTATTATCTGCTGTATCTTTCAGATCTACAGCATGAAGTTTTGTATCTGTCTCTCTAATCCATGTAAGACATTGGTCTTTCAATGCTTCATATTCATTCCACTGTTGCAGTTTTGCATCAAGAGCTTCTATCACAGATCTAAAACGCATTTTACAAAGAAAATGGTACACTGAAACTATACTTAAATAACAGGAATAAGGTCATAACTTTTCAAACTCACTTTACAGCAGATAAAAGACCTTCCCATTCTTGTTGTGATGAGTCAATCTGGGACCTAATATTGACTTGACCAGATTCTATTGTACCTGGAATGACTTTTTCACCTAAAGCACGGATCTGTTTAAATCTATTTTCTTCCTCTGGTAAGCTCAGTTGTAAATTCTGAACATAAACATTAAAAAAAATTAATCAAACATTGCAAAAGTAATAATTCTCACCAGAAATAAAATGATAAAACATACCTTTAAGCGCTCCAAATTCGTATGCAAAGAAATGCGCTCTAATTCAGTATCACCCCACAGTAAAACGGTGTTATGTGTTGCTTCCAACCATTCTTGTGTATCCATAACAGCTTTGCTGTACTGTTGGTGATCACTTACAATTGCTTCATAGCATTCCACAAAATTCTGAAAATTAAAAAGGTTGATGATTTTAGAGTAGTTCATTTGCCATTACAATAATCTTCCAAAAACATTAATAATAATAATCTCCTTCAAATTACCTGGGCTTTCTTTAAAATGTCAGAATGTCTTTGTGTCAATTCATTCAATTCTTGGTCAATTTTTCCACTGCGTTCAGGTAAACTTTCAGTCTTGTCTCTCAAGCACACAATATCTTGTTGATGAGCTAGTGCATCATGCAATACAGCACGATAACACTGAAGTTGAGCTCTCTTTTCATCAAGTGTTGTCTTCAGTTCTAATTCTGCAGGCAAGTGTCCTTCTGCTACTGACAACCACTGACGGAGATTTTCACTGCATTCCTCAAAGCCTATCCACCTATATACAAATACAGATTAATAAATAAATTATATCTTTAATTTAAAGGCCAAATATAAGTTACAAATTTATCAACAATTTAAGAGCAGTATAAAACCTAGAGAGTTTTGCTTGAAGTTCACGTTCAGTGCTTGAAACTCCATCAAAAAGTGTTTCCATAGCTTGTTGAAGTTCTTGAATCTTGAGACGTATTGCCTCACGCCCTTCCAAGGCAGTTGATGGATAGAGCTTCTCTCCTAACTCAACAGTTGTGTTGAGAAGGGAAACTGCACTTGATTGCTGTGCAAGTAGTTCCTTTAAGCCAGAACTTCGTAACAGCAAATCTTCACGAGCACCAATGGTCCCACCATTAGAACAGCTTTCAAAACATGATTGTGCAGTTGCCAACCATGCTGAGCACTGTTGGTATTTCTCCAGAAAAGCTTCATGATCCATTGCAGCTTGTTCACACTTTTTGACAACTTCCTGTATGTACAATTTCACATACTTTATTCAGTCAATTCTTGGCATATTAACTAAAAATTGAGTTTTAAAATAGTACACCACTCCACAAATTGTGATGTGTAACTCACATAAAAGAACACCATGAAAGAAAGGTGTTTCAAATTTTTAGTTATGTCACTTTCATTGTATACAAGTGAGTAGTATACAAGTTTTGATAAAACATTTATCAAAGTGAAAATAAATGTTTTAACATGGGAACCCACTTCAAAAATTTTGTTCAAAATATGCCTTTTCAAACAAAAAGAAATCTAAAATAAACACTCTTATGAGTGCACATATATACAGTTTTGAGTGTATATTTGAAATAACTTTTTGGCATTTCATCTCTGAGCAATGTGTTCAAATCTTTTTTAAAATTTTTTTTTTAATGGAAACTTATATTAAAAAACTAACAATCAAATAATTGTGTGTTATGTTCTCATACATTTAAAATTTTTTTAATAATATGAAATAAAATCAAACCCGAGAGCACCTTGATCACCTTACTCAGGAAAAGCCTTTATTTCTCCAAACATTTAATTCATACAAATAGGTCATAACAATTACTATAAACACAATAACCTAAGAGAGATGAAAGTGTGCCATGAGGTAATAATGATGACGAGTGTACAAGTTTTGCTTGGCATCAAAATCTCTCCAATCAATTCTAAAAAATTTACCACCTAAAATTAAGTTGTAATGATAATGGATTAATCCCGGTTTGTAGTAGTCCTTGGTATCTGTTTAAAAAAAATCAATATACTTCACTCAAAACGGCAGCTTTAGATTTTTGTTGAAGTTTATTTATATTCAATAAATGCTCAGATTACTCAAGGATTACCAAATACACTGAATAAATAAAAGAGGGATGAAACAATGTTAAATTTTGATTTCTATATGGAAGCATCATAACTATACACTACTACAGTAGTCAAAATATATTGTGGTAGTAGGAAGAAACAAGTACATAATAGTATCCTTAACCATAACTGAGGAAGCTAAATGAAAGAATGTCACCTTTGCTGTCGTGTGAATGGATTGGAATCTTGAAATTATTTGCTGCACATTTACTGAGATTCTTGTTTCTCCACTGATCTGCACCAATTCAGAAGAGTCATCACTCATTTTGTCTATTTCAGCTTCATTCTGATGAACACTCTGAATCAGAGCCTAAAAAAAGAATGTTTTATGCATTTTTTATGACAATGTGATAATTACCAAAGTGAATAATAACTAAATTCAGCAGTGGTCAGCAGAAATATAGAAAAAGGGAATAGGAAAACTGCTGTACTAATGAATTCTAAGCTGATATATTTGAGATAACTTGTGTCAATAATGTATCATTTACTAGTTGAACACAATGAAAGAGTGAAATTATACCTGATATTTTTCTAGTTGTTCTTTCTTCTCTGGCAAAGTAGATCGAGGAGCATAATTCTTTAATGCTGCTTCTGATTCAGACAGCCATTCCAATAAACGATCAAATGAACCTTCATATTCTGACCACTGTTTTAATCTCTCATCCAAAGCATATTGTACATCATTCAATGCAGTCAGAAACTTCTCATAATCAAACCTATTCAGAAATAATGAAATAAAAAACAACACATTATTAACCACAACACTATGCTAATGTTTGATCTTTAATTGTATTCATAATTAGTATTCCAGTAATATGATCAATACATGGTTGAAACTAGCATCCATGAATAATAAATAAGGTATGTCCACAAATTCTACAATAATTAATAAGAATTTGTGATGAAATACCAAAAGGTTTGAAAACATTTATTCCTAGAACAGAAATTTTACCTGTTTTACATGTTTCAAGACGCACACTTGAAAAGAGAAAACCATTCATCTTTACCTAATATATAATCTATAATATAAAAAAATAATCCTCTTCACGTCACAAGTTTTCTTTTCTTTTCATATAACAAAAAGCTTTGAATTGCAGAAAGTCTAATACTTTGCCTCACAACTTGAAGTCATTGCATGCATCAATATCATTTCAATCACAACAATAATGTTTAATTTCAAAACAGGTTCAACTTGTAAGTAGGCCAGTGAATTCTGGCTTCATGTCAGAGAATTCACCTACTTCATGAGAATTGTGCTACTTATTTCATGGGAATCATTCCTATTTCTATTGATTTTTCAAAACAAAATTTGATAATTCACAAAGAAAATATCACAATGAATAATATACAGATTATTAATGTAACTTCAAATTAACTTCTCCCCATAGAATGTCACACACAGTTTTTAACTGTTTTTTGACATACATAAAATAAATAAGTTTGTTTGTACTACAAAACATTATTTGTATCTGGAACAGGTTTTTTATTTTCTTGTATCTTGAACACAGTAAGAAATGTTATGTAACATTGCAAGAAAAAGATCCAATTTTTCAACAGAAAAACATTGACCTGATACCAAAACAGTGAATTATTCTTGCTCCTATATTAGTTAGTAATTACTTTCTCCAATAAGTAGTATCTTCAAAATCCATGTTTTGTGAATCCTTGCTACCGGAAAAGTGTTTTCTTTTCAAAACATCTGTGTGTATAGCATATAAACCATACACAACCCATACACTTTATGACACAAAATAATAAAAAATCTAAAGTGATTATAAATATTGAAGGCAAATTCCCTAAACAGGAAATTATGGTATTGTTTATTGAGTGAAATATAAGAATTGTAGTGAGTAAGTGATTAAACTAAAAGAAAATTAGCCACTAGAGTAAAAGAATGAGTGAATAATATTATCGAAACAAAATTCATATTTGTTTCCTTTTTGTAACTTTTTGTAATATTCTTCAAATTATTTGCATATAGAATAGTCTAGAAACATCACATTATTAAAACAAATATTGAATGAAGATATAATAAGAGATGTTACAATTTTTAATGCAAAAAAATAATTATTTTAATTGTTGTTAATTAAGGAAAACTTGATTAATATTGTAGGACCATTAGCTTAATTAATGCATACAAGCTCTGTGGGTTAAATTTTTCTTTTCTCTTCCAATTAAGTCGTTTATTTCAGAAATCTGTCAAATGCCAAATTCATCATTTCGAGAAAACTGAGAAAAAGTCTCCCAATTTTTCTGATTTCATTTTTTCATTTATTAAAGCAGTTGATAAATAAGTGTGTTTTATATAAATATGCACTAAATGATGTGTCAATCTTCTTCAAACAATAATCCGCCGCTAATGCGGCTTTTAGATTTTGGCATTTGACAGGTTTCTGAAATAAACAATTCAATTGACAATATCAAAATGGAACAATGACATCTAAGGTAGGGAAAATATTCATGAATCAATAAAGAGTTTATTTAAAATGAAATATAATTATCATCGATAACTTGCAGAGAAATTATTCTCATAAAACTAGTGAATATTGCTGGTTAAAGATTGAATTGGTTTTGTTTTTCCTCTTTTGGTTTATTTCATATTTCAAAAAGTAATTTGATTTCGTCCAGATTTCATACACCTACTCGTGATATTTTGATTAAATCCTAAGTAAAGATTCACAGGACTTCTCTCAAGTCTTAAACATTACAAAATGCAAAACAGCACCTATCTAGAAATTGATATCACTTACTTAAGATTGGCCAAGTCCCTTTCCATAACTTCTTTTGCTCGAGCTGGCAGTTTCTCAGTTTTGGTGTTCACATGATCGGCCAGAGCTTTAAGCTTCACTTGACCTTCTGTAGTAAGACTTTCTTTAATTTCCTGCACTTTGTTCAGACGAGATTGGAGAGCTGGTTTATTACCACTGTAATCTAGAAAAAAGACAGACAATTTTATTTCGTTTGTTAAAAATTAGTATTTAATATATAATTCTAAAGACAAACCTGAATATGCTGAAAGCCGATCCCATAATTGTTTTTGATAGTCTTGGTATAATTTCTGCAAATCATGAAATTGTTGAAATGCATCCAAACTCTCTTCCAACTGAGTTATCATTACCAAGAGGTTGTTCACAAGACTTTCATATCTTTCATTAATATTTTTCACAGTTTGTAAAACTTCATGATCGTCAGTTGCTTTGGGACTAGAAAGTTGAACTACAGCATGTGCTTTCTCAGAAACAGCTTCAATTACTCGTTTGTGAGTTATAACTTCTTGTAGTGTTGTCTAGAAACAACCCACATTACAAATAAAATTATGAAATTTAAAAACTGATTATTATTGAAAACATAGTATTTACTGTACCTTGTGTTTCAATAATTTGGAACGAATTTCTTGGGTAGATGACCATGAACTTAGGGGATCATGAAGAAGTGCTTTTTCCATTGAATCCAACCAAGCTAATGTCTGTTGTAAGGTTTCTTGATAACTACTCCATTGTAAGGACTGAGCATCATGCCGTTTCTGTTGTTCCTTTATTCCTTCTTCTAATTGGTCCCATCTGCAAATAATATTGATTGTTGTAACATCAGAGATGTTTTATGCTTCACCCAGAGAAGTTATTAGCTGAGAACATTAGTCACTCAATGTCATAAAATAGAGTTGTTAGAATTTCTATGTGCACTGAGTCCACTGGTGGCCTCATTTAGGTTCTTAGTTGAGTCCATTGGTAGCCTCGTGGCACTCATTAGTTAAGAAAATGTATTTTATGGTCTTTGAGTCAGAGCAAGAAAAATTACCTGTCTCTCAACTCCCGTAAGTCACTACGTATTTTTTCACGACCAGGAGCAGCAGTATCTGGGAACAGACGTTCCCCTATTGCTGTGAGATTTGCAATTCTTTGCACACCTTGCTCTCGCTCTGAAAGCAATATCTGCAGCCGATTGACTTTGCTCTTCATATCTCTTGATACTCCTTCAGTTTTAAGAGCTTCAAGATTGGCCTCTAAAGGTGCTAACCATGCTAGTGTTTCTTGAAGTTTTTCTT
Organism: Gryllus longicercus; assembly: GCA_038098605.1. Classification (NCBI taxonomy): domain Eukaryota; kingdom Metazoa; phylum Arthropoda; class Insecta; order Orthoptera; family Gryllidae; genus Gryllus; species Gryllus longicercus. The sequence continues at coordinate 408,719 of JAZDUA010000661.1, forward strand.
CATATGTTCGATGGTCATCTACTAGACCTTGCCACCTATTAATGACCTCCTTACTTAGCACATGCAGTAATTGGTACCTAAAATGTAAAATAATTATTTATAGCAATAAATGCAGATAATTTCACAAATTAAAACATTACCAAGAACACAAGAATTAAAACACTCACTTTGCACATTTGTAAGTAAAAATAATGAAAGAACAGTGGAAAATAAAATAAAAATCAATGATGATGTGCCAGATGTTAATATGCCAGATGAGTGAGTGGCTTATGAACATATAACTTTTTCTAAACTTTCTTACACAGTCAAGATAATATCTTAGTATTAAGGAATAATAGATCCATTCTTAGTTCTTTTAATTTATCACCTTTTTAAAAACAACAGATGTCAATGTCAAGTCTAATAGTTTTTTCAAATTTAATTTTAAATTTGTTTGTAACTTTTTATTAATTTACGCTTATAACAAAACCTAATATATTCATGATAAATGTGAATTACTTTTCAATAGAGGCCCACCTGTTACTAATTTGTGAAATCAGAGGTTTTATTCGGTCTGCACCACTACAATGCAACAAAGCATGTGACCGGTCAACAAATTCATCAATATTTTTTTCTTGTTCTGTAATGAGATCACGCTTTTTTCTAAAGCTTTCTAACTGGGCTTCTTTCTGTTCTACAGAATCTTGTAACTGTTGATCACGGAAAATTGCTTCAATTTTACGAAACCATTTTGTATGCTGATCCAATTGCTCTTCAAACTGGCTCCATTGTTTTAAGGTGTTTTCCAATTTCTTCTCAACATCACCTAAATTCAACCAAAAGATGCAATTAATAATTTTCTTAATATCATACATCAACTTTTATAATGTCATAACTGCAATTTAAATATTTAGAAATCTAAAAACATGCAATAACATCTATACAATATGTTTTGATATTAAAAATTTGGTACAATAAAAAATATTCCTTTAGAATTAAATATCATTAATTTTTTATGTTAAATAAATTTGTTGCACTTATTATAGTAAGTGTTTCATCTCAATAAAGAATTACTGGTGTAAAACATTCCATATTAATGGCAACCTTTGTTTAGAGAAAAATGTTTAGAGAAAATAAATCAATATAATAAAAATAAATTGTCATAAAGAATTATTTAAATTCAAATAAACTGTACATTGGTATTGTAAATTTATTACGAATACTATTTTCAAACTTATTATAAAATTCAAATAAGAAAATGGCATTAACATATCTTTACTATTATTGTAAATTCTTGTATCAAAATGTTGGAAATTCATTATAAATTCTTTGTTTCAAATTTGATTTTGTACATTCAAATAAATTATGATTCCCCCCCCCCCTTCCCCCCCTTTTTTTTAAATTTTGTAATTTCATTACATTTGGCATTCTAAACTTAGGCACAAAACTGTTAAAACTGAAACATAAACATATTGATTTCCAAAAAACACAAAACAAAAAAATATTCCTAAGAAACTATTCGAATTTTTAATTGTTACAGCAGGAAAATTAAAAAAAAATAATATCAAGATGAAGTAAAAAATCAAATCATACCAATACGATCCAAATGTTGTTTGAAAGCAGCACGTAAATCATCAACTTCTTTTTGAAGGGCATCTACTCCTTTTGGAGCAGTTCCTTTGCTTACAACGCCACAAAGTTCTTGGAGCTGTGTAAGTTGCTTTTCACTTTGTAGACAGTTATCTCGCAAAGACTAATTTAACAAAATGAAAAGAAAAAAGTATAAGCAGAGGTTGATTAACATTGAATGAATAATCTGGGTAAAATTAACAATATCTATGAAGTGGATAAATTCTTTTTTTCTGAACATATTTTTTTTCTACCAAAGCAAAATCCTAATTTATGAAGACACCACTCTAAATAGAAGAAAGAAATTTGCAGGAAGGATCTGAGATCTATTTTTTTATTAACAGAATTGTAAATTAGCGGAACAACTTGCCTCAAAATGTACATATATCAAGTGTTAATAGCTTTAAATGTTACGTTAATAGATTTAGATATGCTATTCTGTAATTAATTAGAGCTATAACTATTTTTACAAAGTACTTATAAAAAAAACATTCTATACTATGATATTGGATAAAGCAAGCTGTATCAGCCATAGTACTGCCTGTATTTTAGAAAATAAATAAAATAATGAGGTATTCAAAACTTTCAATTTTAGAGAACAGAACACTAAGGAGAAGTAACTTACTTGTAAGTTTATAAGAAGAGTAAACTTACTTGTAAAGTAGCGAGACGTTTCTTGATATCTATCTTCTCGCCACCAACATCATCACAGTCATGAAGATTTTCTTGCTCAGATATAAGCCAATCATGATAGTTCTTACACAGGGTGCTGAAATGGTTATGTTTCTGAGAACATTCCTCCAAGTCATCCAATAGATCCTTTAAAAAAATTAATTGTAACATGTAAATAATTTTGTTTACTCAATTTTTAAATTTAATACACATCTTATGAATAATGATTTTAATTTAACATTCAAGCTCATTTCAATGTTCAGTCCAGAGGCGGCTTGTGCACGTTTACGTTTCTTAAGAGAAGGAAGGAAGCCTATTGAAATAAGAGAGAAAGATCTATCAACTCATTTTTCCTGTGATTTAGTCAGTCCACATTGTAAGATTACACTTGGTTGTTGCTCTGCCCATGTCTGAACTGTGCCCTTTGGAGTGTGACATGACTAACCACCACAACAGTGGCATAAGTTCAAGTGGTAAAATGTTTGTTCGCCATCAGTGAATTGTTGATCCTCACAAAGTTTGTGAAAATGTTGTTTCTTCTAATTTTCTACACTCATTTGATGCTATTTCACTTCTACTTCCCAGACTTGGAATAATAATCCCAATAACAATAATATAATATAATAAGTTAAATATAATCATTATTTTTCAAATCATCATAGTATTCCGAACAGTTTTCAATTCTTTGTAAGGTCCATGGAGTAAATTCTGAGCCATTTGCAAATCCAAATCAGGGCTTTGATGATATTATGAATCAGTGTTAGCTGATGTTAGTATTTTGAAATGTACTACTACATGGAAAACAAATTCAAAATTTTCCATTTTTTTAAAGTTATGGGCATCATTTGTTTCAGACACTTTGTTAGAACATGTGTTTTTTGTTAAAGCTTGCAAAATATTAAAATATCAAAATATTATTGCTATGGGAGTCCGGTGTCTTCGGGATTTATAATCTGCCTTGTGCAGTGTCATTCAGCAAGTTGCTGCAACTTCTACTAAGCTACTACTGCTAGTAATAATAATGATAATGATAATAATAATAATAATAATAATAATAATAATAATAATAATAATAATAATAATAATAATAATAATAATAATAATAATAATTAATGAGTCATTCTGTGAAGACCATCTTGCAGGACAAAGTCATTTAAATGTAAGATAATTTCACTTTGTATTTAAATCCATCACTGTTGATAATGTGTTCCACCGATTCATGCTATGACCAAAAAAATATAAATTCGTTCCAGCAATCAGGAAAATGTTTGAACTTCTAATATCTCATACATGGCATTATTAGTCATAAAATTTCAATTATGAACAGTACAATGCATGAACAATGCGTTTTCAAATTCATCTAATTTTTTTCTGAACATCATTATGAATTCCACTCATAATTGCTGCACCATCATATCCTTGCACTCTACATTTAGATAAATTAATGCCTTGTTCTTTTATGCACTCGATAATATCAAACTGCAACGCTTACGCTGATTGTTCTTCGAAATTCTTAAATCCTATGAAAGATTCATTAATTTTTATTTTAATTGGGTTGCTGGATTCATTTTTCTCCATAGTGACATATTGTAAAATTTAAGTTAGTTGGTCAACTTTTGATACATTTTGCTTTGTGTCTATAATAATAGAACAAAATTTGCTTCATTTATTTCTTCTATGATTTTATCAGACACAGTTTTAGATAAAAGATATTATTTTTTTGTATTGAATTTGGAGACTTAAATAGAATCCTCAGGAGGGTTTAACTAGGAGCACCTGGACATGAGCATAAGGTCCCTATGAAATTTCTGCTGCTGCCAAAGTGCATTTATCTGGTTCAAAAAGAAGCCAACAGATATCAGTTTAAGGTAGGAGGTTCTCTTCTACTGTCATAAAGCTCCATTAAAAAATGATTCCGCTTCTCACCACAGATGCACTGGGAATTATGGATAATTAACAAATAAGAGGAGGTAAAGCTGAGAGTTCCTTCTCAGAGCAAATTCAATCATTATCATGTTACTTCAAAGTGTGCATAGATTAAGACTCCATCAAAGTCTATTTCACATAGCTATCAAAATAAAAAATTGTACGTTATCCCTAGAACATCAAAGCAAAAATGTTGTTTGTTAATTACATGCAGAAGAAAAATATATGTGAGTAGGACATCTCTCCCTTCCCTCCCCTGAGAAACCGCCACTGGTTCAATCTCATGTTTTGTCACAAATAACAAATTATTACATCCTAAGTGAATGAGCTGTCATGTTTTCAATTGCTCAGCAGAATTAAGCAGTTGCAGAAAAACACATTGAAACAAATCACATCACATGAAGGAAAATCAAATATCAAATTACTTGTGCAAAATATCAATCATAACAATCATGATGACAAAAATTAATTGGTTATGACTTAGGTCTTTAGATGGCAAAAACTCATTAGTTTCTAAAAACATTTTAATAAAAGCACTGTAGTTTCTTACCTGTGATTTGAGTACAATATTTTGAAAAAGTTGCTTAATATTCTGTAAATAAGTATTCAATGACTTGTCTTGAGTTTGGTGAACAAGTTGTTGAGCTTTAACACACACAGATTCAACCAATTGCTGATGTGACATTATTTCTTGATGCATAATTTTATGATTCTGAGAAAAAATAAATATCTCCTTTTAGCTTTGTACTTACTTTTTTGTTCCATAAAATATGGCACATAGATTTCACAAACCTGTAATTGAGCACGTTTCTCTTGCAAAGATGATTTTAATTCAGTGTGTTGTGTCATTGCTCGTTCAACATCTTTGAGCCATTTTGTAAGTTGATCTTGTGACAATATGAACTCAGCAAACTGCATCAAGCATTGATCCAGCTTGTGCATGGCAGCTTGTAGGTCATCCGAAAAATTATCCCAAAGAGTGCGCAAAGTTCTAATAAGGTAAGAGACACGGATATTATCAGCGAATTGAAAAAGAAAAGCACTTGTGGCAATAATCACAATCATATATTTGTCATTAAAGCAATGTTTACCTTGATACTTCAATTTTTATAAATATCAAGTGGTTAGTTTCATTTCTAAGTAAAAATAAAAGATCACTGTGATTGACAAAAGCTATCAGAATAAAACTACCAAAATAAAACTACCAGAATTCAGGGAACTATTTCAAGTGACAATAGACTAGTATATTATTCGGAATAGTCACTGAAACAGATTTGTTTCAGTGACAGTTTCGTTCAAAGTTTGAAGTAGAATATTACCTTAATTGCTGTCGTATAATCTCTCTTCCATCTGGACTAGTGTGTGCATATAACTTTTCACCATTGTCAACAAGACAATCAAATCTTGTGCTTTCCTTGGAACGAACATCTGCCAATTCTCGTATTTTCTTCTGACGCTCCTTTACGAAAATAAGGAAGATTAATGTTAAAAAGTTGATTTTAAAATATTAAATAAGTTTATATTTATACATTTATGAGACATATTACCTGTAATACACCAATATCTCCAACGATTTGACTGAGCTCTTTAAGTTGTGTTTCTACTTGTGAGAGCCATTCGAGAATACTGTTATATTCATCATTAAAGACACGATGTTCTGTTACAAATTGTTCATATTTTGATATTGCTTCCTAAAACACAATAAGGGAATTAATATGTGGAAAATTGTTTGTGCATGTTTCAAAAATTAGAGTTAATTTTTAATACAATACCTTTGTTATATTTTTTAAAGCTTGATATCTTGTAGTAAGACATGAAACTTTCATTGAAAGCTCTGACTGACCTACAATTGATTGACTCTGAGCAGCTGCTACACTGAATTCTTCTGCTTTTAGAATGATTTCTTCTTCAATTGCTTTCAGTTTGTCTAGGTGAACTTGTTTAGCTTCTTGTGTATTGCGCAGGCTCTGATCTTTGACTTGACATTCTTTTGCCTTTATCCAACCACTAAGTGTATCAACCATTTCTTCAAACTCTGTCCATCGTCTACAAAGTAACTGTAGGCGTTGTCGCGTGTCTGCACATTTTCCAAAGAAACCTTCCCAAGCTTGTTTCTGTTCCTCAAATTGCTTTAGTAATGTTGGATGTCCTGAAATATCAGTCTGCTCTAATACAATCTGAAGTAATGCTTTACATGTGTCAATCAGTTTATCTCCTTCTTCTTTCTGGTGCAACAAATCATCAATAACAGCTAATTTTGCATCAGCTCCATCTTTTTCGAGGGATGTATCTTCAAGGACAACTGATGCTTCAGCAGCAAGTGTTGCAAGCCAATCATGAGATTTTTCTAATGATTTTAAATAAGCCTCATGATCTGAGACATGTGTTTCAGCAGTCTTAATTCTCTCCTCAACATTCTTAGATAATTTCTCATAATTTCTTAGCATGTCATTGAATTTTGCAGTTGCATCAGAATCTGATAAAGCTTCTATTTTGTCTTGTAATTGTTTCATTACATTTTTATGGGTATTGACATCTTGAGCCAGGAGGCGATAAGTATGCATGGCTTGTTTCTTCTCTTTCAAATCAGCTTTCAGATCCATTTTATTTCCCAGCTTGCCTTCTGCTTCTGTTATCCACTTCTGGACCTGGCAATAACTATCATCAAACGATGAACGCTGCATCATAATAACTTCAACTTTTTTGTGAATGGCATTTGATTTGTCAATAAGAGCTTCAGATGCATCTCTCAAACTTCTAAGTTCTGCTCGAATGGTTTCTCTGTTCTGAGGAGTAACACCAGAGAAAAGAGCTTCTCCCGTTTCAACTGCTCTATTTAATAAAATCTGACCCTTCTCACGTTCTTCAGCAAAACTCTTCAGTTCTTCCAGCTTTTCCTGATATACTTGCATTGGCTTTGCTGGAGATGACAATAAATGTTCGAATGATTTCAGTTTTTCATCAGCATCAGCTAACCATGACTCAACCTCTTTCACTGAATCTCTGTAAATATTTTTATTATTTTCTAGAGTTTTAAGACGATCTACATAAGAAGTAGCAAATTTTACAACAGATTGATATCTTGAAAGTAAATGACCATGTTGACCAATTCGAGACTCAGGATTTTTCTTCACAATTTCTTCTCCCACTTCCACAAGATTTTGTACATTTGGTTCATAATCAATCACTTGCTTGCAAAACACTTCCATTTCAGCAATTTTACTGGTAATAATGTCAATACTTAACTGACTGACGCTTTCAGAACGAACTTTACTTTCTGTATCACGAAGCCATGATGCTACATTCTCTGACACTACTTCATATTTCTTCCACAGTTCGATATTATAATCTAGTGATTCTTTGGTCTTCTGGTAGTTTTCTTTCAGTGATCCTAGCTCCAATGTTAACCGATCCCTTTCTGCAATCAACTCCTGCATTTTTTCAGGTGATTCCACATTTTGCAAAAGAAGCACTGACTGATCTAAATCTGCATGTTTAGCATCACAGTCAGCTAATCCTGCTAAAACATCCTGTAATGATGAAAGTTTTGCGTCAAGGTTGTAATGGTCACTACTTGCTTCTGGAATGCACCATGTTACTTTTTCGTTGTAGGTGGATAAAACTCTCTCCAAAGCAGAGAATTTTTCCATATGGTATTTTTTAAGGAAGGCTAAGAGTGTTGATTCAACTTTTGTTGCATGTGATAAAACTCCATCATACCTCTTTTCTAAACCACTAAGTTCTTTTACAAGTCCAGAATTACCAAATGAAGGATAACTGACTTTCATTTTCTCAATTTTAGCTTTTAATGAATCTAAACTGGAACTAAGTCCAGAAAGTTCTTGCTTCAGAACTTGACATTTTTGTAATCTGTCCAGAATTTTTGTGTTTTCTCCAGTTAAATCATCACATTTAATTACTGATTCTCGAATTTTTGTAATGCTATCACTTGCCTTCTTGATATCTTCACATATGCCTTTTTCTTGTTCATTGAAAGTGCATGCTATATCTTCTAATTTATCTGCAATGCTTTTGAGGTATATAAACTGCTCATCCAGTAATGAGTTCAAAGAATCTAATGTCAAAATTGGCTTTCCATTATTCAGTTTGACTAACTGAGATGATTTGGTTGCAATGCTCACTTTAATATTATAGTATGTAGGTAATTCATCTTTGTAACGATTTAACTGGGCCATGGAATTATCAGCATCTGACAAAGAATTCAAAGCAGTAGAAAGAGTATTATTTGTATCCTCTAGCCAATGAATGACTTCATCTTTTGAATCATCGATCTGCTTCCATATGATTAACTGAGCCTCCAAATTTTGTACTTTTTTACTTGCTGTATCAAATGCATCTTGCCAGCAGGAATGCAAATCAGCAAGTTCATTCTCAATAATAGTTATGTTAAAATTAGGCACAGATTCAACTTGTTTTATTATAAGTTGGCTTTTACTGTCTACAGAATCAAGAAATGGTTTTACTTTTTTCAAGATTTCTAAACCTTTTTTAGCCTTATCATATGAACTTGTTGCAAGTGTCATATCACTGATTTCTTCTTGTCCTGATATCAATGGAACAGCTTCTTTTACACCTAGTAATACTTTTTCTTTACACTCAGCAAATTGTTGCCATGCAATGTTTAATTCATAAAATTTTGATTTTTGTTCTTTCAACATTTCATTAACTTTCTCCCAGTTACCATCTACAGAGGCAAGGATGTTCTGAATAACAGATATATTACTTTGATCCTGCTCCATTAGGATTTTTCCATCATTATGCATATCATTTTTTACTCCTTGTCTTAACTGATGTTCTTCCAGAAGAGAGCTGAATTTTTTAAAAGTAGGTTCAAAATTATCACAGCTGACTACAGACATCAACAATTCTTGCAAAGCATCTTGTGTAGACAGTAAACCATTTGACAAATCATTTTGAAGATGTTGGAAATGAGACCAACGACTGCTCACTTCTTGCAAAATTTCATGTTGGTGAGTTAATCTGCCTTGAAGTAAATTCACCAAGGACTGTGCATCTCTTACTAGGCCAACAGCAGTAATTAATTTATCAGACTTCTTGTCTTTAATCTGTGTCTTATGAAGTTTGCTCGCAGAGTCTATTTCTAGAGCAGTGTTCTCCCATGCAGTTATTTTTGTTGAAATATTTTCTAACTCCTCATTAATGTTTTTCAAATCTTCAGGACTGTATTTCTGGGTATCAAGTTGGTACTGGATGTGTCGCAGATAGTCAGTGGTGTCCCCATGCCATATCAGAAGTTCTGACCACTTCTCAAGAGCTGCTTTCTTTGCTTGAAGCGAATTCTGCAACACCTATAAATTTCATTATCATTTATTCAGATATTCAGATCAATAATGTATTGTATAATAAAATAACATGTACAAGAACATTTAATTACTTTCTAAACTTTTAGAAAATAATTTAGGCAAAAACGGAAATGAAAATAAAGTAGCAAAAGAACCTGAAAAAATACCTGATATCTTGTCACCAAGGTTGAATAATTGTCATTCAAAGATGCTGCTTCATCAGGTGTACCAAGAGTCAAAAGATTTTTAACTTCATTGTATATATGGTTGAAAATCGGCTGTTTTTCTGAATGTTCCTGAAGAAGAGCTAGAACTGTCTGAAGAGCAGAGTCTACTTTATCCAGTTCTATTTCATCTACTTGCAACACATTATTCTCCAATTGGTCCATCCATTTGACAAAACCTGTCATTTTTGCTTCAAATTCTTGCCTATGAAATGATGCAAAATTATTTGATAAGTAGTAAGTAAATTAAAATATTTCTTTAATCCTGATAGCAAATACTTCATACAAACCTTGCCAATATTGCATCAGATACAACATTTATATGATGTCTAATGGCCTCTGCAACTCCTGTGAGTCTGTTCTTCACATCTGCAACTCCACTTTTTACAACTGCTCCACCTTCCAGGGCTAAATGTGGTGCTATAGCATCTGACAACTGTGCAAGTGATACAAGATCTGCTTGCTTCTCTGACACATCTTTGTTCAATACCTAAAAATGAAATTTATAAAATCAATATTACCTTTTCAGTTAAGTATCTAGTGTCCACAAAATGTTAATAGTTCCAAACTAAGTGTTTAATGATCAATTGTATCATTTAAATACAATGTAATGACAAATATATTTTTCTCCACATTCCTAATCCAACTAAATTTGTAATTATCTTCCAATTATTTAACTGAAAGAAATATTAAACATTTTATCAAAAAATAAAATATTTCTTGAACTTCAAAATGTTAATAACAATTTGAATTTCAAAGACTATTAAAAAAGAAATTACTGATAAGTTGATTAGTTTTATAGTCATGTTGATTCACATTTTATTCTAGCTATTCATAAAATAATAATTACCTTCAACTCTGCTAATTTCTTCTCCAGTTTTCCAACCTGTGATGAATTATCTTCCAAAGGTTCAACTTGTAAAACCTGTTCCTTATCCCTGATCCAATTTTCTAGTTTATTTTTCTCACTTTCAAGCTTTTCCCAAGAGACAATTAATTTATCAAGAGATGAACCCCACTGAAGGGAAACATCATGAACAGCAGCCCATCGTGAATGAAGTGCATCAATTTCATTGGCTGCATTACTAGGCGATGTTATTTGCTGACTTAGTACTGCAATACCCTGTAACTTACTCAATGTTTCTTCACACTGAACTTCAAATGCCTGAAAATTTAATATTTGTTTAAATAAGTTCCATAATTAAATCACTCTCACATATTTTAAAATATTCATTGTTTTTAGATGACATAACATAGGGATTCAAAATACCAACCTTAGCATCTTGCTGAAGTTGGTAAGCTTCCTGAAGATTTACAGGTTTCTTCATTCCAACAGACACTTTAACTTCTGCCTTTTCTACCCATGGTTTAACCTCTTGAAGACCACCAAGACATTCTTGCCAGCTAGCCATATCATGGCCCACAGATGCTACTCTCAATTCTACTGTATGTTGCAAAGCCATAAGAGCTTTTTGGAGATTATCTATTTCAGCATACAATAATTCTTTATCCCTGTCATCACCTTAAAAATAAAAACAATAATTATAAATATTGGTGTATTTGAAAATAATTAAATCAGACAGGTTCAAAATAAAGGCTGTAATTTAATGAAACAATAAGAATCTCAAACAAGCATTAACATCTACGATGAATACAATTATCATAGTCTTGAACTGCACGATGATAGGTCTGTCATCTGTTTCTTTTTTGTACATAATCCCTGGCTGTTTATACCTCTCAGTTCCTGTTCCCTCCATTTTTTCTTTGTTTGTCCAATTCCTTTTAGACCTGTAGGTTTGTACACATCAGCTGGTTTTGGATGTCTTTCATTTTTCACCCATTCTACATTATAATAATTTGTTGTGATTTCATTTTATTTTTCTACATTTTTTTTTGTTTTGTTTTCCATCTTTTGCTTATATTCATATTCATTTGTCAACATAGGTTTAGGTGTCATATAGGTACTCGCAATTTCTTTTCTTGAGCCATATCTCTTCCAATTTCTGCCTTCCAAAATTCTCTTCTTAATTATTCCAATACATCTAATATATTTCTTGATTTTAATTCCTAGGTCTTCTTCATTTTACCCAATATTGTTGTCTACATAGCAAAACTTTGACACATTTTCTATTTTCATTCATTGTATAACTATCAGCTTATCAATCTTCCTTTCCTTGAAAGGCCCTTGCATTGGTTCTACATGTAGAATTATCATGGCATACAATCTTGCTATTTTGTACAGTTCATTTGCAGCAATATGTAGATTATCTTTCATTTCCATTACAATTACCAAACCATCTGCATAAACCATTGTATTTTTTGGTTTTTCCTTAACGGAGCAATCACTTCAATTTCTTCATCATGTATTTGGCATAGATATTGAGAAGACATGATAATTACCTTCATTCTTGTCTTGATCCTCAGTTAATTTTAAAAGCAACTGTGATGATCCCATCACTAATTTTAATCCTTATTTTTGAATCTGAATAGAGACTTTGAATTCCTTCAATTATTTCTCAGAGGTCTTTTTCCTCATTCATAATTTCCCATAATTTTTTCTATTCACTTCACCTCACACAAGCTCTTTTAAAATCAAAAAATAGTAAAAAAGTTGGTAAATCCATTTCACTGCATTTTTCTTGGATTATCCATTTTGTAAAAATGGTATCCTTTGTACCACTGCCTTTTCTAAATTCTTGTTGATTTTCTCTCATAAAAATTCTATCCAATTTTGAATTATCCATTTTGTTTCTTGACATATCAACAAACAATTGTGAAGGTTTTAATAGTAAAATAATTCCTCTGTATTTATTGCTCATTGTCTTTGAGCCTCAACTTCTTGGGACTATATTCCTACTGTGCTTTGTAAAATGGCTCCACTGTTTTTCATCTGTGTTCCACCATATTTTATACATTTCCTGTAATTTTCCATAGAATCCAGGGCTTTTCCTATTTGTGGTCATTTTAAAATTTAGCTCCAGTTCTTCTGTTTTTATTGTTTGTCCGATTTTTTGATCTGCGTTCTTCCTCATTTCTGGTAAGGCATCAGAGCAGTTTTTTAATTTTCAACCCATTCCCATTTTAGTAATATATACTTTATCTTTTGTGCTTATTAAGCATTCTTTGAACCTAGAAACCAATCATTTGGGGCCCACCGATTTAATCTTTCCAATGATTTTAAAAATTTGTCAATTTTTTTTCTGATTTTTCAGGTGAATTATCTTGGTTGTGCTCCATATCATTTGGAAATTATGCAATCCTTATAATTATGCTATTGCATTATTATTAATTATTTTTCTTCTACACTTTTTTGGTGTTTGAATTTATAAACTTTTTTTAGTTACCTCCAACAATGGCTGTTTTGGAATTAACTGACTTTTTCTATATTATGTTAACAAATACTTTATAATTTCTCTTTATTCTATTTTTAGAAAGCTGGCTGATACTGGATTCTTCTAAAACATGTTTTTATTTTTTGGAAAATTTTTAGTTTTCTGTGTTATTTCATTTTGCATTTTAAATTTAAGTTCTATTTCTAATAAATAATGAACCGTGTCAACTCCATTTCCTCTAAAAAATTTTGTATTTTTTAACTTTGTTAGAATTTTTTAAATTTACTGTGATAAACTACTGGTACATAATAGATAATTATTTTAGTTTTTTGGTAGTTGATGAGCTGAAACCTCCATATTGTAATTGCATTAGTTCCAGGAAGCCAGCTCCCATTTCAAAATTCTATAAATCTCAGTGACCTGCACAGCTTATTGATAGAATGATATTCAAAGATCACATTGAAATGTAATTAATTATGCCAACAGTTCAATATACTATGTTTCCAACCAATTCAAAAGTAAAGTTATATTTAATGTCATATACAAGTTTTTTAATTAGTGAAAGTGCCCTGTGAGAATAGGAGATACTCAATTTTATTTTTTTTCCCCCGATATTTTCACAAACACTAGAATATTTACAAACACATTACCTTGTATTACTGCATTTCCCTCTTGTTGAAGCTTATCCAAAAGAAGCTTCTTCTCTTTTAATTCCATTTCTAGCATATGAGCTTTCTTGACACGATCTTCAGGTGCCATATCTTCTTGTTGTAACTGTTCAAGTACAAGTGGAGCTCTTTGTTGGGTCCATTCACTTATTCCTCTCAATTGAGAATTAAAATTAAGCCATTGTGCTTTACTGTGTTCTAAATGTATAACATGCTCTTGCATTGATTTCATTGTATCTTGAAGCCTCCTTTCTATGTCCATTACCTAGAAAGGTAAGCAAATAAATCAATAAGATATCTATAAGCAATGTGTTTTCCTTTTGTAATGGAATTGTGTGAATATTATTACATTTTTCATTTGAAACAATTCATCTACTAAAAGTTTCAAACAAACAAAATTTCAGCCACTTTGATAATAACTAGTTAATGCTGAAGGACACATCATTACAAAAGACATATCTGGAGTTATACATTAGTTTAATCAATGTTTTGTTGACCCAAGAATGCCTACTGTTCTGGTAAAATGTTTGCACAGTCAAATACAACCTAGAGAATTTGTTATTTACACTAAGATGAAGGATCTACCATTTCTTCAAGTTTTCCAAATTTATGGGTACTGTCCAATGATGGTAAGTACATTATTCGAATGGAAACCATTATAACCCAAATTTAAGACAATTTAGAAGACTACAAACAGTGCTATAAATGCATAATAAATTTAATAATATCAATTGGTGTAAGAATATAGTAGAGACGGTCCATGATATTTTGAACATTAATGTTCCAAATTACAAATATGAAAATGTTTTTGAAGAATTCAATTCAATCATAATTGTATTCTTCATATTATCAGTAACTAACACAACATTTTGGTAACTTTTTTGTTTGGCGCTTTTGGCATTTCTCTTTCAAAAGACAAGACGTCATGTCAGATAGCAAAATTCACATTAATGTTGTTTTTCTGTCCTAAAAAATTGTGGAAATTAATAGGTACCTCCTTCTGAAGAAGAGGCTTCCGTTCTGGAGCTGTCAGCTTACACAGTGCTTGACACTGAGTTTGAAGATGCTGAAATTGCTCTCCAGTTGCTTTATGAAGAGCCACATTTAAATCATGTTTTGTTTGAAGATCTTCAGTTACTTGTTGACTCTGTGAAGATATTGGAACTACCTTACTAAGTTCTCTTTCTGCTTGTTCTAACAGCCTCAAAATTTCTGCCTTTTGTTCCTTGTATGAATTCCACACTTTTTGAGTACCTGAAGATTTACAAAACATACAGTTTTTGTAGTACTTAAAAGTAACTGATTTACTAACTTTAATTGCAAGGATATGATATTTAATTAAAGGAACCATGATGATTAAAAATAAAATATCTTGAAATTAAGATGGAAGAAATTGCATTTAAATAAATAAAAGTATTCCATCTATAGGTATTATCTCACAACTCATAACTGCAATAGTCCATTACATATATATTATTAAATTTCAACCTTCTGGCAATGAAGTCACATAAACGTCTTTTAGCATGAATAATACACCAAATTGTATATTATTTGTATAATTCCTACCAGACTAAGAACAGCTACACAATTGCGTATTGGAATCTGCATTAAAAATGGAATTGCAATCTGTATTAAAACGATTAAAATATAATAATTCTAGTATTATTTCTAGATTATTTTACATATATTTATCTTTAAATGGAACAGAGGGTATTGATTACATTAAATGCAAGAGGGACCCTTCGTTAAGCCTAAGTCAGTTTAAATTACCTTTTAAGTTTTTAAGTTTTTCAACAGTCTGTTTATAAGCATCATTCCAACTATTTTCTAGAGTCGTCACTTCTGGTTTGATGAACGTTGGAGCATTATTATCCCTCATTAAATCTTTTCCTCTCTGCAGCATGCTCAAAATATTAGATCGTTGTTGATCCAGCTGGGTTACTGCAGACTCTTGCTGCTTAATTAAAGAATTCACAGAATCAAGTGTTTCAGGATGAGGACCAGACATTGATGTTTCTTTGACTTTTTGCAAAAGGCCACAGACCTAAAAGAGAAAACATAATAGAAAACATAATAATAATAATAATAATAATAATAATAATAATAATAATAATAATAATAATAATTATAACTGATTTTCTGTAATTTTGGTACCTCTTCTACAAAATATGCAAGTAAACAAATAAATTACATACCTCTCTAACTTCCTTCAGATAAATATAACATTTATAATGCACTTCAGTCTTTACTAATGTAAGTTCAATTGTTGGAATGAGATTCTTGTAACGAATAATGAGTTGTTCCAATTCTTGCTGCTCTCTTAAGGACACTTCATCAGAACAGTGTGAAACAAGAGCATCTAATGTCTGCACTAACCATTTCATATCTTCTCTTCTACTATCTACATTTCGGCAAATATCCTGCAATAATTTATTAATTTCTTCAATTATTTTAAAAATAATAAGTAATAAGGTATTTGAAAATTTGAAACTGCTGTCAACTTAAAAACCAGTTTTCAACTTTGAAAATGCAAAAACACATACTAAGTGCAAATAGCATGTTTGCATTCCTATTTTTTTAACTCACACAAATTTAAGAGCTTTTAAAATGAATGTAAAATGCATGATATACTATATTAAACTTGAAAGAAACAAGAAAAATTTTGTTGTCACCTGAAAGACAGCACGTTCTTTCTCAAATTCTTCAAGGCTGTCAACTTCTTTCTCAAAGGTTTTCAGACTGACATCTACCAAATCCATCCATTTTACCATTTCAGCATACCTAATTTAAAAAAATACAACAACAAAAAATTAGCTTAAAATAAAAAAAATTCTTGGACATAATTTGTAAATATGGTAAGATTAACTGATATGTATAATAAATATAGTAACTGAATTTTACCCCAACTTTTTAGAAATAAAATAAATTTATTAGTAAATAATAACAAAAGTACCCTGACTATAAAACTAACATGTCTGACATTTCTGTTAAATGGAGAATATTAATTGTGAGCATTTAATTGTATAATTTATGAATATGAAAAATCACATATTGATCAAGAATATTGTTATGTTCAAAATAAATATAATGAGAGGTGTAATTACAATAAACAGTAATATTATAAGTAAAGAGAAAGTATTGTAACAAAAAGCATTGTGACAAAAATAGATGATTTTTTGGCACAAAACCTTGTCATGGGGGTCTGATATCAAAAAAGTGGGTAATTCTTGTTCCTATATAGAGTAATAAATTACTTCTTCTAACATGTTGCATAGTCAGAATTCATGTTTTGTGGGTTTTTGTTACAACACAATTAGTTGAAAGCAAAATGTCTGTCCGTCCAGTGTCTTCCTACAACTACAATATTAAAGATGAAAATTTTTTCTTAATAAACACTGTTCTTCAAAGACCTTTCTTTAAAAACTGTCATGTGGTTATGAACAATTTTTTCAAAAATTTAATTACTTTTTGCATAACTTTTCTTGAAATTGATACAAAACAATAAAATGTCAAAAACAACTACTAATTTTCCCTGAAATTTTTTGCTCAGATAGAGAATAGATTCTTAAAAAATAGCACCAATTTATGGTGAACTGTCTGTATTTTCACACAAAAAATTAGCAATACAAAAATACAATATTGATGCTAGAGATTTTTTCCCTTAATGAAATTTGTTCTTTAATACTAGATGTTGACATAATGTTCCAGTAGAGGAGCAAGTTGGGTGTTTTATATAAGCCTGGGAATAGTGTTAATTGATTTCTTATAATATTTGTAATGGAAAATGCAATGTTCCAACTATTTATGTCTGTTCATTAACACCCTATTATTTTATAATTTTTTAAGCTAATACTTTCTGTTTTACCGGTCGGGAATAGACATTCTAAAATGAGTACCATGGTGTGATTGTACTTGAATTAATAAATATTTGAAGAAAAATCAACTACATCATGAATTTAGAGAAGATGTTAGAAAGGTTAATATTATTATAAAATGCAGCTTTATATTAAAAGAGAATAGGTAATTAAATTAAAGTTGGGTTCCCACTAATGTGGTCTTTGTGCGTGAGACCATGCTGGAATAATACAAACACTATTATATAAAGAGTAAATTTCTTCACAAATACTTCTCTAACACAGATTTGCTACCAAACTTCAAAAAATTACCTTATACTGTTTGATACTAATGCTATTCACATAATGGTATTTTCACTTCTTTCTCATAAATCACAGCTCGCATTTTAAAGAAAAGGAAAATTACATATTGTTTTATTAGTCTTTCTGCCAAATTTGCACCCAATTTTCAACTTACTTGGACTTGTAATTCTGCCACTGAAGAGGAACTTGTTGTAATTGTTTTCTTAATTCTTCAATACGAAGAGCAGCATTTTTCCACAAATTTTCTGCTCTTATGTAGGCAGTGTGTAAAGATAAATCATCAGGTTTTCTGAGTTTATAGTTTGTACTTATTTTGTTCATATTTGATAGGCATTTCTTCAACTCTGACACAATTGGTTTCTCCTCAAAGAATGCCTAAGTGAAACACCACATAATGATTTCTATATATATTCAAATTTCACTACTTTCACAAAATCTCAAATTGCTTTTCTTAACCTTTTTTTAAATTTTTTTATTATATCACTATGTAATGCTACTAAATGTATGTAGACAGATCTTACCACATGTCTTGATAATATTGAATTTACATCTTCACGTTTATTGAAGGCTTGGTGTTCAGCATTGATTTCTTTTTCTACTTCTTTGATACACATATTGAATGTCATTTCATCCAGGCAGAACTCCAAATACAGTAAGTGGAGAGGTGCCAATGAAACCATTTCCTATAAAAATGGTATAAATAAGAAAATATGTCTTTTCTTTTACTAAACTATTCTAATTGGTACTCTATGCTATTTGTTTAGTTTTTAATTTTTACTACAGAATGAAAAAAATTAGAAATTTATTTCAAAAAAGAGAAATCTATTTATAAAAAAAGAAAAATGTATTGCAAAACTGAGATACCTTCCACTTTGCTTGAGCTCCTTCAACTTTATTTATCACTTGAGAATGATATTCCATGGGAAGACAATTACATAAGTCTTGTCCAGATATGACAAGGTCATGAATCCACTGTTCATTTACTTGTTCAAAGAATGTCTGTAAAGATTATATGAAGTATTTTAATAAATATATGAAATCACTGTATGTAATACACCATAATAGAATAAAGAATACAGTAATAGAGATGGATCCATGAGAGAAGAGGAGAATTTAATCACAGAATTAAGAATATTTTTTAAATATTTAATAAATGTTTAATTTGAGGTTAATGCTCATTCAAAATTGAATAATAAATAATGCACAACAATAAAATACAATAGATTGATTGGCTTAGTTATTAAGCATTTCTGAAAAAGTTTCCCTCCCATCTCCCACCAGATCTGATTTTGCATCTAATTTTATGTTCCATACAGGAAATGTTAAAAATGAAGAAAATATAATTGTGCTCAAATGTAAGATCTCTCAATTCCAATTTTTCATAGTGCATTATCTATTCATTTACCTGTCCTGTTTACATTTTAGATTATAAAGCTGAAAAATCCTTTTTTTATAATACATAACTTAATAACTTTCTAGAAATTATTTATCCAATGTCAAAGTGTTAAAAAATGTTAACCTTACCTTGTGAGATTCTAATTTTTGTTTTTTGTCTATATGTTTATCAGATATAAGTTTTTCTGCATTTAGTAACCATTCCATTACTGTGTGCTCAGCTTCTCGAAATTTGGTCCAACATCTTAAAACTTCTTGAAATTTCTGAAATAAAAATAATTACATTTAAGTGTGTAGGGTGGTAAGTAATGTGTGTGTAATGTGTCTAGTAATAATAACATCATAAATTTACCTGTTCCCACATATGAGCATGCTGTGTTGTAGATGCAAATCGGTCATTCAACTGATTCATTTTGTGACTAAAATCAGAAGCATCAACACCGTCAGTATGATCAACAGACTTCACAATACTTTGAAACACTTTATTTTTACTATCGAGCATAGATTTGTAGTACAACAAACGGGAAAAGAAAGCCTGTGAACAAAAGTATATGATACATTTCCTCCCAATTCAACAGAAAAAGATGCAAGATTCAGAAACAGGAATAGCTTGGTACTTTGTGCTTATCCAGTTGGCTCTGCACAGCTTCTGGGTCTCCAGATACAGAGAACGAACTCAAAAGAGTTTCTGCTTCAGATAGCCATTGACTTATTTCCTTCTGCCCAGCCTCAAGAGACTCTTGTTGTACTAAAATCTGATGGAATAAATGCAGCTGCATAGGAATGAGAGCCCTTACTCTCACCAAAGCCTCTGTAACAAAAACAGTTGTTTTCTTATGTAGATATTACATTTCTCAACAATGTGCAATGGAATTCACACTTAACGTTTATTTCTTTGTAAAGTTTCCTTGGAAAAGAAAGATTTTTTAATACCAAACTCAATTCTGTCATCATTTCAAAGAACCATGAACCACTATTTTACTTCTTTCCTCTCCTTTCTATCTATATTTCATAAAAACAAATTATAACACCAATAATAATATATATTATATCTACTTTCAGTATTACAAGGTGTCTTTTCATCTATGGTCATACTGGTTCCCAGTATCAATTATATTTTTCTAAACCTTCATACAACATTAAATCTTTTTTGAAATGGAAATGTTTGGTGCATGTTGCATTTTACAAACGATAAAAATAAAACAGTTCACAATTTTTTAAAGCTTTAATGAGAAAAATTTGATGAAATCATGTTTCTGCAAGTGGAATTAATTTAAAGAGCATACAATCAAACAGGCACGAATCCATGAGGAGGGAAATGAGGGAAATTTCCCTCCCTCAAAAATTTTCAGTATCTACCAATTTTAACTTGTCACAAAATTTTCAAGCACAAATATTGTTTAATCAAACAGTTGTGAATGAAACAAAGGATTTAAGAAGGTTTATTAATAAAAGATAAAAGTTAGGTCCCAAGGTATAAGATAGCCTACTTACTAATTCTCCTCAGTTTATTAAACTGTTAAATTCCAGATCTTATTAAACATTTCATTTTTAAAGACTATTTTAAAACTCAGTTTATTTTTAAAAATGCTTACAAATAATGTTGAGGACAACATAGTAGCTGCCATTCATGAATATCAAATAGTTTGTAGGCAGTATATGAATAGCTAGTTAGCGTTATTGGCTTGGGATAAGATAAATTTCCAATATGGCATATGCAAAGTCTACATATATTCTTAGGGAGATATGTCTGTTCTTTCAGATATTTGAAAAAAGTGAGTATTTGCAGTATCAAAATTGTTGCTGAATATATCAAAAGACTTTTATGAAAAAGAAAATAAACGTCTGCAAATAGAAGATTGAGAGGAAAGAGAGAGCTATTTCAGGGATTTTACTTGCTCATTCCTATAATAAATAAAACACTTAAAACTTTTTACTCACTTTGGAGTTATTACTAAGAGTAGAGGGCACCTTGACAAAATAATATGTTGGTAAGTACATATATTTTAAATAAGAAACGTTGACAATGTGTACATACTGTTGCTATGATAAAACTCTGATCCTGCTGCGATAAGGTAATACTACTTTTGGACAGGAAAAAATCTGATTAAAGTTAGTCATTATCATATTTAAAACCTAACATTTACATCTCAAATAAAAGAGAAGATCAAATTAAATCTTTGAAGATTCTAGCGATCTGCTGGTTATGTGCGATGTGCAATGTTCACTTATTTTCAGACACCCCCTCCATTTAGCTCTACCAACCTAACAGAAACAAGAGGGAAAGAAAGATCATAGGAATGGACACACATGAAATAAACAAGGTTATTATAAGATAGATTTAAGCAGATTTATTGCAGAAATGGCACACAATTCATAAACTAATTTCTTTTAAGTCTTGCACCATAGCCCAGAATGGATCTCGGCACAGTCTCTGGCAATCTTGATACCAACTCAACCAGGTGCATAGCCATGTCCTTGTGAACACCCCCTCGGGCCAGTGTTTATGAAGGGGACACCAGCTGGATTCAGTGTTGTTTGTGTGAACCCCAGTTACAGGATCCATGAAGTGAAGAGAGTGGTTCATTGCCCCATGGATAAAGTTGTTTTAATCTAGCTGGCTGTATCCCCTTTAGAAGTCAGTGAAATTTTTGATGTTAGATTCCACATGCTGTAAATTAAATTGCAACAATGTGGCTGAATCCCTTCTGTCATTGGGGCACACTTCCAGACAAACTTCTCTCATTTCCCGATCAATCACAAGAGAAGTATAACCACACGAAGTGCACAATAGCACGGCAAAACAGCGAATGAATTGCATAGTTGGTACCCTATGTGTTCAGCACATGGTGGGGGTCATTCATGAACAAGTAAAAGGCACACTCTGCACATAACCAGCAGATATCTAGAATACCCAAATCTTTCATTATAGAGACCTATTGAAAATGTTCAAATACATCAAAATAATCAATAGTAATGGATCATGAATTGAATCTCTGTAGAAAACTTATTTTTTGAGGAAAGTTGTTACCTTTTTCCTTTTTTAATGTATTCATCATTCGATCAACTTCTTCTCTTGACAGGTCCTGTATCATTGACTGAAAGATCTTGCTGACATTTTTGAAGAGATCTTCAATGGCTTCTACCTCATTTTGTAAATGCTATAATGCAAATTTATACAAAATAAACATGCAAATATATAAGCAATATAAAACTGTTACATTTATAAAGATATAATATGTACTTAAGGAGTTTCTACAAATAAAGTCACTTACCTGAAGTTGTTGACCATAAGCTTTAATGCTTTCAGTACTACTGAGATGTGATGATGATATTAATGTTTCAGCATTGTGCAGCCATTGTTGCAGTCTCTCCAATCCTGCTCGATATTCTTTTCGATTTCGCAAGATGTCTCCAGCATGCATATATTGTTTTACATGCTAAAAATGTAGTACAAAAGATAGAAAAGTCCGTCAGTTTCAGTTCAAATATTATAATCCATTTTGAAATTGTTTAGTGAGCATTATCTCAAACATCACAAGTATTGAATGGATGTTTATAATTTGTTTATTATGTGCAGCAATATTAAAAAAGAGATGAATATAGATGTTTCATAGTTTTGCTTGAATGTTAGAAGCTCAAAATTTATAAGGAAACTTTTTTCTGACAACAAAGAATTTCAGTTTCAAAAATCTGTTAGACTTATTCAGATTTAGTTTAACTAAGTAACCCACATGAAAGCAAAAATAATTATGACAAAATAGGTAACAATGGATACGAGATCTTTTCATATTCTTTAGAGAAAACTGAGCAGAGAATTATTCAGCTCTTTCAATAATTTTACATAATCAAAAGTACAATATAATATGAAATATACAAGAATTACTTCATGTATGTATACACAGGTTTTTATACATCAAAGTCAGCAGATAATGTGAATATACTGAAGAACTTCACAATAACTCTTCTGTACCTGTAACTTAAATTCTAAATAATAATTCTTCCTTCAGCAATTTAATTCGATTCAATATTAGTAATTGCCAGCTGAACTGTTAATTTACTGTACCTTTATCCTGTACCTATCCATGACACATCCATACCATTTTTCACTTACATGAAAAACTTTTATTGAAAATGCTTTTACATAAGTTAATTTTAAAGTGTTCAATAATTCATTGTTTGGAACTTTTTAAAGGAGATACCTTTTAATATGTTACAATATACATAAGATGTAAATTCTTTACCTGAAATAAGTCTTCCCAGCGAGTTGATATATGGACATACTGCTCTTTGAGTTCACTAGCCACCTGATCTTCACATGTTGCAATAAGAAAACTAACTGTATCACCCAGAAGTTGATATTTATCTTTCCAAATACTGACATCCTATAATATAAAATAGCTTTGCTTAGCAACTTTATGAAATTTTATGTTATTTTATACTACATATGACGCTATCAATAATGGAAATGGTAATAATGAACATTATAACAGTAGTCACCATAACAATGCTAAAATACATTTCAAAATTTGTAAATTATAAATGAAATATAACACTATATGAAAATTTTGAAAATTAATAAGTTAATTCATCTATGAGGTTTTTCAGTATAATGCAAGAAATGTACATTACAATGCTGTTTGTAACATTTTCTTTTTTAATTTCTGAGGAAAAATCTCAAAGTAAGATGTTTAGTAGATTGTGGAATGAGTTTGTTTAGTAGATGTAACAAGTGGATTTTAAAATCACATTAATATGGTGCTAATCCTCTGAAAGTTATTATGTTAAGGAAAACTATGAATTGTTGTAAAAAGGTAATTTCAGAAATCAGTTATGGAGGAAAAAGAGAAGGAAATGGAAGAAAGATTCTATTTGACACAATAAAGAGATATAACCAATAAGAAAATAAGTATTTGCATGAGCAAGAGAGAAGGTGAATATCAACTGTTGTTTGTTTTCAGTCAGTATTTCATAAAAACAAATTGAAATGTTGTGTGTACCTGGAAGTACTCCATTTTATCTTCTTCTGGAAGATCCAACATGCCATATGCACGATCAAGCCAAGATTCAAATTCATCAGACATTGTGTTCCAACGACGCCAGTATGCTACAACTTCTTCCAACATGCTTTGCACACATCGTAATTCCATTGATACATTTTTCCATCGTTCTCCAGTGTCACGCAAAAAACGATCAATGCTTAAACTTTCTTGCTGGTCTGTTAAAACACAAAGGAAAACCAATGACACAATCTCCAATAGCAAAGATAATAAAAGCTGAGGAGAGAAGTTTTCACAATAACACATTAATTTCTATGAAGGAACCAAAAAAATATGAAAGCCCAGAATTTTGTCAAACTTACTTTCACAAATTTCCCGTAAAAAATAAATGTGAAAAGAATAATATGACCAAAATTAAATGGCATTAAAGTAATACTAACCTACATTACCATCTTGTTTATATTCATCAACAACTTGTTGCATGTCAAGGAAAGCTTTGTTGAACTCTTGAAAAATACGATTACGGGACACAAAATTACGATACTGTTCCAAGAGTTGTTGAACTTTCTCTTCTCGGCCATATTTAATAGTCCAACCACGTAATTTACTTTCTGTTAGGTGAAGGAATGCAATTAGGCAGCACTGGAGAACAAGGAAAACAATTATTAATATGACAATCCTATGTATTTATCTCTTATGAGAATCTCAGCATTGTGAAGTATGCAATTTTGAATATTCAAGTCTATTCAAAATATTTAATGTTGTCACATAAATTTAACACAGTTCTTGAATTATTACACAGATACACTTACTTAATAAGAAAGATGAAACTTAATCAGAACATTTCTATTTCACTAAAAAATGTTTAATGGAGTCTATATTTTATCAGAAAACTTAATACAATCCAGGATAATTCATACCTTGTGCTCAAGGAATTTGAGTCGTACTCGTCGCTGTGCTGCCAAAGGTCCAATAGCTTCCAAACGACGAGCCATATTTTGTAACTGATCAGCATTCACCTCTTGATGAAGAGAACTACGTGCTTCTTCAAACTTATTTTTAATGGCAGGTAAATCAGCAAAGAAGACCTATTTAAAATAATAAAGCTTCCAGTACTATATATTAGACATTTTAATGCAATAAAAATTCTGAATGGCAGTAAATGAAACACATCTATGAATGTGCTATTTCAAATTCTCTGCAGCTTCAAAATTTATAATTTCAGACTGACTCAGACATATTTTACTGTATTCCTCTTACATTATAAAGAAAATACCAAAACCGCTTGAATCCTATTAAATGTTTCAATTCCAAATTTAAAAATAGCTGACATTATAATAATTCATATTAAATATGTTTTATCATACATTAAATTGTATATTATATAATCCTATATCTTAAATATTTCTGATTACTTATCCATGTGAGGGATGTCTCCACTCAATTTAGGTATTAAGTAAATTAGTCTTAACCTTTCAGTCACCTATATTTAAATTGATTACTTATATATCCCACATGTAAAAATATTATTTATATATAATTTTACTGAATGATGCCCTTACAATATTATTAGAATAAAAGAAATTGTTGAGTCTTTTTAGTTTTTTAGTTTTGCTTTTATTTTTTGTATAGCTTCTTTAAATAAAAAAAAATTAGTAGTACATTTATTGCTTAAGGAGTAATGTTTAGTTAACAACTTATTTATAATCATTTAATTTTGTAATACATATTATAATCATTTAATTGGAAAACACTTTATATTTTTACCTTATGTTCTTCCAGCTTGTGACTAATAATGCTTGCTGTCTCTTCATTCATTGCAGATGGAATATCATCAGAAGAAATAATTGCCTCTGCTCGGCTCAACCATTCTCCGACTATTCGAAGAGGTCCAGGAAGACTTGAGTCAAGAAGCCACAACCATTTTTGAAGCTTTAAAAATAATACAAAACTATATTATAGATATTCTAAGTTTATTTTGTGAATCACTGTCACAAGGTGTTCTTAATTCAGTTAATTAAATCTTATTTTATTTTATCTAGTGACAGTCTTTTGTTCATTACAAACTAAGAATTTAAAAACGTTCAAGACAATTTTTCAACATGAATACTTTTTTCTTTTTTTTCACATTTTTTTCTCTCAAGGAAAGTAAGGGACCATATTACTTAAAACAGAGAATAATTAGCTTCAATGGCATTGGTTCAATACAAAATTATATCATTTCTCTGCATAATAAGCATTTACTAGTACTTACTACAACCTTCCCCTCACAAAGTGAAATTGAGGGAAAAATCTTACAAGACTGTCTTGAATACACTTGTTTCATTTTAAGTCATTTAAGCATAAGAATTGATTTCAAATTGAGTAAATGATCATAAATATTCCACAAAACACTGATCTTTATTTGAACAAATAGATTTAAAAAAAATGACAAATCACACAGGCTTGAGATTTAAGGATTAACAATTCACATCATCTTTAAAGAATACAAGTTGTTTACTTTTAAGGAATATACACAAAAATAAATAAAATAGCATTTTACTCTCCAAAACACACATACCAGCATGTGCAATTTATTCCACAGTCCTTTAATTTCATTCCATGATTCAGCTGTAATGCTGATAATGCACTGAGACTCAACTAAAGTTTTCAGCTTTTCTAGAGTAGGAATTTTGCCATCAGCTTCGTTTTTCAACTTGGCATATTCCTACAAAGACAAAAATTTCTCATGTCATTAGGATGTCTTGAGATTACAAGATGTCTTTTTTCTACTATTTCTTACATACCTCATACTGTAGAGGTAATGAATTTGTTTGTTGCAAATGTTCCAGGTACTGAGTTTTTTGCAAAAGCCATGAAATGAATTCATTATATTCTGCTTCAATTGCTCCCAATGTACTAGATCCATCAGGTGTCTAAAATGGAAGAGCATAAAATTGATTCAATAACAAAAACTCCCAAACAAGGGCTAGTAGTTGCTTATCAGCAACTGGTCAAGTAGTTGCATGTACTCAGCAATTGGTAAAACATATTTTAATTAAATTAATATTATTCAAGAAATACTAATAACCAGTGGTGCAACAAGGACTTTTCTATGAGAGGGACTATAGGTGAAGTGACCAGCCAACTTAATGTTTCCTCACAAAGAGTTTTTCATTTATGTTGAATTAAAAATCTTATTTTTATTTGATAATTCATAGTTTTTAATAAAATATTCAATAGAACTAATGAATGACTTTTTTGTACAGAAAATTAGTCCGATCTATAGTTGTGAATATGTCTTATCAGCTTCTGGAGAAACTGAAGCACCTACTCCCCTGAATTTTATTATAATTCAAATTACAATTATTTTTATTCATAAAATCACCACCATTACCCATATACTAAGAGTGTCAAAGTTCATTTAAATGACTTCCAGACTTTCCTATTTTGTTCCTTTTTCATTGCTTGCATCCAGTCTGCACATTTTCTCTTTAAAATGTCTGCAATCAGTTATTCCAAGTTTTATTTGGTTGGTCTTGAGTTATTTTTTTCTTCTGGTATTTGTTTTCCACACAACACTATCTGCCGTATGTTTTCATAGTGTTCAAACCGTGTCAGTGGATGAGCTTCAATTTTCATTAATATACCCTTAACGTGCACCTATTTTCTAATTTCTGACATAACTAGTTTCATTATTTGAAATCTTTACAGTATCTAATGCAATGTCTCATTGGCTCTTTTCTTATGTAAAGAGTTTTAATTTTCTTACACCTTACATTGTCAATATGTTTTCACAGCACCAAAGTGTTGTTGAGATTGCGTAGGGGTAAAAAATTTTGTTCAGAGTGTATTAGTTGGGTTTGTATTTTGCTTGAGTTCCTGAAAGAGTCAATTTTGCTGCTCCATTCAACCTCTTTTACTCATAGAGTTTTTCATCAATCTTGCTCTCTGTGCATTAGTAATATTCCCCTGCCTTTTAATGCAATCATTGTAGTTTATTTTTATGTGAATGGGGAATAACACAACACATGACACCTTGAGAATCACATTTGTCCCTACAAAAGCAAAATTAACTGGTAAGTAAACTTATGCACCAACTTTCAAATTTACTTTAATATTTCAAGCTTTATACCATCTATTCCAGGAACCTTTTCATTTTACATATTTTTCATATAGCATTCTAAGCTCTGGTAATGTTCCATCTGGCTTGACTCTCATTTAAATTCATAGTAGTAGATACACACTTACTATACATTGAAAAGTTGAAATGGTTGTGTAACTCTTAAAATTGTTTTATTCTCATTGAAATTGTGTTCTCATTGCATTCCCATTGAAATTGTATTTTCATTTTCATATAATACCATCTATATTACTTATTTCCAATTCATGCAGAAACTGAAAGAAAACTATGTAGCTTCTGGCCTAGTAAGAGGTGTCTAAAATTTTGTTACATATCTGAGCACTTAGGAAAAAAACAAAAACAAAGAAATAGAAGTTTTGATTTCGACTGAAAATGCAAATAATTGATTGTGTTATTGCTCCTATTATACTGCACATACTTTCTGATTTCTCATACATCATTTGTATTTCCAGATTCATTTTGGAAATTTGTTGTTGTTCATCCTCTGTAAATGATCTTTCCATCACCTTTGAGACTGTTCTATCTCTTCTATTAAACATTTGGTTTTCAATTTCTTTCTAATGTCTTTATTTCTTAATCTGTCTCTTCTTGTGATTCCCATGAGGTGTCTTAGAAATTTCATATGTGCCGCCTGTTGTTTTTGTTTGCCTCTCTCTTTCATTACCCATGTTTCAGAGCCTTTCATGATTCTAGGTTTAGCAGCTATATTGTGAAATTTCAGTTTTGTTTCTGGGTTCATGTGTCTGCTTAAGTGTCTCTTGATTGTTCCACATTTTCTATTGCAGTTATTAAGTTTATTTTCTATGTATTCCTGAGTTTGGTTGTATACACTTGATATTTCCAAGGTATGAAAAAGTATTTACTTGTTCCACTAATTTTCCATTTATTACTATTTTAGCTCTCCTTTGTTCCTTGCCTTGTACTGCCATAACTTTTGTCATATGAATTGCTATCTTCATGAAATATTCTCGAACTACTTTTGTCAATTCAAACACTGCTCTTTGTAAAAAGTCTTCAGAATTCATTACAATAGATTGGTCATCAGCATACAAGATTGTATCTATCTTCTTGTCTTTTGTGATCTGTATTTCTTGTCTAACTTCCTTTCTCCAGTTTCTCACTAAGTGGTTAACATATATGTTGAAGAAGATGGGTGATAATCCACATCTTTGCCTTAAACCACTGTTGGTTGTTATTGCTGCTGACTTTTTCCCCTCTCTTAACAATATTTAGCAGCGGGAACGCTTGGAAGACTAAGAATCTACCAAGAATACTGTCATAAACCAATAGAAATAGGTTATAGAGCCTAATTTCTGGTCAGTTCATGATGATGACTATTGTATTTCCAGAACTTAAAGACCAGTTTTCTCCCCTGAATCTCCAGCACTTGGGGAGATCACTAAGGTACAATGTTAGTATTAGAACAAGGTGAAATGCTCTATTACTTTGTAACCTAATAATACATAGGAAAAAGTATATGCTTTTCTGGAACCAGTAAGTGTTTTCATTTCTCTCCTGTGTTCTTTGTAAATAGAAATTACACAGGAAACAGCAAAATCTTTAATTTCATTTACTTGTTTCATAAACATGTCTTATGACTGATTTTCAGTTTACAGTGGCTAATTTGTTCCTTTTTAAACTTAATTCTGATGCAGTTTTGTTCCAACAAATGCACAGCACAATAAGACGGACGCTCTCGTAGAAGAGAAGAAAAGAGACGCAACTAAAAATGAACAAAGTAATGGTAGTACCAACTTCACTGTATACGAGCAAGTCATGGGTATTGACAAGAAAGAAAAGTAGTAATATACAAGCTTTTGAGATGAGATCTCTTAGAGCAGTAAAAGGCTGTAGCCTCCTAGACTAGTTCAGAAACAAAAACATCCAAAAAGACCTCTACATTTTCTTCATATAAGACAAAACAAAGGAGGAACGTTCAGCGCGGTCACAACAGCTACAAAGGATGGAAGATGATAGGCTCACAAAAGTGGCCTACTATTATCAACCAGCTGGAAAAAGAGGTCCGGGTCGGCCAAGGCAATGTTGGAGTGAAGCCGGAACAGGACTTCTGGCCTAAACCTTGAAAAAAAGATGAAGAAGAAGCAATAGAAGAAGAGGAAGAGGAAGAAGAGGAAGAAGAGGAAAGAGGAAGAGGAGGAGGAGGAGGAAGAAGAAGAAGAAGCAGACGATGATGATGATATTTTGTTTCACGATTACATTTTGGTTAAACTGTTTCTAAATTCAATGTTTCCTCGTGTATATAACACATACACACGTGCACACACACAAACAGACATATATTTGTATACTTGTACACACATATATATTTGTATATTTGTTGATATATATAAAATATATGAGCTTTGATGAGAAGAAAGGGCTATGTGACCTAGAATGAATTAACATTATCTGAAGTCCTTGAATAGAATAGAAAATAAATTAATTCTCTTGATTCATGTTATGTGCAATCAATCGTAATCGAAACATTGGTGACTCATGAAATTACTTAAGTACATAGCGATATTGTAATATACTGAAATAAATACATTGTAATAAGGTGGTATATTGAATAATAGTACTGATGGTATCTTTGTTATTATTAACTAGCTGAATTAATGTTATAGGTACTATTACTAAAGACTAGTTACAACTAATACATCACATATAATAAGCATCACACTAATATACAATTGAGACAACATAAAATGCTGAATTATAAAATATTGACAATAATGAATAAAATAATTGTCAATTATTTAGTTTACATAATATAAATTACCCAATTATATAGAATATTAACCTAATGTTATCTGTGATTAATGATTAAACACAGATCATTTAATTTAACAATAATTCATTCATCATGAACTTTAATGATGTATTGTAATCACTGATTAATGTACTGATTAAATGGTGTATGACACTCTAATGATATGTCTCACATTTACACTTCTTTGATGTGTTAATACAAAGTACTACCTAAATCTTTAAGTAGAGCTTCTGCTGACAGGTATTCATTTACAGAAGAGAAACAACCATCTCCAAAAATAAATCAATCTCTCTAAACTTAAAATCATCTTTCATTATTGTAGGCCAAAAAAAGCATTTTAGAAAATTTAATTATTTGCTGTAAACATTTTGGTAAGCATAATTTCTTTTAAGAAAACAAGTTAAAAATATTACTCACCCGTGGTTCAGGATACTTGTGCAGAAACTGAGCCACATATGTCATTATTGATTTCTCATCTGGTCGAGGAACATCAACATCTTCAGGATCCAGAAGACGTGCAATGCCAAGCTCACTTTCAGCCACTTGGAATGCTGTCTCCAGGCGTGTCCTGTTGTTTGATTGTTTCAGAGCTGCCAAATTCACTAGATTTGATTTAATAGTGTCAATGATGCCAAGGAATGCATAGCCATCACGCCAACTAGCACCAAAATCTTTCACTTCAATTCCTAGATGTTTTGGTAACGCATTTGTTACCCACTGCATAAGAGCTTGTCGAGCTCCTTGACGTCGTTTTCCTTCTCTCTTGTCTTCAGATGCAGCTCTTGGTCCTAAGCTTTCAAGGCTACTTGTGCTACCACCAAATGAATGTCCTAATGATTCTAGAGCTCGTGTGTTTTCTTCTATCTGTAAAAGTAATAAATTTGCATTAGAAATGAAGAATAGAAATATATATGTAAAAATGTTCAGATTCCACTAATAGTACTAAGAGACCAGACAGATTTCATTCACTGTCTTGTGAGTATATTGTTCTAAAATAACTAGTGAAACTATGTAATACACACCTGAATAAAAAACAACCAACAAATATACAGATTGTTCATTTCATTTAGGCAAAAGTGTGTAATAAGAGACAAATGTAGAACAGACATTACTACATAAAGAGAAATCTCTTCAGCAATCTTACTCACCGACTTGACTTCCTTACATCGTAGCTTGTATTGAGGAAGACAAAGCTTTTATTGTAATTTTAATAAATATATTGATGTTAGTATTTCAAAAAACTTATTTAATACACGTAACATTCTGTATATTCACTTATTAGTGCATATCAGTGAAATCTAAATCAAAGAGCAGTGTATCCTTAGTAATCAATTGACAAAACAAGCATATTTTTTTTAGATTTAGTCTCCGAAAGGACTCATTGTCAGAAATTACTCTATACATCAAAAAATATATAAGTAATAGAGTACTCCTGCTAAATAAGTTTATAAAATGCTTATTTTTGAAATTACAAACAAAAAATGAATGATTCAAACTAAATTAACAAAATATTTTTTTAGCTAGAAATTTATTTTGCTAGATAAAGGAATTACAAACAATTTAATCTATATTCCACACATTTGAATTATAATTCTTATATTTTTTATTAAAAAAACAACAACAAACAGATATTAATGCTGCCTGTGCAATTAGTGAAATATTCACAATATTACAACAGCTTTAAATTGGCTATAAAAAACGTTATGCTATGGAAATCATTTTTAAGAGAGAATTCATTAGGTCAAATAACCAATCTGATAGTTAAATCCTAGTCTAAATCCTAAATTGGCAATCCTATGTGACATCATAGGTAATGTGTAGTAAATTTACTAAGGTTGCACTGCATGAGACCCATTGAAACACTACCTTAGCAGCAGAATTTCAGCATATAAGAAAGAGTATTTTTGTGTTCTGCTACCACTATAGGCTGAGACACTCATTACTTTTTATTTAGTTAATTACATGTTTTGTTTTAATATACTTTAAAAACTTCATATATATATATATATATATATATATATATATATATATATATATATATATATATATATATATATATATATATATATATATATATATATAGTGTGTCCCAGGTAATGCTTCACAAGG
The DNA here is from genome assembly GCA_038098605.1 of Gryllus longicercus. NCBI lineage: Eukaryota > Metazoa > Arthropoda > Insecta > Orthoptera > Gryllidae > Gryllus > Gryllus longicercus. The sequence goes on from JAZDUA010000661.1 coordinate 442,027, forward strand.
ATCATTATGACTAGTGATCTGTGTGTTAATATTTAAAGGAAAATGTTTAAATGGCATTTTTTTTAAATATTTAAAAATTTTAATTTGCTCTATATGTTTTGTATACAGTTTAGTATTTAGCTACTGTGATTATCCAAAAATTTACTAAAGCTAATTAAGAAAGATCAGAAAATAATGGACCAGAAGTAAAACTTAAGGAAATAAAATAAATAAAACATAGCTACAATTGCAGTATCCCTTGTAAAATCATAATAAGCTATAAGATGATTTTCTCAAAAGGTAATGAACTGAGTTAACAAAATTTTAGTTGATGTATTTGGCAAATATCACACAATGGAAGCTCTTGTAAGAAATGAAAAGAATATTTACGTAACTTCATACCATCCAAATTTTTAATACCTTAAGCATTTCTGTCTTGAAAATCCTAAGAATTTATTTTCTTAGAATACTACATCTCATGTAGTATCCTAAAACAATGTTAGAAAAAGTAATTAAGTTATTGTAATGTTATGTACATTAGAACCTTGCTAATTCGAACCCCGCATATCCGAAATTTCAGATAATCAGACCGAAATTCAGGGAGGAAAAATAAACAATAAAATACTTATTTGCAGTGTAAAGAAAGAAGTTATCAACTGTAGAAGTGAACAACTAACTATTGAAATACAAGTTGTCGAAATGAAAGATTTATTGCACTGGTAACTACGGTGCACGGTGTATCTCATGTTTATGTCGCAGTAATTTTCACTTAGAGGAACTTTCAAAATCTGTACTCTTTTACCACAAGGAACTGAATAAGCTTGATGATGAGATGTGATAATGCGATTGCTACCCTCCGTTGCCATTTTCTCGCATTGCACCGTGTGTTGCATTACCTGGTAATCCTATAGATGTATTTGTATATGTATGGTACTACATTTTTTCAGATAATCTGAATATTTCTAAATCTGATTAGTTTGGATTACTGGAGTTCTACTGAACCATAATTAAGAAGAGTAAAATATCAAGCATTAAGGGAAGTATTAAAGATATTCTGGTGGTAAAAGCAGAAAAATATTAATGTTTAGTATTCTTTCAAACTACCTTTTCTTTTTGTTTTTCAAAATATTTTCTTATCATCTGGACTTTATGTTTGATAAGTAATAATAAATAAAAAATAATAATAGTATGGTTACTGTAGCCAAATGATACACATTTTACCAAAGGGCAATGAGGCATATTTTCATATTTTATTTAGATATTTTTAACTGTTATTTGCATTTTAGTTACACTAGAATTAAAGTTACAGCAAAGGTTCTTAGAACAATAATTAACTGACACTAAAATACATCCTACGTGATTAATCATTTCCTTTTAAACTTCCTTTCAATTTCAGCTAAGTTAAAAAAAATTAAAAGTAATATTTATGTTCTTCAGTAAATACTATAGATAAAAGAGATTAGTAAGGAAGAATATAATATTAAAGGTGATCAAGTTCATAGTTTACTTTGAGTTATGTTCATTTTAATACATGCATATCACAAACGTCAAGTATACACACCTGGAAGTATAGAATTATGGTCCAAATAAGGCCTAAAACCACTGGTGGTCGGCCATCGACTAGATCTGAGGCATTGATATTTACAAGTTTTATCTGCAAAAACAAAAACAAAACATTAAATCATATTATTTTTATTCTGAAAACAGCCGGCATACATTGGTTCACAAGAAAAATGGCTCTTTGCTGGTTTCATACAAAACACTAGACTATTTTTCATAATAAAACTAGTACAGGTCTATAAATGTAAAAACGTCTATAAAAGTAGTCTATAAAAGTATATATAAGTCTATAGAAGGCTATAAAAGTAATACGCCTATAAAATAAATAAGACTATAAAAACACATACTTTCTCGCAACATTTCTAACTGCTCTTCTATATCATACTGGACCGTTCGGACTGTAAAATAAAAAAAGAGGAAGAGAGAAACCTAAAACGAAAATTTTAGAATAACTTCAAACCGAACTGAATTTCAGAATCTATGCAGAGATTAAGAAAACGGAGAACAGAATGTCATGGCGTCAGCAACAAGGCTTCTTTTTTTTTTTTTGCCTTTCGGATGATGACGCTACATCATACTACTACATAAACTTGCAATAGTGTTTTCAACCAGCAATTTTTTTTCTGCTCCACGGCTCGAACTCAGATCTTTAAAGATAACTAGCCGTCACTCACACCACTACGCCACAGAAGCGCCGTATGCAATATCCTTCTGATTGTAAGGATATACCTTTCATATCCATCGATATGAAAGAAGAAAACGGAAGTTGTAATTTATGTAAATTGTTGCTCTATATCAGAAATACATTAATTATTAAGTTCATTTAAAAGTTTTTGTGAGCAATGGAATCTTGATTATGCCTATCAATCGCCGCTTCATATTCAGCTATAGACCCTCAATTAACCCTTTGATCATCATTGACTCCTTAAAAATTTCATCGACCCCCCCAGGGGGTCGACACCGACCCCGCTGGAAACCCCTCGCCGAACCTCACGAAGCCTCGTTATATGCCTCAGTTTACGCTTCGCTAGGCATTTCTGAGTTGGCGTGGAGGGGGCAATTGTGAAGTGGTATTGGAAAACCGAGTAAGTTATTGAAGTTCAAATGCAACGGAGACGTGTACGGACCAGAACCAACAACGCGAGTAACAATTGCAATGTGTCATTCGTGACACATTTGACTCTGATGGCATCGTGCCTATACGATGTTCACAAAGACAGATCTGAAATACCTCGCACAGCAACAAACCCTGTGACTTTGGTACGATTTGAGCACTTACCGAAGAAATATACAAAGGAATATGCACGAGACTGCGATTAGCAATACCAGCGTACGTCATATCGTTAAAACATCAAAGTTGAAAGTTTTCATCCCAAGACTTTTCCATGCATTAAATGAACATAATCCTGTTCGGAGAATACAATAAGCTGAGTGTTTTCGGAACACAGTGCAATAAGATGAGGCCTTTGTTGAGTAAGTTGTTTGGTCCGATGAGGCACAAATTAAGTTGAACAGAACTGTTAACCGTCATAACTGTGTCTACTGATGGGCAAAAAATCCACATTTTTTGTGGAAAACATTTTTTTGTGGAAACCTGGAATTAATGATTGTGTTGAAAATCTGGAGGTCTCCTTGGACCATTCTTTTTTGAAGTAATATTAACTGGCGGAGTGTACGTGGTTGCACACATGTGGTTTTACCCACCATTCGTACACTCCATTGAAATGAGGAATTTTTTCTTCCTACAGGATTGTATACACCGTAGAAAAACAACTAGTGTCAGCACTTCGGTAAGAAATTGAAACGGCATGAGCTGCATTATCTGAGAACATTTTCGCAAGCGTTGCTCAAACCGTTCAACGTACTCAGAAGTGTATCGTGACCGATGGGTATTTTTAGCATGTTATAACTGTTGTACATGTAGAAGTATGATACATTGTACATGAAGAAGTAGATACATGATATGTTTATTGCATATTTTCTGTTCGTGTGAATTTGTTAAACTCTTTGATTGTTTTTTATTTGTTGCGTCTAGATTGACGTAACGCTGTTCCAAGCCTTTGGGGGGGGGGGGGGGGGGGGGGCGTCGAGCGCTTTGCGCTTGGGAGTAATGCGTCATTAACATTATGTCATTGTCCGTATGTCACGTGTCGTCGCAGTTGCTAGATGTGTGTATCCTTTTTTTTGGAACTCTCTGTATAAACCAACTGCGCAATTAACTTAAAACAACCCTCCGTCCGTGCAATGCATTTTATGCCAAAATACTTGTTGCAAACTCAGAAAACGCCTCAATCGCCTTCCTTTAGCCGGCACCCCGTGGGTAATATAATACGGCAGGAACTTAATGGGTAATTTTTACTCAGGTTAATTCAAATACATCAGGAATAAACTAACGTATAAGATTAGAATTTGGAGGTTATGTGTACATTGAAGCTACACTGACTGTCACGAAAAAATAGTTGTTTATCTACTAGGTGACATAATTGCTATAATTTTCCATTACTAATATAAACAATATAAATATGTTGAAGTAAAATTGGGGTTTAACATTCTAAGACTATTTAGGATGCTATACTTATGTAGACGTGTGTTTTACTTATTCGTATCATACAATCAGACTTCATATAGTATTATACGTATTTATATCTGGTAATCCTTATAAAAGCAAAAATAGACACCGACAGAGCAAAAGCAAAACAGAAGATTCTCAGATTTTCAATAAAAGCTGTTAGGTGCTGTTAAAGGTTTGCAGTTCCAACTATGTCCTAGTTTTACGTATGTTCAATTGTACGACTTGCAAAACCTCATTTTTCCGGATATTGACGTAAATTAAATTAAATTAAGCAATTGTACGCCTTGAGATTAAGCGCGAGAAATTACTCAAGAGTAGTTCGCCGAGTAGTCCGATGAACGCCGTTTAAAAGTAACCAGCGTAATTGTTTCGCATCAAGCGACTGAGAAAGTATCGTTGTTTCCTACAACGATGGCTGCACTGCAGAATGGTGTCGCTAAATGGGTGAGATGTCCGAACCAAGACCTATACTCCGATTTAAAGATAGTGGCACTTCGAGCTAACATGCTGGAAGAATAGTCAGAACCCTTTCATCCAATCGAGATCTCCAAAACCAAAAATTTAAGTCTTAACGAAGCTCCTGATTGGATAACAGCGTTCCCCTGTCCGTCCAGCTCGTGATCTTGAAAGTCCATTACGGTGAAATCGGAGATAGCGGAGGACAGTTTTGCGAGACGAAGTCGAGGCCGTAAAATGAAACCCAAGGTGTAATATCATCTCCTTCATTGCTGACGTAAGTACATTTGCTGCTGCTTCTTAGGGCACATGCTCCAAATGCCCCCTCTCATATCCAAATGCCCCAAATCGTGCCTGAGGCAACATAACAGGGCACGCGTCGCAAAGTTTCGGCGTTAGGGACGGCTGCTGCTCACGTCTACTCGCACGACGACATCCTGCGCGAGGTCTAGCGGGGTCGCACACACACGATCCTTCACCTAACTCGGGAAGAAGGAAACCAGGAGGTAAGTTGTTGCGATGGGGCCGCTGCAGCCAGTTCAGCGTCCAGGGAGGTGCGCGTCGAGGTGGACACTGGTCGAGCAGCGCGCACGACACGACACTGGGGGAGTCGTAGGCTTCCGCGGCCGGAGTCTTGTGAATGATTTTGGCTGTCCGGGTGATGCCGTGTCGAAGGCTATGTTGCCGACGTTTCGACCATCGTATCGTGGTATGGCGCCGTACATTGGGATAAAATGCCTAAAACCTGGCCAAAATTCGAAAACAAAGTTTCTAGTTGAGAATTTTGAACTCTTAGGTTGGCTACACTAATGTTGGCCACACTACTCATCACGCAATCTTTATTATGATCGTCATCGTCCCATTATGATCGCTAAATGTTCAGAACAAAACTAAAATGGTCCAGGACAAAGATTTTGTATTTATTAAGCTACTATATTTGCGAATAAAGCACTAAAAGTAACAATGGCGTAACTACAAAGGAGAAGTCTATTGAACGACGCGTGTTAAAATGGTGTATACCAGAAATAGGCATGGGCACAACGATACGTGTATTTCACCGGCTAGTAATGAAGCTACACAGTTGGAGAAAGGGTGGGTGACTGGAAGGGGGTGGGGTAATCTTTATTAGTTGCGTCGTCTGACACACGACACCTTCGTAATCTAGGGTAACAGCTGTACGACATCAGACGAAACTATTTTGTTTTTACCTGAACATTTGAGCATCGTCTCATTTTTAGCATGCAGTGCATCTAAAAGTAAATGCTTTTACTAATGAGTGTCTAAAATATTATTTGTTTACATGTATCAAATTCGTAATCAAGCTCAATTACAGTAATTTTTGTTACATTCTCCCACGTTTTTCTAAAAGTCATCCGCCATATTGAATCCGTTTTTTTGAATTTTTCATTTTTGATATCATATTCCTAATTATTGAGGTCGAAAACCCCAACATAAGCCCCGATTTACCCATTATTTTGCAATTTGAAAGATATATTGAATTTTTATAACGTTTTAGGCATTTCATCGCACTGTGTGCCGAGCTAAAACGTCGTCACTAACGTAGTGTTGTAATGAACAACATGCAGATGCACTTTAGCAATTGCGACCTTGCGTTGTGCATTATACAAACGGAGCATTTGAAGCGTTGAACAAAGAAGTTGCACAATGAATCAAAGAGTCCAGACTAAGGTGAGTAATTTGCACCACGGTACGAAGTATTGTCAGAAAAAACAACAGTTCCTGTTTAAAACCGGCTATTTTGTTGACTGTAAGATGAACTTAGACACTTACGCATTAATTGATTAATAGGAGTTTCCGGGCACGTCAACGACTATGGTTTAATGAGCATAGTAAGTATAATCCCGTAAGTATAGTTCATGTTTTAAATCTATGAAAGCGGTGGTTATCACCTCGGCTGGATGTTCAGATCCGGCGCCGACGTACACGTCGGTTTGATGCCCCCCCCCAACCAGGTATACCTCCAACCAGCGGGGCACCGCAGCAGTGGGGAACAATCTCGAAGCTCCTGACACGTGTGATAGTGCATATAAGTATAACTGTGTAAGTAAGAGGTGAGGATAGGACGAGGAAGATGAAGGAAAGGTCGTAGCCCGTTTGATAGGGTACTGCTCCGGCATTTGCTTGATGTTGACCGGAGAAACAAAGGAAAGCTACCGATCAGAGCAGCCGGCCGCTAGAATTCTCCTAGCTCTCTAGCTAGTGTCGAAAATCCTGCCACTGTCGGGACCTGAACCCAAGGACATTCCGGTCAGAGGCACTGCTAACACCAATTAAGGTAAGACGTTGTAACATCAAGGTCAGGCACGTGACGGTTGCTGCGTGGCGTTAAAACTCCCTAGTAGTGCACGAATGCATCGTCGCGTTACATGCACAATGCCCTTAAGGGACGACACAACTTCTAAGAGCTACATGATCGTCAGATCCACAATTGAGGCAGTCTAGGAGTACATATGGCCTGATGATTTGATCGCCCAAAATGTAACCAATAGATTCATTGTCTAACGATCCTGGTTGTTGGTGCGCCGCCATGAAATAGGGATTTTCGTGTGTCCCCCAAGGGCAATTGTGCGCAACGAAGACCGTGTGAATGAGTCCTCAAGGGTCCATGACACGGTTGCGGTAAAGTCGCCTTCGTTTGCTCGCGCCGCAGCATTCACTCGCAACACGCTGTCCGCGGAGGAAGCCTTTGCACCGGCGGCGCACAACCCTCGGGCAAAGCCCCAACCGCTGCTCGTGGGCCCGTCCTGCGCAGTTTGCAACACGGCCTTCCGACGTGGGCCCTTCGCCGCGATAACACGTTCCCCGCAGCGCATTCGGGCGCCGGGAGGCCGCATAACGTTGCCCTTCATAAACGATCCCGGCTCAGTGCGCCACCCGTTCAATCTCAAACGCGGCTTATGTTGAGTTTCTGCAAGCTGCAGCAGGCGCATCAATCGTGTTGTTAGGGTGATTATGAAACTGTCGCCCTCAATGAAATCGACGTTGGCCCCTATACTATGCTGCATACAATACTACCTTCCGTGTGAAGATATAATTCATTTTCTTCAGTAGGGTAGGTAGTTCTAGATAGTTCCATCACATAAGTCAAAGATGCGTCCATTTATCTAAAAATAAAATTATTACTTAAATCTACAGCATACTACCCGTGATACAGTATTTTTGGGCGCAATCTGCATTTCGATAATGCGCGGTTATTGGATATGGTCCATAGTTGATGGGACTCTCTGTATACTACGGTTTTAGTACAATGCGCCAAGAAAGGGCCTCCTGTTTAAAATTGCAATTATGTTGGTAGCAAACAGATCAGTGAGAAACAAGTGAACGCAACAACACTTCCAGCACTTTTTACGATTGTGGTGAATACACAATTTACGTTTTCAAGCTGCAGCTAATACTAACAACATAATTTCTGTTGCAATCGCTCGCACCAGCAAGATGCCACTACGGAGAGACATTCCTGGCGCGCTATAGTATACTGGTGGGCAGCAAAAATTCATTTTTGCAATTTTCAGTCAAAATAGACTCTGTTTCATTGTTTTTCGATTTGTCCCGATATCTAATGATATCTCTGTCGCGGTAGAAAGCTACATTGTTTGTCCTCAATTTCTGCGCGCATTGGAAATTAGTAATATAGATTGTAACGCTACAGGAAAAATATCGATTTTTAGACAGAAAATCTCGCTTTACTGGTCAATAATGAAAAAACAGGATTTTTCATGCTACTACATGAAGTGAATTACCTACGCGAAGTCAGTTAGAGTAGTCAGATTCCATGCTTGTGGGTCTATAAAGAAAAGAAAGTTGTTTTCCACAGTCCGTCTGTCTCACCACTTGTCTGTCCAAAACATTAGCGTTTAAACATTTCACAGGATTTTCAGCAAAACTGATACCCATATTCCCCGATCGTTTTGGCTGATGTCGGGGTCCCTAGAATTTACCCGAATATTTTAATTTTTGGGATATTTTACATGAATTCCAAACGGATTTTTCAAAATTTTCTCACAACTTCAATTTCTTTTTCCTGGCATATTTTGATTGAGTAGAGGAGTATAAAAGGCACATATCCGACGGAATTTCACTGAAGGTACTGTATTTTCGAAAATTGCACAAGTTAAAAAGTTTTTGAACCCACTCCTATAACTACATTACAAAAGCACATTTTTTACTTTCACGTGCCTTTTTACGTGGTACAAATAAAATTTTGTAACCCTACAACGAAAAGAGCAATTTTTCTCACAAAAACTCGTTTTGTGGGTCCGTGATACCGAAAAGGAATTTTCTTGCTTCTGTATGTAATAAATTACTTTCTGGAAAACAAAATGTGTCAGTATCCAGGTTTTGCGTTCTTAATACCAAAAAGTTTGAAACCGAAAACTGAAACAGAAACTGAATCAAAAGCGTTCAGACCGAAATAGAAACTAAGGGTTAAATAAAGCTAAACAGAACAGAATTTTCACCAAAGTGAATATTCCCCGATCAATCTGACTCATGTAGCGCCCCCGTAATGAAATCTTTTCGTAAAAATTTCAACTTTAAATAATGTCACTCACGATGTTTTACTTTTCTTGTTATATTGAGTGAGTTCGTGACTATTAAAAAGAATCGTAGACAAGGTTTTTAAAAAGACTAATTTTTTCTTATTTTTTTCCACAAATAGAGTAATGTTTTTTTTAAACATTGCATAGATCCTATTTTCATTAAAAGTGGAATTTAGAAAATTGCAAAAGTTAATTCTTTTTCGAATCTGTCCCCCCTTCATTAAAGCTAGTCAGCTCCTTCTAGATGAAATCTATGTCTCAATACTAGATCTTTAAATTATTTTAGATAGTACATATTTTTGAAAATATTAGTTGTTCTCGTTTAATTTTGATTTTTATAGCAGAGGGTAAAGTTTAAATGTTTTTCGAATCTATCCTACACCCTCAGTATTGAAGCGAAATATTTCTTTCTTAATTCAATATATTTTCCAATATTAGATCTGTAAATAATTCTTTGTACTGTTTGTTTCAAAATATTAGTATCGTAATTTCGAGTTATGCGTTTGCTTTTTTTCAAGTGATGCCTGAAGTATTAGGATAGAAGGTGCAATATAATTTAAGGAAACCGTTATCAATAACACGAGAAAGTATGTTCTGTTGTAGCATAACTAATTTGATTTTTTTTTTTTTTTCAAATTTAGATCCTTAATTAATGCCATGTACAAAGTTTTCGCGTAATTTTCGATGAAATGGTGACAATTTAAAAGAAATACGTTAACAAGATTTTCTCCGACACGGCTTCAATTTTATTTAATTTTTGCTTAAATATAGCCATTTTTATTTAATTAAATCCCATAGCAATTTAGCACCTATCAGAGTTTCGATTTGAATTACTGGATAAGATTGTGGATCTTGTATCTTGGCCTGCGCTACCTGATATTCAAATCAAACGTCAAAATCGGCGCACTAGCGCCCCTAAGGAAAGCAATGGCAAACTACCCTACTACCCTAGTATACTTGCTCAGGATGTCTTATGAGAAGGCGCTACGGGCTTCTGGAGGCCAACCTACGTACTACGTCAGCGTAAGGCATTAAAAGAAGAAGTGTGAGATTTCATTGAACAATCCCCGTAGAAATAATATCATTCTTTAAAAATCAATTTCATTTAATCGAGATTTTGTTATATTTTATACTTTTGCACGACAGGATACAATTCTGCTTACGGTTAGATGGAGGATAGGACTATTTTTTGACTTTCTACAGCTTTTACCAATTTTCAGAGCCTTCTGCACCATTTTTAACGCGGAGAGAGGCGTTCCACGATCGGCCTTCTGAAATTGCATAATACGTAGCTTCAGATTAATGTTATGGTACTTATATATTATTATTATTATTATTATTATTATTATTATTATTATTATTATTATTATTATTACTATTATTATTATTAGCCAACTGCACATACCATTAAGGGCAAGGGCCTCTTCAGCGATGTTTATATATATCGATGTTTATAACTAATCTACATAAAACAAACGAGTAGTGTTCCATTTTTCTGGGACCTAGGTGTTAAATCTTAAAGAGAATAAGAATGAAATGGACTACTTTGCCTCAGTTACTCAGTGTCATGCGTCAGAATGATGGTTTTGCCCAACCGTAAATGTCAACACATTTATGCATTCGTCGCTTCTTTTCGCTGCCATTTATGTATTCCCCGCATTTTTCAATTTGGTGGCAAACCTCTACTTCACAATTACGACCTAATTGGGACAAATCTAATCTAAGTACATGGATTTTGGATTTACGCACGTCCGAGATGTGTCAGTGTAAAATAATTGCAAATTATGTTTGCATCATAAAATAATACATTTTTATTTGAATTTGTAAAAAAAGTATTTGTTTTTCGTAAATCTGACGGATTATTCTCCGGGGGGGGCATCACGATTTTGTGCTGGGGGTGTACATAAATGCGGTCCTAGTTGTGAGCCACCAGCACAGATCCGTGCCTTGGGGCAGGTGGGATCGACGCAGCGACGCGCGTTAATGTCAGCGCTCATTCGCAGCACCTAGCCCGCGCAAGCTGGTCGATCGTGGGTGCCACGCCCTGGTCAACACCCTATTCTGGTGGGTGATCGCAGCGCTTACTGATTCCATAGGAAGAAACATGAGAAAACAGTTCGTGGAACAGCCTCTGAAACAATCACATCCTACCGCTTCCTTCGTATTCACACTTGATTTGTTAAAGCACGTTGGCGCAGCCCACGTTTGTTAACACATGTTTCAAAGGAAGGTAAAAAATTGGTTCTTGTCTTATTTCCGGCGAACTCTCTGCATTTTCAAAAATTACAAAACTACAAAATTGAGGATAGAGATTTTTACCTTAAACAAAATCTGTTCTAAAAAATCGGCTTTTTAAAAAAGGACATGTAATATTTCTTGAAAGAACGAGTGATTTTTTAAGTAATTTTTGCTTCAAATAATAGCAATTTATAAAAAATGATAAAATAAAAAGAAACATTTTCTCAAAAACTCCTCAAAATTGTTCTCTATTTTTTTCTTAAAACAAGGGACTCTTAAACGAATGGCGCAGGTCTAATTTTCGTTGAACTCTCTGAATTTTCGAAAAGTCCGTGTTGAAAATAATGCCAGAGACCATTAGATATTTAAGCGTCGATCCATTTACGTCAGAGCGACTGTGTGATGTGGCGGTGAAGCGCATGGCAAGTTTACTCGATGGAGTTGGGTTAGAATGCTAGTTAAGAAAAAAATGCTGGTTGAACCTTTTTCAGGTTCCTGAAGTAGTATAATGCGTTGCCGTTCCAGTCAATGCGAGAAAGTATGTGCTGTTGTATCACCATTAGTTGTACAATTTATTCCAGCTTTCTCTTTTCCATAAATCTTTGCAATATCCTGTTCGTCTGAACAATTTCTATCTCTACTTAAGCTTCTGGATCAATGATCCCCTCTCGGTGTTTTTTACAGTTTCCATGATTCATTGAGAAAATGCTGACGTGGTCCCTTACCGGGCATAAACGTAGCTTCATTATGTGCACATTTTGTTATCAAATCTGTATAAAATCAAATCTGTAGTTCGTTTACCGATGCAAATAATTACTATTACTCCGATATTACTGAGAGGTGAACATTTATAGTTTTTTATAATTGTTATTCACATTCAAATATGTATAGTAAAAGAGTGGAGTAGGGATTCTGTGGCCGAAGAAAACATCTGAAAAAGTAACAAAAATTTATTTTACCTTTTTTACTAAATCAATGAAATAAATCAATCATCATAGTGAAGAGCATCCTAACCTTCACCACGAGCACAATCACGTCCACTCATGAAGACCATGTGAGTGAACGACTACACTCTCGTACCATGACTCCTCCCCTCCTCTTCCCTTCTTTTTCCCCTTCTTTAGTATACACAGGAGTCCCAGACCAGGCAGAAAAAACACCAGCATCAAAATCTACGTGTTCCTAACATTTATTTGCCTTTATATTCTTTTAATAAAGCTTCTCATTACGAATATTACAACAACTATTCCTTGGTATCATGCTGCATTATAATTTTAAAATACTATTCCCCATGCTTTTCCTCCTACGTTTAAAAACCTCGAATGTTGCGCTGCTGCAGGATGAGTCGCTGTTGCGAGGTCGCTGGTCATAGCAATCTCTCAAACACTTTTTCAGAGGTTCTAAGGAATGAAACATTCACGAATGTTTACATACGGCAGTCTCGCAAGTTACCGTATTGAAATCGCAGAAGCATTGACGTTGAGGCAGGTTAGGAAGAAATAGGAAACAGTGACGTGTTAATCCATTTACGATGCATTTATTTTCGGAATCGACTAGTACTCTGAAGAGAGTTGGACAGAAGGTCTCCAAGGAAAGATACAACAAAATTAATAAATGAAGTTTTAATAGGATGGTCACCGCTCCTACACTTCCGCTTCTCGGCCTACGCCTCGGCCGCTCTCAACACACTCCCACGCACGCGAAGTACGGTGCACGACGGGCTCTGCTCGTCCTTTTTCAATTCAATCGGTGTCCTTTTTCAATTCAATCTTTACCGAGCGACCACTGCTTTTCACGCAGTGACGTAAACTATTTAATACCTGAAGTATTTTTTACTAACAGAATCAGTGGAACTATCGTGATCCCTGAAACTAGGCCCCTAAATATCGAGAAAAAACAAAGAACCCACGACGGGTATTTTCTCTAATTTTTGGATTGAGCGTGGAGGCTCCGTTGTTCTGCGAGGTCTCCTGATTGAACATCTCTGGATTTTTTTCTCTGGGGCTACTTAAAACAATAAGTCTATAGAATCATTTTGGCTAATGTAGAAGACGTTGCTGCACTTCCACGCTGTTGTGCTAATATTAAATGAAGTGGTGCTATTAAACGCGCAGAAAAGGATTGATATGCACTTACGTGAATGGAGGTAAATTCGAACACAGAACAAAAGCTTTTGCAAAGCAAATGATCAAGCCATTAAGTTGCTGGAAGAAATAAACAGATTTCCGCTTTGTTGGTAAATATAATGCTTTCATATGAGAAATGGGCATCACTTTTTCTCCGTACTAGAGATTCGATGTATACTGTAGTCGTATAATTTGCATTAGTGTGTTAATATTATTCTGGTTTGTTTTCACCAATCTCGCAGGGTGAAGGTCACTGAAAATGTATTTGTTTTTCATTTTATTGTTCATATAACGATTTTTCAAATGAAATCCTCATAACCTAATGCTATTATATGAAACTATGGACTGAGAGGCCTTTCACATCAAGTAATGGAAGACAGAAATAAAATGTAGTGAACTAAGTAACAGAAAAATGCATTATCTAATTCCTTATTTACTATAATTACTAGCGGAACTCGGCAAACATTCTCCTGCCCACCCCCTGTGTTTCTTTTCACCTCTCCCTTTCTCACCGTCCCTGTCCTTTTCTGTCTCCAACACTCCGTGTCTCTCCATCTCTGACTCCGTGTCTCTACGTCTCTCCTCGTCTCTCTCCGTCTTTCTGTCTCTGACTCTTTCTCTGTCTGTCTGTCTCTCTCTCTGTCTGTCTCTCTCTCTGTCTGTCTGTCTCTCTCCCTCTCTCTGTCTCTCTCGGGTGAAATTTCACAATCGCAGGGGCAGAATATGTAATGAAGACGCTCTTAATAGTCATACTTCAGGATGCTGCGGGTTGCTTAGTGCGCCCAGTTCAGGGGCGCTTGAGTGAGCATAAAATCACCATAAACTACTACTCGTATGTGCGCGGGCATACGCACATTTTCATCATACGATACCTATATTCTTCCCACAAGTGCAAGCAATAGGTTCACAAGGGTTTATCGCTATCGGATAAACGGTACGACAGCGCATGAAGTACGAACCAACCAACATCCAGTTTTTTTATATATTAGATTATTATTATTATACAAAATATTGATTTTACTGAATTCCCACATCCTCTAATGATATTATCTATTCTCATCTATAGAAAACCATGACATTTTCATGAAATTCCGTTCAGTTTCAATTACGGTCAACTTTATTATTATTATTATTATTATTATTATTATTATTATTATTATTATTATTATTATTATTATTATTATTATTATTATTATCATTATTATTATTATTATCATTATTATTATTATTATTATTATTATTATTATTTTCTTTTTTACGCAGCGTCGATGTCACAGAACCACAGCGAATCGTGGCGTTTCGCAGAGTAACGGTATGTAAGATTGTGCATGAAGTGACTACAGTACATTTCTTCATCCATCATTCGCGCTTTCTGTGTACAATTAGTAACTTGTAAAAGGTTGTAGTTGGACCTACAATATCCGAATCCTTTCTAGTGCCGAAAAATCAAAATTTAATAATGTTTTCAATGTTTTTAGCAGTTTTTGAGAAAACACAGTGTTGGCGGAGTAAGGTTTCTCTCTATGTGCCAAGCCAGTGATCGTGGGCCGCTGCGACATTTCGCGCAATTGCGGTGTGCTCAAAACAAAAGAATAGGGCATGGATCGCTTACATGCGGCTGCAGACGGTGCAGTTAATAAGTACTTAAGAAGAGAAAGAAAATATGATTCTTCACTCGTGGGCAGTAATGTTTGTATGTAAGCGAAAGTTTAATTTGTAAATCGATATAATACGTTTTTATTTAAATTCTATCTATTCACATCTGTATCATAGAATGAAAAATGTAATACCCTAATCCTTCATCGTTTTGTAGCTCTGAATTCAACGATTTTACAAACTACAACTACAAATTACTATTTTTTAATTTAAAACCATTAAGTATTATTAAATATTAAACTTAATATTTTAATTTTGTCAAAAGCATTTTACGATAAATAAATTACTTTGTTTATAATTTATATTATCTTTGTGCCCACACACACACACACACACACATATATATATATATATATATATATATATATATATATATATATATATATATATATATACACACACACACACACACAAATACATACAAATCCCCCCCAAACATTCGTATCTAGATCCGCCCTTGGTCTAAAAATAACTCAAGCAGCATGGAGTAGTAGGCTACTAGAGCGATTTAGAATCAATATTGACACGTAAAGTTATTTTAAAAACCTCATATTTGCTTCACCTGAAAAAAGTGTTTTATATCGTATTCGGTTTTAGCCCATCACAACAGAATTAGCCATACTTAATGATTATACTTGATGTAATAAAAACTTTCCTTTTCAATGGGCGTCGTCGGCGAGTTTTTTGCGTTATGTTGTCATGGGCACCCCGTGTGACGAACACAGCTGCTTTTCGGTGCTATTGCCCTGCAAGTAGGTCAAGGACTTGGCCCGCGCGACACAGGTGGAGCTGCCGCGAGCCATAACATTACGTTTCGAGGGAAATACACTCGAACTCCAACAAATTCTTAACAATTGTATCCCTTACTCCAAGAACACTGACGATGTATTTATATCTGTTCAAGTCAGCAGATGATTTTGAATGAATGGCATGATGTCATTTTCTGATTCTCAAATTTTGATGAGAGCAGTTTTTAACCTTTTCGCACCGTTAATAATATAGAAATGATACGATGGTCGGTAAGAGCAATGTAGAAATTTATTGTTGTTTCACAAAACTAAACACAAGTCACGCCATCACGCACCTATTAATGTCAAATACGATCTAGTAACTCGTACTTTCGCGCAGTGTGTCTACCGTTTGAACCGAATGTGACAAATTACTATGTTCTTTAGTGAAGTATTTGTCGTTCCAAACTGCTTCAGTCTACGACCTCAGCATACTGGATTAGGTTTAGGAACTTGTTTGGTCACATCATATTCCAAGTGTACTGTGCATATACTGTGCATCTTTTTGTGACTCCTGTACCCCATACTTATTACTTGTACCGATTACTGAGTGTTATAAAATATAAAATGTTATGCTATTTTCAAATTCATAAAATGAGACGCCAGACTCCTATAATTACATTGTGCAGCTATATCACTAGTTGTGATCTTTTCGAATTTCATATACCCATCTGGTGAGAGTGCAGATGGTAATTCGATACTTGTGATTCTCTCTGGTGCATGGGGCAGTTCTCTTAATCGTTGTGTCTTACGGGTTGCGTGCCTACCGATAGGACTACCTGATTTTCTATGAGAAAACAGATTACAGATTTAGTTTACGTATTCTGTACGATTACAGTACATTACGTTACTATTGACGCTGAAAAACACAACTGAACATAAATAATTGAACGAATATGACAATCATTTTTATTTGTTTCTTTACATCTCATAGCACAAAAGAAATGACAAACTGCAAAATGCACGCATGGAAAAATATCTGTTCAGTATCAAAGTGATTCAAAAAATGCTAATAGAAATGTTTATGATATGCGTTGTAGAGAAACTTTTTAACAACAGGTCTTGCAATGAGAGGAAGTAATTTTATTTCTTACCTTTTTCGATAAGAGGAACTGTAATGCTGTGTTAGCATTGCTAAGAAAATGAGGTCTCTTCAAGTTACGGCCACGTTCCACTGGCTGAAAGGAAAATATATAATTATTAATATCACATTCATAATAAAAGTATGAATAAGTACAAAAAATGGCAAAGAAATAAGAACTAGCTGCAATGTGCTACAATTACGGTTCATAAGCTTCATTTCCGAGGATGTAATTTATGAAACGAAGTGACAGCTATAACCCATATCCCTATACTACTTGTTAGGATCTATCTCACACTTTAACTTACCAACCAAAGTATAATACCAAAATGTTATAGCTTAAAATACACCCAGACAGTGTGTACTTTCAAAGGGATTTACAGAGAATGGCGCTCTGAAAATCGGTTTAATAACGCAGCGTCCTCTCTTCCACCGAGCCCGAAGGCACTGGGAAGCGCAGGTGAAGAACGCATGCAGAACGAAGGAAGGTACTGATCAGGAAGCTCACATTGCATCAGTGGGATTCAAAACTCGGTTTTATGGAATTTGTGATGGTTAAAGCTGTTTGTATAAGGTTTTCTTGTGGTTCTCGCGTCTCCTCAGTCCCTCAATCCATAACATTGCTCACTCACCATTCAAGACATATCATTACCAGTAATTCACCGAATCCCTTCATCTCAGGTATGGCTGACAAGGCTAGGGACTGAGGATCACAACAAAGATGTCAACAACGCGAGATTTATTAAGAATCAGGTCTCTCTATCAGTTTTAAAGGCAGCTCGACCCCATAGTCATGTCAAATCTTGGAGGACCTTCTTTGAATAAACTACAAAGTTTGCAAATGTTAAGAAACTAGAGCTACTACCATCGAAGAGACACAGTTGTTCTTCTTTCGTTGTTTTGGGTCGTCCTAGATTTCCGGTCTAGGAAGACATGAGAAGCAGAAACTGAGTTAAATAATGAATTGGGAAAACCAAACAATAGACTAAAAATACACAGCTTCCGTCACAGACATCCGAACGATCTCAAGGGAGGACTGTGAATGTTTCCTGCGCGGAAAACAATGAGGTCGATACCACTTCATCAGGTGCACCATAACTCAAAAAACAATAAATGCACATCTATGCGCTATACGTTTGTTGATATTATTGTTATTATTATTATTCCTCTACATCACGACTATGATGTTATGCATCGGCTGAATTTAAAATCTACTCCAGGTTGGAACCAGCTACCTGAGAAGCAGATCTAATGACTGTCAGTGCCTCTACAACACTTTCTGCAAAATGTCAGTTGTTCAAAATAAAGTAATTTATTGAACTTTCCAGACTTTTGAATGACCTGGGAGTTTAGCCAGGTTCTTACACAAATTTTGCGGAACAAATTCCAGAGCTCCGATGACTATCGGTACGACCTGTGTTTTTACGCCCCACATTCGGCTGATTCCGATTTCCAAACTCTTGTATTTAAGACGTTTCTCTGCCTCTTTGGTTACGACGTTTTGATCGCAAGGCACAGCAACAGCTACAAGTAGACACGATTTTTTCTCCAAATCCTGGATAGCAATATCCGGTTTGTTGTGTGCTATCGTGCGATCCGTTTGATTTTATTGGTCGTACAATATTGTGTAGAGTCCAACAGATGTTACCAGTTTTGGTGAGTGTTCGTACCACTTGGGGCATTTGGAACTTTGAGGGCGGTACAAATCTGCCAGTGGAGGTAACACTGTTGTGTCTTTTCAAGTATTCGGTCTTTGCTAGAATTGGACAAGCTGAGACGATGGTTTCTACTTGTCCCAGGCAGATACGGCATTTATCATCTTCGAAAATTTTGAGAACCTCTTTATGTCGTGATATAATATCGTGTTCTCAACGCCTGATCCTAAGCAGCTATGAGAACTGCTTTTTTAATTTATTTATTTACGTCAGAAACAGCTAAAAACTGTGTATGACGTGCTATGGGGAGAAGTTAATTTTAAGTTACATTCTTGAGCTTCCGATTCTGGCTTCATCCTTCCCCTTTTAAGCCACATAAATGCTTGATCTTTATTGATCTGCATCTCCATTCTTTTTAGATATTGTCCATGAAGTGGTTTGTCTCTACACGATTTCTTTAACATTTCTTGTGTCTCACACTTCATGATTAGTAGAATCATAAGTTCAATGTCTGAGTTATTATGCGTGTCTTGCGTAGTTTTCTTTGCAATGCTTCTTGCTACACTAACAATGCCTATGTTTCCCATTCTTCGAATTTCATGACTTGCGACATTAAAGGATCATCTTGATAACTACATACTTTCCCACCTCGACTATTGTTTTGTTCCATGATGCTTCAATTTGTCTGAGGTCTCTTCCTCCTTCCTTGCGTGGCATATAAAGTTTATGGACATCAGGTCGAGGGTGGGTGACATGATGCATTGTTAGCAGTTTTCTGTTTCTTCGATCCATGATTCGAACTTCTTGCTCAGTTTATTATTATTTTTTTTTTTTTCGTTAATCGGCCGACTAGGACCACGCAAGCAAGCATCCTGCATTTACCGTGGCTCAGTTTTTATTTATTATCGCGGTAGCAGGTGCTTGCAACAATTCTTTGGGGGGACCAGCATTTAGCTGGATCCGATTTTTATCCCCCATGGTTGTTAGCCCGGGGGTATGGAAGATGAAAGATGATAGGAATGGATTAGGAGGCGATAGGTGATCGTGGACTTTTGGAACCATCCCAGCATTCGCCTTTATGACCGAGGGAAACCACGAAAACCCCGGTCAGGATGGCCGGCCCGGGAATCGAACCCGGACCTCCCGATTACGAAGTCAGTGCGCTACGCACTGAGCCACTTCGCTCGGTTTATTATTATTATTATTATTATTATTATTATTATTATTATTATTATTATTATTATTATTATTATTATTATTATTATTATTATTATTATTATTCCTTTAATTCACGACTATAGATGTCTCGAGTCCGATGTTTATAAAATCTACTCCGGGATGCAACCAGCCCACCTAAGGCGCAGATCTACGGAATGTCGGTGTCTACAATACTTTGCTGAAAATGTAGGTGGTTACCAATAAAGCAATGTCTTACACTTCCCAGTCCTTTGAATAACTTGGGTGTTTTGCTAGGTTCTCACACAAATTTTTCGGAATAATTTCCAGAGCTACCATATCTATCAGAACGACCTGAGCTTTTACGCCCAGCATTGGGCTGATCTCGTTATCCGAACTCTTAAACATTTCTTTTCCTTCTTGGCTTCGATGTTTTGATCACACAGCAGAGCAATATCTACAAGTAGACACGTTTTGTCTCCAAATCCCGGTTAACATTATCCTGTTTATTTGTCGCTATCGTGGGATCAGTTTGAATTTGTTGGTCTTACAATACTGTACACAGTCCAACAGATGTCATCGGTTTTGATGAATGTTCGTACTTTGGAGCATGTATTTGGGACTTACACGACGTTACAGATCTACCAGTGGATGTAACTACACACCCTACTGTGTCTTTTCAAGTATTCGGTCTTCGCTAGAATTGGACAAGCCGAGATGATAGTAGACAATGGTTTCTACTTGTTCCCTGCATGTGCGGCATTTGTCAGCTTGGGAACTTTTGAGAACAGCTTTATCATAATGTCGTGTTCTCAGCACCTGATCTTGGGTAGCTATTACAACGGATTCCGATTCTGGCTTTCTTCTTCCCCTTTTAAGCCACAATAATGATTAATCTTTACTGATCTGCCCCTTGTCCATTCTTTTTAGATATTGTCTTGGAGTGGTTTGTCTCTCCGAGGTTTCTTCAACATTTTTTATCTCACATTTCATGTTCAGTAACTTCATAAATTCAGTGACTGTGTTATTATACCTGTCTTGCATTGCTTCTTGCAAACATTATGCATCTGTTTCCTATTCTTCGGTCAGATGTAGTGACCAGCTCCCTTAGTGGGTCATCTTGTTGACCGACTACATACTTTCTCATCCCGACTATTAAATTGTGCCAGGAGGCTTCAATTTGCCTGAGACCTCTTCCTCCTTCCTTACGTGACAAATAAAGTCTATTTACATTAGCCCGAGGATGGGCGACATGACAGGCATTATAAGCAGTTTCCTGATTTTTCGATCTATGATTCGAATTTCTCGCTCAGTCCTGTCCACAAGTCCGAAACTGTACTCGGCTACAGTCACCCCCAAATTACCTATTGCAGATATTTTATTCCTTGAGTTCAGAGCGTACTGCAGGACAAGTCTCACTACTCTGTAATACTCCCTGCGAATTCTCTTTCGTTCGTTCGAGATGTTCTAACAGTCTTCAACGCCCATTTGTATGTTTTACCTGGCGCATGGTCTCGAATCACAGTACACATCAACTTCAATGCTCTCTGATTATTGTTGTTATTTTATTATTATTATTATTATTATTATTATTATTATTATATTATTATTATTATTATTATTATTATATATAACAATAACAATAATAATAATAATAATAATAATAATAATATCATTACTATTATTACTGTTGTTGGTTTGGGAAGTCCTTTACAAGAGACGTAATACATCTAGACATCTCTGTACGTCACGGGCTTGACGATCGCATTGAGTAATTAGAAGCACAGTAACACATACTTCCTCACATTGTAAACGATAGCTTTCGAAAATTCTGCACGGTAAAAGAAAATTAGACATGCTCCATTCTTTTAAGCGACCCTTTTTAAGTTTGTCGAATAAATTTAAAGAAAAAATGGACTGGTTTTTGAGGAGAGGTTTTTTGAATAATTTGCAAAACTTCAAGGAGAAATTGAGCGATAACTACTAGTTTTTCCAAAAATGTAGATAACTTCTTAAAAAGCTTCTTTTTTTAGAACAGATTTCATTGAAGACAAAATATCTTGCTTCAAATTTATATTTTCGCAATGTAAACGTTTTGAAAATTTCAAAAATACAGAGTTCGCCGGAAATAAGACTAGCACGATATTTACCTTCCTTTGATATATACAAAGAGAAAATCTTAAAGAAAAACTTGGAGCTGTTTCTGAGAAACGAATTGTTAAAAATTGGCCATATTTAATGCAAAATTACGCGAAAACTACTCATATTATTGAAAAATTATACATGACATTATTCGAAGATGTCTTTGAACAACTGATTTCATTACCTTCGGGTAAATACGGGTGAAAATTCCCTACCTTCAATATTGTAGTTGTAGGAAGATGCGGAAAAAATTTGAACTTTTGCAAATTTTTAACGAAATTTTTAACGAAAATAAGATCTTACCATTCCTTGAAAGGTTCTTTACTATATGCGAGGAGAAAGTTTAATAAAAATGTTTGGAGCCATTTTTGAGAAAATTTTGAAAATGTTGAGGTTTCGTGTCAAGTACCTTCAAAAATCAAAATATCCGTTTCAAACTCGCATGGCATCGAATTCGTTCAGATAGTTAGGTGAATATCAATTTTGAATAAAATCGTCTGCAGCGCTCGCTTTGACCACAGACGGACGGGCAAAGAAAAACAGACAAACAGGCAGAGAGACGTTTTGCCATCAACGATTTTTCAATATCAAGAACTTTCAAGACGTGGATTCTGACTACACAGCGTGTTTGAAAAAGTAATTTACTACATACAGGAACAAGATTTATCCGCTTTTACTTTATCATCTCACTGTGATTACGTAGTTAAGCTTGTACTGTTATTCTGCGGCGAAAATTGGAGTTTTTTCGACCGAAAAACCTTGTATTGTCGAGACTTGGTGATGTAAAAGTGAATAAATCGTACTCCTATATGTAGTAAATTACTTCCTCTAATATGTGTAATCAGTAACCACCTTTTATGGGTCCTTGATACCGAATTGACGATACCGATTGACGGCAAAATATCTATATGTCGGTCTGTGGACAACGCCAACGTTCATTGGATTTTGTACAAAACTGATATGATCCGGGTGATAAAATTATTTCAATACCTTACCGAGCTGGATAGCCGAGCTGGCTAGAGCGTGTGGCGACTCAGCGCCTTGGTTAGAAGGGTCGCGGGTTCGAGTCCCGTCGTGGGCATGATTGTTTGTGCCTTGTCTTTCATGTATGTGTGTTGTCACGGAAGGCCTTGTGAGTCTACTGGCCACAGACCGAGGAGCCCGTGTATCAGTGTCTAATGTAAAAAGGTTAATATGTGTCCCCAGGAGGGACGTAGTGGGTATCCAGCGCGGATAGTCGAAAAATTGGCATACCTTGGAGTTAAAAAAAACTGAAGGAAAATTGTAATATCTTAAAGTGATCACAATTTTTCTGTACATGTTCATGTTGGTATTTCCTACCCTATTAGTAGTTGTGTGACAATATAGTGCCATAAAAACATTAACTGATATAAACTATGAGTACATATAATTACTTACTACATTAATATGCTTATTAAAACGTATTATACGTAAATAATATTATTTTTAAATTAAATAACATTTTAATAAACGAAATGTTAAAATCTCCTTTGTACAATGCTAAGCAGTTCATTCATGTTCTCTTTAGATCTGACGCTTTATTAGCTTATAATTTTGGGAGCCCTAACTTCGGACGGTCGTCAGGAAATCTACGCGTCAAGCTTTCTGTAATTGCGCTACAGCTGGTATGTCCAGATTACTTTTAATAATTAAGAACGAAAGTTGAGACTGAAAGTTGGGCTGAGTGGAATAAAAACACGTTAAAGAGTTCATTTTGTGTGTAGTTACACTTTGGAATACCTCAATTTTTTTTCTATTTATCTTAGCGATTACTCTTTTAAATCGTCTGTCACATTTTGTTCACGTCAACGCAGTTACCTTTTAACAAACTACAACTCTAAACATACACATACTGTAAAACTCATCCCCGCAAAAGCTTGATGGGACACGTAAAGAATTGACGATTCTACGACAGCGAGGTGTATCTTTAAACAATTCCAAAATTACGAAGAAAGGAAGTTACATTGAACTCTCATAAAGGAACTCTGGAAATGATGAGAGAGTGTGATTCGGAGCGCACCTGATAGACTTCCCTACTCTGAAGACTAAAGAGCAGCGCTGTTCAGATACATTTCCACCGTTGAGATTACTTCATCCGGTATTAAAGCTACGTTAGCCGTGTCTAATTGGATGGTTTTGTAGACGTTTTTCTGCTCGCTTGTTTAGGGAGCGGCCACTGAAGCATATGAACAGGTGCAACCAAAAGGAAAAACATGGATGACGTATCTGGAAATGATGGATTGAGCTGCTCGAATGGACATCTTGCTCGTTTCATGTCCAACAATAGTGATTCATACTGCCTGGCGTTTGCACGATCCTACGGCTGTAAGGGTAAAGTAGTTAGCGCAGCTCAATTAGTGTTGAAGAAGGCTGGCTCATTTGATGGATTAGCCAATGAAAAGGGAAGAAAAAGAAAATAGAAGAATGGTTCTTCCTACCAGCACACGTCTCATCACTGTTCATCTCCACGTAAAATTCATATTAGGAAACGTCTATGTATGTATGTATGTATGTATGTATGTATGTATGTATGTATGTATATATATATATATATATATATATAACCAAATTTAAACACGTTAAAATGTCGAAATGTTAGCATTGTGTAATGGTTGCCAAAACAAATTTCAATTATGTTTTTGTGGAAAATAAAAATTTTAAATATTTTTAGCGATGCTACCGCAGCCAATTATTCTGTATTATAGCAGAGATTGGACCAGTGTCAAGTAATCTGAGCGTAGGATAGAAGAGGAATTGAATACCTTATAGTAACACATTTATGCATAGTTTAGCGTAATTTTTTCTTTCTTCTCTACCCCGTATAAAGAAAAAAATACACAAGGTAGACACTGCAAGGTAGAGTGTGGATATTTTGACAGAAAACACGATTTGTAGGTCCCTGATTAAGTTGCTTTTCATTTTTCGTATACGTAATAGATTACATTGTCATGCACATATTATAGTCAAAATCCGCGTTATGGAGTACACTGTTGCTGAAAACGCCTTTTTTTCACGAAACGTCTGTGTGTCTGTCCAACATTGAGCAACACTAGCACCTAAATCGTAAGGAACATGAGTTTTCAGAAAAAATATATTCCCCAATCAAATTGTCTGCTGACAGAGTTCCACAAGAAATTCCAGATAGTAAATTTGTATCAATAAATTAGTATACAAGAGGGACGAAAAGAACCAGTAGATACAGTCTATTAAACATTCAGCATTCATAACTAATAGTCCTATATTTTTTCATTCTTATTTTTGTGTTTCATCAAAATAAATTTTGATATCTACTGATAATTCATGTTATTAATTAAGGAAAATTAAAATTTTTGGACATGAATTTGGCAAATTTACTTATTCTGGACTCTGAATTTGGAAGAATTGTAAACTTATATTAACATAGCAGTAGTTAACATATTGTAATCAGAACCAACAGTTGAATCGTTCAACTTAAACAGAGTAACATTGTAAACAGTGTTCAACTGTTGACTCTGTTTACAATATTTGCAACAAGTTAATATAAGTATAAGTTCTTAATCAGAAGGGAAATCTTAAGGGGGGGTCTCTTTATTTCACTGAATCTGGTATAAGGACTCATTCCTTTTTAGAATTCTTATTTGTATTCAGTCTTTTATATCACAGAAAATGTGTATGGTCATTATCAAATTAGTGTCAGGTTTGGATGTTTCTACTCTGAAACACGAGACTGTGCTTATTTGCAATTTTACTATTTGTATTAATATGCCACAACGCCAAATTCAAAGAAGACATTTTTTGTCATATGGCAAGGCATTGACGTTTCCTTTTTTTAATTATGTCGAAATCTCTTCCATAAGGCAAATAGCTGAACCCTAGAATCAGAAATTTAAGTTCAATGGAAGCATAGGTGCCCTTGCCAACCAAATTTACAAGTGCTGTCAACATCATGCAGTTTATGTCAATAGAAACATGAAGCTTTTTCGTTATCCCTGGAAGCAATTCCTAACGATTACTGTGAACTGAACCACGCGAGATGCTTCGGCTACCTATACAATTCTCAGTGCCGCAACTAATGGAGCTATACATTGCAGCACGTAGCGAGTGTTTTCTGAACTACAGCATTTGCGACGCATACCTATAACCTTTACCTTTGCATGGACACACGAACGTACATCAATTTCCATGCCATCATTTCGTGGCTCTTACATCCTTTCCCGTGTCCATCCTTCAATTAATGTTACCGTATCTTCTTTGTTCTTTTTAGAGCTATCAGGAAGCTCCATAAGATGTGATTATTTTTACCTATTAAAATTTAGAATTTGTTCTGAAAACCTCAGATGTCACTTGTTTTGGCATGTCATGCCTTGTCTCATAATACTAGTTATATTGGGCATGGTGGTCAGCCCTGCTGCGACCCGTTCTCACAATAGCACACACGTTTCTTCGAAATAATAAAGAATAACAATTATCTATTTCTGCACATGGTCTCTGATTTGTTTGAATGTGTAAAGAACAACCTCCAAGGGAAGAAAGACCAAGCTAGTAAAGATTTGTAGTAAAAGTCTAAAGCTTGTGTTGCGATTCTTTCATCTCGTATTTACTGTATTAATCATTCAGTAGAGACAGACATAAGCATCGGTCATCACACAAGTTTTCCTAAAGAGACTTGCCTATCTCACTGACATTCGGACACGACATGACGACGACCAAGGCATTCGCGTAGGCCGCAAATGTGATCGTTTCCTAAGAGAAATGTATCCTAGACAGGGCAACTTGACACTAAAGCACCGACAACTGACCATGGGAGAAGTTCAGCAACAATCTCATTCTTATGAGGATGCCGTGCTGCAACAGGTTCTGGGAGCTATCAGTTATCTCGATCTCATTTCTTAGATCGTACATCATATTGATTACATCACGCAGAATGTATCATTGAAAAGGAAAGCAACGGTTCTTATGTCATAAAGATGTACGGAGTTATCCCATATCATAAGGATGTACGTTTGACACATGCGACTGTACTCCAAGACACTCGTGACTTCTGCGGGCACGTCAGAACTCCATCCGTTTTTTTACCCGTGAAATTAACAGCGAAAATCCGACCTTACATTCTGCATCGCTAAAAACATACCATGGGGTGAAACATGCATTAAAAACAACAGAAATATATGTATCAAGAGGAAGAAAAAAGAAAAAAAAAAAAAAAAAAAAAAAACGCAGCCTCAAAACGGCCATTCATGTCCTGCATGTAAAGTGAGAACGAGAACACCCACAATATGAACGTAAATACTCTGGTGTCTATCCTTGAACACTTTCTAACTATTCTGAACACTTTCTCTGTTATCTACAATATTTTTACAAAGAAATGATGTGAGTTTGAAATGTGAGTAGAGCAGAAAATGACTTGACAAATAAACAATGGCATAGCAAAAAATTACCGCGCAAAATAGTCGTTTGTGTTCGGTATAACACATGATTACACTTCTGAAAGATAAAATGAACAAGCACATATAATTACGTATTGTCATGAATATGGAGAGTCATTTTCTAGTAATGTATTCAAACAATTCATCTAACGCAGTTCTCTTAACCAAGTTACCAAGAGACAATTTTGTATTTCATTACGGAAGTGAATGAACAAAAAAATAGTATGAAGTAACTATCACATACAAATCTACCAAGCAATATAATTCGCATTTTTACTAATAATTATCTCCTCGAATGCAAAAAAAACTTCCAAACATAATTGTTTATTATGTACTCGTAATTGCATTGTGATCGTAATTAGATTATGTGACATATTTCTCTGCTCCATCCAATACAAATGTCACCTTCCACTAACAAACCATAAAGTGCAAAACTAACCCCATTTCGCCCTCTAATTCATCTCTCCTTTCTCTTAGTCCCCTCCCGTTCTCTCTTCCTTTCGCGTTTCCTCTCCTTCCATTCTAACCCTCCATCACATTGCTGGCCCCAGAATGTGACTCATATCCTTCCCCTTCCCCCCTATGTGCGTGCGTGCAAACGTGTGATATGCTGCGTGCGAGGGTGCTGGGTGCGCACGGGGGAGGGTGTGTGCTGTCTGCTCCTCAGCAGCGAGGTGAAAAGTTGGTCGCTGGGCGCGGAACTTATTGCACTCAGTTCCTTCCCTCGGGGAATCGACTTCTCCATACGACCCAGTTCATCCCGGTGCTCGGTTATTAGGAAATCTAGGTAACGTGCGTTCTGGCTAAACACTCAGTGGGGAATTGATAATTGACAGAATACCCACGGTGGAGTCGGATCTTTTGTTAATTCCTTGAAATTCATGAAGACTAAATCCATAGACTTTGCAGTGACAAGGATAAAGGGAGGGATGGCCGAGATCGTGAAGGCAGTAGTGTCATAGCGATCTCGGACTGAAGGATCGTGGGTTCGAGTTCCGCTTAAGGCTTGGTTGTATTTGTGTTCACCCCTATAATCACCATACCATGTCATCTACAAAGTTACCATAACGTTAAATCCAATAGTGGTCGCTAATGACCTAGATGTTGATGCAACCTTAATAAAAAAAAAGAAAAAGGGAAGGAAAAGAAAAATAATGTTATACGTACAACAAATGATTTGCGGCAATTTCTAGAATATAAATTACTTTTATATCCTTTTTGTTTACTGTAACATGTAATTTATACACAACAATGAACAAATCAGGAAATGGTTAACACTTCTTTCTATAGTGATTTCAAAAGTAAATGACAGATGAAATGGCAGAGCGATTTGATTAAATATCTAGAAGTTTCATTTTAATTACTAGTACTCCACTTGTTTCATCAAATCCATGCAAACATTTTCATTTTCTGACTGTTTTGGCGAAATATTTGTCTTCGTCTGCACCGGGTGGAAACTGAAATAATTATTTTTCCATTCTCTTCAAAGGAGGTAATTTGTTTATATCCAACAATTTTGCTTCCAACACAAAGTGTCCAATCAGTTTGTAGTTCAGTACGCATTAAAAAATCTCTTTGTGGAGGATGTCAAATCGCAGAAATCCCGGGAAGCTCCTTTCTTAAATGGACAAAAATAATAGACGTACATTTTATTTCATATTATACTTTGCCTGTTATCGAACGAAAACGGTTGTTTTTTTTCTAACAAATTATTCCGTTTACGGCACAAATGTGTAAGTGAAGATGAGGCAAAGACCAGCTGCTAAGGAGTGGTGGTCGCCACACTGGTCAGTCGGCAACGATTAGAATATTTCCACCATTGTTACACCATTGTATCAATATACAGATGACAAATTTACATATGTAGAAATAGTACATCAAATAATTATTTCGAATCTCAGAAGAGGAACAATTTTTCTCAAAGAGAACATATTTTTCTGATCCCCTAAGGTAGAAAAGGGATAAAGACGCAGAAGTTTACTTACCAGTTTTTCGCCGGACAGCACCTCCAGCAAAGCCAGCAAATTCGTACCATCCTTCAGATCTTCAATGAGGTCATCTATTTTCAGAGGTGGGATTCTCTGAAACATCAGAAACGTTACAATGAATTGTGGGATTGGAAATGCTAATTGTACAATCACTTACAGGAATGAAATGCACCTAAAGCAGAGGAGCGTGCTTGTGTGTACAATTCTTATAAAAGACTGTTGGACCCGGAAATGCTTCGCTATTGCAATATATTACACTTCAAATGCTACTGATCAGGTGATTGTTAATCACGTTTTATGCAAAAATTTCAATAGACTAAAGACTTTCTCGCGAGTATAGTTCCGTCTCTCTCTCTCTCTCTCTCTCTCTCTCTCTCTCTCTTCGTGTCTTTTCCTCTCTCTTTCGCTGACTCTGTTTCTCTCTCTGGTCTCTGTCTTTCTCTGTATCTGTCTCTCCCTGTAGAAATTTCACAATCACAGGGGCAGAATGTCTTAGTAATCGTACTTTAGTGTGCGGCGCGTTGCGTAGAGAGCGCCGTGGCGTAAAGCGGGCCCTTGAGTCTACATAAGATCATAATCAACGCGCGTCTATGTGCGCAGAAATATGCACATACCCATCGTACTAAGCCTATATTCTTCCCGCAAGTGCAGGCAATAAGTTGACAAAGTTTTATTGCAATCGGATGAACGGCTTGGCAACGCATTAATCACGAACCAAAAACAAACAAACATTGTCTTTTATATATTAGATTAATTGGTTTTGGCAGTGCAAAGGAAATTAAAATTACTATTGTACTTGTAGATATAAAAGACCAGTTTTTTCAATACCAATATTACTGTCTTCAAGTAGAATCTAAAGTATTAAAACAAATAAAAAAACACACATCCCTTCACTTCGTTTACAGATGATTGAAATAAGTATACACTATCAAAATGAATATAATTGCTCAAGAACCAGGTAATTTATTTGTGTTAATGTTTTAATGTATGCACTTCTGGGTTCATCCTTCTCTAAAACCCATCCAAAATAAAGATGAATGTAGGACATTGAATCATTGAGACTAACAATGAAAGAGCAATGATCGAACTCGTGGAATGTAACCAAGAAAATAAAGAACCTGGGAGATGGAAATATTTCAAAGAAATTGGATCTGCAAAACAAATTATCTGATCATTAGGAAAAAATTATCGTATCGCGTGGCCCCATTACGGCCAATTCGCGAAACAAAAACAACATAAATAAACTAATAATAGGAATAAAATTTATTATTATTATTATTATTATTATTATTATTATTATTATTATATCGTAAACTATTATGAATGTGTTCGTTGATTTGAAATTAGAAGTATGTAATACTCTTGTCGGAAATTATAGCACGAAGTAATCATGATTTTTAAGAATAAGATTTTTTAACTTTGATAGATCCGTTTGAATCAATTAAACTAGTTAATTAAAAATAATTTATTACTGTCATTATCAAACAAAAAAGATTCAATATTACAATTTTGTGTTTAGCAGAACGCTAAATTTGCGATTACATCGTAGCAAAGCAAATTACATTATCAGCCCTACAAGCAATTATAATACCGGATAGCCAAATGAAATACGTATGTTGAATTCGTTTTAGAGTCATATTTTATGTTGCATACATCGACAACAAACATTTCCTAAATAAAAGGTAATAAAACTTGAACTGAATGTTCGTCATTCTCGCAATTACTCTTTTTGTATACGCGCTACGGTTCGAATTGCGCATTTTCGTTGGAGGCCCCCACTTCTAGAGAGACTTATCCCCACCCATCCAAGCGGCCCGGATTTGCACTCAGTAGCTCGCGCGCGGCTCCCCAGGTCAGGCAATATGCAAAATGCTGTGCAGGTCTGATCTAGACGACTGTTATTTTTGTATTTGCAAAGTAAAAGGATTCATTACAACGAACAAATAGGGAATAATTTATCCTGATTTGGAGTATGCTAGAAGACCTGTACCACAATGGCACTGACGTTCCTACAACGGAACCACTTTCGAACTTCGCGATATGACATTTTGATTCAAGTTAAACGCCAGACTAGTCAGCTGAATAATCTGATTGCTTAAGCACGAAAGACAAACCCATACCTTTAACACAAAATGAACTGAATGATTTGATGAGAGATTTAAGAGGCGAGTGTACCATGTATACTGCCTATATTAAATTTGCTCATGTTGATGTGCCTTATCTCGAAAATGGTTAACTAGAAATTTTTGATATTTTGCCCATTTGAAGCTGCAGAATTCGTTATTTTTTGACATTTATTTGAATATACTATGAAGAATCTATCCTGTAAGTTGTAATAAATTGTGCGTAATAGTTTCTAAAAAAAGGAACATAAATTACTTAATAAGTTCTTCTTCGGCAATTGCCATTTGAAAAAAGTATGTACCTGGCACTGTTATAGTAAAACATTCCTGCTTCATACTCTAGATAATCTTCTTCAGGGGAAAAGACCAAGTGAATGAACAAAAGTATGTTTCTTGTAATAACTCAGTAACAACGTAACATGCGTTCAAAATTTCGAAAAATAGCAATAATTGTACACAGTGTTCAAAACGGAGGCGTGGTTCATGCGCACTATGTCATTTAAATAAGAATTAAAGTGACTTCCAGGCGTCCTAAAATAAAAAAAATGTTAACATATTTGGACAGCAAGATTTTAACTATTTATTTAGCCAACAAAACAAACAAACGAAATCGAAAATTTGACCCATTTCATGGTCCCCTCTCCCCTTAAATCTCTCAAAGGATGTTTCTTTAGCTTTTATCTTCGCGTCTGAAAGAACACAATCTTCTAGCTCCATGAAAGTATGCTACAGTTCACAAAAATGAAATGAAAGGCCTAGAACACTCTTTTAATCAGGAAGACTTCTTAGTATATTGCACTCACTTTCAAAACCTCATAACAAGTTAGGAGCAGAGTATAAAAGATGAATGGAGACTTTTCATTGATTCAAGCAAGAGAAGTTTAAAAGGTGTGTTGTAACACAATGGTAACACTTTAGCTTCAGCCCCAGGCGCTCATTCCATTCATCTCAAGGAGACATATGTCAATCTCGAATTGCTACTCGAAAAAGTAAATTATAAGGAATGTAAATGGATGATCTGCGGCGATTTGAAGGTTTTGTGCATTTTGTGTAGACAACATCAGGGATACACCAAGCATCCATGTTACATTTGTGAAAGGGACATCCGAGTAGAAAGAATATTTGGACAATACGAGAGTGACCTCGAAGAAACACACTTATGCCACATTCCAAGAGGATTATCAGGAATAGTTTAGTAGATCCTAACAAAATTCTGTTACTTCCTTTACACATTATATTAGGATTAAAGAAGCAATTTATTAAGACACTGGATAAAAATGGAAATTGTTTTAAGTACTTAACCAACAAGTTCACCGCACTTTCAGAATGAAAAGACAAAGAAGTTGTCAATATGTGTCAAATTTCGACATAAAAGAAACATCGAACAAACAATAGAATCAGAGATGTTCAGAATTATTTCTTGAATTAAACTTTAGGACAAAAAGAAATAGAACAGCACTGTACAATCGTACTGCAGTAAGGATTCGCCGGACATTCCCAACTATTATCAATAAGTGGTCTTGTTTCTGAAAGAGTGATTTTGGCAGGGTTTCCTCCGTGATCAATGATGTCACTATCCGCCAATCGCTGACATGGACAAGAGATACCATCGCCAAACTCCAGACCATAGTGTGTATAGACTTGGGTTACGTTGCCAGATACGTCCGGTGTCTGGTCTATGTAACACTGCAATGGATTGATTGATTGTTTGTTGGTGATTCCAGGCGCGTCAACCATTAACGTCATTAGTACCGTAAGTTTACTGTATGTTTTTTCCTTGGGAGGTGTGTGGTGATCTTCCCCGCTGGGTCCGGCGCCAACCTACCATCGGCTAGCGGGGTTTTCTTCAATCAAGTATCTCCCACCAGCCCCCGCTGGTGGGAGATACCACCCACCAACCCAGCCGCGACAAGCTCTAAGCTCCCGACCCGTCTTCCGGCAAGGAAGGGGAAGGTAATATCGCGCGCGGTCCGTGGTCCGTTTTTTAGGATACTGCTCCGACATTCGTCTGGTGTTGATGGGAGAAACCACGGTAAACAACTGATCAGAGGAGCCGACCGCTAGAATTCTCTTCCAGAGAGCGACTGAATTCGACTTAGCTGACACGCTAGTGTCAAAAATCCTACCCCCGTCGGGACTCGAATCCTAGAACCTCCCGGTCAGAGATACTGCAGTAGCATTAGTTGATAACCTGAGCCACCTCTTCCGGTACTGCATGGGAAAAAGGATTTTCCTGAACCGAGTAATATTTAAGTTTACTGAGAGCCGATGCATTCTGTTTCTATGCAAAACATCTCCTGCGGAAGCTATAATTCAGGCGTTAGTGTTGGTTACCACCACATTTTATTCAATGAACTTCGTTGGCTTCTGGGAGAGCGGAAGATATAATTCTGAAGAAATTGTTCATCATAGTAATTCCCCAAAAAGGCGACTAAGTGTATGGGGAGAGAGCGCAGTCACCGAGCGTCAGCATTGGTCATAATACCCAAATACATAACAAGTTGCACAGATTCTCGTGCGGAATGTGCAGATTCCGCTAGCAATTTTGGAAAACTATTTAAGCGAAACAAAATAAATTAAATTCTTTTTTTATGTTCTCAAAACAAAACAAAAACAACCGGAGATGCCACGCTAAGATTGTACAATTATATTTGTAATGTGATCGAGTGAAGTTTTAAGTAACAATAGTACGTGGATTTCTGACTACTTATGTTTTGGCACTGAAGTATAATAAATGTAAGTATTACGCAGTGTATTGTTTCAATCTAAATTATGTTATGTGTGCATCTACTGAATATGAAATATTGGACGGGATACATCTACTTTTGATAAGATAACGTTTTACAAAGTATGCACGACAACTTTAGTATTTAAGATGAATCAATATAGGTCTTCAAATATCACAAGAAATGTTGGACTTTACTATTAGTACTTATAAAATTTATGAAATTAAGATTTTTTTGGATAATTTTCTGAATGCAAAACATTGGATTGTTTACGACGGTATATATCAAAGTATTTTGAAGTACCCCAGAATATTTACCATTTTCAAAAAACAATGTTCGACTGTCTAAAATACTTGGCGAGAAACCTGTAAGTATAACAAAATGTTGTCTTTTCACTTCATTGTTGATTGAGTACTATCACATGTGTTTTATTTAAGAATTGATTGAATCGAAATTCTTCCAGATAGTAAAGCAAGGTATTTTATAAAAAGAGGAATTTTGTCTAAAATGATTCATTAACAAAATATACATAAGTAGAGCGGAGGCTTAATTAATTTTAAGAATTTTGAACGCAATGCTCTGCGTTTTTTCAATGATACACGTCGTTTCTCATGCTACCCGTTCCCCTTATTTCACTCTCCTGTGGGACTATCAAACAGTAACAGGAGTTAAAATGGAATAACTCGGGTATCCGTTTCTGATATTGGGTACACGAAAGGCTCAGTAATTGGAATAACGGCCGTTGACCCACAATGGCTTTAGAGCGAATGAAACGGGAAGCGTCCGAGAAACGGCTTCCATATGCAGTGTGAGGAAACCCAGTTTATCTCGTCCAAACAGGTTTAACAAAGTAGACTGCGACTGCAGTTAACCGCCAATAATCCTTCGAAGCTACGTTATCATTATGTTACCCAGAAAGTTATAGTTTCACTCAATTTATAATCGGACATGTAACGTAATCAGCACCTGCTGTCAATGAACATAATGTAAACATTCAATGGCTTTATTCGGAGTGAAAATTATTTTATTGATCAAGCTTGATTGAGCTTTCGAGCGCGTCAACTACTACGGACATTAGTCCCGTAAGTGTAGCGCATGTCTTTTCCTCGGGCAGTGGCGGTAATCTTCCCTCGCTGAATGGTGAGATCTGGGGTCGACCTATAGAGGAGAGTTTAGAGACCTATAGAGGAGATGGATAGAAGAGTTTTCCCCAACCAGGTGTCTCCCACCAGCGGGACATCGCTCCAGTCGTGACACGCTCTAAGCTCCCGACTTGTCTCCCTGCATGAGTGGTAGTGTAGTGCATGTAAGTGTGTGTTTGTAAGTAAAGGGTAATGGTAGGAGAACGATGGAAAAGGAAAGTTCGCGCGCGGCCCGTTCGCTAGGTTACTGCTCCGGGATTCGCCTTGTGTTAGCTATTCGCCTAGCTATGTAGTTGCAGAACCAAGGGAACTCCCGATCATAGGTACACCAGTAACATCAGTGGATGCCCTGAGACATCTAAGCCGGTGAAACATGTTCTAGTTCTCTGGCCTGGACTGAAAGTGAGCTTTCGGAATAGGCTGGCTTGCCTGATTAGTGCCGGGAAAATGGTTCCAGTTGGCAACCAGGCTCATGTTGTACCGATGTACTAGTGTCGCCGAGATTTGAAATATTCCGAGAAAATGAAATCAGTTTTCCGTAACTACGTTTGATGTTCGAATAAACACTCGCTTGGATGGTTCCCTTCAACCTGCATGTACATGGCGACATTTCTCAGGTAAATAATAATGGCCGTTTCCAATAAAAAAATAATGTTTGTCTGTCCCAAACAGAATAGGTTAAAATCGTTTCCAATAAAGTGATAATAAAAAATATTACTTTACACTGCAGTATTTTATTAAAGGTTCTGATCTTCTGATTCTGATTGCGTTAAGTCTAATAAAATTTCCCATTATTTTGATACGACAAACTTTTTTTGGATTTACGGAAAACAATATTTTTCAAAAGTGGAATATCAAATTTCATTTTTTGCAAAGCAATATAAGCTTTCCATAAAATGAAATACACACTTCAATAACTTGTGACTTCATGTGCATCGTGCTCTTCAAGGTTTACTCTATAATATAAAAATTAGAAGTTTTATTGGTAACAGTCGTTTCATCTACATGTAATCATGAAATCAGATTTTAGCGACAGACAAGCAAGCGAGAAAACATTCACGTATAAATGATAGCGTTTTTTTAGTGGTAAGTTTTTACTGGCCCTCGTTAAGAAACAGAAAGACCCGGAACGATAAAGAAAACTCTCTGATCTTATAATTTAGTAAATTATGCAATTAACTGACTGATAAAAATTAATTCAATAACAGAAACAGTGAAACAGTCTATTAACTCTTTTGCAGTAGTTCCCTAAAATTCGTGTGTTGGCTCGTGAGTACTAATTGTCTCTTCAACTAAGTGTACATTTCAATAATAATAATAATAATAATAATAATAATAATATATTTCATTGACAAAGAAACGAAAATTCAGCAATCTCGCTATTTTAAGTTTTGTAATAAAAGAAATACACTGAAGAGTCAAATATCTGGTACACCTGCCTAATTTCGTGTAGGGCCCCGTGAGCACGTAGAAGTGCCACAACACGACGTGGCATGGACTCGACTAATGTCTTAAGTAGTGATGGAGGTAACAATGAATCTTACAGGGCTATGCATAAATTCGTAAGAGTAGGCGGCGGTGGAGATCTCTTCTAAATAGCATGTTGCAAAGCATCCCAGATAGTATGTTCAATAATGTTCATGTCTGGGGATTTTGGTGGCCAGTGGAAGTGTTCAATTTCAGGAGAGTGTTCCTGGAGCCACTTTGCAGCAATTCTGGACCTGTGGGCTGTCGCATTGTCCTGCTGGAGTTGCCTAAGTCTATCGGGATGCACAATGGACATGAATGTGTTCAGGTGATCAGACATGATGTTTACGTACGTGTCACCTATCAGTCGTATCTAGACGTATCAGGGGTCCCATATCACTCCAACAGCGCACGCCCCATACCATCACAGAACCTCCACCAGCTTGAACAGTAGTCCCCTGTTGACATGCAGGGCCCATGGATTCATGAGGTTGTCGCCATACTCGTACACGTTCATCCGCTCGAAACCATGTGAAACGAGAATCGTCAGACCAAGCCACTACCTTGAAGAAGCCTGTGATGTGACAGGCGAAACGTCGGCGTCTCAGCCAACGCGGCGTCACCCGCACAGCCCAGAAGTCAACGTGTTTCCAGTCATCAACAGCCCAAAATCGGTGATGACTGGCACAGGCGAGGCATAAAGCTTTGTGTCGTGCCGTCATCAGGGATACAAGTGAGCCTACGGCTCCGAAACCCCATGTCGATAATGTCTCGTTGAATGGTTCGCACGCTGACACGTGTTGATGGTCCAGCATAGAAATCTGCAGCAATTTGTGGAAGGAGTGCGGCACTTCTGACATGTGTAATGATACTCCTCAGTCGTCGTCGTTTCTGTTCTTGCTTGATCTTTTTGCGGCCGCAGCGATGCTAGAGGTTTCATGTTTTACCGGATTCCCGATATTCACGGTACACTTGTGAAATGGTTGTACGGGAAAATCCAAATTTCATCGCGATCTCGGAGATGCTATGCCCCATCTCTCTTGAGCCGACTATAACACCACGTTCAAACTCACTTAAATTGTGATAACGTGCCATTGCAGCAGCAGTAACTGATCTAACAACTCGGCCAGACTCTGGCTGTCTTATATAGACGTTGCCATTCGGAACGCCGTATTGTGATTGGTTCCAGATCTCTTTATTATGGCTGTACCAGTTTTTTGGATTTTCAGGGTTCTACTTAAATATGTCTCCTTGCCATTTTTCAACAACAAAACTTTCCTTGAATTAGGAACGAGGAAGTACAATCAACAATCACCTGAATGGATGTCCACCTCGGCGGATATCTTAAAACATATATGAGAATGTCATCTTAGAGGAAAAACTCTAAGTGGAAACACTATTCTTGCGCTTTGAGACTGTAATCACAGACTGAGAAGAATATGTTTTCGCTTTTATTGTCACAAAACTTCAAATTTAAAATCGATCTGGTGAAAGAAAGAAATAATGATTGACCCTAATGATCGCAAATCTGTTCTCCAGAATGCTACACTTGTCCAAATCATTAATTTTAATAATATTTAGAGGAGTTCTTTCAATGGAACATGCCACAGGCATTTCTACAGTTCATCGTTTCAGGCACAACAGCTAATTTCATTAGTGGAATAGTCTATTCCGAAAATAATTTTGGTGAAATTAAATCCATTTGAAAATTGGCGACATTCCTTAATTAAAAACAGCTTAATTCTTCCTTAATTTAAAGAAATAAGCCAGCTTCTGCATACAATGGTCGAATTTAACATGTTTTTTATGAAGATTTTGTTATGGGATGTGATGGGTACAACATAAACTAAAAGTTCGTTGATAAACATAAATAATAACACCGGAAAAGTAGTTCGATAAAGCGAAAGGCGAGCGTTTTCAGGATGTTTGTGGATTATATTTTGGGTTTTGATACGGTTTGTGCACTATATTTTTTCATTGAAAACTAATTTTTTAGATAAGCCATTAAAACAATTTTAGATACCACCTAATATGCTATAAATACGTAAAAAATAGTGATGTCAGGGATTTTATAGCGTCAGTGTATTATGTTGTGTATTAAGAGAATAAATAGTAATTATAAAATGTCCGGCTCTCAAAGTTCACCAGAAACATTTTTTACGCAGTTTACTTACTCAATTTTAATTATCACCTCCCTCAATCATAAGCTGTGATTCATCTATCTTAGGAGGTGGAAAATTATCGATTCCTGTGCCGAGGTGCAATAAAGCGCGCTTTACCATTGTCTCATTCAAACAGTTGTTAACTGAAGGAAATTTTTGGAAGGAAAAGATTTGGTTATACGTCAGAGAAAGAAATAGACAATACTATTCGTCACGCCTCTCTAAAGAACACCAATAAAAATAGAAAATATGCTTGAAAACAATATGAACATTTTTGTAAGGACCGAAGCTATATATTTAGAAAAGATACACCAATTTAAGAATTGTGAACATTTTGAAGGAAATTATATCAAATAAACACATATAATTCGTGTTTTCCTTATGTGCATTCGTTATGTACGTTATGTACTTTCAATTTGTGTTTAATAAGAGATGTAATGTTAATAATGAAATTAAAAAACAACAAATAAATTTCTTGTTTTCGTTACGTGCATTTTCCATTTATTCATATTTGTACTGTATTAATCCTTACTTGCTGAGTATAGCAATCAGAATATACGTATGTATAACCTAACCTACCTGATTT
Organism: Gryllus longicercus; assembly: GCA_038098605.1. Taxonomy (NCBI): domain Eukaryota; kingdom Metazoa; phylum Arthropoda; class Insecta; order Orthoptera; family Gryllidae; genus Gryllus; species Gryllus longicercus. The sequence goes on from JAZDUA010000661.1 coordinate 481,635, forward strand.
TATCATTGCAGTCGGCCTTGCATAAGTAAACAGAGAATGGAGGTTGATGCATATAGTAATTGAAATCATTGAAAATACGAAAACATACCGGATTAACTTACATTATGAGTATTAATGCACAGGCTTCTTAAATTCAAATTTCATTCGTGGAATAATATAATAAATTCCCTCTCGTGCTTTGGAAAATCTTAAAATATACTCTCGTCGATTCGCGACTCGGAGATTTATCGACAATTTCCAAAGCACTCGTGGAATTACCTATGGTTACGTCTTGCTTGGAATGTGTTTCTCAAGAGCTAACAATTGATTCTTCTTTGTATACAAATCAATTCTACCTACTATGTGCAATCAATAGAACGCTCCTAAGAGAAAAAGTCGTCGGTAAGAATCAGCATTTGTTCCCCGTTATGCATTTTGTATGTTTGCATTTTTCACGTTAAATAAATAAATACATTAAAGTGTACATTATTGATGTGACTAATGGTTTTCCATTTTCACTGGAATCTTTTCAACAGTCCCTTTTCATTGGGTTGAGAACACGATACACTTTAATGCTGGATGTTGAACCTTTGGCCTCGTCCGTACAGTTACTTTAACGTTCACTTGCCTTTGTTAATGTGTAAACTCACATTGTCACATTGATTTCTATCTTGAATTTATGTAATGGGTAATGTGACAAAAAATACATATATTCTCGACAACACGTAATAAACAATATTACTCAAAAGAAATCATTGAAATTCTCGATTTTTGAATGAGAAGGAACTATTCTTTCATTGATGGTTTTTGTGTTTAACAGTCAATTGAATGTCTCTACACGACTAAAAAATAGGTTTCATGAACTCTGGAAACACCAATAGGCATTTTACGCTGCTTGTGAGCTTAGACATCGCTTTACCTCATATCGAATAATGCGATTTAAGATATTAGATTGCTATATCATTCGTCATTTTTTAAATATCAAGCTGTATATTACGTTTCAGATAAGAAAACCAGTTTCTCTATTAGATTGAAAAAAAATTGTAATATTCCGTTCTATCTAGCCGTACAACATTTGAGCAGTTGGGGTAGTTTGAATACATAAAACTGACTGTACTCTTTTTTTCAGTTCTGGAATCGGTATCTTAGCTCTCATATTATACTGCGTTGAATTATGAATAATGGTAGAAACGAGGATTTGGGGCAAAATTTGATGAATATTCGCTCCAGTGCAATACAAACTCTTCTAGCAACGACAAATGGGAAACAAATTTTGGCTCCGGTGCCTTGCCGGCAAATGACTCTTATCCCTTCCATCCCGAGTCGTACGTGAAGAAATCGACTTGGTATCGTGGGAACATGGAGAACGATTCTTTGAATAAATATATTCCACCGGGAGAGGTCGTTCAGGGTATCAACTGATGTCACTGCAGTGCTTCCGTCCGGAAGATTCTACTTTCGAGTTCCGATGGCGTGGCGGGAGAGCTAAGTCGAATTGAGTCGCTGTGTGGAAGAGAATTCTAGCGACCGGCAGCGCTGATCGGTAGTTTTCTGTGGTTTCTACGAACAATACCAAGCGAATGCCGGAGCAGTACCCTAACAAACACGCCACGGACAACGATCGATCCTTCCTTTTTCTCGTCCTATCGTCACCGCTTACCAGCACACACTAACACATACATGCACTACACTACTACACATGTGAGACCGTTCGGGATTTTAGAGTGTGTCCGCACTGGGGCTGTGCCCCTTTGGTGGGAGATACCTGGTTGAGGGAAACCCCGTTACCTAACGGTAGATCAGCACCGGATCTAACTATTCAGTGGGGGAAGATCACTCCCACCTTTCGAGGAAAACACATGCACTATATTTACTTTCGAGACATATGACCTTAGCAGTTGACGCGACTGGATTCAAAATAACAATATTCCCTACTGACACCCCAGAGAGTACAAGAAAACATGCGCAGGTAGTGAAACTACATTTATGGTCCGAAGCAAAACAAGAGGTCATCGTCATTTGCTCAGTGTAACATGGGAAATGGACAAAAAACCTGATCGGGATGGGGGTCATTGAAGAAGCTGGAGTACAATACTTTTTCGAGATTGTCCTTCAATATTATAAATGATTTCTTATACTACGGAAATCAATCTTGAACACTGCATATTTATATATTAATTTTTTCAAACATATTCATTGATGACCATTATATGAACCCATCTGATATGCTAGATTTCAAGTTGTGCGAAAATTATAGTTTCATAATTCTTTAGAATTCCATTATTTAAATACAAATTATAATCTTAATCTCTCTTATTTGAAGGCTTCATATAGATGTATATCCACTTCATCACCTTCCAAAGTGAATGTCTGTGGACGATATGGAAGAATTTGGATGTGAAAAAATAATAGAATAGCAATGAGGGGTGTTTATATAACTCGCTTATTACTATTACAATCATGTTTAATTAATTTCCAAAGACAGCCTTGTCAGAGCTACACTAATGCCTTGAAGAAGCAGTTGCTCATCGTGACATTCTAACACATCATTACACATTTCTATGCGACCGAGATGAAGCTCAAAGGATCGTCACAGGTAGTTCTATTAACCAGGCTACACGAAGTACTTCCGACTTGTCATAATATTTCGCATTAAGCTAATACGTCTTTCAATCATTATGCGGGATATTTAAAGCATCAAATCACATTTTGTATTATTTAGGTATAAAAAATTAACTACAGCTACCGTGAATCATTACTACAAAATTATTTTCAGTTTCTTACATGCCGAGTTCTTGGTATTGAATTTTCTCATTCGGTTTTATATTATTAAAAGTATGCATCAATATTTGCCAAATAGTTTTGAAAAAATAGAAACATATTGATTTAAAAAATCGAGACTATAAAATGTTACGCAAACTTTAAGACCAACGTATCTATCGCCACATAACTTCATTTAATGAAAATGTTCAATATGCTTACCTTACAAAGGTACGAATTGATCCAGTTAACAAAAGTCTTTTTCTGTACACGTTCTTGTTCATCTGCAAGAAAGAAAAACACTTAATTAGTACAGCGTGGATGACATAAAATTACGAACAAAATAATAACTGAGAATCTAATTACTTCTGGTAGCAGCGTCTTATTCAACATGTGTACATAAATATTATAGTGGATATATACGGCGCAGTACGAGGACGCAGAGAAATATCAAACAAGTATTTATATTTTCAACATGTTACACGCTTAATACAATACGTGAAAACATAAGTATTATTTATCATAAAACGAATTTCGGAAATACTTTGATTAAAATTAATGTCAATGTGCCCACAACGCAACCACATTTTCAAGAACAAATTTAACGTTAACATCATCTAAAAACTCGACAAAGAAAAAGTAACAACATATTCTACGAAACAAGTCTCGGGTCCAATAAACAACTCTTCGCTCAAAAGAATCACAAATACATTATCAAAATCAAAGCACATTTTGTACACCATTTAGACATTTATTATCTAATTCTTAGTCATTAATTCTCAACATTTAGTCATAAATTCTCTATTCGACATTTTCTCATTATTGTATTTCATTCTCTCATTTTAAAACGAACAATAACAGAAAATTCGTGTCTTGGAACACGTCTTTGAAGTGAACTTGAAGAACTGTGTAATGAAACAGATCAGTTTCATTAATGAACTTACGAGGAAAGGAATGTTTGATGTTTATAAAACTTTCTTCTCAGTAAGAATGAAATTACAAAATATTTTGTCCATTATTATTAATTTTCCTAAATAACCAACAAGAAAAAATATCTCGCACTATAAACGTACTCGATAGTTGCAAAGAGCGTAGAAATTACGTAGCACGTTTCTTGAGATGTCTGAGACAGGCATTCCCGCAGTACGTACCACATTTTTCGTCCAGAAAATTGCTAATAGATTCGCGCGATAAGTGCAAAACCTGTAAAGAAGAATTTTCGAGATTATCTTTCGAGCATTGAGTGACACATATATGGAGTAACCTCCGATAAATTTCGACTTGTTTCGTATCATCGCAGTCAGTCATTGTTTTTTATCCTTTCCGCCAGGGGATCAGGGAAGCTAGTAAACGGGGTTCTCAGATGTCACCCATTCAGGAATCCGTGGTGTCTCGAGTTTCTTAACTTCCGTGAGTGAAGCGTAGTTAAACAATTCGACTAACGACGTCGACTGCTCTTGTGGAATTTACATTTCTTGATTATTCCTATTTATCGTTCAAGTCATAATAATGTGGATAATTTTCAGAGTAGAGAATGACAGTTTGCAAGCTAATGACAATTAAGAAGGATTCATTATATTGCGGTTTCAATAAATGGTTTTTATAATCGCTTCAATAATCGTGTAAGCTTACAAAGCTTTCCACACGAATGCGCGATACAGCAATGACGTGTTTGATGATAATAATTTTGATTTGTACGTCATGTATAGAAAGTTGATAGGTTTGTTTTCATTCCCTAATTAGATTTATTTCACTGTTATTAGAACACTGATATGATAAGAATATAAAATATTTGTTGTCTTCAATTATTTATTTAATGTTGAACCATGTTTAACATTCAGACATTTTTACAATGATTATACAATAATGATTTGTTCCTAGAAGTCCGATTCTTTCTGAAGTCTTTCTCACTAATATTTTGAACAATAATTTAATATTTTAAAAGCAATAAATTCATAAAATTGTGTACGTTAATGTGACCTTCCTATACTCACAAAATCAATAATATAAATATATCCCACTTCCTTAACTTGTAAACAAGGAAACGAAATGTTTTATGAAATTGAAAAGGAAAAAATAACAATGAATATCTTTTCAGAACACTAATGCTAGAAATCTGAGGTCTTTGCCACGTTGCAAGAATTCAACGAGGTCAGGTCTGCCGTTCGAATCACGGTGCAGCTCTGAGCTCTTCCTTCGCGGCGTAGCCACCCAGCAAACCGGTTTCTTGCCGGCAGTCACGTTCGCTCCGCTCTTTTCAACCTCTTATAAGCTATTCTTCGACTTCAAGATATCTCCACATCGTTGTCATAAAAGGACAGAAGCTTTTTACAAACATCGTCAGTTCTGTCCTAATCTCCCAGTATTTTACAATATTATCATGATGAGTCGTGCGGTCATAAATCTTCGCGATGCACGCAGTGCACTACTTTCTCTCAACATTTACTGAACGTGCTATAAATGATTCAGAATATGCATTGGACAAGAGAAGTGTTAGTATTCTAAAACAATGGGAACATCCTATTGTTTTCTTTCGTTTCTTTCCGATTCCCAGTAATACACCCTGACAGTTTCGCAACTAGCTAACAGCAAATGTGCATTTGTTCATTCAATTTGAAAACAACATTTGAAACTACTTAATACTATCGAATTAACAAAAAAGGCATGCAATCAAGGAATTGATCTAGCATCGACATCATGGTACTCGAAACTGCGGCAAACGCCTCCCTACAATTTTCGAGAGTTCATAAAAGTGTTCTAAAGTTCTACTTGTATATTGCGTCCAATTACCGTATTCTTCTCCATGCAATATTCCTATTGCATGCGATAAACAGTCAAGAGTTCCGTATTTCGCTTTCTGGGACAAATGTGAACTGGTAGATGATGGTCGATGGTACGAGGTGGTTTGCTTCTGTCTTCTTCCTTACAATTATAAAAAAAAAACATTTGTGTATCCAGAGGTGTATTGGAACACGCAATTCATGACTCGATGCACTGTAGTTTCAGCTGCAGACAATTCAGTCACGCAATACTTTTAATTATCTTTAAACAAAAAATAACCAACATTCGAGACACGTTCTCGTTAGGAACTTTTCGAGAGAAAGAACAAGAAAATATAGAGCTATGTACATTGGATTTGGTACTACAAAATAATCGACAAGTTAGTGCAGGATTTCACAAATTTTAAAAACTGTTTTGGCGATTGAATAGGGATAGCTTTTTCTACAGTACAGAATCCAACAAAAACGAACGTGAAAATCTGAATAATTATTACAACTTATGTAACAAAACAGATATTCCTGAATCGATCTGGCAGATATCGCGGTCCCTTGAATTTGAAACCGATACTTTAATTTGGAGGGGGGTACTGTACATGAAGCTACTGGGACGTTTTCTAAATTTGCAAAAAAATGGCTCCATGGATTTTGATTAAATTTTGGCGTTGGATGGATAGTGTGAAGGACGTTTACGAGAATGGTAAAGGTCTCATTTTCGTTGAAAAGCTTAATTTTTCGAAAATTGCAAAAGTTCACTTTTTTTCAGTCTTCCTTGAACTAAAATATTCAAAATAGAGAATTTTCCCTTAATAATATCTGTTCCTTAAAGATATATTTTAAAATAAGGTTGTGTACAATTTTTCGAAAATTTGAGTAATTTTCGCGTAATTTCGGGTGAAAATACAGGCGAAAAAGTACGTGCTGTTTTAGCACCACTAGTTTTTTTGAAAACTTTTATTATTGCAGAAATGCGGTTTTAAACCATAAGTACTTTTATTTTAATCAATTCAAAGTAGACAGGTATTTTAAAACTAATATAAAATAGCGTTTTTTCTTTGCATTGAAAGGCTTGAGAAACCTGTTATTTTTTTTAGTCAGAATTATGGTTTAAAACGTTTTGATTTGAAGCGATTTCTTCCCGGAAAGACCCTATCCAAGGTAAATATCGTGACACCAAAGTGAAGTCGATTTTATGAAATCGACAATTGAAATGACGGTTTTATATAAAGGTGTTAAGAAAGAACCATTTCAAGTACATGACATCACATCTGAAGTGAGAGACCTAAAGGTAAGGAACGTCATGATGCAACAGGTTGAAATAAAATGTAGGCCCGAAATAGAGCCACATTCTTGAAAACGGATTTTAAACAAAGCAATCCTTACACAACACGAGATCTACCAAATTCCTCCTGACGAATTACTGAAACCTATCGGCAAAAATGTTTAGGAGCACGTGAAAATCAATACTCATTCAAATTAGCACTATGGATCTAAAATTGCTCGAGTTGTCATCTTTCACCTTTGCTTCTCAAGTGCACTGACATTTCCGACACTACATACAGTCCAAATAAAACGGGTATTTTTTCTTGAATGAATATTTTTTCTTCTCTATAATATGAGAAGTTTGCTAATAAAACCAATTCATTTCATTTGTAAGGATTTTACAACAGGAACAAAAATCTTCCGGAGAACGATTCGAGCGAGATATACAGCTGGATAACCTATGCTGGACACTGCGAATATTTTCGAAACCGTTTGAGGTATCGGGATGTGGTTTGTGAAAAGATATTGTAGATGATGGTGGATAGTTTGTACTTTTTTACATTCTTGAGATATTGATACAACTTTAATTTTTGAAATGGAACTATATATTTTTTCTCCTACCTATCTAAAGTAATGAAGAGACGATGTAATGATGTATGTATTGTTAATATTTGGAAAGAAATTGTAGAGAAAATGCTTTCTACATTTCCTTATATGCTTTGGTTCGAGTGCCTTTCCGTTTTTGGGAAGGGGAAAAATTCCTTTGCTCGCGCTCCTCTCTCTAATTACAAATTGAAATTGATACTATGAGTTTTCAATATTAGTAACAATTCTTATTTGAATTGCTTTCTTGGATTGATCTCCTACGAAAATAATATCTGTGGCAAACTTAACTGGTTCACTCGCCATATTTTACTTCACAATAGACTGTATTTGAACTAATATATCATTTCGGGAGTTTATCAAGTTTATATACTTCATAAACTGATTAAATGAATCAGTGAAAAGCAAAACGGTAAAAGTGACATTTAAAAAAATTCTAAATTATTGTAAATTCTAAATTATTAGACTGTTTATTAAAATATATACACAGACTATATATAAAATTTTAGACTATTTTTCAGTGGCACTGTATTTTCGTGGTTTTAATAAACAATTGAAATGCTGTGGTTTTATTGATGAAAAAAAGCACCACGTCTTTACAGTAATAGTGACTTAAACAGATTTCTCCGAATTTATAAAATGTCACTTATACCGTTCTGTTTTTCACCCATTCAAATATGAATAAGAAAATTAATTTTAATTAATAATGGAATAATGGAATGTTTTCATCGTTCTCTCTTCATATTTTTATTATATTTTCAACTTAATTACCCCGTTAATGGAATAAGCTGGTATCAAATAAAATCAATGCACGTTTCTTTGTCTTAAACATATGGGATATAATGATTGGTTGCCTCCCATGTGCAGAAATATCTGCTTCCACAGTGCAGATTGATCAGCTTGGACGCTGTAACGTAACGCGGAAGTGAAGGAAGGGCGAGTTAGTGCAATGGCCGCGGTTCCCGGCGCGCGGCGAGGCGCCGTCGGGCGCTGTCTTTCACCTCGGCGCGGAGCCGCCCGCGCCCGCCCCGCCAGGGCGGGTGCGCGCTCAAAGGGGCCCTGGCCGCTCTCCACGTCTTTTTCCATCGGCGCGGCGTCGATCTGCCGGTGTCTCCGGCGAGGCTGCGTCGCGGCGTGTCATCGGCGGCGGCGAGCCCCTTGCCAGACGCGCCCTCCACGTGTCCTCGCCAGTGAAAGTGGGCAAGCCCCCGCCCCCGCCCCCGCCCGAGCCCCAACCCACTCCCCGGCCACGGGCGTGCCCCTCCATACGACGAAGCGTCTCGGTGGCGAGCAATTGTGCAGAAAGCTGCTCGCTAACCCGGCAAAACAAGCACCGCGACGACGCTCCGTAAATATGCCAACTGGCGGAGGCGCCAACGCAACTTGGACGTGAGGCGCGTCTCATCCTCCCTCGAGTAGTATTCTATGGATTTTATTCTCTCGCCGTTATGATGAAAGCACGAATTGTCAAGAAACTAGCAAAACTACCTGCGGTCACTTAGTCAGTTCAACTCTGGAACACCACGCAAATGCCGGAGCAGAACCCTAACAAAGGAGCTACAGATCGCGCGCAATATTTCCTTCCTCTTCTTTGCCCTATCCTCACACCTTACTTACACGTATATACACTACATTACCACACTTTACGGGAGCTTACAGCTTGCCTCGGCTACCCCGCAGGTGGGAGGTACCTGGTTGACGAAAAATGCCGCTAGCAGACGTGTAGGTCTGCGCCAGATCTCACTATCCATCGAAGGGGAAGATCACTCCCCGAAGGGGTGATTGTCAGATACACCACACTTACGGGACTAATGACCTTATTGACGCACCTAGAAATTGACTCTGGTCTCGCGAATAATTGCTATCGGATTAACGTTCTCGGTTTCTTGTTATTCTGAGATCAAGTTTTTTCAGGGAAATATAATAAATGACATAATTTACGTTTTGAATTGCCCAACAAATGTATATTTTAAGTTCCCAAGTGGTATTTTTATACAAGGTCTGCTTTTAAGCAGTCTTCGTCAGTAATATTCATTGTATTAAAAATGTCCTAGTTACTGTCAACACAGCAACACAAGGAAAAATAAAATATAATTGCCATGTCTACCAACGTTTTGGTAATTTGTCCTGGTCCGGCAGTTTGTATTTAAGGTGCCCCATGCAAAACTTTGTTAGTCTCCTCACACTTCTCCGTACGATAGGTCTGGAATGCAGTACTCCGTACGAATATAATCTTTCTTTGAACCTCATTACATGTTTGAACTGGTCTTCTCCTATTATGAGTTTTCTTTTGCACTTTCTCGCATGGGAGCGTTCAACAGCCCTGGTAGAAAGTTAACCATTTGAACTTGCATTCCGAATAAATTCTTTAGTGTTTATTTAAAGTTCGCCGTGAGAAACGGTAGCGTTCACATCGCTCTCCGCATCTTAAGCTTGTGCTCATAAGTTTAAGGAGAAGGAGGAAAGTATGAACAGAGGGGGAAAATGGAGGATGTATGGATTTACAATGGCAATTTTTCCTCTTAGTGGTGTTTGGATTTATTCTTAATTTTTTTATACAGTTCTATATTTTTTTTAAAATAAATTGCTTAGTTTATCATGTTTTGGTAAGCTCTCTCCCGACCAATCATTTATATAGTTTGTACTAACTACACAATATATTTTTTTCATTTATACTTGTTTTTTACATAATTTCATCTCTGATTTATGTGTAATTTGTATTTTTCATTTTTTTAATTTAAACAATACCATCAATATTTGATTGTAATTTTTTTCATTTTCACACAAATATATCAATTATTTTTATTTTGCATCTTATGATGCCTGAAAATAACACGCGAAACGTTGAGCCAACATTGTACGTACAGTAAAAAACATTTTTGGAAAAATGTTCATTGTCAGAAAAGAAAAAAACATACTTGTGTTAAATTAAGCATATTATTGTGACAATCATAATGTTCATATATTTAATTGTTGAAATTATAACAACTATATATTACTTGAAACAGCGCAATGAATCTCAACAGTTCCAGACAACATTGAATGTATCACCCTCAGAAGTAATAAAAACTAGCAAACAATTAAAACCTAGAAATTCAACAAGATATGATAATAATAGCAACTAAGCTCAATTTTAAGCTCAAAGCTGACAATTTTTTAAATGTTTTGTCCTTTCAGATTCCAATTTCCTCTCAGAATCTCCAGCCACCCCCTCTTCAAATTCGGCGGAAACCACTCAAAAAGAATGTGGTCGCACTTTCCAAAAAGTCTGAAATCATTCAACAATAACGATAATTCGAATCGAATTCGATCGAATAATATATAATATTAGCTTCTAACGACTATTTTAAATTATTATTTTCAATTTGGATTTTCACATCAATTGGACTGAACATTAATATTATCTCAAAACAACTGCCTGTAACAAGCAGTAGAAATAGAGTGGGATTGTACAACAAAAAATGTAATGTTGTTAACACCCCTGAAAGGCAACACTGCCGAACACGACGGAATAAATAAAAATAAAAAGTAAACCACAAATTCTTTTACTATATAAGCGAAAATTCTTTTAAACAAACACAAGAAACAATTTGAAGAGCCTCTTACTTTATTAATGCCTACATGCCATCAAATGGACAACAAAACTGAAAGAAAAAACGAAAACAAAAAACATTGCAGTGAATAATGAAGAAGTGAGAACTCGGGATATAGTTTGGAATTGAACTACAAATGCGGAAGTTGCACCAACATCCAGACAAATGCGAAGTTTTTACTCCGCCGTGAAATACCGTGAAATACTTTTTGTCATTACTTGACTTCTTGAAACGACTAAGAGGACCATAAATACGAGCTAGCGAGGATAGTGTACAGAGGAGATCATATGTTACCTCACAAATGCACGAATTTGGACCTTCAAAGAACGGTACATATAAGAAATAATTTGTTTGGGATAAGTTTATCTGTATTGACTGATCATTCTGATGACCATAACTATCTTTTTTTTTTTACAGTACAAAATTTATAAAATTCTCAGAATTATCGTGAGTATGCTCTTGTTTTCTAACACTACATTGCTATGAGAAACAATTCAGGTTGAAAGGTTAAACTAAGTAACATAAGTTCCGTGACATCTACATCAGCACGTCAGTCTCCAAGAGAAGAAAGAAGAACATAGCTTGGCTTGCTCTAGATCACTGGCTCTGATTTTAACCACATTTGTAAAGCAAATATCGATTTTTTTGATACTGCGGTCAGACATCACTGTTCATTCAGAAGGTCACTGAATATACGTAGAGTAGAATACACGAATAGACTTGGAAGGATAATCACGAACAGCTACTACTGCTCTTGAGAAATACGGGTACGTCTGGCGGGTTGCCTAGTCTTCACTTCGGATGTTCTCATAGAGCTCATCAATTGAGGCATCCGGAAGCACACACCTAAACGTTTGCCTTAACTGTTCCTAAGGGCATAGCTTGGACACTCATTTATGTAGAAGCGAAAATAATACGTAGACAACATCGGCTTATTCTCTACTATTTTATCACGATCAAGGATCTCTGGAAGGACAAGTGATTTTTACTTTCTTGCTCTTACGAAGGTAACGGTGAATTTTCGACAGAAAACTCATATTACCGGGTCTGGAAACGAAAAAGTGGATAAATCTACTTGTTAAATACAGAAAAAAATCCTCTAACATGTGGTGTAACCAGAACCCATGTTTTGTTGGTCCTGTGTGCCGAAAAATCTATTGACGGCAAAATGTCTATCTGTCCGTGGTCAACGCTAGCGGCAAAACCGTTCCGTCGATTTTCTTCAAAATTTATATTCCCAGATCGATCTCAACGAACTCCAGGCTTTGGGAGTTTCAAGCAGATATTTTTATTTTTGAGGGTACTTTACATTTACTTTACGCACCTCAAAAACATTTTCAAAATTTTATCAAAAATGGCTCCAAATTGTTTAATTAAACTTAGTCCTTGGATAGTGAAAAGGACGCTTAATAGAATGGTGAAAGTTTCATATTCGTTAAAATCCCAAATTTTTTTGAAAATTGCAAAAGTGTAACTTTTTACTTGACAATTTAATGATGGGAACAAACTCCATAATAATTGAACTCTGAACAAAACAAAAAGACACTTGGTTCAGAGCCAACTTACAAAAGTATCGAAAGAGTATCGTCAACTGTCATACGAAGAAATGTGCCCGAAAGATATCTTTTGACATTATAAAGAAAGAAAAAAGAGGCGATATTATAGAGAGATGCTCAATTTTAAAATAGCTGTGATATATCCCAATTTGACATGACGTTTACATGGGCTTCATAGCAGAGACTCTGAGGACCCGAGATGACACTTGGATGAAATGGGCAAAATAATCCAATATTCACGATCACATTTAATAGTCAACCTACAAGAAAATTGAGTAAAATGAACTTCCTGTAAGTTGTGTCGGAAGAGGAACCCTTAATGCCGTCACGAATCATTTGGACTGCCGATACACACGATTGTATGAATGATAAACAGTACTACAAGGTAATATATTTGTATATAATCTTGTTTCGGCCAACTTCAAATAGATAAATAAATAAATAAACAAAAAATAAATACATAATAATTAAATAAATATGTAAACATACACAATAAGAATGAGTTTACTTTGGTAAATATTTGTTATTGAGAGAGACTTCATTAGCGTACTGTAGTTTTTTGAGTAGTGTCGATTTATTTTTGACCATAACGCTATTAGCTGATCGATCGTTAGAGATAACCCTACGCGAAAGAAGTAACATAGAGATAAGTACTGAAAGAAAATTGATCAGTGTAGAGGCCTCGATTCAAATCCATTCGAATCAATATTTCCTAAATACAATAGACTACGGATAAAAATAAACATATTAAAAAGCATTTCATTGAATAGGAGGATAAGGATACATCACGTTATGCCATTTTAATACCATACTTATTAACTGCACATGCTTCAGAATATAATTCAGGCCGGCCACAAGACAATTGAAGAGCGTATTTCCAAATTGATGTATGCCAGCCTGGATGGCCGAGGTCGATAAGGCTGAAGGGCTGCAGCTGACTCGAAAAGGGATGCGGCTTTGAATCCAGCCTCGGGTATGAATGTGTGTGTTTGTGTTGTCCCTGCGTGTTTTCCCTACAGCTTCCCCTACAGTTTAAAAATCACAGTGGTCGCTATTGAAAAGAGACCTTTGAAAAGAAAGAGATGTACCTCAGTTTCCGTTTGTTTTCTAATTTTATTTATGAAAAAATTCTACGATGAATCTCTACAATCCTGACAAATATTGTGTTCTAAAATGGCGTTTCTACTACATCAATCAAAACCGCTGAATCCTATCCTGAATTGTAAGGCTGAATGAGAATACATTTCCTTCCTAAAATATTGTATTTCTTGGAGATACGTCACTGGAAATAAGCTCTTCAAATACAATGCAATGATATAGTATCTCAATTACGGCAAGAGTCTCGTATGAAAACAATGTGTCTGACACTGTATTCCAGAACAACCATTTCAAGAAGGTCCACACAATTTTGTTCCTGATTTTCCGGCGTGTCTATATGTATGCGGGAAGATGTTTCCACATATGGTAGGTAGGTGTTATCCGGAAACATGGCCACTCAAACATGGCTGCATTACCACTCAATTCATTGCAGAAAATATTATTTCTAGAATAAATAAAGACCTTACCAATGTTGAATTATACAGTTTTGCAATAAACCATTCCACATATGTTTATGAATACCTAAAAGCACTGTTTTTTAAGGTCGCTTTTAACTACTGGGTCATGTAGCGGCCATTTTATTTTTTTTTTCCTTTTAGGGTAACTGTAGGGGGAACACGACACTTGAGGACAACACAAAGACATACAATACACAAACACACCCATACGTCAGGCGGGATTCAACGCGATCGTTCCGTCCGAGATCGCCAATGCACTACTGCCTTAGCGATCTAACCTATGCGAATCGGCACTGTTTTAATTTGTTGAACTTTAGATTGTATGAAGAGAAGACGTCACAAGAAATGATAGAAAATGTTCCCCTGGAAGTAAAAAAGTATAATAAGCTGGTAAAAATAACCTGTATTTAGTAACATTCTTTGACTAATTGCAATAAGCTAAATACACTTAGAATGAATTGAGAATTAAAAATACCTAAAAGTAAAGATTTGTATACGGAAAAAATAAAAGGAGAATTCAAGAAATGATTTACTTCCAAACAAAACTTGGTTGACATACAATGTGAAGAGTTGGTAAACCAAGGATACAAGGTGGTGAGTTCAGGAAACTGCTTCGCGTGCTCGAAAATTTTCCTTCGCTGCACTTTTGTGGTCAGCTCTGTTCGTTAGAAACTTGGGTCTGACTGCTGCCCATCCACGAAGCGTTCGCGTGCCGGGCGTGTGCAGGGAACTTCAGTCGCTTCCGTCGCTGTCTAGTATCGGAGTGGCGCGTTTTCATCAGAAGCAACTTTATAGGTTACGGCTTCTAATGACTTATCATTTAAAAATAGACATCAGGAGAGCGTACTTCATACTTTATATACGTTCAAAGTTTGCTTAACGGCTTTTCCGACGAATCACTGCATTTTAAAATGCTCAGGTAGAAGTTACGTCAAGTCTTGTGTACTATAAAATAGAACACATTCTCATGCCGTGACTCACAACAATGCTTCTCGCAATATTAATAGCATACGATTATCCTGAATTTGAATACCTTCAGGACAAAAATTTCTCATATTTCATGATCTAGAAATTCGAATGCATGTCTTGTCGCTGAAAATGTTCTTTCAGCTACCTTTTTTTTTGGATGGTAGCTTTTGTATTTCATAGATCATTTCATACCTTCACAGAACTTCTTCCATCGATTCCGATAGCAAAAGTAGTTACAATTTCTTTACTGAAGAATTGCAGGCCAGGAGTCCTAGGTGCGAGTGCCTACAGAAGAAATAACTTGTGTCCAAGCCGTCTGTTGGCTCGATGAGAAATTCTAGTCGGCCACTCCAATGCTGTTTTTTCCGCAGTTGGCTCTTACTAATTTCAGGAAAGTGCTGGAGCGGTACCGTTACACAATGGGACACGAACCAGATGAAACTCTTTCTTCCTCATTCTGCCTCTTCGCAATCTTAGTGGCGGGCCGATCCTCCATTCCCAAATGCTCCATCCTCCAAGATCTCCAAAGCCTCCGGGGCATCAACTGATCTATAATAATCGCTGTCTCTAGGAGAATTCTAGCGGCTGTCTGCTCTGATCGGTAGTTTTCTGTGGTTTAACCGATCAATACCAGGCGAATGCCAGAGAAGTACCCGAACAAACAGGCCATGGACCGCGAGCGATCTTTTCTTCTTCTTCTTCCTTGCTATATCCTCACCCCTTACTTACACACACACACCAACATTACACCGGCACTTCACTACCACAAGTGCCGGGAGACCGGTCGGGAGCTTAGAGCTGTCCCGGCTCGGGCGGTGCCCCACTGATGGGACATACCTGTTTAGGTAAAAAATCACCTAGCCGATGGTAGGTCGGCACCGGATCTCGCCTTTCATCAGGGGAAGCCCACAGCCATCGAGCTTCCAGGGGAAGCCCGAGGAAAAAAATATAGCTGCAGATATGATATTTCTGCATTGTTAACAAATATATTAACTCGCCCTTACCTCTATTCCTACCGCTACAAGCAAAAGGAGAGTTCAACAAAATGCATAGTGAAGATACATTTACGTCCAGAAGCAAAACAAGGGGCCTTCTCAGCACTTGCTCAAGGTATCAGGAAAACTGGAAAAAACCTGATCGAACGGGGGGTCATTGACCCGGAAGCTGAAGAACATTATTTGTTACAAGCATATTAAGTCTTTTTTTAAATTTATAAAATACAAATGTAAAATTGTTTAATGTCATCTGGAAATACGTTGAATAGTAACGTACATGTATTTTATGTGGATTTATGGTAGTGAGCTGTTATTACTGACACATGATGAACCTGATTTCTACGACGTGTGTTGTGATTATAAATATCAGTATTGCATAAAAATAAGTTCCCACCGTTAAGTCTCTTTTGACAAATATTACAGATTCGTAAATAAATAGGCAAGGCAATGGTAAGATTCGATGATCAATGAAGAGACGCTTGAAGAAATCACACGGATGGCATTTTTTCATTATTCGAATAATTTTCTTTTGTAATCTAAAGGTCTGGGTACTACATGATGAGCATCCCCAGAATATTATGCCATATCTCCGGCGGGAATGCACATTTGCAAAATACACGCAACGAGCTGCATGAAGGCTGAGAGAATTTGAAAGAATTCTGAATGCATAACATAATGAACTTAATTTTGTATTTAATCCTGTTATAAGTACATTCGATTTGAGATTTGACGGAATTGAGAGACCTAAAATTTTGTTACCTTAACCTCAGCTAATTGCATATTAATCATTTTAATGGAGTATGCGATTGCTGACTTGAAATGCAAAAATGCATTGAAAATGTTTTTCCTTAGTTAACTATTAATTTGTTATTACAAAACCAATTTGAAACTTATGAAATTGTACTATTTATTGTTTCTGTTTTGCAAAGGACATTCGTGTCATCGGCAAACAGAATTGTTCTTCCGTTTTTAATAGACGAGGGCATATCATTTACGTAAAACCGAAAGAGAATAGGACCTAAGATCGAACCTTGCGGGACTCCATATTCAATTGGTAAGAATTGGAAAGATAAGTAAATAATGTCCTTTCGTGCCAGTACGGTATTTCTACTCTTTGAGATCGAGGTTTAAAGTACGAGGTTATCCAATCGACGGCGATACCATGAATTCCACAAAAAGGTAATTTTGATAGCAAGATGTAATGGTCAATAACGTCAAAAGCTTTTGAAAGATCTAAAAAATATTCCAACGAGTGCTTCATTTTGCTCCATTGATGAAGTGACATTTTTTTTGTTACTTAAGTTTGCATCAGCATCTAGGTCATTAGCGACCACTATTGGATTCAACGTTATGGTAACTGAGAAGAGGCCATGGTATGGTGATGATAGAGGGTGAAGGAACGAACACAAATACAACCATGTTCGAGGCGGGACTCGAACCCGTGATCCTGCAGTCAGAGATCGCTACGGCACTACTGCCTTAATGATCTCGGCCATCCGGTCGACGAAGCAACGTCTTTAAGAAAACAAAAATGGCAGTTTCCTTAGATTTTGATTTTCTAAAACCGTCAGTCTGAAAACGCTTTGTTTTTCCTGGGAAAAGTTTCCATTCGCCTATAGAAAAGCCTTCCTAATATTTTTTAGAAAAATGTCAAAAGAAAAATTGGCAGGTACTTTTGAATTTCATTTGTGTTTCCTTTTTTTAAAAGTGACTTAATTTTTGCTGTTTGGAAAGTTCTGGAAATATTCCTGTGTATAAAGAAGGATTGAAAATGTGAGTTAACGGGTGTATAATGGCAGGTACACAAGTTTTCAATAAACAATCCAGAAATTCATCTAAATCAGATTAATTGATATTTACTGACTATTCTCCGGATTTCGTTAAAAGAAGTTTAGGAAATAAATATCGTGACGAAAACTTTTGGGAAGGGAATGATGTTGAATTTTGTGGTTTTAGTCCCTTCGCGAATTCTGCCGCAATTCTAGAAAAGTGTTGGTTGAAGAGATTTGCCACTTTTTCCGGATTACTTGCTTCTCTTTCGTTATCCTTTATAACAACATTCTCTACTAAGTAACGAGATGATATGGTCGTATTTTTTTACGATATTCCACATTGCTTTAGTTTTGTTATTAGCATTCAAAATATCCTGATTATTTTTCTTTATTTGTGCCTGAACTGTTACTTCCCTTAAAATTATTTTGTATTCTCGGAAGTAGACATGGAAATCGGCTGATACGTTCTGATGTTCAGAAATAAAGTAAAGCGTACGTTTGTTTTTACACGATGTTCTAATTCCTTGCGTGATCCTAGTATTATTTTTCCGTAAAATGTTTAATTTTTTTTCTTTTTTTGAGAGGAAAGCACGCTTTAAAGTGAAATGAAAGCTTTGAGAAAAATAAATTATATTTTTCATTTGGGTCAACAGCATTTTAAACTGTGTCCTTCAACTAGTAGTCCGTAAATAATTTTATGTTAATTTTAGAGAATGCTCTGCACACGTGTGTATTATTTATGGTGTTGGTGTTCATGTTATTAGTATCTACGGACTGTAAGTGCCGCTACAATACTTTGCGCAAACTCTGGGCTGTTCCAAATAAAGCAATGTCTTGCACTTCCCAGTCTTTTGAATTATATAGATGTTTAGACCAGTTCTTACACAAATTTTGCGGAACAAATCCCAGAGCTTCGATAACTATGCCTAAACGCCTCACATTCGGCTGATCTCGATTTCCAAACTCTGGTATTTAAGACGTTTCTCTTCCTCCTTGGTTACTTTTTGATCGCTCCGCACAGCAACATCTACAAGCAAACACGTTTTTTCTCCAAATCGTGGATAATATTTCCCGGTTTGTTTGCTGCTATCGTGCGATCAGTTTGATTGGCTATCGTGCGATTGGTTGGTCGTACAATATTGTACACAGTCCAACAGACGTCACCGGATTTGATGAGTGTTGGTACTTACTTGGATGTGTTTGGAACTTCGAGGACGTTACAGATCTGGCACTGTAGGTAACTGCATACCCTACCGTGTCTTTTCAAGTATTCGGTCTTCGCTAGAATTGGACAAGCTAAGACGATAGTAGACAATCGTTTTTACTTGTTCCTGGCAAGTGCGGAACTTATGATCTACGGAGATTTTGAGAACGCTTTATCATAATGTGATCTCAACGCCTGATCTTGGGAAGTTATTACAACTGCTTTCAATTCTAGATTCATTCCTCCCCTTTGAAGCCACATAAATGATTGATCTTTATTTATCTGCCCTTGTCCATTCTTTTTAGTTTCTTATATTTTTTTTTTTTTCGTTGATCGGCCAACTAGGACCACGCAGGCAAGCACTCTGCCTTTACCGTGGCCCAGTTTTTATTCATTCTCACGGAGGCAGGTGCTTGCGACAATTCTTTGGGGGGACCAGCATTTAAGCTGGATCCGGTTTTTAACCCCAAGGTTGTTAGCCCTGGGGGTATGGGAGATGAAATTATGATATGATGATAATGGGGGTGAAAGGACAACACATATAGACATACACAAACACACAAATACACCCATGCCCGAGGCGGGATTCGAACCCGCGATCTTCTGGTCCGAGACCACTCCGGCACTACTGCCTTAGCGATCTCGGCCATCTGATCGGCTAGTTTCTTATATTATTATTATTATTATTATTATTATTATTATTATTATTATTATTATTATTACTATTATTATTATTATTATTATTATTATTATTAGTGTTGTTGTATGATGTTGATATTACAATTAAAATTCAGATTAATCCACTGATGTTTCCGTGACATCATCTATGATGGTCATTTTTCCCGTTGTCCGGCGGGAATTTCTCCAGGTCTTCCCCTCAGCGGGGCACCGCCTTTGTAGGGACAAGCACTACCCTCCCGACACATATGGTAGTGGAATTCAAGTAGATGTGGTGTGTGTGTGTGTGTGTTTGTAAGGGCAGAGGATAGGACGAGGAAGAGGTATGTGTGGTACGTTGTCCGTTTGTTAGGGTACTGCTTCGGCATTCGCCTGATGTTAATAGGAGAAACCACGGAAAATCACTGATCACAGTAACTGGCCGCTAGAATTTTCTTCCAAACGGTGGCTCAGGTCATCAAATGATGTCACTGGAGTGCTTCTGACCGGGAGATCCTAGGTTCGAGTTCCGACGGTGGCAGGATTTTGGACACTAGTAAGATAGCTAGGTCGAGTTTAGTTGCTGTCTCGAGGAGAATTCTAGTGGCCGGATGCTGTGATTGGTAGTTTTTCTTGGTTTCCGTGGCTGCCGGAGCAGTATCCTAACAAACGAGCAAGGTACCGCACGTGTCTATTGCTCGTCGTGTAATCCCCCTTACTTACACACACACACTTACATGAACTACACTACCACAAGTGTCGGGAGCTTAGAGCTAGACTGAAGAACAGAGACTGTTGATTTATTTGTGATATTCATGTAAAAACATCAAGAGAGATTATTGTCATGTACCTGGTCAGAGTTATTTAAGAAGCGATAGAGATTTATATTTTGTGTAAATAAATTATTTAACGTCCAGAAACAGTCAAAAATGTGTGTAACTACTTATGGAACAGACGTGAAATCGTGTTCTTCAGCTCCGGGGTCCCTTCTCTGGATCTTACATTAAATTGAACCACGAAAAAGCAACGAGCATTTTTTGGCAAAGTTTGATACTGTTAATTTTGATGAAAATTGGATACCGTTTATTTTGTTTCGACCAAACTGTAAAGAAGAGGAAGAAGTCTGAACGGATTGGGCACCCAAATGCTTGTTTTGGACTCTTCGTAAAAGCCTAACCACATGCGATTTACACTTAGTTGTACCACACCTGGTGAAGATTTTTGTTCCTGAGAAAGAGTAGCATTTAGCTTTGACTCTTTGTTTAGCTACTGTCCAGTGTATGTAGTACATCAGCGATTAGTAGGTGAAATTCAGTTCCATAATAAATGATCGTTTACTCAACAGTGCCACTTTTAAAAAAATGCAAAAGTCAAAATGCTGCGCCAAATACAATTATCCCACGTGATACCTATTCTTATCTCTCATTGCCTATAGATAAGGAAAAGGTAAAGGATATCATTTGTTATTACTTTTCATCGCTTGATATCAAGTCAGACGAAGGATGCCAACAAATTCAGGATCTTTATAGTAAAGTAGTGTTTATTGTCAAGTCAGAGTAATGTATATATGGATCAGTGACTGGAAAAATATACATCTATCACTTGTTAGTAAATATGCTGGAGCTTGTATACTTCATTTTTAAAGGAAAATATTGAACATACGCACTTTCTAAGGTATTAACACAGAAGGTTTCCAGTTTCTTCGATAATTCTGGTTTTTGTATTATCGTGTATTACTACTATTATGTTGTAAGAGATAGTTACGTAATGTAATAAAAAGTGATGATTTTTGACGGAAAACTCGTTTGAGTTTCAGAAAAAAAGTGTTGTTTATTTTCTGAAAATGTATGTCCATCTGCCTTTCAGTCCGTTTGTCTGCACATTAGCACTTAAACCATAAATAAGATTTTCACCATACTGAATATTGTTCCTAGTGAACTACCATAACTCTTTGAAAATTTGAAATGGATCTTTTAATTTTGGAGGTACTTTACATGAAGCCCCCCCAGTCGACATCGGTTGTAGTGAACTCGAATATAGTGAACCCTCGGTTATAGTAAACTTACGTCACTGGTCCCGTTTCACTTACATTACAAATAAGCAAAAGAGGATTCGGATATAGTGAACCTCAACCTCGGTTAAAGTGAACCTCGGTTATAGGATACGACCTGGAAATTAATTCCCTCCTGAAAAAGAATATATCGCCTCACTGTCACAAATTCCAAGACTAGGCAGCTTGAAAAAATACCGGCCAAAGATGGTAATCGAAGACGTCTCCCCTGGGGTAAATGTAGCGAACCCGGAATGGGGACCATACTCATGACCTAATGCCACTAAATTTCAAGCTTGATGTTACGTGATATCTCGCGAGTCAAGTAGCAGTAAGTAGTAGTAAGTAGTAAGTGCGTTGTAGGCGCCAGGAAGCCCTACAACTCCCGATGCCCACCGCGCCGCACGGAAAGCGATCGGTTTCGTTAGTCGCCTGCGCCTTGCCGCTACGGAAAGGATTCGCTATTAGGCGAGTGAAGTGCCTTCGAAGAGCGGGGCTGCCAACAGCGCGCGAGACATTGAAGGGTGCCCAGACTGCGTTACGGTGCTTCGAGACAGTGGGCAATGCACGATCAAGTTTGGCGAGAGCAGGATCTCTGGATAGGATCTAGAGAAACTAGTAATGAAAAATGTTCCAAGCAAACAATTGAAAATTATCGATTTTTTAAAGACAAATAAATACATTGAAATTTTCAGTTCGTAACGTTAAAGTATTTTGCTGAATATCTATATTAATAAAATCAACCATTGTGAAGAAATTATTTTTAATTTTGATATCATCGGATATAGTGAACCTCTGATATAGTGGGAAAAATGTTAGTCCCCAGAAGTTGACTCTAACGGGTCGACTCTATTTATGAAATTTTCTCAAAAGCGGCTTCAAACTTTTCTTTATATATTTTGTTCGAATAGAGCAAAGTATATCTACAACAATGAGATAGTTACGATTTTCATTAAAACAGCAGAAATATCGAAAATTGGAAGTATTCAACCTTCTCTTTAATGCGTGGAGTGGGCATTATTCGTGTGAAGACAAGACTAGCGATCTGGTTGATACGTCTGTTCCTAGAGGAGTTAAAGGGCTTAAGTTCGAATTCCGTCCCGGGAAATTATTTTTGCGAATAATACGATACTGTAAGTGCATTTCTAGCACTACTAGTTTTAAAGTACTTCCGTGTGTTTTCCTTGTTAAGGATCACAGAAAGAATGGAAAGTCATATAGTCAATCGTTTTAAAAATCAAAGAAAACCGCACTGTTTTGTCTCTAAAAAACAGCTGTTTTTTTCAATATTTAATGCATTTATGAATACGTTAAATTCAAGCGACCAGGACTTTCGATTGCTGGATACTTACGATTACTTATATCTGGACGAGAAGATTAACTTCTCTTTTTTTAATCAATTTTTTCTGGTTATTTAAAGTCGCATCAATATCTAGGTCATTAGCGACCACTATTGGTATCAACGTTATGGGTAGCAGTGAACTAGATGAAAGGAGGTGGTGGTGATGGGGATTGAAAGGACGAACACATATACAACCATGCCCGAGTCGGGACTCGAATCCACCATCCTTCGACCCGACATTGCTACGGAACTACTACTGCTGCTTTAGCGATCTCGGCCAACGGACCTATTATATCAATTTTACTAACTGATAAATGTGAGAATAGTAAAAACTTTATATTTAAATTATTGATTTACATAACGTCGACAATATTGTCCAAGTTCATACTTCTATAATACTCTTGCACCCATAGAAATATTGAGTATGATGTATCCGTAATTTTTTGCATAATTTCGAAAGAAAGAGAAGTGGGTCTTGTGTAAAATAATATTTCTATTCTTACACGATTTCAGACGCAATTAAAGGAATGAACTCCTAAAAACGTCAACACAATGCACTCTCATCCAGTTCTATAGCTAAATTATACCACTTAATTAAAATTTTCTGTTCCTTCATAGAAAATCGTACTGGAAATGTGCGGAATCTGGAGACGTTTCAGTGGCAACTTCCCATGTACAATGTTTTAAGATTTCTGAACATAGTAAACTCGTATAGTATACGATGATGTTTAGGAAGAATTTCTTTTTATTATTATTATTAAATACGCTATCTTTATTTTACAATGTCCACTCAAAAGTGAAATATGAAATTACCAGAAGCTATACTTTTAATGATCGATATCATCGATGAAGCAATAATAGGTTGTACTTTTTAATTAAACCAATCTATGATTGTCTATATGATATGATTTTGCGGGACAGTGGTATTGTCAGAATCGTCTAAGATAATGAAACCACTCGTATATTTTAAAACAAATTATTTTTTATCGTCAAAACACTAAAAAACCACGTTTCGCAACACAATGTGGCGGCATCACCAGGTCAACTACCTGCGCTGTGATTTTTAGTGCATTGATGCCAAAAAAATAATAGTTTTGAAACACACGACTGGTTAGGTTACATTTCATTATATGTTTATAGATTTATGTGTTCGTTATAGCATGACGGAATGCATATTGGCAATAATATCATTATGCAATTCCGTATTGTAAATACGAGTTTAACAACAATGGTCTGAATGGTTCGGTTCCCTTTTGTTACCGTTTGGCCCTAGATAGCTTGGGATCAACTTCTGCCGTGTGCAGCGAGCATGCGAGTTGGCTTGTAACTTTTTCAGCGTGCGTGTGCTCTCGTCTGTCAGATGTTTCGAAATGCTAGACATTTCAGGACATTTGAGAGCGAGCCGGATTCATTTAAGTTTTCGCCAAATCGTGCGCAGGGACCTCAGAACTAAGCGCATAGATGCACCTTCATATCTCGTTAAAGTCTGAACGCCCTTGTGGGTAAAATGGGCGTGGCTCCTCTTCAGTAAAGGAAGAGGACAGAAAACATATTGTCAATTTTCTGGCAGTATCTCTATTACCTTCCATATTGATTGTGTTCAGTGATGTGAAACTTTTTCTGATCGCAAGTGCCACTAGCAGAAGTTACCTTGAATTCATGTTAGCATTTTTATAGGAGACAGTACACTCTGGATGAAGTTAATAATTTCTTTCCTCTTTAATTTAGGGTTATTTTATTTTCAGAGACTGCAGTCGCATATCTCTGCTGCCTCAGTGTTCAATAATTCAACCTTATCAACAACTGGAAACATAATATAATTCAATATAATATGTAGTATATATTATATTGAAAAATGTTGGAGACATTTAATAGGAGATGAGAATAGTCTTAACTGATATTTTTTCCATTATGGCAGTATTACTCAGGTAATCCTGTTCAAATAATTCTTTGTAGATTTGGGCAGATATTTTTCTTATTATTTTATAAAGTTAGTTATAGTAAGTTGATACATACATATTATATTATACATTATATTTTCATTTCATTGGAAATGTTACGTTGAAGTTATACAGGGAATAGTGCTCATAAATTCGAATACGTATGAAAATAAATTTTTCGTGTATTTAATGCAGTTACTATTCTCAATTTCACTGCGCACTTAGTTTTAATGTTTGAGGCACATTCTACTAAATAATTCATTTGACAAATTTATTACCGGCTGTGCACATAACACTGTATTCTTTATACGTGCTCAGCACTAGTATAGAGACATATCCTTTTGTTAGTGTTCTTGATCGTTTTGAGAAGCATAAAAATTTCAACTTTTATATGGTGTCATTAAAACTGCACAATAGGTGATTCCAAGCCAATAAAATATATTTTACTTGACAACAATCCCATTAATTTTATGTAACAATTGTAGTTATTCTTAATGAATTTTATATATCATAAAAACTGTGAAGAAAATATCTTCAAAAATATGTATGCGAGTGACGCCAACCAATTCTGCCACTCCCATGAGGTGGTGTGTCCTTTCACCTATATAATTTCCCTTACAATGTTAACTGAATACATTTGTAAACTGGTCTTACAATTTGTAATTCAAAATGGTGCGTGTGTAACAACATACGCTATCCTCTTTAAAAATATCACTTAAGGAACTGCATTGTCAACATCAAGGAGATTGGCCTCTACTTCTGATGGTCAAACGTTTAGTTTGACTCACTTTTCCTACAAATAAACACCCTTTCCAACTAACTGGATAGTGTACATTAATAACAATTCATGATCTTCTTTTGAATTCATTATATCGATTACATTTTAGTATTCTGCAATGAGATCTTGGATTTAGTTACAAAAGACCAGCAGCCCATACAATAAGTAAACCACGTTGACTCAGGATATTAAATATGTACGATGACTGTACACGATGTATATATATATATATATATATATATATATATATATATATATATATATATATATATATATATATATATTGGAAAGATCAATTCAAGTTCAAAATGTATTCCCGAATCGAATTATCGACAAGCTTGACACTAGTATAACATCGTAAATCAAATGCCCGCACTAGGTTTCATCATTAGCACGCACTGGGAAACAAGAAACTTGACTGACAATAACTTCATTCCATGAATAAAAAGCTGACTACTTTGAGACTGAGGGTTAATTGGCAAGATAGTGGCTGGCACGCATACTGGGTCACGCCAATACATTATTTATTATGTGAATATTAAAAATTGAATTTCCTGTGAATTATAAATTAATTTTGTTTTTCAGAGAACATAAATCAAAAAACGAGTTAAACAATGAAACATATTTCCAAGAAAAAGTGATAAGGTAACATGAGAAATATAAAGTGAAGAAAATTCTTAAACCAAAAATAACCAGAGATGGAATCTCATTATTCAAGGGTCATTTTTCAATGATTTTGCCGGCTTCAATTTACGAACGCCACGACACATTGTATATTGAGAAAGGATGCCAGTATACTACATATTTATTTTTTACTCTATTAAAAAATGTATTATTCGTTAAACCATGATTGAATCACTTCCAGCATAGCTATTTCCTACCATTTCGACAAATATTAGAGCAGAACAGATAATACGTTTCGCTGCGCATTTGATGTGCATGAACACGAATGCAGAGAACGAAAGTGTCAAATGAATCGACTCCTTGGAATCGTTTTCGCCGGAACAGAATGGCGCACGCGGCCGCCGGTCGCGTCAATATTTTAAAGCATCACATCTATTAGCCTAAGAAGCAAGATTTACGTCTAATCATTCAAATGAAAAGCAACAAGCAAACGAATTTGAAAAGTAAAGAGAAGGCCAACCCAGACAATGTCAACAAACATTATGACGACTAAAATAATAAATGACTGACAGATCATCAGAGAGGTTAAAACGTCTACCGCAAAGCTGAACTTCGAACTTTTGGGTATAAATAGTTATGTCTGTTAATGGCAATTACGTCGTTCATGAATCAGGCCGTTGAATCCCTCAATGCATCTAGAATTACGACTGTCATTGTCATATCTACCACACTACTTACAGAATTCTCTGAGAATACCGGCACTTGCAAGCACGTATCTTGTATAGGAAGTGTCTATTCTGTTAACTTATTAGGAGGAATGAGCATAGCAGTTATAGATGAGTAAATAATACTTTCGAATAATCAGTGAATTAGAAATACGAAAATACATGTGAAAAGTAATTTATTGGTAAGAAAGGGAGTGAAATAGACATCCCGCGACAGAGCCGAACTAGACAGATAGAGCTTGCGTCATGGGCTTTCTAGAAATCATTGACGCAGATGTGGACCAGCGAGAGACTATTGATTATCTTCGCGAACGCCACCGTCCACGTTCTCACGAACGGACTGTACCACTGGGTGCATCGGCGAACAGCACGCGTTTAATGTGACGTCCCCTTTAGATCGCGCCGCGCGTCCGTCTGCGGGCGCAAGGGAGACCGAAGGAGCGTGCTCCGGCGGATGACAGCGCCCCGCACGCCGGCGCCACCCGACGTACCTTTGATTTCGGCGATGTGCGTGTCGTACTGCGAGCGACTGCGCACGTACTCCAGGCGCGCAGCCATGCTCTGCAGTGACTGCGAGCGGTATTCGTTGTACCACTCGAGGGGCGAGTGGCGGCCGGCGGCGGCGTCCCACGCGGAGTCGCTGGCGTTGGAGGCGGAGCCCGCGCGCTCGCGCCCCGGCCGCAGGCACTCGTCGGAAGGGAAGCGGCCGCCCAGCAGCGACGCCGCGGAAGACGACTTGGAGGCGCCGGCGGCGCTCCGGTGGCTCGCGCTGTGGTAGGCCGAGTCGTCCAGCAGCAGGCGCTCCTCGGAGGGCGTGCAGCTGCCGTCAGACGCCGGGCCGCCCTCGGCCGGCGCGGGACCGGCGCCGGCGCCCGGCCCGGCCGTCGCCGTCGCCGGCGAGGGCAGCGTGTACTCGCGCACCGAGCGCCGCATGGTGATGCGCTCGAACTTCACTACTTTGGCGCCGCCCAGCATGTCACCCTCCTCTTCCATGCGCTCCACCACCTCCTCGAAGGAGGCGTCGTCGCCGGGGGTGGAGGCAGGGGTGGAGGCGGAGGCGGCGTGGCTCGGGGGCGAGCGGGTGGCGAGGTCGGGGCGCGGGCGTGGGGACGCAGCGGTGGCGTCGGCCGGCGGGCCGGAGCGCCGTTCGCCGCCCCACACCTGCTCGTAAAAGTTGACGCGGTCGCGCAGGCGGACCGCCACGTCGGGGCCGGGGCTGGCGGCGCGCGCGGGCGAGCCGGCAGCCGAGCCGGGGGCGGGGCTCGCGGGGGGCGGTTGCGCGTGCGGCCGCGTGTGCGGGGACGGGGGCGAGCGGCTCGGGGCGCCCGGGGCGCCCGGCACGGCCGGGGGGTCCGCCGCCGGGGGCTCCATCGCGCCGAGGGCTCGTCGGCGGCTTCCGGCTGGTGTGCGGGTGTGCACGCGCGTTGAAGCCGCGTCGCGGTGCGTGGCGTCGGCTCGGCCTCCGCCCAGTGCGCGCCGCGGCGGCACGTTCGATACTGGGCCTAGCCTCGCTCGCTCGCGACGACGGCGCTGCGCGGAGCCCGCCCGCCTGCCCGCCTGCCCGCGCTTCCAGCTGCTCCTGGCGGAGCGGCCGCACGATGCGCAACCACGTGACGCGATCACGTGGTGCACTGTTGCCTCACTGCGGAGCGGAACGCCGTTTCTCCGCCGCGCGCCGATCGCCGCCCAGCCGGCGCCCGAGGTGCCGCATGTGCGGAGCGGAGCGCCGGTGCGGGGGCGGGGCCCGCGGAAGGGCCGCGAAGGGCGCGGGGTTACGCCTCGTTGCGTGGAGGGTCGGACTTCCGATAGCCCTCGCCCTCGCCCTCGCCGCCCAGCTACGGGAGGCTCGCGGCCGCGGCCGCCGCGAGCGCGCTATTCAAAGTGGGCGGCGGCTGATCACCTATGACATTTCCGCGTGTCCAACTGACACGTGGTAAATAAATAGGTACCCAGAATTAAAGTCGATTCGGATTTTCTATCTACTCTGCAGTAAGTGATTATATTTGTGTAGTACGCAGCTCGGAGATTGGATGGCGTCACCGTATCGACCGACCTCCTTTCTCCCTTTCTGGCTAAAGTGAATTTCCACTCGACGGACGCTATTCTCCACTCCGCACTACAACATGCGCGGGCAATTATTGATACAGAATGTTTATGCTTGTCACTTTGCAGTAGGTGCGGTTCTGCATTACTCTGCATTACAAGCAAAATACTTGACGTATCGACAATGAGCATATACTTGAGTCTCGCAGTGATTCGAATGCGCTAGGAAATGTATCTCCACCAGAAGAAATAATGTGTTCATATTTTTATTTTTTTACATTTTCTGCAGAACCACAAATTTAGGCATTCTCCATTTCAATGTGTGAATAGGTGACGTCGTATGATGTCATGCAGTCATCAAGCCCCTTTTCCTTTTTTGCCCATTATTTCGTTAGTTATGATGGCAATATATTGAACTAACTAGATTGTATTAAGGAACCAATAACTTTTTTATCTTCACTGATATCTATATTGCGTCTGTTTATATGGCTACCTACACATCCTGTAGTATGCCTGTACGTGTATGCCTGTACGTATTTTACTTGGGAACTGCAATGCAAATTGACCTTCAAATATGTGGATTTCGTTGTGAACAAGGTGGATATTGAATTTGGCAGCGTTTCCCGGTTTCCAGCCATTTTCTGCCTCAAGTCCGAGTTTGACTCCAGAACATTCTCCCGTCCAGTCGGTGCAGAATGACAACCACCCTAAATTCATGATAATAGCAATTATTAACAACCATTATTAACAATCATTAACAAATCTGATCTCAAGACGCCAGCCATATTTGTGATTACGTTAAATTTGTGAGTATGGTTACACTACTTATAAATTCTGACACGACAGCGCTTGAATATATAAAAAGAAATTGTGTTTGATATCGGATGATAGGACTCATTCCATATTTTAGTATTAGTATTGTTAAATATTGGAAAACGGACGATACCAGCTGCTAAGCTATCATTAATTTTGATGTAAACTATCAACTATAACAAGTGTGTTTATATCACTGAAGATACACATCATAATCTCAACAGGAATACCGGATCTTAGAGGAAAATTGTTCAAAAGGTCTTTGGCCTTCTCATTCATTCCACTACAGAACTTTGAATGAAGTTAAGTTTTTCACAGATTTTTCAGAACTTCGAATAAAAGTCCGGGAAATGAAAAATAATTTGAATAATCAAGGACTGTGGTTATACCTAATACTTAATTAAGTTCTTCTCAATGATTATCATGAATTATGTGTTTTTGAAAGAAGTATAGACGCACTTTCATGTACTTTAGGCATTTTTGTAAACATTTAAATATAATTTTTATTTTAATTATGTTTAAACATTGTTAATTCTTATGTGGACAATACTATTATACATGTTAATAGTGCAACAGTTCATAGTATAAATACGTAATACACATAGTATATATTTATTTTCGTATTTATAACACATTTACGTCCTAAAATGTCACTGAAATGTTTATATTTCCTATTTTAAAAAATATTTATGATTGTAATAAAAACTGGAATAGTCGCCACTACATTGAACTGATGATACCCACAATGAAAGCAACTAATTTGCAACAAATTTAATTTTCACACTGCCTTAGATACGAAGCATGACCCATAACATTAAAGTTTCTCCTGATTACTTCAACAACTAGGATGCATAAAATGATCGTAAGTGATTCTATTTCAGAATAACTCTGAACAGAAAATTAACATCGTGACAACTCTGCAAAGATTAAATTTTGTGGTATTATTTTATTTTCTTAATTAAAAGCAATAAGTGAAGCGTCAAGGGCACCCACGTTCTGCCACAAATACGCGATCGCAAACATGTCACTAAACATATTAATTGACCGAAAATTATTGAAATGTCACTTGGAAAATCGTTTTCTCGCTCTGGCTTAGGCAAATAGAACTTAAAGACATCGATCTGTAATTACACAAAATGTAAAGCAGGTCACTACTTCGGAGTACTACTAGTAACTAGTTTGATCAGTACGTTTTTTTCACGATTTTTTTTGTATTCTTCCAAAAAGTACAAGACATGAAGATTCTTTTAAAAAGTACAAGAATTATACTTAAATATGCTTTTCGTTTAGTTAACTAAATATGCTCATTAATTCCATGAAAAATCGTTGATTATCACTATGTTTATGGCATACGTGCTAATAAAACTTAATCGTGCAATTTAAAGTCCACAAACAGCAATAAGAACTCAGAGAACTGATCGAAATTTTTTAATTATGTATCTATAATACAGACGTTCCCAGATGACCATGAAACGTGAACAAAAATATACATCACGTCATTTCTTTAACATAAACAAGTATGGCCATAAGCATGTTGGTATGAAACTAGCTGACTAATGGAATAACATAAAATATTAAACATGAATAAATGTTTTACGTATAAAACATTTGGTCTTAGAATATTACAAATATAAAAAATGTAATCGCCGGTTGTATTTGCCCGCTTTGGATAGTACACCAGCAAAACGTCCGAGTCAGAACGGAATAGTCTTTCTCCATTCCAACATTAACACGTGTTGTTCTTCCATACATGCTCTTACTTTTCGTACGAAGTAATGTTTTCATGGCTTTGTTAGGTTCTTCTAATATTTCAACAGGAATACGTAAAATATTTTCCATTTTTAATCGTAATTATCAATTACAATTATTACCTAAGACACTAAGGTTATCGTAACTATACGCTGCAAGGCGTATTAAAATAGGTCTTGTTCGTAACCAATACGACGTCTTCAAACACATACTTCTCATGGTAAAGATATGAATGAATTTCTCAAAATTAAAATTATTCTCTAATGGAAACGAAAAAATATTGAACGAAACACTTGCATAAAGGGGTATAATTGTACTATTTGTAAATAAGAAAACTCGCTCATATCTTTGCTCGTTTTCTTGAAGATACCAGTCATGCAATTATATCCCTCTTTATACACTCGTTTCGTTGATTAGTATAATTATTATGCGAGTTTTCGCAAATGAAATGAAGATAAGCCTTCAATTGCTTATAAATACTCTATCTGTAATAAACGTAAATTTGTGTATTGAGTATTTCAAAGAAGAATATCTATTTTAGAGCAACGTTCTGTGTATTTATTGACAATAAAAGATAATTGTTTTTAAATGTCGATTTAACTGTAACAATGCAAGTCAAATTGTTAAAGAATTAATTATTCTTTCTGTTGTGCACGAATGATAATCATTCCATTAGTGCAATTTGTTTTGTAAAAATGACATTAATTTACATTGAAAAGAATTTGTATGATGAAAAATGTAGTGTTGTTGTTGTTGTTGTTGTTGTTGTTGTTGTTGTTCTTCTTCTTCTTCTTCTTCTTCTTCTTATTATTATTATTATTATTATTATTATTATTATTATTATTATTAATGTTGTTGTTGTTTCTGTTATTGTTTTCTTATTCGCTGAGTTCCTCGGTAGAATTATATAACAGAAGATTATACCAAGCTTGCAATATTTTTTTTTTGTTATTCGGGGTTAGACTTGGGGCAATTACTTTCTAGAATGTGGCAAGCGATCTGAATGAAATATTTTTTTAAAATTATTTTCACGACACTACTATTGATTTTGGATATTTTTGAAAAAATATTATGTATATTCTTTTATTAATATAATCATTATCGATATTACTAATTACCAATGCGCACAGAAATTAAAAGAAAATTATGCAGACCAACAAGGCTTCGAGGAAAAGGCCGCTCACCTTTAAATATTTACTCTTCACGTGTTGCGTTAAGAAGCAGCAAAATTTTAAATTCTTGATATGCATAAACAACTTTTGTACTCTATAGTATATACTCGTACTATGTTATACATAATATCTTATGTATGTACTCATACATACTGTGTTATCGCAGTATTCGTGAAGACTTTTTGTAATTATTTTTAATATACTGCAGTATCCGCCAAGTATGTTATTCTCTAATAATTATCTGGTTGGAGAAATATTCGGACAATGCGTCTAGAAATTAGAGTAACAGACGTCTACGTCAACTTCTAGTGTCTCGGAGGAATGTCAATTTTCCGGAGTTTTTTCTTTTTACGAAAACGGAATTGAAGAATAATAATTGACAGAATAAATACATGGCCTTGCTTTTATTCTTTTCTAATTTAATATATCAGATCGCTGTACATTCTATTTTTTTCAGAGAATGCTTTTGACATGTACCTATAGGGAGGGTTAGCAACATCAATAAGAAACGTAGAGTTTTGCTTCTTGAAAGAAAGCGACAATATCCAGTCTGTTACGTTCCTCAGTTTTATGTGCCAAAATTGTACGATCAAAATAAATGTTGTTTGTATCACAATGCGGTATCGTAGTAGTACTATTACCAATTATCATTTAACTAGTTTCAATATGTTGGACTTTTGATTAAGGTCATTCATGGCCTGAATGGGTCAATGCAACATACTGCTGCTAAACAAAAATCGAATTCGTGGTTACATGCAGAAGCTGCTTTGCACTGAAACACAAGAGCACGAGCATTCGAGCACGTTTTCCGCGCCACGCAACACGCATCAAGGGATGCACACGTTCCTTCGACGCCCGCGTATTCCATATCGGGAGGCTTAGCTATTTTAGCCAGAGAGGATGGCGTGGTGCAACGCGACCTTGGGCGAAAACAATGCGCACCTGCGGTAGGGGAGAAAGCGAGTAAGCCGCGGGAAGCGGAGTCTCACAGGAAGTCGGAATGGGCTCCATGCTGAGCACGCTAAGATGAGCTATGAGGCACCTCAGGGACGGTTCCTCAAACTTAAATTCCGTGAACTGCGTCTATGAAAACATGTCGTCGAAGTACCCAAGACAATACGTCTAACTTTGGAGATACGACTTTCTACAAATATTAGACATCGTAATGATTTCAAATGATATGAATAAGCAAATAATAAAAATAATCATTTTTATCTTCTTGTAGCATTCTAAAATGATGTGTATGTATGTATGTATATATATATATATATATATATATATATATATATATACACACGATCGAAACTACGCGTCTATATACTGAACACAATTTATTTAGTTAAACCTATCATTGTTTCCTTTTCCTTTCTACAGCGTTATGAACCTGAACGTGACATTTAGTACACTCAGTATAGCCGAAGTCTTGGGTGATAGGCCACGTGAAGATAGATGATCAACTTATAGCCGATCCCGCAAGATGACAGATGGGGAACAATGGAAAAGGAGCACACGGCCCGCGATCCCGTGTTAAAAGTGCTTCTGCAGCATTCACATGGAATGAATAGGAAAAAATCGAAAATGACCCATCTAAGTAACGGTCCAGGCTGCGACATTGCGTCGATATCCAGGATGAGACATTGTGCGGCCCTCCTCCTTAGCTGAGGTCGAACCTCCGCCGTAGTCGGAACTAGAACGACGACGATCTATGGTCGATGAATTGTGTTGCCTTGAAATAACTACAGATCTCTAACGCATCCTGTAGCTACGTTCCCATTTGAAAAATAGCGTCGAGTGTTACATATTTTAGAATCGGTATTTCTCTGCTTTCGACTGATTTACACTTTCTTAGATTGAGACCTATAGAATTGGTAAAAAAAAATCTCGCCATTCAAAAAATGGTCAGAGATGAGCACTCTGTAACAGGTCTAAATTATTGCAGATAGAAATATGTGAATAAGGGGAAAAAAGACTCGAAGTGCAACATCAAGTGCGCAGTTTGGAAATTAAACTCAATTCTTTAAGTTAGTACTCATTACATAGGAATCATTGGAATGCACATGAAAATACCCATTAGTACTTCGGTTTTCAACCAGCCAGTAGCTAAGTTCGTACATCTAATTTCCTGGAAATATTAAAAATTAACTTCCCCTTTTTGATTAATGTTTTTAGTGTCATTAGCTTCCGAAATCCACAACACTACCATAAGTAGTTCTCAAGAAAGCCATATTCGAGGGCGAGTTCGCGGCAAGACCGTCGTCCTGCTCGACCGAACACCAGGAGCCGGCACCTGGGGAACAGAGATACTAATTGCCTCCAGGCCCCAGCAGGGGGAATACGAACTCGTGTTCGCGAGAGCTGCCACGTTGCCAGGCCGCCGGCGGAGAGCGTCATCCCCGCGAGATCCTTCGCCCGATTCGACCGACACATCCTGGAACATGAGACGCCGGCCGCGTTCCGCCCTTAACGACGACGCTCTGTTCCGGGGGAAGGTGCGTGCGTTGCGAAAACTGGCTGCGTTTTCAGCCCAACTTACGATAGAAATAAATTTGATTTTGGAGATGTATGTTAATCACCATTTTATATTTATTTAATTAGATTAACTAAATCACGGGCATTTTTGCGTGAAAACCCATTGTTTACAATCATGTCAAGAATATGTATTATACGTTATACGTTATGTATTATTCAGTTTGTATTTCATTTTGTTAAACATACAGCTTGTTGGTTTGTGTTGTTGATTTTTCGCTTAAGGTCACTTGCGCGAGCCCCATTCCGAATCCTTGTTTACCGCGGTATTTCCCTGGGAACATTAGATGCCAATTTTTACTCGTCTCTGTGAAATCCTCATTCTTGTGGTACCTCGGGACTCAGGTACAGAGAAGTTTCTCTAAGAAAGGATCAATTTGACAGATAGGGGAAACAAATGAAAGTCACGCAGAGCGATGACATTGTAAGAAATAGTGATGAAACCATTTACAAATACACTAAGAAAACGAGTGCATAGACATAATTTGCCATTATGTTGTCAGCCGTGGTCAAGCAGTAGCTGTCAACGGACGAAGTAGCACGCGCGATCTTGACTTTCCCATCCCCTCGCCACCCCCATCCTTCGAGTCGACCAATGGACAACATACCATCTTCCATTAACCAAGCGTCTGATATCCAGGTTGTGAAGGATTAATTGAAAAGTGGAGATAAATAATAAAGTCTTTAATCACAATGGACAACTCAATATTTTTTCTGCTTCCTGAATAAAAAAAATCGAACAAAATTGTCCTGAATTCAGATATGCCCTCAGTTATATCCTATCACGTTTGGTTTTTCAGAAGTAGGATTTTTTATGACATTATCCTTCATGATAAGATATTTGTCCTTCTGTAAGAACCACTTGACTCTCTCCTAACCAAAAAACATGGCAGGATTTCATTTTTTTACACTATCACTTTTTAATTGTTCAATATCCTGTATTTACGCAATCCAGTGTCATCCAAATTGGGCGTATAATGCAAAAGTGAAAAAGCAAAACATAAAGCTGAAAAGACATACTGCGTAATCTCATGGAAAGACTCCGACATGCGTTCCACGTACCATCTGTAGTCTTTGAGTTAAATGTTTCGAAAAAAAAAATGGCTTGTGACATCCGAAAATCATTCCCAATCATTTTTGCCATCTCAAAGTATAGCACATTCAATATCCTTCACAATGATTTACCTATCTGGGAACAATTAAACATAACCTCTTTGTTATTTTCTTACTGCCGGGAACTTTTCTTTTCTGAACGGAAACCCTCATCCATTTCTGTTCATACCCTTGATAACGTTTTTTATTAGCCTTAGCTTGATGTCACAAATTAGAAGATAAATAGTGGTGTACTCTACAAGTTTTTTGCCTGCCTTTTTTTGTTGTTTTAGTGTTGTGTGTTTCAGCTAATCACAGACAATGTTATGATTCTATCTCACTCGACTGCCCCTTTCAGAGAAAAGCAGTATTTTGAGAACTTCAACTACAATCCCAACAACTTTTAAGATCCCACATATTTTCCTTTTGAAATACTGGGGACATTTGTATATTTACGTGATAGATTTTTAGATTTGTTCATTTACAGAATGCATCCATCACAAAGAAGATCTATGATGAGCACAACTTAGCATTTATTAATACACCACTGAATACTTTAGCTGGTAAAACAAGAGTTTCGCCAAGCATGGAGACAACTTATGAATGAACAGGGGAACCGGTTTGCACTCACAACGCATTAAATACTCAACAATTTTTAACATTTCTTCAACTACGTGCATTATAGCGAAAACCATACATTTGTAGATGATACATCAATATTTGAAGGCCACATATTTCATTTGGAGACGCAAAATCTTTGTTGGAGACTCTTATTACGCGTATTACTTATCACATAATCTCCAAAATTATAAATACGATTTAGAAAGCTGCTTTCAACTAACATAGATCAGAAATGTTTAAATTTCCGTGTGAATAGACGAATTTTAACGCATTCCATAATTTTGGGGCAATATTCAGCTTAACTATTCAAAACAAGGCAATAAATATGATCTCATATACAATGGTTATCTCATAGGATCAATCACAAAACATTTACTTGTTTTGTCATTTCTTTCCATTTCAAGGCCCACAGCTCGGATCGGCACGTAGACGTGTTTAAGATGGGTATCTTTTTAGTTTGAAATTTCGCTATGCAAGTGCAAAATTATGCATAATCTCTCTCTTTCTAAATGGAACGTTGACACTGAAGAATTATTTTGTCAATTTAGATTTAATTTTGCTATTTAATTTGTTTAAAATATGATTATGGATTTTTTCTACAGTTGTTTCTCGTTGATGACAACATGTTAAAATCCAGGGCACAACGGTAGTGCAGTGCTTGAATATCAAATTTATAAATGCAAGCCATAAGAGTGATGAATTCCACAGGTAACATAACCACGAATTAGTACTTGGAGTTGAAGTAGACCATAGTTATTCAAACTTAATTGTAGAACGTAACTCAGTTGGACTCTCGCATCTCTTAATCTGTTTCATTTTAAGAGACAAATTCCTTCTGTGCTTTGCTGTGCCGTATGTTTTGCCAAGAAATAGGTTTCATTTGTACATAATTCTGTCATGTATTGAGTATCGACTCCATGAACTTATTTTAAGTCGTTTACTATACCAACAGATAAATGCAGGAAAAAGTGCCGACGTTCATAGGATTTCTGTACATATTTTCTGATGTTATCATTCGAAAGATATCAAGGAGAAATCTAGACATTGTATCTGCGTGTTCACGCTCTCGAGTATCATAGGCACACAAGAGCATGCACGTGCAGCGTATTTACACACACGCACACCCACATGCACACACGCATGCGGTTACATCCACGTGGGCAGGCAGCAAGATGGTCTGTTCAGAGAGGCCGAATGCTGCATCGTCATCTCGGAGGAAGAATCAATAGGGGCGGTCTATTCGCCTAGTTCGCCGTGTCGCTAGCCAAGACGGCGGCACGCGATCAATAGACTGCGGCAAGAGGACACTTGCGACACCGCGGTCCAGACTTTTCTAGACAGGCAACGGCTGTGAACAGTATTACCTTTGCTGCTAAATATTTCAGATAACACTCGACTCATCGTTCTACTTCGATAACAAAACATCAGAAAGAAAGAAAACATCTGTTTAACAAAGCCACAGAGACCAAGAAAGAGTGAAAGAAAGAAAGAAGAGAATTGAAAAGGCTAACCTTTAGTTAAAAAATGAAAATTACATCTCTCATGACTCTCAGAGTTATGATATCGTCAAACCCCACACTGCCTGTTATCGAGATATTCTAATATTACTAGGATAACGACGAATTGTATAGTATAGGATGACACCCTAATATCCAGCCATTCTCCCTCTCCAAACCCATAGCTGTTGCTCTCGCTAATTCTTATTCTTCCCCATCATTCAATTTTTCAAAATTCTTCCTACACCCCACTTCAAGCGTCGTGCTTAAGATAATTTTTGTGACTGGCATTATTGTTGGCAGAATTAAGTTACTATGTATTATATCCCAAACATAAGCAATCGAAGAGGGAGATACTTGGTGTAAGGCACGAGTTCATTAAAGTACGTTTCCAATGAAACGTATTTTTAAGAGAGGATATTAATATTATATCACAAAATAGTATAGTTATGATCCCATAATTTAGACATTTATGAGGTTTTAAAGTTGAAAAATACCAATAAATTGACAAATTATGCATTATATTGAAAAATAGGAGGCGAATTTTATGAACCTTCAAACAAAGGTGTTTGGTGAATATCAATACACAGATTTATTTCATGCATTCCAAAGAATTTCTCAAGGAATCTCTTTAAAACAAGGAATGATTACGATTAATTATAACAATTAAATACAATAAAATATAATGTAAACTATTATTAGCACTGCACCAATTGAAAAATAACCCATTTACAGAAATATATCAACTCAACAAAATTTAAAATTTACCTATTACCCACCATTAGGCTCCATGAAAACATACTAAAATAAACCTTAGCAACCTCATGACCAAACTTAAAATCGGACTTGACATCACTATTTAATAATTATGAATCAATGAACATTATGAATTGGAGATTTTTTCTCAACATTATCAACATTATTAGTTAGCTTTAAACACTTTTCAAAAATTCAAGGCAGCGTATGATTTATTTTATTTTATGTAAAAAATAGTTAAAAAAGTGTGTGACATACTATGGTGGAGAAGTGTCATCTTTGTTCATATATACATGCTCTGATTGTATACACAATAATGGGTTTAAAACCTCTTATATTAAATTACATGTAACGAATTGTCATTTTTAGCAGTATGATACGGTGAATTACATGAGTAAGAAGGGTGACTGCCAACTATACATTAAATACTCCAATTGGAGATGTACAAATAAAGATAAATTAACTGATTATTTGATAAATTCAAATAAATTGAGACAATACCTTAAATCGTCAAGAGGACTTCTATGTCAAATAGACCAAGGAATCAATTGAGTAAATGGAAATGGTGGTAAAATCTGTGAAGCTGTATCAGTATACTGAATTTCCACAACGATGTTAAATTGCCTACCACTCGTTCTTCTTCAATAGTCTCAAGGAGTGAAAATGACTGGAATTCAACCACAATGAGCACCAATCTTCCGGCGTATCAATACATTCTAATATACAAATAAATAACGTGTTGAAAGATTTTTACTCAGACAACATCGAAAGTAAATTTGCTTTAGCACTTCACTGGAATTAAGATAACTTATTCGAAATAATATACGAGTTCGTGTCAGGACAACTCAATGTATCGCAAACGTGTTACTATAAAATGTTACGATGTGTCGAGCCAAAATACTTTGTATTTTTAAGTTCTCCTTCCCCAAATGTAATTTGCAAATGATGTTAGCCCAACATTGCTTAATTACCGATTACTGTGTGCTCATTAAAGAAGTAATTATGTCAATCTGATTTTACTTAAAAAATGAAAATTATTACGAGAAATCCCAATACCGAAGTTCAACAAAAAATTGGGCATAACATGTTTAAATTAAACAACAAAATGATGAATGTGTGTGAGGCCAGTGAACTAGCGATGACGATTCGAAAAACTAATAACTGCACCGTTCATTACAGCCTTAATTTTTAAACGATATGCCCTCTTCGATTGGAAACGAGAGGAGAATTTTAAAGACAGACGTCTCTGATCGTCATTTTCCGTCCATTCTCTAATCAATATCACGCGAATACCGAAGCAGGAACCTCAAAAACGTACCAGAGACCGCGCGCGATCTTTCCTTCCACATCTGTGACCCACCCTCTCCTTTTACTACCGCTCTTCCACGTCCATGAATTACACCACCACACATTGCAAGTAGTGGCGCGAGCTTAGGGACCAGTACGGACCTGCAGGCGGAAAACTTCCGCAAGCGGACATGTAGGTCAGCGCCTGATATCACGTTTCGGTGAGGGAGGAGCAACGTCACAACCCGATATATAACATATACTGCATTTAGTACGGGTCTAAAGACCATGGTAGTTAACGTACCCAGAAACACTAAATACTCAATCTTTCTCCATTGGAAACCGGAGAACAGTTCTTATAACTGATGATATGAATGATGTTTGTAAGAAACAGTAGTAGGATATCGCATGTTTCAAATTGATTCTGCAATAAGTTAATAATAAACGAGGAAATAACAAGCTAATGCTGTTTTATATATCAAATAAGCAATTGCATGTAAGCTACCGAAAATGATTGATGTGTACTTAAGGAAGGGTTAAAGTAGAAATATTTTTGAATCTAAATCAAACATCAAATGGTACGTTCATGTAAATGAATTCAACACAAAATTAAATCAATTATTTATACATTCAAAATTCTTTCAAATTTTAGCAGCATTCATCCAACATAATGCGTATAAATTGCAAAAATATATTCTTGTCTGAATTATCTCATACTTTTCTTCAAAAAATCGACGTATGGAAGCAGATAAGATTCCAGAAGAAAATATGCTAGCAGTTGGCAAAACACTTAATATACATAACTTTTCTAAACCCTACCTGTACGAATTTAATTAATTTTTGGGGCATCATTTACAACCCCACCATTCAAATTGTTAAATGATTTCAATAACAACTATTCAGAGATATACCTAACGAACCCTGGTATGTTGTATTACATAGTGATTATAAAATGCTAATCAAAAATACTCTTGCATACACATTGATAAATTAGGCTCATTTTGATTACCTCTACCAAGTTGTTTGATAATA
Organism: Gryllus longicercus; assembly: GCA_038098605.1. Taxonomy (NCBI): domain Eukaryota; kingdom Metazoa; phylum Arthropoda; class Insecta; order Orthoptera; family Gryllidae; genus Gryllus; species Gryllus longicercus. Next base: position 523,365 of record JAZDUA010000661.1, read on the forward strand.
GTTACGATAGAAAAAAATATTATGTATTAGCTATAAAATTGTTAGTTATCAGATACCAGATGAGTCCAAAATTAAGAACATTAGACTTGTCATATATTTTGAGTAAATCGATGTGTTGCCACTTACAATAAATTGATCCAATGATATCCTTCAATGATATTCGTGGAGTGAAATCTCTATGAATTTTTCCTCCGTATTATACAATTTACTTCAGCATTCAGTGTCAATATGAACAGATTTTAGATAAATATTTTAATAAAAACAAAATTTGCAGTCATTAAGCAAATGCCATCAACAAACGTCTTACAAAGCTCTCTTTAGTGACCGTGGATTACTACCATTGCCTAGTCTCTTCATATATGAGCTAATAGCATATACTTTCTCACACTCTTTAAATATTTTGACATTTTGGCGAAGATACCAACACCATTTTATGCGTCCTTTACTCTATCAGTAGAAAAAATTTAAAACAAAAATACTGGAGCCATTTTTGAGAACTATTTTTGAGAGTTTGTAAATTGCATTAACTTAAAGCAGAAATTACGCGATAGAACGCGGGACCCTTAACATAATGTTGCAAGTCTCACTTTCTTTGAACTTTGAATTTTCAAAAATGCAATAGTAAACAAGTGCCAGGAAGTATGAGTTATTTTAGCACCACTAATTTTGAATGGTATGCTGCTAATTAAATAGAAAAAAATACATTAATTACGTTTCCATAAAACATTGTAACGTAGGAAATGGTAAAGAATAAATGAACACAGTTTTACTTCATTTGCAATAATTCTACTTAATAACCAACCAATTCCATCGAATTCTGTGAAACGATAGTAAGCATTATATATTTACAATGAATTCTGAAAATTATTTCCATATATTAGGACACTTCATTATTGTCGTGAAAAAGCAGTTGCTGTAGTTTAGTAAAAATCAAAATCTGACATTTGAAAATATTTGGCTGGTGTGAACAAAGACTCAGAAACAGCAAAAGCAGGATGGAGTTTTTGGGCAATGCCCTATACCACTGGCATATTCATGAGAATCGCCCTCCTTTCTAACCAAAAGGAGATTTTTAACTGTACTCGCGTGAGCAAGGAGACGTACTATATCCTAACTGCTTAGCCTAAATACATGTGCATTGGAGGTCAAGCGGATCGAATCATTGCAATACATATAATCGACTTCCGGAGAAATGTTATGGAGTTCAAAACTGAATTAATGAGTTACAACAAAATAAGAATTGAAATCAACAAAGGTAGTATACTTGGAATATTTGCTCTCCGAACCGTTCTTCTACAATATTCAAATATTTAAGACCACAGTCAACATTAATGATATTATGATAAACAACAGTCTAGGCCGAAACATTCCTAGATCCTAGACTGTTTTTCCTATGTACTATAATTTCAGTTGTGACCATATCTCAGCAAAGTTTCACAGACAGACACTCATGTGGTTTTGGAATTAACGTACAGAAAATAATATTTCTGCAAATCAATATGTTCACTACTCTCTAGCGTCTGTGTGTAAGAGTATGAATATTTGTGATTGCTCGCATCAGTGTTGTATTAACTTTATGGAAGAAAAATATAAAGTCTGAAAAATGCTGTAAAGGGTTTTGAGCATATTCCTTCTTTTTACGAACCTGTTCTTAGCAGGCAAATATTACTCATTAACTCTACGTATCCAGCATCTAATATTCACTAGCGCTCTCAGGCAACCGGCCCATTCCTTGTTTAGTGACTAAACGAAAGTAGGGCGAGGAAGTGATTCCTCTAAGACCAAAAGTTGGGGACCAAAAAATCATATAATGAAAGTTGACTATGGTTTTAAACTTTTTAATTTAAGTAAAACTTTTTTGACGAAGAGTGTATTATCAAAGCGACTGAAAGACTGTTCCAAGAGCTATATTTTTAAAAGTAGGGGTAGGCGCAGCAATCGTCCAGACGTTCAGCACATTTCTTTCTTTTTTGTCAAGTAACAAGTAACTTCTTTGGTGAAATAATGATTCTCTCGCAGGTGGCGTCTCGGGCCGAATTACTTAACTACGCTCCGTGAATTCACGGAGATTAAGTAACTCCAGACACCACAGGTTCCTGGACGAGTGACCGTCTGGGAACCCGGGATCTGTGTCTGGGATAAACGGTCCTGAAGCCCTGGCCGAAGGGATAGAAGTAATGAACACTTCCGTTCGACACAAGTAAAGGGCTTATGCTAGGGCATTGTTACGAAAAAGGTAACAGAACTTTAAAATAACGAACATTGATTGACTGAGGTAGGTTTAGAGGCACTCCAACTAGTAAGGTCATTGAGATTCATTAGTAATGATACCGGCTCGCTGGTTCAGTGGCAACACTACTGTTGTCTATGCAGCAATTCTGACTGGGAAGTCTTGGAGTGCGAGTCCCGACGGTGGCAATTTTTCTATACTAGCTAAATGGTTAGATCGAATTGAACCGCAGTCTATAGGCCGCAATCCTAGCGGCCGGCTGCATTAAACTAATTTTTCATGGTCTCTCCGATCAGTAAGAGGCGAATGTACATTAACAAAGAGCGAGCACTACATTAGGCTAGGGCCTGAAGTAGTTATTCAGTGTTATCTGATCCCTAGACTTGCGCGAGTTGACAAAATTGGACGACAGAAGGTTGTCTTGATTGGCCCGATGTATCATAGGAGGCTGGTAAGCAGTATTGTATATTTTTCTTTTATGTGAACACAAGGAAATGGAATGGAGTACGGAAAATATAATGTGATATTGTGCGACTTTTTGATGCCCTGGCCGGAGAAGTAGACAAGTGAACCAACCTCTATCAAAACTGGACAAAATAGTAATTAAGAGTCGTCTGCTGATGATACTATCTATAGACAGTTATAGTATATCAGATACAATTAAAATGTTTAACAAGACGGTTGACACATTTTCCTATAGCGTCCGAGATATCAAATCGAAAAGAGGAAACGATACTTTTAAATAACAGCCGATCCAAACCGCAACTAGGACAACCGAAAAGGTAAGGCAAGAGATTTCAGGAGATTCCAAGACCATTACTTTAAAATCAGTGGTGCTAAAAACAGCACATACGTTCTTTCCTTACATCTAACTTTCACAATTTTCGAAAATTTAGAGAGTTCAACCACACTGACATCTGCGTCAGTTTTAAGCGTCGTTTACTCTATGCAAGGATAAAATTGAAAGAAAAAAATTGGAGCAGTTTTTGTAAATTTTTTGTATATTGCAAACACTTCACGCTACAATTACGTGCAAACTATTCGCTTTGAAAAAAATGTACACGAATTTTTTAAAGGTCTATATTGTTTGGAACAGATTCCATTTAAGAAAAAATCTCAATCTTTAATATTCTACTTTTGCAATGTTAATTTTTTACAATTTTCGAAAATACAGAAAGAAGAACTACTCATATTTTCGAAATATTATTCAATATTATATAATTTCAAGATTATAATATAGATAATAATATTTCAATATTATATAATTTCATATTATATAATTCCAAGATATTTCTTTGAGTAACAGATTTCATTAAGGAAAAATCTCTGACTTTAATATTGTAGTGGAAGGAAGACGCCGAAAATATGAACTTTTGCAATTTTCAACAGTTTTCGAAGAGATTTCATCAAAAATGAGCCTTGCACCCTCTTTATAACACATGGGTCATTAAGTCCCGGGACTAACCAGTAAAAACACACTTTTTTTGAAAAATTCAAATTTATTCCTCAACATAGTCACCTTCCATAGCGATACAATTTTTCCAACGATTTTCTAAACATTCTAACTTCATGGTATCCCTTTCTTAAAGAATGATTTGTCTTTTGCCTCAAAATGGGCTTCTGTTGCAGCCATTACCTCACCATCGGAGCTAAATCTCTTTCCTTGAAGCATCTTTTTCAGATCTGAAAACAGGAAGAAGTCGGATGGGGCCAGATCTGGTGAATATGGAGGGTGTGGAAGCAATTCAAAACGCAAATCATTTAATTTCACCATCGTTTTCATCGACTTGTGAATGGGTGCGTTGTCTTGGTGGAACAGTGGTTTTTTCTTCGCCATGTGGGGTCTTTTCTGCTTTATTGCGTCATCTAGTCGATCCAATAATGCAATATAGTAGTCGCTGTTGAGAGTCTGGCCCTTTGGAAGATAATCAATGAGTAAAACTCCATGAATGTCCCAGAAAACAGAGGCCATGACCTTGCCTGCTGACTGTTGTGTCTTGGGACGCTTTGGCCGGCTCTCTCCCACTCCTCTCCACTCGGCTGACGCTCTTCTTGAGTCCGGCGTATAGTGATGAATCCATGTTTCATCCATCGTTATGTACCGACGCAAAAAATTACTTTTATCACGCGCTAACAGCTTCAAACAGCGCTCCGAATCATCAATTCTTTGTTGTTTCTGTTCCACTGTAAGGACACGCGGCACCCACTTGGAAAAAAGTTTTTTCATGCACAAACTTTCATGTAAAATTTTGAACACGGTGCCTTTTGATATCTTTAGGATGTCACTTATCTCTTGCAATTTCACTTTACGATCAGAAATAACAATTTTCAGAATTTTTTGAATATTTTCGGGATTAGTCACCTCTTTTGGACGACCAGGGCGCTCCGCGTCTTCTGTGGTTGTTCGTCCACGTTTAAATTCCGCAAACCATCGGCAAATGGTTGTTTTCGATGGGCACTGTTCCCCGTAACACTTTTCAAGCCATTTTTGGGCTTCTACGGTATTTTTACCCATTAAAAAGCAGTGTTTGATTAACACACGAAACTCGTTTTTATCCATTGTGGAAACAAACTCACATGTAGCAACACTTAACATTCAATATTTCGACAATGACTGAACCGATTATCTTGAATTGTTTACATGTATTGTTTGAAGGTTGGTATTACCGAAAAATAAAAGCGCGTGGCATTGGCTCCGCTATCTGTGTGTCAGTCCCGGGACTTAATGACCCACGTGGTACGTCTCTTACGCGACCCGAAGGCAAGGTTTAATTTTATGTACGTAATAGGGAGAGAGAGAATAATAATTTATCCAAATTGGACAACTTTCCTCTATACTATATAAAGTTGAATTGTAAATACAGGTAGCAACGATAGTTTTTGGGAAGATTTTATAAAAAGACAAAATTCGATCCCGTGTACAATATTTGTTAGAGACATATTTAGTCATTTTGAATTAAACAGTTCAAATAGGAATTAATGCACCTATATTATAAAAATAAATACGAAGGTCGTACTATGACCAACATAGTCTGTAATTGGATAGAAATAGTGCAGAAAAAAAGTATTGTGGCATTTAAATGAATTGACACAAACACTTGGGAATCGATTTTAATTATTTAATATCATTTTTAACACAATTGATTCGTAAATGAAGAGGTAAGGAAATAATAGGATACCTAGATTAATGAAGAGAAGTTTATAGGCATCACGTAGTGAGCCATACTTATTATTCATACAATTCTTATGCGGAATACCTACTCGCGCATACAATTCATACATTATAATACTACGCGCGGAGACCAGTTGAGAGCTTAGAACTTATTCCGGCTGGGACGATCCCCCTTTGGTGGAGATACCTCGAGTGAGAAATTCGCAAGATGACAGGTATGTCGGTGCCAGATCACATTTTCCAGCGGGGGAGATAATTCCTAGGACATAACAAGCATTACTCTTTCGGGCCTAATGACTACAGCAGTTGGCGTGCCAGGAAACATCACTCAACAGCACTTAATGTTTTGATAATACCGATAATGATAAAGATGACAATAGTGATGAAGAAATGTAGGAATGATAGGGTAACGAGAAATCCCCTAGAAAACTACCCGGTACTAGCTCTCCACAAATTCCAGGGAGAGGGGAAAACCACTAGTCATTACGCCTGAAGCTCCTCCCTTGAGGATGATGGTACTATTTGCAATTAAGAGACATTCTGACCAAGGCAAACTGACATGGTTTGAATGCATTGGTTCTGGCATTGCCTTCCACATCACGTTCACATAAAGAGGGTAGTTCCACGTTAGTTTATGATTCGATATTTCAATCTAACAGATAAAGAAATATAATGATTGACAAGGAGATTCGGTGGGAATAATCTTATCTGCATATTACAATAATATTAAAAGAGGACCCAAATACTTTCCTTGACAATACTAAATTCGTATATTGTTGGAAGACAACGGACATGAACGCTTCAGTAATTTCAGATGCTCTTTTCCTTTTCGGTTCTGGTTCCCTTAGGTCTTTTTCTTTCCGGTTCGTAAATTAACAATGTTCAGCCACATGCAAATATATTTGAAGGCGTAGTTGCACTATTTGTGCAATATTCAGCAATATGAAAATAAACATACAATTATTTTGAAGAGTGTTTCAATATTTTCGAAAATATTAAAATAAAATTGGTAAGAATAACACTAACAATGACTTAAATCAATATTGAAATTGAGATATATCCTAATTAATTAGGGACAATCAATTTCTCTGTGAGCAGGAATTATTTTTCATCGCAAAATATTTGAAAAATATTGTTGGGTCGTCACGACGTTTCGAGAATTGATTATACACCGTGAAATATGAATCTATGAACATAAGAAATAGCAAAACAATCATGATTTTTAAATAATTGAAAAGTTATTGAAAAGCAATATGCTACAAGCAATCGCCACATATTTTCAGGGACAACACATTTGGAAGGTAACACAAGGTAACAGCAAACCAAGTTGCACACCGGCTGCTCCTGAATGGAAAGACAGAGGGCCGAGCAAAGAAGTTCAAAATGGAGCAACAAGAACAGCCAGACCCCAAATTGCTGGAGGAACCCATCCAAATGGACGAGCTGGAGAAAGCAATAACCCAACTGAAGAATGGGAAGGCTGCGGGAGAGGATGACATCTGCACCGAACAAATCAAACAGTTTGGACCTGGGACTAAAAATTGGCTCCTAAACCTTTTTAATAGCTGCCTGTCATCGCTGTCCCTCCCGAAAGTCTGGAGGAAAGCAAAGGTCATCGCACTTCTGAAACCAGGTAAACCTGCAGACTCTGACTCCAGCTACCGGCCGATCTCACTCCTGTGCCATCTCTTCAAGCTCTATGAGCGTGTGATATTTCAGCGCATTGTGCAGTTCTTTGAGGGGAGGCTTATCCCACAGCAGGCAGGATTCCGGCCAGGTAAATCTTGTACAAGCCAGATATTGAACCTTACTGAGCAAATTGAGAATGGGTTTGAGGAGGGTGTCGTCACAGGCATGGCTCTAATAGACCTAACAGCAGCATACGACACGGTCAACCATAATCTCTTGCTCTCCAGGGTGTACAAGATGACGGGAGACAAGCACCTCACAGGTACCATCCGTACCCTCCTTCAGAACCGACGATTCTATGTCTGCTTGCATGGAAAAAAGAGCCGATGGAGAATTCAGAAGAACGGTCTACCCCAAGGGAGCGTTCTGGCCCCGCTGCTCTTCAATGTGTATACAAATGACCAGCCCATCACGCCAAATGCTCTCCACTTCTTGTATGCCGATGATCTGGCTATATTGGTCAAGGATCGTTCTTTCGAAGGAGTGGAACAAGGACTGACTCATGCATTGGAGGAAATATCAACCTACTACAAGGAGAGTCACCTCAAACCAAACCCAGGGAAAACACAGGTATGCGCCTTCCATCTAAGATCTAGGGAGGCTAGGAGAAGACTGAACGTCACCTGGGAGGGCAAGGCCCTGGAACACACCAACTCACCAAAATATCTTGGCGTGACCCTGGACCGAACTTTGACATACAAACAGCACTGTCAGAATACATCATCAAAAGTCAACTCCAGGAACAACATCATCAGGAAGCTATGCAGCAGCCAATGGGGAGCAAATCCCAGCGTGCTCCTGACATCAGGAAGGGCTCTCTGCTTCTCTGTTGGGGAATACGCCTGCCCTGTCTGGTGTCGGTCAGCCCACACAAAGAAGGTTGATACATCCCTTAATGAGACGTGTCGCATTGCAACTGGTTGCATGAAACCAACTCCCATCGACAAACTCTACAGGGCTGCAGGAATGAACACTCCTAAGATCAGAAGAGCAAACCACGAATACTTGGAGAGGTTCAAACAGACCTTCGATGAGAGGCACGTAATGTACGGTCAGCTGGAGCCATCGCGCAGCCGACTCAAATCCAGGAGAAGTTTCATGAGGTTCACACAGCCAGAACCTCCAGACTGGTACCCACTCCGGGATCCTGAGACTACTGGAACCAGTCTGCCATGGAAATCCTGGAGGGCACTGAATAGGATAAGAACTGGAGTGGCCTCTGTGAAGACCAACCTTGCAAGGTGGGGCTACTTAGCGGAGGACGACATCTACTGTGACTGCGGAGAGGCACAGGACACCGACCACCTCACACAGTGCCCACTGTGCCCTGTTCACTGCACAGATGATGACCTCTGGAGGGGGAATGCACCTTCAGAAGACCTGGCCCACTTCTGGGCTGGAAAAATTTGAAAGACCGGACACGAAAAAGTAAAGTAAGTAAGTAGGGACAACACGTGGCATCAAGATCCCACAAAACGTGGATTTGGAATTTACTACCTACAGGTCAAAGTAATGTATGTGATGAAAGTAAGTGAAGTAAGAAAAAAATACTTTTACCGTATCCTAGTTACATAAAATGAGTTTTCCGTCTTGAAAACTCGACATATTTTCCTGCAGCATAATATCACTTTGAATATCACTTTTTTTTATTTATTTTTTTTTTATTTTTTTTAACAAAATGTTACGAATGTGCTCAGACGTCATGATTTGAATTTTAATTATTCGAAACTAAAATTTTCGAAAGTGGTATACATGAGAAAATGTAATATCTCGTTTTGTAAAATTTATTGCATCCAGAAAGAAATCTCTATATTCGATCATGTGTAGAAGGGGCTGGAAGAAAAGTTGAACTTACGTTAATTTCAAAAAGTCAAAGTTTTTAACGACCTACGCCATGATATTAAGGATACTTTTCTCTATTTGAGCAAAAACTTTAAAAAAAATTATGGTCAGTTTTGAGAAAATTTTGAAAATGTCTTAGGAAAGCTCCTAGAAAAGTCTCTGTAAAGTACCACTAAAAATTAAATAATCTCTTTTAAATTCGCAAAACCTCGAGTTGGCCAGAACCATTGAGGAATATCCTTTTTAGGGAAATCCTGCGCACTGTTTAGGCACTAGTGCAGTTCACAGAATGAGCGACGGACACGTAGAAGGGAACGCAGACAAACGGACGGACGTCAAAAATAAAAAAGGCAATTTTTGGTACATCAACTCTCCACAACCTCAGCAGAAGTATGGGATTTGAACATTTAATTTTTTAACATCATCCAGCGATGTGGTGTAAAATAACCTGACAAACATGTTTACAACTTCGTGTGCTATAATTATACATTTTGTGTTACCTAAAGGTATGTTCACAATTCTGACAAAAATCATGTTATCGGGAATGAATAGGCAAAGCAATTCCAAACTCAATAAGGAGAGGCTTCCTGGAGCCACGTGGATGGCACGTACAAGTCAGTCACCATGTCAGTCACCATGTCACATGGTGCCATCCACGTGACACATGACTCTGTCATCAATATTGTTTTTAGCATGTGGCTCCATTCAAGAAAAAAATAATCCCGAAATTTGAGCCGTTTTTGAGGAAATATATTTTCTTAGAACGAAGTAAAAATTTTGAACTCTTGTAATTTCAAAAATTCATTGAGTTCAAGGAATATGACAGCTATATCATTTTTTAAATGTCCGTTGCTCCATCCCAGAAACAATTAATTCAAAAATGTGGGAAAATTTTGGAAAAAATATCGAAAATGTTGTTAAGCCCTAATGTAAACTACCCCCAAAAATAAAAAGATCCGTTTCAAATTCTAAGGGTCTGGAGTTCGGTCAGATTAGTTTTCCAAAATATCAATGTTGGTGGAATCCAGCGAACAATTTATGTGCAAGCGTTGACTACTGACAGTTGGAAGTCAGATGTTTTGCCATGAACCAATTTTTCGATATCAAGGACTCAAGAAACTCTGAGTCGATATCAAGGATTCTGACTACACACCGTGTTAGAAGAAGTAATTTACTACGTGTAGGAATAAGATTTATCCACTTTTCCACGAGAATTCACTACTTTTCGCTGCAGTATTACTATATAGTATATCTTTATTAGGTAAGAAATTAGTTGTCGAGAAAGTAACATTAATCTGTAGAAAATAGAGGTGCCAATGACTTTAAGAGAAAATTCTAGCTGTTTTATAGAATAATATTCAAGAAACTAAAACAAATGGCTTTTCTTATTTGTGTTTTTTCAATAACTGACTACACTTAAAAACACTTACATTTAAAAACATTTAAACGTTTAAAAACACTTACATTTTTTTTTATTTCCTAAACGTTATTTTCTAGATGAAATTTGACATTTGAAGCAATGTACAATATTCTTACATGTTACTCGGTGTACTGCTAGAAACTGGAAAACAGAATAACACAATTTACAAATGTAGCATGGAATAAGTACGATGAACCTTAATTGAACTTCCTAAAATTTTGACGGTCGTTTATTTTCATACAAATCAAGTCTCATTTGAAGAAGGAAAGATAACGAGAAAAAGATAAGAGACAAAGGTAACGAGAGTGAAAGAGGGATCGGGATTGGAAATACGTGCTGAGAACAGACTGTAAGATACATGTAAATGGTGAAACTTCTTGCGTTTACTTAGCCTGATATTGGAAGATGCTGTTTAATTTTCTCAAAAATCTGTCTAGATTCTGTTATCGAGACACTGAAAAATAAGATTGATAATCCTTATCCAATATCTTGTTACCTAAACTTGCTCCCTCAATCCCTCTCTGTCAATGTACTCGTACTGGTTGTTATCAGTTGGACAAGATAAATAACTTCTTAGAAAATATTTTACCAATATACTATCAGAAGGAATTCAATAGTTTCAGCGTATAAATTCCCACATTCCTATATTTTTGGAATATATATTACAAATATCTGCGCTTTGACTAAAAAACAATGCAATTTATTTTTTCACAGTCGTGACCAAACCAAACCACATCTGTTGGGATCGACGAACCCAGTGACATGCCAGTACTTTACGGTGGCTTAACGACTACGAACACTATGCCTATTGATTCCGGGCGCGTCAACTGCTAAGGTCACTACTCCCATATTGAATGTTTTGCACGGGAAGTGGCGGTGATCTTATCCCGCTGGATAAGGAGATCCGGCGCCGATCTACTGTCGGCTAACGGGGTTTTCCCTAACCACGTATCTCTTACCAGCGGGACGGTCATATATTGAAAGCAGTACACCGTTCCCCAGGGCAGCGATGAGTAGAACGTACGAGTAGTACGTGGGGACTTCGCGGCAGTGCATGCCGGCTGCTCTGTTGGCAGCAGTTGCACGTATGACCTTAGTCTCCGCCAGATAACGAAGTATCCTACCTTTCCCGTTCTCCGAGGCGCCCGCCTCCCACTGCCCGCCCCTCCCCCTGGAGGTACGCCGCGGCCGCGCGCCTTTGCCTCCGCCGGCGAAGCGGCGCCGCGCCGCGCCACGCCACGCCGCGCCGCGCCGCGCCGCGCCGCGCCGCGCCGCGCCGCGCCCGCCCCGCCCCGTCAGCCCCGCGCGCTCCCAGCCGCCTTCCCGCCCACGCTCCCGCCGGCGCGTCCCGCCGCCAACGCTGACCTTGCCACAATGGTGTCTGGCGCCTATGCGAGTGCGCCGATGCACCCGGCCTGCCCTTGCAGCGCGCCGTTGCACAGGAGCAACCGCCGCCGCCGATGCAAAGGAGCGCTGCGGGCCGGGCCTTGGGCTACGTCTGCCCCGCACAAGCGAACGCGTGCCACTCCGCTACTTGCACATTTCGCAACACCGCTGCATCACATACAAAAGAGTTGAGCAACAACCGACCATCAAACACGAGAACACTGGCTATTCAAATTTTATGCAACTAATTGGTTTCTACACTCCCTTCTAAAAGTGCATTTTGCGGACTGTTTATTCATCGTCAAAGAGGCATTTTTTGCCTATGTACGGCTGAAATGTGGTTTTTGGAAGAGTAATGGAGCATGCAGGGACCCAGAATGTAAATAAACAATTAACTTTGACTTTTCGGCTGAGGTGCATACAACTGTTTATACCCTTATCTCTATTTATGGTAGTGGATTAAAGAAAACATTCGAATGTTCGTACACATTTAGATGACTCATTGCATCAATTGATGTCACTGCAGTTCCTCTGACCGGGAGATCCTAGGGTTCGAGTCCCGGCGGAAGCAGGACTTTCGACACTAGCTAGGCCTACATAGCTAGGTCGCATTGAGTCGCTGTATCCAGGAGAATTCTAGCGGCCGGCTGCTCTGATCGACAGTTTTCATGGTTTCTCCTATCAACACCAAGCGAATGTTGGAGCAGCACCCTAACAAATAGACCACGGTCCGCGCGCGATCTTTCCTTCCTCTTCCTTGCCATATCCTCACTCATTACTTACATAACTTACACTTACATCCGCTACACTAGCACACGCGTCGGGGGTTTCGAACTTGTCCCGGCTGAGGCGATGACCTGCTGATAGTAAATACTTTGTTCGGGAAAACCCCACATGCCGACAGGTTTGCCGGCGTCGGATCTTGCGAAAGTTTCAAAAATTGAAGAGCTCAACGAATATAAGACGTATACCGTTAAGTGGCCGTTTCACTATCCGAGAAAAAATTAAATTAAAATAAAATTTTGAAAATATTCACAAGGTTTATCCGTGACGAGCAATAGAGGTAAAAAATATTATACATCATTTAATCTAAGTTCGTTTATCTATAAAATACTTATTTTTACTTTCTCGGTCACTGTGTACTTGTATTGATGCTGTGGAAAGTGGAATCTTTTCGCCAGAAATCGTGTAATGTGGGACTGGTACTGAAAACGTAGATATATCTTGTTCTTATATATAGCAAATAACTTCCTTTAAGACAGTGTGTAGTCAGAAATCCCTGTATTGTTAATTCTTGATATCGAAAAATTAAATTGAGGCAAAACGTCTCTCCGTCTGTGGTCAACGCTAGCATATCAACAGTTCAGAAGATTTTCTCCAAAATTAGTATCTATCTGGCAAATCTCAACAGCATAAGAATTTGAAACTGATATTTTTATTTAAGGGTGTACTTTACACGAAGCTTTAACGTTTCAAATTTTTCGCAAAAATGGCTACTTATTTTTTGTTTCATTTTTTCCTCAAATAAATCAAAGGACGTTTAAAAATGACGCAGGTCTCGTTTTCTTTTAAACCTCTGAATTTTCGAAAGTTCCAAAAGTTCAATATTGTTTCGGCTTCTATCTACAAGAAATGAAGACAGATTTTTCCCTTAGTGAAATCTGTTTTTCAAAATCAGACTTTGAGATGTAATTCAAAACTTTTTGAAATGTGAGCAATTTTCGAGTGATTTTACGTGAAATATACACATTTCTACAATATACATATTTCTCAAAGATGCCTACAAGTTTTTTCTTTCTTTCAACGAAATTAGTTTCATTTCTATTATCCTGACGATTCGAGTTATACATCTCAGCAACACTGCAATGCGTACCTCCAAATGATTATAATCCCTGAAATAGCCGATGTTGAAACTCTTCCTAGCCCTAAAACTGTGGACAAAAATAAGTATATGCAATTCTTCTGAAAAGTAATATTTCTGGACTCCCTTCCGATTCGAGCCGTTGTTCTGACAAACATTTAGTTTGGATACATTAATGTGATATTATTTTTTTGTATTTATCGACAGATTCAGGTGATATACAAATGTTGGTACATATAGGATATTTTCACTTAATTTTTTTCTATAAAACAGCGTGACGTTAACAAGTCATTGATGTACAATTTATTACTATTATTACTTGCGTATGGGGCCCGCGACACATTTTTCTCTCCGAGGACCAGTTGAGAGGAGAGATCCTGGAGAGATCAACGTGTGGAATTATGGGGATCAGACTTTCGGATGCATTCCTTAGTTAAGACACGGTTGTTAGCCTTGAATATCAATTAGGGAGGAATAGGGAAATATCATTATTATTATTATTATTATTATTATTATTATTGGGTGATGATGAGGGGTTAAGGACTAGGATCGGTATAGGAGGTGTTAGGTGGGGTAGTGTGGGGGGTTGTTCGTGGGAATTTGGAACCATCCCAGCATTCGCCTTGTGACCGAGGGAAACCACGAAAACCCTGGTCAGGATAGTCGGCCCGGGGGTCGAACCCGGACCTCCCGATTGCGATTCCAGCGCGCTACGCACGGAGCAACTTCGCTCGGTGATGCGCCATATTATATGTACATATATTTATCTCTGCCGAAAAATCTACGTAAAGTATATTGGTGTATCTGCCAAGGAGTCACGTGTAATTCAATTAGGTCATTCTCTGTGAAGGCGATCCAAAGATTAGCGTGATTTTTGGCATATATACATTGAATGGACCAAGGCAATAGCAATTCAACGTTAATTATTGACGATTAAATAAATTCCCAACTCTATTCTTAATAATATTTCTGATGTATTGTACCGCACCGAACACAGAGTAAATAAGCAATACACAGATTTCAAAGTACATTGAAACTGAAATAATCAATATTTTCATTTCAAGAATATCAAGCATTCATACTACTACTCGGAAAAATAATTGAAAATAATCCCGCTGTATGAATGACTGACATACCCTTCCCAAAGTGAGACTTCTCATTTTTCTTAAATCATTAATTAGTTATAATGCATACACAATATCATACAATTTTAACATAGGAATGAGAAAAAGAAAAATGAGAATGAGGAGAGGGAGAAAAGGAATAGAACGAAAGACGAGGAAGGAGAAAAAAGATGGGGACGAGAGTGAGGAAGGAATGTTTTGATTGATTGATTAGTGTTTCTCGGATAGTCAACTATCATGGTCAGTGGTCCTTCCCCTTAGAACGTGAGTTCCGGCGTCGACGTGCACGTCAGCTGGCGGTGTTTCCTTTTCCAGGAACACCCCCAAAGAGCCTTTGCCTCAGTCGGGACAAGCTCCCAACTGGCTTCTCGATAATATATATACAGCAATTTTCGCAACTCTGCCGCGGGCAGGTATCAGCTGTTGACAGTTTCATCCAATCGGGAGCTTGACCGTCACCACAGTGACGTCACCATGGTGACGTTCAAGTTCTCGATTGGATGAAACCGTCAACAGCTGATACCTGCCAGCGGCAGAATTGCATAAATCGCAGTATAGTAGTGTGGTGCATATAAGGGTGTATGCGTGCACGTGCGCGCGCTCGTGTGTGAGCGTGTGTAACGGGAGGGGAGGGGACAAGGCTGAAGTGAAGATCGTGCGTAGTCTCTGGCTCATTTATTCAATTAATGGTCCGACATTCGCCATGTATTATTCGAAAAAATCATGGAAAACTATCGATCAGAGATTGGTAGTGTTGCCACCGAGCCCTTTCCGTCAGTAAGAAAGGGAAGGGAGTTCATTCTCTATTAATTTTTAATATAGAACGTAATCCAGTCGTTATCCTTTCTTAGCTGTTGTCGAAAGCAGGAGTGCGGGAGGCCGCCCGTGGGAGTTGCGGCGCGTTTATCACCTGCGCAGGCAGTGAGCGGTGGGCGGCGGACGTGCGCGCCACGGCAGCGCCGCGCCACCCACTCGCCGCCCACTCGCCGCCCACTCGCCGCCCGCTCCGCCGCACACCGGCTCACGGACCGCACCTCGGGCCCCCACTCCCACTCCCACGCCCCACGACCCTCGCTCCGTTGCGTCACAAACGGACGCTCCTCCCCAATCTACCCTTCCCAATTGCCTTCCAAGCCTTTTCATTGAGCACGCAGATTTCCACTTAGCAGGGCTACCGACCCCTGATTTTAGGTTGAAAATAACTTAAGAGGCACGGGTCGTATCGATGTAAAAATTAGATTTCTTCCAAAACTTAAGTCCATTTCCTTAATACATTTCTTAGAAATTTCAGTGTCAGTCAGAAAACAGTCAGTAAAAGCTCTTTACCTGAAATAATAGTAAAATCTCATGCATTCGATGATCGAAATTACACACGTACAATTGTATATCTTATAATTTCGTGAAATCCTACTGATTTAATTTAGAAATTCGGGATCATGATATTGTACATTATATATTCCTTACCATTTTTTGTTTGACAATGTTTCATTGTTATTAACTGACAGTGATCACCAGACGACGCCCAACATTTACAAAAGCAACGAATGAAAAAGTCTAGTGATTTCCCCCCGAGGGAACGATTTCTTATGAATAGTCTAAGTCTTAATTTTGAATTAGAAATTCGGTTCAGAATTCGTTCAGATCTCCTACAGTTCCTTTATCTTCTCAGATGAAATGAAAGGAAAACAAAAGAGCTCTAGTAGACGTTTGAAATGGGAGGATCTAGACATTCAGTGGGTGGAGTTCATTCTATTTTTGTGGTTTATGAAATAATATCTCCAATACTAATAGTGCTTTAGAAGACGCTTAAAAATAACCAATTTTTTAAACCGATAAATTATGGTGTTATTAACCAAGAACTTTGTTAAAGAGCTCATCCAAAGAAAGTCGCGCGCCCTCACGTGTTACTAATGATGTAATCAACTAATTTTATTTTGTTTTAAGTATATATTACAATCATATATCCAGGTCGTATGGTTTGGGTTGCTTTCGATGACATTTTTGCATTCATGGAAACGAAATACTCAAAATTAGTACGATGTCAGATATGTTTGCCAACTTTCCCCGAGCTTTCAATCCGCGAATTAATATTGGAACTGCACAGCGAGGAAAGGGAGTTTGAAGGCTAATGAATCTGATTTACTCTGGGCTTCTCCTAGATATTTTTTTCCGTAATAATCAATTAATCTCATTCCAATTTGTTTCGTCTAGTTAATACCCAAATTCTACAGCCAGCATATAACAGTCCGCGACAAGAGAAATGTCAAAACACGCTTTCTCCCCGCGTCGCCCATTTGGCGAGAAGTGACGCATCCAACACATCTAGGAAGTGGCCAATGATTTTACACATTAGAGAAAACTTAGCCCTGGTAGAAAGTCTGAAGTGTCAAAAACGTGGTTGATTGTCGGATTTCTTTCAAATGGTTTTATTATTTTTTTTAGAATTTTTATGGTACGCTCGCGGATTGGATCTGTCTAGTTACAGATAATGTTGACGAAATTGGCAAAATCATTTTCAATCAATGCATATTTATTACCATATGTGTAAAACAATTAACAAAGTGCATCTTGTTTTCAATGTCAATTATTTGCGACATCTATACAAATTATTTTCCTGAAGAAATTTCCTTTACTTTTTTACATAATCCTTAAAATAGATATGAAACTATCAAACAAAATGTGAAGGTTTACGTCAGTCGCTATTAGAATTTCAGTAGTGTGACACTATTGATGTCTTGCATCAGGAGTGCCATCTAAGGCAACGTGAAATTTGAATAGCCTCTTCTCTGCCTGTCTCTCTCAAACACACACACACACACACACACCTTTACGTTCACCGACCACTTGAAACAGCTGCACTTTACTGATGTTCGATGAGTCGAATCGAAACCACTGGAGCTTTACACTTCACAAGAAGTCAAAACAAATACGGACGTAGCCGCAACTAATGCTGGGTGTTGTCGGGTCCACCCTTTCCAAATCCAAAAGCGCAGCTAAGGCCACACATTTTCAATAAGCTCTATTCAAACAGACACATCATCCTCAGGTGTACATAGAACAATTGCAACGGAAATACACGACATGATTTCTCAATAAATACATCTATTTGACTAAAATAACATTATTTATAACTATTATTTTAAGTTTAATAGTGAACTTTTGAATTTCTAATAGTGAAATAATAACATTTTCTGACTCATAAAATAGTAGCTCGGGGATAGAATTAACCGAAATCATTTGAATTTGCCAATAATGTTCCTCAATATTCATGCTCGATCGCCAACATGGAGTGCAAATTGCAACCTAATTTTTTTAAATATAAAGAGAGAAAGATATATATGTTTAAATAGTAAATAAAATATTTGACGCAATTTAAGTAGAAAATTGTATATCATTTTCATATTTCAAAAATTTAGGTCAATTATCCAAGTTATTTCACGTCAAAAAATTCCATTGTTGTAACTTCATACATCATGTTATTGTTAATTTACTTTAATTGCTTATTTGTATCTTTTTTTACCATCTGTAATTACATTTTTTTAAATTTATTTCTTGTAATTAGGAAGATGACCGCATTGCGGCTGAAAACGTTTTACGCACTATTAAATACCATGGAACTACGCCTAACATTTAATTTCGTATTTCGAGAACATCAAATACCCTTCTTTGCTTCGTACTATAATAAAGAATACTAGTTGGACCTGTGCAAAGACGCTGTACTTCGAAAATCATTGTTTCAAAGGGGAAATTAGATCATTGTAGAACCCAATTTCGAACTACAAGCCCCTGTGCTTTACTGCATTAAAAGTCCGATCCTGAACAAAAGTAGTCATTCGAATATATCTAATCGTTGAGATTAATTTGCCCAGAAAATCAAATAGTTTCTTTAATTTTATTATGAAAGATTAATCCTGTCTTTGGAATTCAATTCAATTCTAAATATGGAGTTTCTGCACTTTTCTGGCTACCCAAGCTATAAAGTGAGAACATCCAAAAAAACTATATCCCCAAAAATGTAATAGAAAATTAAAAAGAATTGTCATTCTACGTATATATTATCATTTAAGCAACACACTAATTTAGGTTAATCTGACCCCGACAGTCTCCCACCCGTCTCCCTTTATTTTCCCACATGTCCCCACCTGACTCTCATTTCTTCATCTTTCCACACCTGTCTCCCATTTGAAAGTATGAAAGTAATGATTTGTCATAAGTGTGGATTGGATTGAAATAAAATTGTTTATGGTAATTCAATTTAATATGGTGACATATCATGTGATATTAAGGGGATCTTGGAAATGAAATACAAGATGAATTAATATTTATGATTGTACAAAGAAAATTACACATTTTGAACAAAAATAATAAATGTTAGTGAACATAAAATAAATGATGGATAGAAAAATTCACTAAGATAATAGTAATAACTAAAATGAAAATATAAACAAAAGTTAGAATAAAAGGTAAACACAATATACAAAAATTCAACTCACTTGAGCATTTGTTTGAAACGTCCACCATCTATACTCAAACATATAGCTCAGTGCATCTAGGTATATATTTAGCTGTAGTTGAAGTCTCTTGGTATACGCGGTTTCAAAAACATCCCAAAAACAAAATCCAACCTTTAATCCCTTTTAATCCAAAATAACAATTTTATTTAAATCAATTTTATACTTACAACAAAGTATCAGAAAATACGGAAAGTAGAAAAAGGAGAATTCATAAAATATACAACTGTTTTGTGAAGAATTCGTTTCGTATTTTCAAAAACTGCGATCAACTCTCTCACTTACAAGTACTGAGAGCATTTTAGCAGGTACGGCTCTAAATTACCTTGCCTAGCGGGTCGGTGAGATGGACAAAAAGTTTCATAAAAATTTTCCGCCAATCGTAAGTCGCAAAAAACTCAAAATTATGTTAAAAAACTTATCTAACATATAATAATATGTGTTATTTGATTTATCTTTTACGCCCGTCATGATAGACAAACAAATATCTATAGTTCAAGTGAAAAAAATCAAAAAACAAAATTACTCAATATCTCGTAAAATAAAAAAAAATACGAATACATATAACAATTAGCTTCATTCCCTTGTGCACGTCCGTGAAAGCTGCATCACAATATTTTCAACCGTTCAAAAATTACAAGAGATGCTGAAGTTATGTGTCTCAACAGTACACAAAACGAATACTCTGAGAGAAAACGTTCAATTAGATAATAAGAAAATATCACTTAGATATACTAAAGTAATAGTATTTCCCACGCCTTAATAAGAAGTAAAATAGATTACGGATCTATTGTATAATTCAGATTTAATTCAACTCGACAAAAACTGGACACCCTGCACAATTGCGGACTCAAAACAATCACCGGGGGCTTCCACACTAGCCCAACTGGTAGTATCCTCAACGAAGCGGCTTACACGTTTCGTAGACAAATTCTGTCAATCAAATGCGCAATCAAAGCCAAAACATCACTAAAGAAGATAACACGAAATAATGTATCTCCTGGAATTAGAAGTGGAAATCTACAGTGTCCCATACCATTCTATCACAACGTTGCTACGTTGCCCCCTCAACATTTCGCGGCTCCCTATAGAAAGCCAAAGGATCCCTGCTATAAATCCCTGGACCATCAATAACATTGAAGATGGTAAATCTCTGATTGAAATTTAACATAACAACCTTACCTCAGATGAATGGAAACTAAAATACTATGAAGTCGGTGACAAATACAAAAATAATTATAATATCTTCATCGACGGATGCAATAATACAAACTTTTCTGAAACCTTAGTGAAGGACCCCATGGCCTTGGTGAAATTCCGATTTATGAACATTGCTACTAAATAAAACATGTTTAACTATACAATTCTGAAATCGCTTAAATAGATAATCCATAACTGCACCGATAATCATCACTAATAAAATTCCAAAGGATAACTTCAAGATTTATGACGAAACCCAATCTAAAACGATGCCGGTCCGTAAGGCAGTAGTGCCGTAGAGATCTCGGACCGAAGGATCGCGGTTCGAGTCCCGCCTCGGGCATGGTTGTATTGTGTTCGTCCTTTCAGACCTCTATCATCATTTCGTGTCATCCTCATAATTACCATACCGTTACACGCCATAATGGTCGCTAATGACTTAGTAGTTGATGCGACCTTAAATAAAAAAACAAACAAAAAATAACAAAAAAACAAGAAAAAAAACAAAAAAATCTAAAACGATGACTAGAATTAAAAACTGCTTTATACAATTAAACTTCAAGACTTATCAGAAATTTTTCTTCTTGTAGCTAATCAGCTTTACCCAATTACTATGATTGAAATCCATAATAATAAAATTAATACAAAGATATTAATTGATTTCCAAGGAAATAATGAAAGACCTAACCCTGGTTTATTCCAAGCAAGATGTCATAAGATTCATAGACAGGAAGATGAAAATAATCCAGCAATTGAAACCGATATGGCCATGCCATAAAACAAGTAAACTAGTATACTCACAAATCAATTGATTTATTCTTCTCACTCAACTCGAATCCCAAGATGGCTAGACGCGAGCAAGTTGTAATTATACGAATTAGAACTGGTCATTCTAAAATTACAGACAAGTACTTGCTGGAAATTCCTCAGATTTTGCAGATATTAACATATTAGAACTATGTATCCAATAGATAAATAATCAAATAGAAATGTTTAATCAAATAGAAAAAAATATTGCACTCTGTCCCCTTTCAGAACCAGATTGTTAAATTTTGCAAAAAAAATAAATATCATACTAGAAATATAATATTAGAGTGAGCCTGCTCATGACTCTCGCGCAAATATGTTATGATCCTAATCTAATGATACTGTATGATTATGCTATGTGAAATAAAATGTAATTCGAAATAAGCAATATTTTATAAGTATATTGTGTACATCGGAACTTCTTATTAATATTTTTCGCAAATCACAATTTTACACCAATTTCTTTGGCATACTTAAGTACCAACATAAATGTAGCCTACTGTTTCAGAGAAAATATTTTTCCAGATCGTATAATTACGTTTCTCTAGAATTGGGTCTGTTACATTCAATTGGCTAAAATTCTTTTAAATGTGAAACTCACTTTTTAAATAGAAGATAAAATAAAATTATTCATTACATCTACGAATAGAGTTCATTTCATCGTACTGTCGTGTTTCAACACGCGATCTGCTTTCCACAACACTTTTACAGATTACGTAATCCAATGAGTTGCCAGAAGCTGCTTCTTATGGAAGCAATATAGAAATCTTCATGTGTGTTCTAACGAAAGCTCTTGGCTTGAGACTGACTTTTAAGAGATGTCATCTCATCACATACTAATAATTCCATCTCGATCCATTGAACAAGTGCTGAGACGGTCCTTTGTTTTGATTCTGAACAGTAAATGTTGATTTTCTCCCTCTCAGGCGTCACACAGTGTTTACCGTTTTTGATTTTAAATAAAAATAAATAAATATTAGGAATACACAAAAACAGGAAAACCGCAAACAAACTGCGGTGTTCGGTGGGTACCCAATAATATGTTCATGAAATGTCAATCATTCTTATGTATATTTATTATTTTTATGCTGGACTGTTTATATTTTTATGATGTATTTTTATATATAGATGGACTATTTCAACGAGGAATTTAAAAGGTAGAAATTAAAGGTACTAACCCATTTACAACAAACCGTTTTCCGTCAACATTAATCTATTAACTTTGGTCGACATTCGAGAGATTGGGGTGATTCGAGACAACTCCCGACCTAACTGCGTATGAAAGATCCTACGCTTGTTTTACCTTTGAAACCCAAATTGCTTGGACGAATTCGAAATTTGGCAGAGCAACTTCTATTCACATTTTTGATGGGCGATCGTCCAAGAACTTCTAACGATACTAACGACCACTTTGATGTGGCTTTACGCATAATAAAATTCATCATCTGAGCATTGTCAGATGTGCACTCTGCTCGGAGGATCTTGGTTTCGTTCTATTCATTACGTTACCAGCTCTCCGCGAGGTATATAGCAAAGGGAGGTCGGTGCCTCTTAACGCCACCTACAATTGCTACTCCTGCGCTTCATGATTCATTTGATCTTTCAAGGTCAATTAATACACAGGTTTTACGAGTATGACACACCCGATAACATGAAATCAGTTTTTCATGTTAAGGGCCCATTCATAGCATTCAGAAGGATAATTTAGCCAGACTAAAATATTACAGCCATGATGCGAGATAACGAAACTAATGACAATACTAGTCTCGGATGAATAAGAAAAAAATAATTTACACAAAGCAATATTTGAGATACAAGTAAATGAAATGTATAAAGGTAACTGAAAACTAAATAAAATAAAATAAAATATATAAAAAACGTATAACATCTGCATATCTTGTACAAAAACAAAAGCCGTAAATTTTGTACAAGTTGAACCGTGTAGATATAAATTAGTTGTATGCAATTTACCTAGAGAGCAAATTTCAAATTTTAACACCTTGGGATACAAAATGTCACACATGCGAGAACTAGATGTACAAAGGGGAAAAATTTAAGACTAAATCGTAAGAACGGAACAATCATAAGAACCCTGAAAAGTAAAGACAAAAAGGAAAATTGTTAAATTCTAGAAAGTGTTAAAAATTCCAACATGTTTACATGGAAGTGATAGTTGCACAGTGACAAAAAAATATCAAGACTACAAAGTGCTGAATAACATTTCTGAGATAAATAACTGGTAGTAGACAACAGATAGGACAATCAATTCAAAAAAAATCGGGGAACTTGGGATCCACACGATTCAAGAGAAAATCAGCGAGTACCGAAATTCCTGGATTCAACACATTGAAAGGATGCATGGCAATTCCCGCCACGTAAAATAAGGCAAATTCAATTCAATTCAATTCAACAGAATCTTGAATTAGCACCTCCCATGGCGAAGAAATCCTGGTCACCTGAGGAAGTAACGGGGCCGCCAGATAAGCAAAACAGTGGTATGGCTAAGGAGAGGGGGTCTTGAATGTTGAGCCATGTGGTGTATTTTTAGAGATTTCGCGGAATGAAAACAAATGCTCGAAAAGTCACCCTATTGGATTAACGTTGAAGAAACATTTCTATCCCCATTCACGTATCACATAATTAGTAGTAATCGTTTTCTTTTCTATTTTTTCTGGGTGGCGGACTTCAATTTCGCTCAGAGTAGCACAAGCTTTCATTAGGCCACTGCGGTGAAATGGTGAAAAATAATTATGATGAAACAGAAAAGACATTGGTATGGAAAATAGAGAAACTATCGTGTTGCAAGAGTCACGATCCCGTTTTCTCTCTCTCTGAGATTCCAGGCGCAGATCCGGATTAGAAAACCCCGATTTCCAGGGAGCATGAGGGTCAAAGCCGGCGTGATCTTCAGACATCCTAGAAGATCCCTCTAAGAAGCAAATCTTGAGCATCCGCAATTCTGATTCTTCGTTAAGGGAAGCATTTTTTTTTAAATCGACCTTTAATACGAGTAGTGCCTGCAGGATGGCCAGCAGAATAATTTATCTAGTGATTTCATTACTTTGAGGATTACTTAGATTTACTTGTTCACACGCTAACAGTATTTATGACAGATTGTGAATGTGCATTTTAGAATATGAATATGAATATGCGTGTTAGAATATGAAGTGCCAAATGAAAATGAAATTCTAAAAAGGATGCCAATTCTTTGCACTAGCTAATTATGATAATTTCATTTTCTCGATATACTTAAATTGTCAGAATGGTCTAGCTCATTCCAGTTATTAGCATGTTTTCACGCCTAATACTTGTGGTGCGCTGAATTATTTCTCTGCATGTTTGTATTGGTCGATCGCTTTCGCTAATAGATCTTAGATAATAAGATCTTAGATGATAAGATCTTATATATATATATATAATCTACAGAATATCAGTTATATTAGGTTCATCTATATATATATAATAAATTTATTAATAATCATAACCACTTTAATGTGCATGCATATAGAAGTAAATTTTAGAATACTTATAACTGAAATGTATTATATGCAGTATATTTATATATATATATACCTATTAAATAAATGCTTATATATATATAAATAAATATTATACCCTTCGTTAAGAAATTATTTTGTTAATAATTAAAACATAATTAGTAAAATTTATTTCCCTTTAGTTGTCTAATCATTAATATATATATTTGGAATTTATTAAAGATAATTTTTCCTTTTTTGTAAGAAAAAAAAAAAGGAAAAATTAGTAGTAATGGTATTAATTTATAATAGTTTAATGAAAATGATGTGAATTTTCACATCATTTTCATTAAACTATTATAAATTAATACCATTACTACTAATTTTTCCTTTTTTTTTTTTCTTACAAAAAAGGAAAAATTATCTTTAATAAATTCCAAATATATATATTAATGATTAGACAACTAAAGGGAAATAAATTTTACTAATTATGTTTTAATTATTAACAAAATAATTTCTTAACGAAGGGTATAATATTTATTTATATATATATAAGCATTTATTTAATAGGTATATATATATATAAATATACTGCATATAATACATTTCAGTTATAAGTATTCTAAAATTTACTTCTATATGCATGCACATTAAAGTGGTTATGATTATTAATAATTTTCGCTATATATTTTTTCAATTACTTTCTGTTTCTCTACACCTCTACAACCAATGTGGTCGGAGACCGATCAAAAAAAGTTAATTAGAAAGAGGTAAATATTTAATAAAGTCAACGTTAGCTACATGATTAAGCAAATAAAACTTCTATTTAGTATCTAATTTAAGATATTTAATTTATTTTTCTACACTATAAGCCACAATATTTAATTAATGTAATCTGCTATCAAAGCATAAATTTATTGTATTTTTTGATAAATTTACTTATTTATTTACCTTTACTAACTCCTGGAAAGTTACATAATTTTTGGGAAGGATTTCTTTACCTTCCGTCCTCTGTGGATACGACTTTTGAAATAATTATCTCATAGAGCGATGGTGATGTTTAGGAAATATTGAAAAATAATCCTATAAATAACAGAAAGCAAACTCTTTAGGCATCTAAGGCAGGGAGGTGACAATAATTGGCGAACTGCGAGGGGTTTGAGAGACAAACAATCGAATCATTTCTTTGAGGTGCGTTAACCGATGAGTTGATCACGGGGCGACAAACTACGTTTAAGCATAAGCAAGTTCCGAGACAGCGATAGAAGACCGAGAAACTACGAAACAAACGGAACACGAGGGAGGAAAATTGGGTCATGCGAATTAGGCCGAGACCTTGAGCGCCGGCGGTGGCGGTGGCGGCGGCGGCAGCAGCCGCCAATGCGTAGGAGGCGCCGCTAAATGCGCGGGAAGCTGCTGCGGAAAACAAACGCAACAGAGCTGTTGCACTGCATCCGGTGGCTCGCGCGTTACACCATTCAATAGGACATTTCTTTTCAACAAACAACAATACTGACTAAGCGCGAATAAAAGTATTAAATGTCAAGAGAATTTAGATGTCAACAACAAATTAAGTTTGCTTGTGTAATATCAAGCGCTCGAAGATTATCTCCAACTCTAAATCTCCGTTTAATCTAGATGTTCGCTCTACCATAAGCATTTGTAACCATAACAGTCTTGCGCATCTTCTTAATGTACAATTAAAATTTATCTTCTGTCATTATTAGATTACTTTTGTAAATATTTAACTGCCTAAGAGTAAAAAACTTACCTTAGACTATCATGTGAACGTATAAAAGTTGCATTTCTCTAGACGTAAAACAAAACGTTGTCTCAGAATTTCTCAATCAATTAAGGAAAATTCGTCTGGGGTCTAAATCCATTGCCCAGAATTTATTTTACACATCACGTCATTTAAAGTAATTGCAAATTCAAAATCAATTTTAATATATTTATTCGTAATATTCGAAAAAACATTTAAAGCTTTCATTAAAAAAGTTGATTTATAATAGAACAAAAACAAATTTTCAGTGTGCATTTTATATATTTCTTGAACATATTTACGTTTTTAATCCAGGAATATTGTTATAATTTACATACAAGACTTTTTGAGGATTTTTTTATGATATGCGGTTGAACTGACATTGGTGTCTGATGAATACAATAAATAATGAATAAATTCCTAAATGAAAAGCAAAGCAACGACAGTGTTTGCTGTGGAAATATTATCTAGTTATCACGAGGATTGTTTTAATTCATTATTTATGTATCTTTTTCTGTAAACTGACAATCTATGTGAGGAAGTTTTCCTTTGCAGTTCGACATATCATGGCTTTCACCCAATACTTTTGATATAAAAAAGTCGAACAATGAGATTTTAAGGTAAATCAGTTCTAAAAATAGTTTTTATGTGGAATAAGTCTTTATCTCAAACATTATACTATTGGCCACACTTGGTAGCAGATGCATCGCTACTTCATGGACTGAGATACCATTTATTTTAATTTTAATGTTGTCCAAAAATTCAGTTTTATAAAATCATTATCATAAATTTAAAAAACCAAAAGACAAACAGTTTTTGATATAACTTAAGTATCGTCAATTAAAGGAAGCAAATGATATTGCAAGAAAACTAATTAGCGATCTCCAGTACGAACAGGTTTTTTGTGCTACAACAGTATTCCGCGAAAGCGACGATAAAGAGAAGCACATCATGCATTGAGGCATTTGTTACGGGATTTATTTAATTGAGAATTCAACCTGCAGGACCTGTCTTAAATATTGCTGATCTCAAAATACGTAATACATAATAGGTTGCTCATTTAATTTGGAGGAGGCTTCGAAATCAAATCAGAGGAAAAAATAATAAAATATTAGATAGAAAAGCATCTTCAAAATTATATTATCAAACTGTTCTAACACATATTTGCCAGAGTGAATTAGGATACGTCAGGATTAACTAATTATGATACCTCACGATATTCACATTTAATTCTTTTTTTAATTTACTGAACGCATTACAGAAACTGCACTTCAATGTGCTACGGTGGATAGTTGCGATTGTTCTTCCATGATAACACGCCCCAACTCCACGCCCGGAACAACGCTCCAGGAACTTCATAAAACAGAGGGAGAAAAAGCTGCGTGCACCTCGTTACCCAGGATATTATCGCTCCATTGTGAAACAATTCACCAACACGGTGGCCCGGGGCTGCACTGGAACTGAGGTCATTGGTAATCCTGCGGCGTGACGTCATGTGCAGTTGGCAAGGCCGCTGAGAAAGCAGCGGCGTGGGGGCTGCGGCGGGGGCGGGGCGGGGGCGGGCGGGCGCGCGGGGCGATGACGCAACGCCGCTCCCTTTCCACGCGCTTTCTAACGCGGTGCGGTGCGTCGCGAGCGCGCGCGCGCGCGCGCGTTTTTGCCGTGTGGCCCCGCCGCGCCGCCCCGCGTGCCCCGCCCCGCGCCGGCCTTTTGCCCGAACCGGGACGCGCTTTAGCGGCGAGCGCACCGGTTATTTATAGAAATGCACGCGGAAACTTCCAGGCAAACAACGTGTCACGCATTAACGTAATCCAAACAGTACGTTTCGCTCGAGCGCGGGGAACAGCTGAGCGAAAGTCACGAACACGACAGCGGTGTTATTGCTGCGCGTCCGCTCAAATACGTCACTCCTCCTAAATGGGTTCGTTACAATTTGTCCGTTTATGGCGGTTATTATGCGTCCGCACGAAACAAGTGTTCCATTCCGGGAGCCATTTAAGGTTCCGTATCTCGGTTTTTGTTGAACCTTCAGTTACAGTTTACCAAACATAAGTGCCAGTATGGTTACAGAAATAGTATAGTGGATCTTGACTAAAACAAGAGTTACGTACCCATACAAGCGATTGCTAGCAAACGATTTCATGCATTTATTTATTTCCGTTCAATACTTTTCGCACATACATTTCTTCTCTGAATTCCATTTTAGGACAATTAAAAAAGGATGTTCGAAGAATTACGAAAAATGATTTCTAACTCGAAATTAAGTAGGACCTCCAGATTTGAGTTTCCATACAAATACGCCAAATTAGTAAAAAGATACCTTTGGAGGATCACTTACGGAAAATACATTATTGAACGGGCACTTCCAGACACGGAAATTGCAAAGAGAGCTCCCGCTCACAACAGATATATCAAGGAAAATTGCCCTGAAATCAATACCCCGCAAAGAAATGTGATTCAACTCTGTCACTTGAGCACCTTTTCAGTATCATTTAGCCACTTTCGTGGAAGAAATTTGCTGGCTCAACGTATAAGAACGGTAACCCTATTATGTTCAGTACTCTCAGTTTTCTGATTCTAAGAACGTAACTTGCAAAGAGATAACATTAAAGAAAAGAAAACAAAATTACACTTACTTCAAAATTCACGTAATCCCTTACTGATATTATGGATTGTTCTAAATATTGCTTCCCGATTTACTTAGTCCTCTTAAAGTGTCTTTCCAACTCCCGCTGCCACATAGTTTTAAAAGTAACATGAAAAGTATCTGTTAGCTTTATTGGTAATTTAGTGCTACCTACGTTCACGTAAATGGATATGAAAAACTTCTAATCGTCGCGGTGATTTACCATTGCTTTACGTATCATCTTCATGCACGAAAACATTCCTGAAAATACATCGGACCCACCCTGGTAAGTCATGACCGAGTGGATACCGCAGTAGAAGTTTGTGTCACTTGAGTTAACATATAATTCATAAACCTATGCCACCCAGGCAACGTATGCATAGAAAGCAAGCAGTGTTCGCGAAACAAGGCAGAGATTTCGAATCCCCTTATGCATGGGTTTTGACTTGCATTCATCTAGTGATTCCATCGGATGAGACAAAAATAGATCACCACGCATCTCATAAAATTAGGATCACCATACATAATTCATTTATTGCCTACGTATATAAATATTCTAAAACAGCCAACCAGGTCTCTGATACGTCATTGCACGCGTTGCGCCACTGATATATCACCAGGGAGAACTGCAGAAACGAAAAGGTGTGATGTGTGAAGGGCGAGAGCGAGCGAGGTATTTGGGCGACCGAATCCCTCGTTCCGGTGCCTGTGATCCAATGCCGTCTCGGAGTGCGCTGCGGTGACGCCTGCCTCTCGTGCTGTCCCCTGCGTCAGCGCCCACCACCTCCCTGAGTCCCTCACGTGCTACGGACAGCGCGAGCTTTCAATCTCACAAAAAGCAGAGTACCTCGGTGGCTAATGCACGAGGTGTTTTACCATTACAACTATTCACAAACATTACATTATATATATTTGATTATAATTTGAAATTAAAGCCCAAACTTGCCAAACACTCGTGAATGCCCGATGAAAATAGGTGATTGAAGAAGAATAAGAAATTAACGAGAGTTCTATCTCCAATTATCTACCACTTATCATACAGTTCAAAAACGTTCGCGTTCTCAAATATTGAATGTCGGACCTCCTATTATGACGCATTTACCGGTATTCCCGTTTATTTCGGTCTCCTTGGCAATCTGAAGGCTGGATATGGGGTCACGAGCGCAGCACGCCACCAGGGGTCACCAAACTCCACAGTGTTTCATCCTCGCTTTCAGGTGCGTGCGAATTAAAGGGGAGCTGCAGTTGGCGGCGGCGTTCGCTCGGCTCAGACCCCAGCGGCCTCGGCCGCCCCGCGCTGCCACGCAGCGCCCACGCACGGGACGCGCCTTCTCGCGAGTTGTTGTTACGGCTACAAGCAGTATATTGGACCGCCAAGCAATCTCTCTTTATAGAAAACGTGATAAGGGAAGATGACGGATTTGTACCATTTATTTATAAAAAAGTGAGGACACAAAACCCTTTAGTTTGCTACTGCTGGGGAGAGAGAACAAATTATGTCCTAGGTCAAATAGAGTTAAGGCAAAGAATAGAAGTTCGCAAATTATGGAGCAGGAGGAAAACCAGGGGCGCATGCAACCCGCGGCACACGTTGCACTGCCAGGAACTTTGCTTTCTTATATAACTCTCAAGCGAATCGTTTTGGGACGTTAAAACGAAGTTTTCGTGTCCCTGAGGGGCACAAGTTATATTGCCTACGTCAAAAGCTATACAATGAGATTTTTTGGACGTTCTACTATATTTTCCTTATAAAACAATGATCATATAGAGATCGAATGATCGTCCGGGTCCATCTAATTTATATTGAATGCGACGACTGGGAAGGACAAAAGCCCTGTTTCCAGGGGAAGAATTTGGAATATGATTGAAATGAGTAATCGACTTGTAATCCGGTTTAATTCTTCAGTGCTAAAAACCAAATCCAAGCTGAACAATTATTCACGCTGACAGCATATACACAACTCGTATTTGTCAAGAACATTTGGAACAAAGACCTAGGATAGAACATATAATTGCATGCTACAATTTCTGTACATTCGAAATTTCGATCCGTTTCTCACAGTTCCATTTGGCAAAGAAATTCACTACACAGCACAAACAAAAAGGAACGTATCATACTTTATCTTCTAATTAGCGCACACAGAACTGTCAGTTGTTGCTCAGAATTCTGGTTTGGATAACTAGATGATGTCAGAGTGGCAAGAGATAAAACATGGAAATACACGTCTTTATGGGCAGTAACACTGGCAGAAATGAAAAGTAAGAATTTTTAATTACTAATATTATTGTATAACTTTTTATAACAATTATTTTTATCAGAATTCCCATGATTTCTGTTAGAAATGTTTACTACATAATCCTTCAAATATTAAACAGGTGATACTGCATTTCAACTTGCAGCGAAAACTTAATAAACGCGTATCTCAAATGTCCATGTCTCAGAAACTGTTTTCGGTATCATTAGAGTTATTATCATATTGTGAGATGATCCTATATTTCCGCAATATTCTTTTTGTGCTCTTCTACCTGTTTCCTACATCTCCTATCTTCATATTCGACTGTCATAATTATTACTATTACTATTACTTAATAATTATTTATATTATATATTATATTATTATTTCACAATATCGCAATGAAACATATTATGTGTTCAGACATTCGTGTTCAACTCAACATTTAAACACAATATTCTTTGGGCAGTGAACTCTGACAACTGAAAGATCGATATGTAGGTCAAAACCATAAATGAGAACAAAAAGTGAAAATATGCAGGATACGATTAATTAAATACATTGAACAGGAAAACATGTTGTATTGAGCTTAATTGAACTACAATATCTTTTTTATCTACAACGATGCGAAAATGTTCGATGAACGCACTCTTTATTTCTATAAGAAGTTTCATTGCAGCACTAGTGCTCAGATGAATTAATTACAATACTAATTTGTATTACAACTGGGCGACCCAAGGTATAAGATCAGAGCGCGCACCTTGCATCTCTGAGACCCGGTGTTCAAATACGGACTCTCCACATGGAACTAGTGACTTACAATGCATGTTCGCAATTTATTTTCTCATGGGTCTCGCATGTTTCTTTGGCTTTAATTCCCTCATTCATCCTTCAAATCATATCATCGTCACATCGTCAGTCAAAACCATTCATTAGGGTGGTTCGCAAGAAATCCACTATTGAACTTATGCTCAATATTTTAAATTGATTATCGTTTAATTATAATAAAAATAATTGATTCGTACGTCAATATTACCTTCGCCCCTTCGCCTATTTCAATTTTTTTCACACTTTCTTGGTTGCAAATATATAAATAAAAAGTATCTTACTTGAACTATATGATGCTAAATAATAATAAATAACTAAAAAACATAGTAGCAAATATGTTTTTTAACATCAAGTAACACGAACGCAAGTATAATGTAAATATTAAATAACGTGAAACGTGACTGTGAAATCGTTGAACACTGTGAAAATTTTGCATCAGCAGACGTGAGGCGGAGATGCAAAAGTGGTATTAGTTTTATTGTGATGTCCATATCAAACTTCTTTTATTAAAACGTAATAATAATGGAATTATGATGTGAGGGAAGAGAACGGTGAGGGAAAAGATGTTCTAGAAAAGTTCCGCTCAAGGGGACACATGAAAATTCCCGGTTGATAATTTTTTTACCACGCGGCCCTGGCCCCGCGTAGTGTCTTGAGTCCACGTGAAATGTCACCCCTTGCGCGGTCGCGCTGCGTCGTCGCTGCGAGCCGCACGTGTCCGCCAGGCGTCCGCCCTCGCCCCGCCGCGGCCCCGCCGCGCCCCCGCCGCGGCCCCGCCGCGCCCTCGCCGCGCCCTCGCCGCGCCCTCGCTGCCCCCGTTGCGCCGCCCACGCTTGCGCGGGGGAGCGCACCCGCGCCGCCCCTCATAAATCACCCCCGGGCCCTGCCTGCCCCTTCCCTCCCTTCCCTAGCGTCGCGCTGTCATGCGCATTCACGGACGCGGCCTCTTTCGGAAAGTCCTCCCGTTTTAACATCTGGAGCTTCCTCTTCTCAACTTCGCGCACCGCCTCAGTTGGCTCAGGGAAACAACTGTTGCCACCGCAGCGTCTCTGACCGCGAGGTTCTAAGGTCCGAGACCGGACGGTGGCGGATTTCCGGCATTTACTAGACAGCTAGGTCAAATTCAATATTTTTTGGAGGCGACTTCTAGTGCCCGGCTGCTCTGATCTGGTTTTCCGTTGGTTCTCTGATCAATAGCACGCGAAGGACATGCGATCTTTCCTTCCTCATCCTTGTGCCTTCCTCTCTTTTTCACATACACTTTCACAAACATGCACTGCATTACCAGGTTTGTCACGACCCAGGAACACCGGACACAGGATCGCAGTATCTAGCAAGGAAGGAACATCGCCACCTCCCGCGATCTAATATATACTCGTACTTCACTTACGGGACTAGCAGTTGACCCTCCCGGAAACCCAAAATAACCAATAAACCAATTACCTTTGGACAATGCTCAAAGCGAAGACTATTGAAACGGAATGGTAATGTATACAAGCGTGAATATCCCCCCTACAAAATGTACATCCTATAAAATTAACAATCTTTCTTCAACCTATCTTTCTTGTGGCGCATGCCCCATTGCGCGTAAGATGTCAAAGAAGAGGATGTCATGGGCTTCTGGGGTTCATTTACACCGAATTTTACACTGACAAACTCTGCTGGCAACCACCGAAAGTGGCGTTTCTGCGGAAAACATGATGAATAGATACATCATATCGCATGCTGTCTCCTCGTTCAGGAAGATTTATTACTCCTCGGTATAGCATGTTTCTTCGCCCGGGCGAAAGAAGTTATAATACTCATAAAATGTTTCTAACCTAAACTTTAAAATATTATTTTGTTATCTTCCTACTTTTTTAATGTGTTACGGTACACTGGTATACTGGTCTTACTGGTATAGTCAGTAGGGCATTCCAGGATACGTAATGAATACACGAAAATCACATTGGTCGGTGCCAATGTTAATGAGTCCAACGCCTTTCTATGAATACTGCAGAATAATCGCGCGTGCGTTCTATTCCATTCATTTAATACCAATTCAGTCAGTGAAAGACACGTAGACGTTTCACGAATCTTCCGTCAGAAAATATGAATGCATCAATGACAGTCGTCTACAATGACCATACGTACACACCCACGCCGGGAGAGGTGACTCAGGGTATCAACTGATGTCACATCAGTGCCTCTGACCGGGAGGTCCTAGCATCGAATCCCAGCGGTAGCAGGATTTTTTTGACACTGGATATATAGCGAGGTCGAATTCAGCATCTGTGTGGAGGAGAATTCTAGCTGCCGGATGCTTTGATCGGTAGTTCTCCGTGGTTTCCCTGAGCCTCCTACCAAGCAAATGAGCAGTACCCAAAGAAACGGGCCACGAATCGCGCGCGATATTCTCTTCCTTTTCCTCACCTCTTACTTGCACACACTTACATGCACTACACTTCCACACATGCTCGGAGACCGGTCGGCCGGTCACGACCTTACAGCGTGTCTCGGTCGGCTGAGGTGGTGCCCCGCTAGTGGGAGATACCTGGTTGAGGAGAACACCATTAGCCGCCAGTAGCTGGGCGCCGGATCTCACAATCCTCCGGGAGAAGATCACTTCCACCTCTCTGACAACAAACATTCACTGCACTTACGGGACTAAAGACCTCAGCCGTTTACGCGCACGGAATCACTAACCAATCTTTGACGCCTCATTATCACCTTATCGTCTTTAACACAATGGAAAGCAATGGGACACCATTGTGATGCCCCTTGCAGGAAACACTGTAATGGCGTGATTCCTCCCTCGCGTATGTTCAGAAATGAGTATGACACCAACCCACTTACACATCAATATTAGGGCAATGCACAGAGGTATCTTAAAATGTATCCTAAAAGTATTAACAAAAGTTTGTATTTGTCAATCAATTGAAAATGTTACATGGAATGATGTAATAAACAGAAAATAGTGTACATTATCCAAATTAAAATTTCAAACTTACAAAAAATATTTGCAGAAGAACATTAAATTCAACAGTTAAATTTTCGCCACGTATTCCAAACTGCGTCATTCAAAACTCATTCGCAATATTTGTGGGAAAACACATCAGGACTATCACCAAGTAAGATTATTTAGTATAGTATGTAATACAATACGTGTACTCCGCGGCATACTTTGTGGCTGGTTCGTTCCACGAATTCCGTACATTAAACACGGGTGACGCACTATGAAAGAATATCTTAGGAGGAAGAATGAAACTGCTGCTGACCAAGTCCTCGTGGAAATGGAATGCGAGAGTCACTCACGAATGTACGGAGCTGCTATTAAACGAAAGAGAAGAAACAGTAGGTTGTGCGCAGAGCTAGCACTTGCATTCAGGATTCGAGAAATAATAAATATCAGAATGATACACGACATCCATTACGTTTATACAATAGCTACACAATCTTCAATGTGCATAGTGAGAACATCGATACCTTACGAGCGACTCCAATCGACAGTCTTCGACTCTGCGTTCTTCCACACTATCTCAACTTATTTTACAAAATGTTATAACACATAACTAGATGATTCTAAACGACTAAAATCGAGTTTAAGTGCGAAGTGAAATATTATCCACTGTTTTTATACAATTAGAGACTCCAACAGCATTAAAAATGAAATATTAATGATCATGACAACGATAGTTAATGTATTAGTTACCATTTTTTCTGTGAAATTCTTAAAGACTAGATATGCCTGTAATAAGAATTGTACCTCAGCTTCTGGGTCAATGGCTCTCATCTCTTTCAGGTTTTTGGCCTAGTTTCCGTGATTCTTTGAACAAATAACGACCGTTTTGTTTTTCTTCTGAACATAAATGTAGCCTCACTATTTATACACGTTTCCTACCGCCCAGTGGGGAATATGCTTCTTCATATAATCGTTCTCCATGTTCTCATGGCAGGAAGTCGATTCCTTCATGAAGGTTGAGGGATAATATACAAAATTTGTAGCTGACTTCCTTCGCAAATTACTTTTTATTACACGGAAGGATCAATCTACGTTATTAAGTACTGAAATTCGTCCAGCAAACGTACAATGTAGACCATATTTTTTGTAATAAATATTATTTTTAGATAAAACAAGTTGTTATGTAATAAACGTAGTGTGAACCCGTCCAGAAGTGTACGTATTATTTTAATGCAACATCAGGAAACAGACGTCTTGAAAAAAGAAAATTTTATTCCTTTTATTTGTTTATAATTAGTCCCTCAAGTGGCTCATGGATAGCGTGCTAGAATTCCTTGTTGCGTTTCCCACTCACGGCAAAATTAAAGCTATAGATTTCTACGATTTCTCAGTTTCTATAGCTGCGTCACGGAAGAAAACCTTAGGCAGGCCGAGTATTCGGTGTTGGATATATGCCACAGTCTCTAATCGTGGATATTAAATTAAAGCAGGGCCCAGGCCTGGGAACACCGCTGGCAAAGTAGGATTAACCCGCTTCCAAAATACCAAATACAGAGCAACATAATTGTTTAGAATTCTAACTAACTTGTTCACTAGTAAAAAATAAAAGGCTTCGTTTTGCAAAAACTAGGTCGTAGTTTACCGTCTTCAGCACTGTTAGGGCCCGGTTCAGTCCCATGGACACTCGCTCTAATTCCTTGAAATTACGAATTTGTGTAAAGTCGGGCTTGTTTTAACAACTGAAAACGAAAAAACGATGGCTTCAAGTACAGAATTTAATAAGAAAGTTCGTGGAATTGGTGTCTTTCAAGTTATTGTAAACTTGCTTGTAACAAATATTGTTTGTAAAGTATTTTCTGTACAAGTATTTTATGCATGTACATATTTCATCCTCAATCACTAACAAACACTACTATGTTAAAACTCTGTAAGAAAATACTCAACAAACCTCCTGGGAGAGAATCCACACTGCTGTCGTTCTCCACACCGCTTCGCACAGACATTATTTCCAAACAGAAGCTGCCTCTCTGTGACACTTGGGCACTACAGGCCTACTGAACCCCGCGAAGGGTAGGTTCGGGTGACTTCTGGCGTCGGGGGACGACAAAATAAAACGAAAAGAGTAGTAACAGATGCCCCGAAGTATACAGTGTGCCGTAATACGTAAAAAAGCACAAAACGTTTTTTTCATTTTCGAGACATTGGCCAGAATTTCGGTAATATAATATACTATCAGTGATAAAGGGACACACAAAATTGAATATCTCAGAAAAATGCCGATATTCATCATATTTTAATAC
This sequence comes from Gryllus longicercus, assembly GCA_038098605.1. Lineage (NCBI taxonomy): Eukaryota > Metazoa > Arthropoda > Insecta > Orthoptera > Gryllidae > Gryllus > Gryllus longicercus. The sequence continues at coordinate 560,774 of JAZDUA010000661.1, forward strand.
TAAGTTATATTTTAAGTACTGAGTAGAAGTTGCGAAATTTACATTTTCTCTTATGTTTTGTGAGCGCAGTAGCAGTTTCAAAACGATGACTCTAACGTATGATAAACAAATTCGTAAGGTTCTCTTTGAACATTTTTGTTGGAGGGGTGAGCAATTTGTTTTTTAACAATACTTTTAAATCTCTTGAGAGATCTTAGTATGTTCATTCTATGAAGTACGCTTTGGAATGACTTTGAAAACTGATCACATTTGGAAATTTTTCTCATGACAAGCTAGTTCTAGTTTTTCTATACATGATTGTTGCTTTGTTCGGGAACATTATTGATTTTAAATTCTCAAGCTATTGTTATTACTTATTATCTTATTAGTATTACTTTTATTCGCATAATTATTTCATATCCATTATAACAATCGAGTATAGAAAGTTGTCTATATCTTTTCTAAAACACTTATTACAGTCAATGATAAGTTACATGTTAAAGAGATGTAAAAGCAAGGAAGAGAAGCTGACTTGCAACTTTTCCCACGTCTGAAGACCTTCAGTGTGTACTGTAGAGGTCACTCTTCAGTCCTCTAATTCACCTTCGTCTCCGAATCCAAGAAATATAGTCACATGTTCCTGGCATACCATCTGCTATTCTTTAAGCAAAATTATGGTTCCAAAAGCATTCAAAAGGGAATGGAAATTACACACTTGCTTTCGATTTCGAAATACTAGAATAAGATTATTTATGTTCATTTCAATTCGAAGAGTGAATGATGTGATTACACATTAATAAAAGTTAAACTCATCAATACTTTGTTATTCTTTAGCAGAGGTAATTTATTTATAATACAACAATGTAAGATCACAACCAATAGCTCAATGCACCCTCTGATGAAAATGGAAACTAGTGGTGCTACGCATTACATGAACTGGCTACCCAATTTTCTAATACTACATGAAATTGTATTTCCAACAAGCAAATATATTTTCTCCGCACTGAGAATCAAACGCAGATTCTTAGAGTGTTCATGCAATTCAGCTTTCCCTCAAATCAGTAGCCTCAGAGCTAACAGCAACCTTCTGTATGCTTTGAAATAAAAGTTGAATATTTACATTTGATATTTTTGAAAAATTCAGAGATTTTCATTTACCTTATCTAATATTAAAGAACGGATTCCATTAGGGAAAACATCTGTATCATCATTATTGTAGTTTTGCAATGTTAATATATTAAAATTTTCGAAAATACAGAATTAACAGAAAATGGTACAATTTTGATAAATATGCTTTGCCCTGCTTAAAAAAATAAGAAAAAAAATTGGAGATTTTGAATTTGAGAAAAATGTTTTAAAAATTGTCTTTGTTTCCAGCAAGAATTCTACTAAAGCTACTCGTATTTTCAAAAAAATGTATAAGATCTTAATTAATGAATTATTTTTAAATGAATTTTCAAAGTCTCTATATCTCTATAATAATCTCAATATTGTACTTATGCTAAGTTAATGTTTTGTAATTTTCGACAATACAGAGAGTTCACCAAAAATATTCACCTCCGCCATATTTTAAGCGGCTTTGCCTGTCCGAGAAAAATGTAAAGAAAAATTTGGAGCAATTTTTGGGAAAAAAAGTTTAAATATTGCGCATATTTCACGCGAAAACTATTCATACTGTCCAAAAATTGTATATGACTATTTCAAGGTATCGTTAAAAATATATTTCATTTCAAAATGTCTGTCTTTAATATTGCAATGGTAGGAAGTCACCGAAAAAATTACGAACTTTCGCGATTTTCGATAGAATTTGAGATTCGATAATCAAAAATATTTGGTAGCCATTTTTCAGAAAATGTTTAAGTTTGATGTAAATTACCCCCAAAAATCAAATATCCTGATGAAACTAGCAGAGCCAATTAGTCCAGAGAGATCGGGTAATATCAATTTTGGAGAAATTCGTTTCAACGGTTTAGGGGCTAGTATTGACCGCACACGGACTGACGGGCTAATGGGCAGACGTACAGACAGACGGACACATGGACGGACAACGGACAGGCCCATTTTGGCATGAACCAATTTGTCGGTATCATTTACCCACAAATCATGGATTCTGATTACACAATGCGTTAGAGGAAGTAATTTACTATATTTTGGAATACGATTATCAACTTTTTTGATACCTAGCTCCCACAATTCAAGTTTTTTCTGTTGAAAAATGTGTGTAGTTGAGAAAAGTTGAAGTATCAGCTAGTACAGTGCGCATATTTGTCAGGAAAAGGCATAATGTCCTTCAAATGTTCTAGATGAGTAAAACAAATCGTTTAAAGCGATTAAATTTTTCAAAATTGTACCTAAATGAAGGATCAGAATTTGGAATTTAGTCTTATTTTCAAACAAAAGCAAATATAAAATTATGGGCTCCGACGGGGGACGCATGGTATGGCGCAACCTTAATTCAGAACTGGACCCTCCAACATGATATGCCAACAGTGAAACATGGTGCCGGTTCCGTTGCAGTCTGGGGGTGTATGAATGCCTCAAGAGAGAGTCGTCTGCATAAAATCGATGTGGTCTTCCCTTGGAATAAAAAATAAAAAATTCAGTGTGTCCAATAAAAAAGATTTTAAAGATACTAATAAAGGTAATAATCAAAGCAAATGGAAACCCTGTCAAGTATTAAATGACAATTTTTTTGTTAAACATAAATGTACGATGACTTTTTGTGTATTCAAGAACGGGTAATATATCTTCTTTGTAAGTATTATGGGATTTGTAATATTTTGAGTTTTTTAATGGAAGGGAGTAAACAGTAAATTTTATATAATGTCAGTATTTGTCTTATTTATGTTGCCTACATATTTTTCAAACACCTCGTTCATTATTCATATTCTAATACAGATGCTTTTGTCGTGTTTTCTTAGGTGTACAATCCCTTTCTGCACTAACTGTACGTCCGATGTCATCAGATTCCAAGCTTCACTGACCGTAAGAGGAAGGGAGACTTCAGTAAGGCATAGTAATACTTTCTGAAGTATTCTTTTCAACAGTTTTAGAGTGAGAAAATGACCCCATACCGTGAAGATAGCGGCGAATTCTTTGAATTCATTTTGCAAATTTGAAAGTTAATCGTATGGTAATGCATGGTAGATAAAATCTGATGACTTAAAAATCACCACTTAAAATAAAGGCTACCAACTCAAGAAAAAATAGCTGTGTTGAAACATCAAAACTTTCTCACACTATTTGTAACATTGACATTTTTGAAATAAACTGTTCAGCGAAAAGACGTTCAACGAAAGTAGATCATTTAAATTTACTTATTAAAAAAATGGAGCCGTTTTTGAGAAAAATTTTAATGACCTCACTTGATCCAAAATTAAGCGCAAAATGATCATATTTTGAAAAAAGAAGTATTAGATTCTGAGTTTTCTGACGAAAAATCTCCAGTTTCCGCTGCAGCTTTACAATACCTTCTTATTCTTACGTAAATACGTAATAGACGAGAATGTACTCGTAAAAAGAAAGGGAAATATAAATAGGAAAAAATAGACTTGTTGTTAAGATGCTCTTAATTGGGAAGTACCTCACAGCAATTAACTAAAACATCATCTTCAACATTGAAATATTCTTCACGCGCAGCACAACGCGGGGTCCCACGACTTCCTCCGCTTCGAAGAAAGCCGCTATAGGAATTGTGATCGTTCTAAAAACCTTGTAATAAAATTTATTACATCTCATCAGCTTATGGCTAAGTACATTATAATTAAGACAACTAATTCAAATAATATAATATATTAGGTCATTTAATTATCTCATATAAAGAGTCGATAGTGACTGCAAATATTCCTCTACAATTAAACATGAAAGTCAAAAGTAGCCAAATTATTGTGAGATTAAATTTATGCCCATACTTTTAAAGTATCATACACGTAAGTACGCCTTGCCTCTCTAAGTAACTAGCAAGTAATTGAATTGACGTTTTGCTGGGAAACAAGCATGATTTGTTGTGGTTCCTGACGTTCGAGTAAACGCCTAGCATTTAAACTGCCCAGCACTGGAGTTCGGTCGTAATAGTCTCCTTTTCTAGAAGCCAGCTCAGCAGAATTTTTTATTGCAATCAATACAATGGCGTATCTTCTTACAAGTCCATTCAACTCTTACGTACTAATTCCGCACCACAACACAGGGCCGCCTCGACCAAAACGTAACATTTCAAATCGGGATCCCTTTTCTCCCTGACAAGTTAGTTATTATTACCGCTAGAGGTGTGAGCTAATGAGAAGCATCCTGCCCTGAGGCGCACTGAATCAGCGAGAACCATTTCAATAGTTGTCGTTAGGCATTGGTTCAGACACTTTTAAGATGAAGTAATTCGTAGAGTAAACTTTTGGCTATACGCCTGGCCAATATTTATAATATCATGATTTAATAATAATAATAATAATAATAATAATAATAATAATAATAATAATACATCATGATTTCTATTCGTCTTTTGTTATTCACAGGTACCTTAGTTTTTAGACAAAACATGTTTTCTAAGCACATTGATAAAATGTAATGACATTAAAAATCATTATATACAGGTATAATTACGTGTTTCTAAATATTTTTAACTTTTAGCTGAATCAAAGGAAAGAATGGTCATACGGTCGGCCATACACGGCTCGTCACGGAACAGATATTCCGTAGCAATTTTGCTTGGAGGAATTTAACCATTATCCTTAAGTCTTATCCTATAGTCCTAATTTCAGTATTAACCTATAGTGCGGATCTCGTTCCCAACATTTTCCACATTTTCTTACTTCCTCGAGAAATTCCTACCCGGTCAGCATGACGCATATCACAGAGACGCAAACACTGGTACCTACACATATGCCAGGCAGCAACCATCTACGACACAGAGATACAAATGTTGATCTCACGGTAGGACAAATGTCGCAAATCTGATGGTGATTGGGTGTGAAAACAGTGCACATTCGCTGAATCTACTACAAGAGTTTTCCCAAGAAATTGGGTTTTCTTTTTGTTAACACCCTAGAAAAACTTCGTATATATATATATATATATATATATATATATATATATATATATATATATATATATATATATATATTACGGCACAATATTTATTCGTATATATATATATATATATATATATAATATACAGCACAATAGTTCTTTACATACTACCAAGAATAGAATAAAATTGTGGTCTACTGCCGTCAGTTGTGCCGTAAATAGAGGTGCATTGCACTGAGAATTCAGCCGGAAAACGCAGTATGAGAATGAACGGAACAACTCAATCAAATATTTGCATTTTCAGTCAAAATAGAAACTGTTTCATAGTTTGTATTTTTACAGTTCCTGGGTATTTAACGAGACCTCAGACACCTCTCACATGGCTGGAGGCTTTCAATTTCTGCGCGCACTGATAATTAGATAACTACGATCTGAGACTTCATGTCTTAAAACCTCTGCAGAAAAGACAGCCAATTAGAAAATCTTTTCGCACCGTGCTTCAATTCAAATAAAAATTCTGGAAGCTTACTCATTGGATCGTTTTACGTACGAAACACCAGAGTGAAGTTTCACTAGAGTTAAGTTGTTACCCTCTGCTATTTTCAATGACCGTTGACGTCTTGGAATGAAGTAAATGAGACGAAATTGTATCACCATATCGCGATTTATTAGGAAAGTTTTATACCGTTCAGATAAGACAATGAAGATGGTGGCAATGCCTCTGAATGGGTTCTACGCTAATAAATCACATTATAGTTGTTGTACCTCGGAGATGAAGACAGTCACATTTCCCTAATTTGAAAGGATAGTAGATTGATGGTGTTATATCACATTTTCCACATTATGCCATGTTGTTATCTTTTTTAATATTTTGGTTATTAATTCAATGTTATTACTACACAACTGTACAATATTTTTACTTTCCCATATACATACGTAAACATACGTACTATATACATACGTATATGGGAGTATATGGGAGTAATATACGTAGAATAGGTAAAGTTATGGTGCGCGTAAAAACGGCGCATTTTCGGCAGAAAACTAGTGATGGTACAGAATGGAACAGACTTTTCCGTATTAGTGTTCTTCGGTCTCGGTTAGCTATTCGAACTTGCCACACATTCTTGCCTGCTGGCATCTATCGCCGCCCAAAGTACATTTTTTGACATTTTCTTAATTTTTCGTTTTCCTAATAGCAGAGCGGAAATGTTATTTTAAGATTATTGAAGAACAGTAAAACCTTGTCCTAAATGGCAATTTTCTTCGAAAAATTTGGAGCCGTTTTTAAAAAAGTGTTTAAAGGCTACTGTAAATTCGAAATTTGAACATCTTTTTCACAGAAAATGTTTGAGTTTTCGAAAAACTTAATTTGAAATTATATAAGTACTTCAACTCACAAATATAATAGTGTTTACAAATTGCTGGAAATATGCACATCAACGGCGTGAGAGATCTTTCAAAAAATTTACCTTTGTGTAATTTTTGAAAAACCAAAAAATACACCGAAATGAACTTTACGTCATATAAAAGAGTGTAATTACCACTATCCGTTCCAAATGTTTGAAGAAAATATTCGGAGCGGTGTTTAGAAGATGGCGTTTCTGAAAATGCAGAGTTTTGAGATAGTTTTCACAGAAAAGGGTAGTTTTCAAGAAACTTTATGTGATATTATTTAAAGTACATGCACTCATAAATATAATAATCTGAACAACTTGCCGCTCGTATAAATATTAAAGCATAAATATTTAAATTACATTCTTTAAATCTTGAAATAACATCAAATACAATTTTGCGAAAACATGAGTAATATTCGCATAATTTTGGGGGAAGTTCAGGCATTTTTTTAAAATACTTATTTTATCAAAAACGCCTTGAAAGTTTTTCTTTACTTTTTTCTTGGTACGGTAAAAATTTGGCGTTACTCCTATATCTGTATTGTCGAAAATTGCAAAAAGCTAACATTGCAAAACTACAAATTTGAAGATGGAAATTGTCATAAATAAACCTGCTCTAAAAAATGATACCTTTAAAAAAGGTTATGTACAAATATTTGACATAACAAGTTTTCGCGTAATTTCTGCTTGAAGTTAATGCAAATTTTAAAAAAAATTCTCAAAAACCGTTCCATTTTTTCCCTTTAAATTTGTTCCATTCTATCATGCGGACTGCTTAAAGGAATGGCGCATGTATCATTTTTTTTATTTTAGAATTTAATTTTTTTCTTTGGTAGGTCTCAGTCTAACTTGCGATCTTATATCACTCTGATTAGCCATCAATTTGAGGAAATAATTAAAGTTAGATGGTTTGATGAAGCGATGAAATTAAGCTGTTTTCGACAAGGGATGCAACCCGTTAGCCATCCGTGCTTTAAAATAGGAAGGTTACCGTGCCCCTGTCAAACTATTTTCATGTTAAGTGTTCAGATTTGGATACAAATAACAAAACGTCCGTAAAATCAGTAAATTAGGCTAACTTAAAACACAGATCTCAAGAAAAGCAACAGCTATAAACATTTAACTTAGAATGGAATATACTCAAAACTCATCGGTTTTCGGGCTATCGGTACTCCTTAACGAATGTACAGGTTCGTATATACCTAATTAAAAACAGAAACATGTCTAAAATGAGGTCCATCGGAAACATGACTGTCAAAAAAACCTCTTATTGAAAATTACACAGAAGAAAGTGCACTCATGAATCACTAGTTTTCGAAATGTGTCTTCAGAGCAAGTGCTCAGATTTGTATAAAATTAATCACAGAAAGTATCCATAAAAAGGTAATACGAGATGTATTGAAATAGTGATCGTAAAACACAAAATAGTTTTGAAAATGTTACTGGTCATTAAGCAGTTACTCCTATAGAGCAATGTTTATAAGGACCGTGCTACTAGTGCTGGCAACATAACTGAAAGTTCTATGGCCGTTGAATCAGCCCATTAGATTCTCCTTCCACCATTTGTTTGTTTGCAGTTGGCTATCTTTAAATACGAATAGCTTCCACGCTTCTTTTTCTGATGCCCTCGTCCGACGAAAATATAGTGCGCAACGAAAAATAATTGAAATTAGGAAGTGCAGTGCTATGTGCTCTACTGTAAAAAATATTTTTTATAAATATTACATTGAATTTACTTTTTGTGTGACAAGAATTATGTTTATTTTAAAACCTAGTCTTGAATGTAAGATGGAATATATTCAACTACTTACTACTGTGTTGTAAGGAGGCGAGCTGCGAGAGCGTTTCGTGGTTCAGTGCTTTGCGTTATATATTTATTTTTTATTTAATTACACGGTTGTGAAACATGAGAAGCGATGAGGTCTTAATGGGAGCCATAAACAAAAATAAACACTTTACGAACAGGCGTGGCTAAACAGCTGTCGCGGCGGAGGGATACTTCATTGAATTACATGTGACGTTCACTTGTTTAGCGAACTGTCATTTTGGCTCATTTTTAAGCGGATTCTTCTATAACATTCGCCATATTTTTGCTAGAGCTGTAATATATTAGATCTCTATATGTTACTAAGATCCAAAAACAGGCTAACTCGCGAATTAGCGGGCTAATTCGTACATTGTACAGATGAATTGGATAAAGCCGTGTGAATGACGATGAACGGATCGTTTCGAACTCATCCGCACAATGGTATTAGCTACAGGACATTGGCTAAATGAAGGTGATTGACTGTGTGTGAACCGTCATGTGTGTCGATAGGATATATTAGTGCGCGCAATGTATATTTTGATATAAAAATGCGTCGGAAACAAACATTGGAAAATGCATATCATCTCGTAAGTATTATGTTCATGGTAAACATTTGTGTCTTGCAAATGATTCAGGACAAAGACCCCAAGTAATTTTATCGTCTCCGTGCAACAACTTTTGCAGCTACAGCGTCTTTGACCGAGAGATTCTAGCGTTTGAGCCCCAGCAGTGGTGGATTTTCGACATTTGTTATGTAGGTTGATCAAATTCAGTCGTCTGACGGAGAATTCTAGCGGCCGGCTTCTCTGAGCGGAGGGACTACTATAAGGAAGAATAGGCATTCCATAGTTCATTCTGTAGCTGATTTGCTTTTGCGATTTTTTTAATATAAGAGAGAGAATATTTTCATATCAATTCTTGCCAAGACGCTCGTTGCTATCGTGTGTTCATAATTCAACTTACTGTGTATATGTGTAAGGGCAGAGATCTCAGGGATCAAGCAAAACCGTGATAGATTGCAGATCTGTCAATAGTAGGACACAGTCCTTAATTGTTTTCGATTTTAAACAAATATATAAAAGGAATGTTTCTGGTCAACCCATTCAGACGACTTTGTCCAAAATTGACATTCGCCTACCGACCTTGCTGTTCTCGTGACCCTACGAATTAAAAAAGGATATTCTGATTTGGCGGGTACCGTATATGAAAAATACATTATTTTTTATTATATATTTTCTTCTGACAGAGCAAAGCACTGTTAAATAAATGGTGTCTCATTTACATTAAACTTACTGAATTTTCGAAAAGAGCAAAAGATACATTTTTTCTGCGTCTTCCTTTAACTACCATTGAATACAATTGTTTTTATTTAAAATTAAATCTGTTCTTCAAAGACATTTTTAAAGAATATTTAGAAAATATGAGTAATTTTCGCGAAAATTTCGTGAATTTGACAATTTTTAAACAATAATTTTCGCTGAAAGATCTGCAATTTTTTTTCGTATAGAGCAAATTACGTTTATAAAAATGGCGTTGATCCCATTTTTGATGAACTCTCTTAATTTTCGGACATTTCAATATTTATAAATAATATGAGAAAGTATGTGCGGCTGTAGCACTGTTCGTTCATGGTTATATAAAATTACTTTTCAAGAATTCACATTCCTGAATGTAGATGAGGCCAACAAAGGAGCCTGAGAGAAAAGTTTTGACAAAACCACAAGTACAGTTTACTGGGAACGGAACTGATGACGTGGTACGTGGAACGGACATTTCTGGGATCTTCAAGCAACGGTCACGTGCTGCATCCTATGCCCCAGTCCGCTGGCACCGTTGCCGGTAGGTCAAGGACGCACAGGGAAATCCAGTCACTCATGCTCGTGAAGTTGCTGCATACCATTGAATACGTGCTGTATATTTCGCAATTCTCCCTGTCAATAACATCGGCAGTGGTAAACGGATGAGCGACGCTAAGAACTGGGTAAGCCTCAAATCGCATTGATAACCAACCACGTAACTGAATTCCAAACGCAAACCATAAGAGGGAATAATATCTCTAGCAGATAGTGTCGTTTCTGAGATTAACTCAGAGGACTCGAATTCGCAGTTTCGAACCAGGAGAGAGAAGACAAACTTTCAAGCCTATTATGTGCTGTTTGCTTGGCTCCCTTCTAAGACAAAGCATTTACCAACATCGCCGGTACATTTACAGACGGAAATCAACCGCTTATCTAGAGGTGACTCATCACTAAGGACCAGAATTTTAGGTGATGCACCTACATACAAAGCGTATTGGGAGCTTTCATTTTTATTAATTTCTAACCCAATAGAAAGCATTTCATAAACTTGACTTGCACCTAATTTGTACCTAAATCAGCCCATTGCACCTAAATAGATCCTCTGCCCCTACATATCCCTATTTCCCAATCTTTGCACACAAAAAATACTTATTGAATGTACACGTTACAAGAACTCAGTGGCGCAGCGTCAAGGGATGCCAGTGATGCGTCGCATCCCATCGTTATTTGGTTTGTGTTATAATGTCTAACCTTTACAGTATGTTTCCTAATTTCTCTATGCAAAAATACATTGTCCTTTCTTTGGTCGCTTCAAACCATAGAATCGGTTATAGTATCTGGTTTTGTAACACTGTGGATTCGCATATGAGAGTCACATCCGTACCCTATGTTCTATTCTGCTACAAGGCCAATGGCCTTAGAGAAGGTTGCCTACTGGGGATATGGGCTTAGAAATCACGTGACTGATGCGATTCCGCAAACGCATCTTATATACGAGACTCGTCTCCAATAATTTAATTCATTGGCTTCCAGGCGCAGTAGCATATGGACTTGGAGGAAGTAGTGCAAATTTTTTTCTCAACCAGGGGAGTTGCATGTTAAACGTCTTAATTAGTATAACTTTTTGGCCCGTGAAATATCTTAATTAGTAGAACTTTTTCTTAACGCTCCTAGACAATGGTATCAAGTTCGAATTTTCGATATTTAGGGTCAATCGGGACTTTTATAATACAGAAAAGCAAACTTTTCACCTTATCTTCTATAACATTTGCAGCAAATGCAAGAAAAAACTGAATATGTTCCTTTTGGTGTTAAAGATGTGTGCGAAGTAAAAAATAAATTAGGACCTACCACAACTCTTATAAAAATCAAAAGTGTGGATCAAATTATCCCAGCTGATGGGGTTAATAAGTTCCATTGATGGAACAAAAGTGATACAGCTTAATGTCTCTACGAATTTCCACTGGGGAACAACGAGCTTACGATCTAGTGTCTCAAGAGTATTTTTTTAAATCTTTTGCTGTGTACAAATGCTGTAACATTTTGAGATCCTGCTATCTGGTCATTAATAATAGAATATATTTCCTATTATTTGCAATTTTTGTTAATTTTGGATATAAATAAGTAAATATCTAATGGTGTCTGAGCACCAATTCTCAGTAAGTAGTGTTAGCAACCAGTATTTTACTGACAAACTATTTGCTACTTTGTATCACACACGCTATCCAATCTTTCAGGGAACGCCTCTGAGGAACATACTGTTTAAAGTTGAATCAATGTTTGCGCAAGTCGTGCATTTTGATTCGGTACCCCTTGCTCCAAAATAACCTACCTCAGAAAAACAAAAGCAAAGGAGAGCCTTTGCCGTATCAGTTATCGTGACAGAACTGTCTTTTTTTAGCGAAAATCTTGTTTACGTGCTTCGAAACGAGTACTGTTAGGTTCTGATGTATCGTATTTAATATGTTGCCTTTTAACGTCAAATATTTGCGAACTTCTGATGTTTTCTGAACTGATGAACTAAGAGCTCTGTAACTCAAGAACATCTTTCAAACAAATCTTAAAGCCCATCACGCTCCCTCTTTCCTCACCCCGCATCATAATTGTGGAAATCTGGTCCTTCGCAAAGGGCAGCAATACTCACGTAAGAATCGGACAGGCCTTTGCACTGTTGGCAATGCTCATTGACGTAGTTGAGTTAACGGAAAGGTGACTCGAAAAACCATTTGTCTATGTACATTCTATCTCTCGTATTCTGTTGTTATTGAACGTTATAGAATTGGGTATTGTAAAAAGCCATAAACAGAAAGAAATAACCAAGCAGTTCGCAAATGATGCCATTCTGTCGGACGGTTCTGGGCTTAGGTGTGACGTTTGTGACTGAGAAGTGACACTGAGGATGAAAAACACATCTTACGTCACGTGTTCGACAGCATTTGCAACATAGGAAACATGCAAAGAAGAAAGCGCTAATCATCAACAAATCGTCAGTGCTTCATTGGAAGCTGTTTTAAAAATTCAGAAGAAACCCAGGCTAGACTAAATGAATGACGGTAGGTCGGGGGTATCCAGCGGGTGGAACACACTGCCATCTCTCTTGAAAAAAACTGAGAGAGATGGCTCAGGACATCAACTGATGTCACTGCACTCCCTCTGACCGGGAGGTCCTAGGTTCGAGTGCCGACGATGGCAGGGTTTTCGTCACTGGCTTGTCAACTTGGTTGAATTCAGCCCCTGTCTGGAGGAGAATTCTAGCGGCCGGCTGCTCTGATCGGTAGTTTTCCGTGGTTTCTCCGAACAACACCAGGCAAATTCCGGAGCAGTACTCTAACAAACGGGTCATGGGCGGCGAGCGATCTTCCTATCGCCTCCTTGTCCTATTCTCACCCTTTACACACACACTAGCATGCACTACACTACTACATATGCCGAGAGATCGGTCTGGAGCTTAGAGCTTATTGCAGCTGGGGCGGTGTCCCGCTGGTGGGGGATACCACGTTGGGGAAACCCCCGTTAGCCAACGGTATATCGGCGCCGGATCTCGTCATATAGCGGGGGAAGACCACCGCCACCTTCCGAGAGCTCCCCCCAAAACATGCACTACACTTAAAGGGCTAATGACCCTAGTAGTTCACGGGTCCGGAATCACAATCTCAATCATCCCGTTATAAAACATGCCCCACACTTATGAGTCTAATGACCTTAGCAGTTGACGTGTCCGGAAACACGAAATAATTAACCAACCAGATATCAGTTATATCTAAAGATACTCTTATTCCAAGTAATAATACTTCTTGTTTATACGTGTTTTTCCTTTAAGAAGATGGTATTACAAAAAGTATTGAACGACGCTCCGACTATAACACAAATAACCGACTCAGTTGGTTATAAACCTTGGTTATATCACCGGGATGAACGTCAACCAAGCGTGTTATTTCCTCTGTACTGATCTAATGGCATTAACAACTATTACTATAGCTGAAGTAGCCCGGATATTTATTTATCACAAAAATCTATTAGACAGGAAATGTAATGAATTCTATCTGTAGTGTAAAATGCAAGTAATTTAATTTACAACTCCGCTACACTCCTCTTTACTCCACCCCGCTAAGGTCCTCCTCTCGGCCCTTCAAATGTATACGGGCAAAATCGACTGAAATTGATTAACGGGTTAGGCACGTACAGACAACATTGAGTTTTGAATTTAAGATTATTCAGATTTTTCTAATTGAATATACCATTCACGTTTCTCCATTTTTAGGCACGTGAAACACCTTCCTCATGAATATTCGGGGAAAAGGAAATTTTGACTTGTACAAGGCGAGTCATAACAAACTCGGGCGCCATCTCAGGGCCGCGCGCGATTCAGGACTGTCGTAATTTGAACCCCTATTCGGACAATTCTCCAATTTGCGTTTTTTCGTTAGTATTAAAAAAAATGAAATTTCTTTTCGTTAGCAATTTTTAGCACTAACTTAGAGTTTCGACACATTTGCAAGCAAAGCCTCCTGGACTTCATAAAAGAAGCGCAATTATCAAGAAACTAAAAAAATTGAAGTCTCTCAACAAAATTATATTTGATACATTTTTTATCTAATTGAGGAGAAATACGCAGATGATTTTTTTCTACCTAAAATAACTTACCTTATTTTGTTCACGAAAATGGCGTTACTTGGCCTCAATGTGTTTATGAGTTTATGAGAATTTTCCTTTTCATTTTTCGAAGAAACTTAAGCGTACTAAAAATGTGACGCTTATTTCAGATTATCTGTGTATTTTTAGTTCATGCCTGAAGAATCAAGGTATCAAATGATGTCTCGCCTTCGGTTTTGGTTAACATATTTCCGTTTCAGGTTTTGAAAACTAATGTTTCGGGATCGATTCCGTTTTTTTTGTATGGCTCCAAACGTCTCCTACTTTTAGCAGTATACCTGAAGTATGAAATAATTCCCGAAATAATTCTTAAAAAAATGTAACCGAAGCAGCTACTTACGCGGCAGTTTCAGAAATTCATATTTACCGGGACTATACAAATCTTTCTCCAGGCATAAAAAAATAACGATAGAAAATATCATTGAACACATCCAAAATATGTCTGAAAGCATATATTTATTTTATTTCTTACTATGTTTCAACGTAATATTACTCATGTAGCTACGGTTTTGTTTTTCGAGTTTAGCAAATTTTAATGGTATGATTTTGAAGAAAGAAGTAATCTCTTTTTATCTTATGCTTGCGATAAAATAAAATAGAATATATTTACTTTTCAGAGATATTGTACTAGAAATTTATCAGCAATATCAGGCACTTATTAAGTGAAAGGTCAAATACTGCACACATTATAGTTTCTTTTGATGAGAACATAAATTTAAATCATATGTAAGTGCTGAGTACTATTAATGATGTTAAAAAATAACTAGGGTCACAATTAGATACTTGTTGTTTCAACGAATTACTTTCCGAAATGTGAACCCAATGTGACAAGTTGCACAAAACTATGAAGACCTTGAAATGGGGAAAAGATACCATTCTATACGATTCCAATTCCAGTAATTTTTTTTTTAAGTTTGGGTGGAATGTGAGTTGACTATTGAAACTGTTTCTGTTTTATGCATTGTGAAAAATGTTTCGAAATGATCTGAAGAAATCCGCAAGAAATACACAAACATGGGAGTGGTTATTATTCTTACATGTATTTTAACGCCACTAACAAAATCTATAACCCACACAATTTTGAATATTACAACAAATCGCAAAATGTCCATCATTTCATTGCTCCTTTGCTAACCCTTCAAAATGCAGCCGCAACAGACTAATACAACTACAATAAACGCGAATGATAAACTCATTTCTACGAAGCTTTGTTCAATTGTTAAATAAATGAAATTATAATAAATATAGTGTAAGACATGCCATTGTAAAATTGTAGCTTTGCAGTTAAAAAATATAAAAATATAAAAATATTACTTACGAATTTGGCAGAAACAAGTTGTTGATTACCGCTTATATATTGAACGTACCTAAACATAAGAATACATGTTAGTAAGTAAAACAACTCATTTTAGTTTCCTGCCTAACTACGTACTAAACAACGTAGTAAAGATAAAATATTGTAAAGTTTCAATGGAAAGAAAAGAATTGTTAACAAAATCAGTTTTGTGATGCCCCGTTATCGAAAAACTGCAATCCTTTTGTTTGTTGTGTTTGTTTTTTCTATCTTGTATATATAGTAATTTATTTCTTCTAACACGTTATGTGATTAGAATTTATATTTTGTGGGTGCTTGATTTATCCGGGAGTCACAGTCTTTACTTTCTCGCCATTCTACGTACTTATGTAGAAAGTATTATAATTCTGCGGCAAAAATCGGCGATTTTTTGGACAGAAAAACTCGTTGAGGGACTCTGCTCTCGAAAATGGACACATTTTCTTCCTACATGAAGGAAATTAATTCGTACACGTTGCGAAGTAAGAACTTCCCTCCTCAGATACAGGAAAAGAACCATTGAAAACTCGCGAGTGTCATTCCTGTTAAATTATCTACATTTCGAGAACTGCAAAAGTTCAATTTTTTTTCGGCATCTTCCTATAACTACAATGAATATAGTTATTTTTTTCTGAATGATATCTGATCGTCAAAAACTGATCTTTAAATAGCTGTGTACAAATTTTCGAAATATGAGTAATTTTCTCGTAATTTTTAATAAAATAATGTTATTTTTAAACAATT
Organism: Gryllus longicercus; assembly: GCA_038098605.1. Classification (NCBI taxonomy): domain Eukaryota; kingdom Metazoa; phylum Arthropoda; class Insecta; order Orthoptera; family Gryllidae; genus Gryllus; species Gryllus longicercus. The sequence continues at coordinate 577,007 of JAZDUA010000661.1, forward strand.
ATTTTTTCAAATACCACTCAAAGATTTTTTCTTTTTTTCTCGGCTAGAGCAAAGTACGCTTATGAAAACGAAGCATACCCTATTTTCAGTGAACTGTGTATTTTTGAAAATTCGAAAAAATAACACTGCAAAAGTACAATGAGATGAAAACTACAATGATAATGACAGATGTTCTTTGCATAATAAAATATGCTAAAAAAATACATCATTAAATAAGCTCACATAATTTTTTTTTTTGAAAAATTATAGTTTTCGCGAAATTTTGGGCTTGAGATCACCGTAATATATTAAAAAAATCTCAAAAACGGCTCGAATTATTTCTTTATATTTTTTCCTCGGATAGAAAAGAGCACTGAAAATTCCTCAAGTTTCATTTTCACTGAGCGTTCTGAATTTTTTCAAAATTACAAAAGTTACAAATAGTGCGAGAAAGTATGTGTTGTTTTAGCACTATTAGTTTTACTACACCATCCTGAAAGATGTAGGAATCTTTTAAAACCAGGAAAACGTGTCCTTAAAATGTGAAGAGTTAGTAAGTAAAAACTTATCCTGGAAAACGAATCGCTAAGTGATTCTACTATTTATCAACTTTTGGCAAGAAAGATCACATTTGTGGACAATAAAATTGCTGATTGAATATATTTTGTCGCGTGCTGTTCACCACTGAATTCGTTTCTCGTGTTCATTGAGTGCATTTCAATATTGTAACGGATATTGCATCACCTGCCGGAATTCGCTGCGCGTGGATTGCGTCATCTGCCGGCGCCCCCCCTTCCCCCCGAATTGGACGGTTTCGGCCTATTCGCGGGGAAAGGTGGAGCAAGTGCTGGTTGTGTCGAGACGAGAGCCGGCCAGGAATAAATTCGCCGCTGCGGCGAGTCAGTAGTCAGTCAGTAAGACTTTAGTCAGTGTAAGAATGTCAGTGTAAGTCAGTGTATGGAATAGTCGGAAGTAAGCAGCCGCGAATCAGTTAGTGTGTGTAATCAGTGAATAAGCAGTCAGTCCGTCAGTGTGTCTGAAGTGGAAGCTGTGCTGTAAAGTGTGCATTGCGGTGAACAATGGTGCAGTGGGTGAACAGCAGTCAGCAGTCTGAAGTCTGCAGTGGAAGCTGAGCTGTGAAGTGTGCATCGCGGAAAAACGCAGTGCAGTGGGCCCTGGTCTGCGTAGTTAATTGTGGTCTGCGCTGTGAATTGTGGACAGTGCAGTGAAGTGTGGTCTGCGCAGGAAATTGTGGTCTGCGCAGTGAATTGTGGTCAGCGCAGTGGGCCGTGGACAGTGCATAGAACTGTGCGATAGTGTAGATTGCAGAGGACAATGTAAATAAATAGTGTACAAGAAGTGAACTGTGTAAATAAATAATCAAGAGAACGCAGTCGTGTGTAAGAAAAATAATTAAGCACAAGAAGAGCACAAAAATGGTGTAATATACCTGTAAATAGATCAAGTAGTTTTAGGGTATAATTCTTTACGAATAAACATTTTTGTTCAAATATCTGTGTGTGTGGGTTTTAATTCACCACGGAGAAACGTTACAATATTTTGTTTGTGTGTCCTTAATTCGGAATTATTCGGGAAAATGGGTAACAGCACACCCAAATTCGAATGTGATTTATCGTAACTATTCTTAATGTACATAGTAACTATACATAGGTTAGCTTGTCCTAAACAAAGACGGACGAACAGAAAATTTAAACGTTTTCAAAATACCAAATTTTGTAATGAAACATATTTACTGGCAAGTAAGCCTTCCTGAATTGGTATACTGGGTGAATGTACTAAAATTGACACTTTTTATTAGAATAAATAAGTTATTTTTCACATATATGTTAAAATAATAATGTTCATCTGCCGAAGTCATTCAACAAACCTGAATCACGATTCATTTGTACTATCCACACTCCAAGTATGATCATTATTGTTTTTAAACACAATCCAAATGTTGCATGTAATAGTGGAATAGCATTCAACTAGATTATAAAGAGATATTTTACATCACGATTTTTGACCACAAACTCCTACCGCCATTTCATTTGCAAATTATTACGATATAATTTTATAGACCAAGCACGAGATGAGAAATTCAAGGAGTAAAATCACTAGTGAGCTGCCGCGCTCCGAGATCAGAGCTCTAGTATTCGAGTCTGGTCGGGGTCGTTTTTCGACGGGGGTGAAGAGTCCCGGCGGATCGATGCACCGACACAGGCAGAATGCGGAGCCTGGCTCGGGGAGCTCAAGCCACGTTGCAACGCGCTGGTTCGCTCCCTCTTCCTAGACAAGAACGACGCCTTTGGTCAGCTCGCGATATAACTGTTTCCTTTATCTCACTATTTCCTTTATTTCACTGTTTCGCCATACTGCGTAATTACGTAGTAAAGAACAATATTGTAATGTTGAGTCAAAATTGGCGATTTTTCTACAAAAATCTCGGATTTTGAGACACTTACATTGAAAAAGTGGATAAATATTGTTCTTATATGTAGTAAATTACTTTCTCTAAAACGAAGTATATTCAGATTTCATATTTTGGGCAGCAGTTCATACCGAGAAATTGGCTGACGGCAAAACGTCTGTTTGGTACTAGTGTAGTGCCACTTTCTCGTCATACTACCGACTTACGTTGTAAAGAGAAAATATTCTAATGCCGCGGCGTAATCTGACACCTCTCGTAAAAAACCATCGTATATTTGAACCCTGATATCGAAAATGTTGATAAATCTTATTCATACATGAAGAACATCACTGAAGGGAAAATTTACATTAAGAAATTTTAAAGTCCTTTTTACGTTTTTTTATAAATTGCATTAAGTTCCAGTAAAAAACAGTGAAAACAACTGTGTTTTTTAAAAAAATGTACTTGACTTTATTTAAAGATATATAGTTTTTAGAACAGATTTAATTAAGAAAACGATCTCTATCAGTAATATTGTACCTATGCAATGTTACTTTTTTTGCAATTTTAGAAAACGCAATTTTTCCCGAAAATGGGACCTGCGGAAGTTTTTAGCGTCCTTTACTCTATCCGAGAAAAAATTAAAGCAAAAGTTTGGAGACTTTTTGTGAAAAAAATTGTCTATCTAACTAAAATTACGCGAAAACTACACACATATTCTACAAATTGTACATGATTTAATTTAATGATCCTTTAAGGAACATGTTTTAATTAGAAAAATATTTTTCTTCGATATTGTAGATGTAAGAAGGCGCAGAACCACTTTTCAATTTCTGCACTTTTCGAAAATTCGGAGACCTGATAAAAAATGAGATCTGCGCCATATTCACGTGTCCGTTACTCTATTTCAGGACAAAATTTAATCAATTAATTTGCGGTAATATTTTTAGAAAATTTTGAAAATATTGTTAAGACTTCATGTCAAGTAGATCCAAAAATCAAAATAACTGTTTCATAATCGCAGGGCCACGAATTTGGCCATATTGATTAGGGAATATCAATTTTGTAGAAAATAGTCTGATCGGTTTCGGCACTAACGTTGACCACAGACAAAGAGACAGATATTTTACAGTCAACCAATTTTTCCGTATCAAGAATCCATAAAACCTGATTTCTGACTACACAGTGGGTTGGAGGAAACAATTTTCTACATATAGAAACAAACTTTATCCATTTTCGATATCAGCCCGACAATATGAGTTTTTCTGTCGAAAAATCACAGTTTTTTCCCGCAATTACAAAAATTTCTCTTTAGAACGTAATTACGTAGAATGGGACGAAAACTTGAAATATGTGACACCCAGTAAAGCTTTACGATTTAAAAATTATCCTTTTGGAATGCCCTGGTGACCGTATCGATTTTGTGACCTCGTGCCCGTTCTATTCTTAAAGCAGCAGCGTGCAGACGGGGCGAATCCCGGCCGGCTCTGCCGCACCATTTCTGTTTTTCCTCTTCCTTAAAAATAATGTTTCGTCTGAATGAAAATAGGCTTTATATAATTATTTATTTATCTACGAATAATTCTGTCGTACAGCATCAAGAAAACATTTAAAAAATGATTCTTTTTTATATTTCAATTTTTATACTGAGTCGAAACTATAGTTATATGAAACAAAACAAGTATTATATTGTAAGGAATACGATCAAGATGCATCCAGTTCGTTAATCATTCAATATACTTTGAAATGTTCTTTTCTCGAAAGTGGAGAAAAAAGAGATTCTGCACAAAAACATCAATCCCTTAACGTCGACTGTAAGTGCCATCCTATTATTTCTTTATTTGTATTTCGTCATCACCTTGGCAATTCCAAGGTGAAATCCAAGAGTTCCTCGAGAATCGCGATAACGTGAAATGATATACGATTTGAAAAACAAAGGGAAAATGCAGTTGCTACTCAATGTTTTCTTCGTCAGAACTATAAATATGGACCCCACACACTGTTAAGATTTTATTTATTTAACATCATTAACAGTATACACTACATATACCGTGCGAGAGACAACTGCAAAGGATAAGGGAGGAAGTGAGGGACATAAGTGAGAATGAGAGGAGAGAAGCAATTCATGCCATCTACAGTACTTTCTCTTTGAAGAAGTTGATCTCTAGTGCTTTGGATTACGATTGAGAGACGCTAGCAGACAATACACCAAGGCCAAATTCGTCTACTGTTTCTGCATCAGCGAGTAAACATGTTTCGTGAAGATTGTGTTATCTGAGTCATTGTATGCTATGTGCCAGTCTATGCAATACTACAACGGATTTCATATAATTTATGCGACTGCAGCTGCAAGTGCAGAGTAAACATCGGTATCACATCTTTGGAAAGGCTTTGCCAAGATCATGTCCTTCTTAGCCATGTGGCTAATCACAAGTGATGCCTCTTAGTGGTGACATGAACTATCAGAAGCATGCAAATAAATCAGACGAAAACGAAATGAATGCAAATCCCACATGATGTACATTTATGGTAATCGTAGAAATAAGGGTTATACGATGCTAGCCAATACAGTCGTTGAAGAATGTCCATTAAATTGAGTATGTGGGTGATTGGTGTTTCCAGGGACGTCAACTTCTACGGCCATTAGACCTGTTAGTATACTGAATGTACTGAATGTATTATCCCGGGGGTGATGGTACTCATCTTCCGTTGGATTGTGGTATCCAGCGCCAACCTACACGACTCAGAATGGAAGGAATTTTCTCACCAGGTACGTCCTCTCAGCGGGACACCACCCCAGCCGGGACAAGCCCGAAGTTCCCGACTGGTCTCCCGACACGTGTCATACTGTAGTACATGTACAAAGATATGTGTGTGTGTGTGTGTGGGTGGGTGTAAAGGCGAGAAGATGGAACAAGGAAGAGAAAGGATACAACCCTCGCGGTCCTTGACCCGTTTGATAGATAACTGCTCGGGCAATCACCTTGCACATACTATTGACCGGAGAAGCCAAGGAAAACTAACGATCACAGCAGCTGACCGCTAGAATTCACCCCCAGACAGTGACTGAATTCGACATAGATATACAGCTGATGTCGAAAATTCGCCATCGCCGGGACTCGAACTCTAATAGTTCCCCGTCAGAGTTGCTGTAAAGACAGCGGCAACGCTAACTCTCACATAACTCAGCCAGTAATATCCGTAAGGGAAAACTATTAATTGATTGTCAATGACAATATAGAAAAAGTACAATACCTATTTTATCTTAAATTATTAATCATTTTACAGGACGATAAACGTTTTTAAGGAATAGAGCAAGTGAAATTTGAGAACGAGGATAAAAGACTCAACGTCTCATATAAAGGTTTTGACTAGAGGGATCACTGCACACATAGGAAACGTTTATTCGTTGAGTGGCGAAATTTTCCATGTACCCGAAACGTGAAATATTAAGTGAAAAAAGAGAGCTTCCGCTTAATGTTCGTTTTGGTTTTTCAATATCACTTAGTCTTCTAGTTACAATACCCGATACATCACTTTTTTCAATTTTCAGATTCTCATTTTTTATTTGAAAATAGTATACATGCATATCAGTTGACTAACAATGCCTTATACTCTTCATAGAGACGGAACCTATTGATTTTACAACGCAAAAGTAAGGGTTAGTAACAAAACCAGATACATACTGAAATTAGTTTCAAAAGTAGATAGATCAAGTTTCGTTATGATTTCTACTTAGTAATTGCAGAGGAACGCGAGCACTTGAAGACGTTCCAAAATCAGATATATCATATGGATCTGTGAATATAAGGTTGTTCCCCAAAGAAAAAAGATTTTCTCGCAAACTTATACTTCTGCCACACTGAAATTTTGACTAGACTAATGTCGATCTCGTATCACTTTGTAAAAAAAAGAGCGGGACTTTTCTACAATCACTGCTTTTTTTCGTATAACCGATATTGGTTTTCGTATCACTGAAAACATTTTTAACTAGTGGTGATACAGCAGCACGTATCTATAACAGTTACGTAATATTATAGTAGTACGAGAACCTGCAAAAGTATTTCCAACCCGCAACATATTTACACAAGCTGGGAATCGAACTCGCGTACTTCGTTTAGACCGCTAGGAGCATATTCACTGTATCAAAATTCTCACGCTACATAACAGCCTTCCCTATGCGTTAAAAAGTACGTTGAACAGATGTAACTCATACTATTAAAATAAAACTAGTGCTGCCAAAACAACATACTTTCTCGCCCATAATATCATGCACAATTAAGGGGAGAAAATCTAAAAATTGTACATGACCTTATTTGAATATTTATTCTTTAAGGAACGGATTTCATTAAGGGAAAAATATCTATCTTTACTATTTTAGTTGTAGGAAGACGTCAAAAAAACTTTGAACATTTGCAATTTCCGATAAATCAAGAACGTCAACGAACATTTCAACGCAAAGGAGAACTGCACCATTCTTTTAAACGTCCTTCATACTATCCAGCAACATAATTAAATCAAAAACGATGGAGCAATTTTTTTGAAAATTTGGAAAATATCACAGGGGCAGCATGTAAAGTACCCCCTAAATTAAAATATCGGTTTAAAATTAAAAGGCCAAGCAGCTAGATCGATATGGGGAATATCAATTTTGGAGAAAATCGGCTGAACGGTTTAGCCACTAGCGTTGTTCACAGACGGACATACGGCCGGACAGATCAATTTTTGGGTATCAAGGACCTACAAACCATGGATTCTTGCTACACCACGTGTTAGAGGATTTTTTCTAAATTTAGCTACTGGATTTATCCACTTTTTCGTTACCAGGGCCCTGTAATAAGAGGTTTTCTGACGAAAAGTCATCGTTTTTCTCGTGTAGCATTAAACAACTTCCTCTCTACTCAGTAGGGAGAACGTAAAAATTATATGACATTTAAAGTTCTAATTTTGAAAATCAAAAACAAAAACATCTCTACCTCCAAAATTGTAGTTGTAGAAAGAAAACACCGAAAATTCTAAACTTTTCAATTTCGAAAATTCAGAGTTCAACAAAAATGGGACCTGTGCAATTTTTTAAAGCGTATTTTACTGTATTGTAGAAAAAATAAAGAAAAAAGAGCCATTTTTGAGAATATCTTGATTTTAAAATTGCTATAGTTTCACGAAATATTACGCGAAAACGACTCATATTTTCAAAAAATTGTACATTGTACTTGTGGAGCTCGTGCAGTCTAAGCAGTTCGTAAACTCACTATGTCAATACAGGCGCGAGTAGCTGACGGAGATATTCACTGTACTGTGGCGGATTGTAATGGCGAACTGAGATTCGTTTCTACAAAGTATTAGTGCATTTGTGTGTGTGTGTGTGTAATGTAGAAGGCTATTATCTGGCTCAGTGGCAGCATTGCCGTCGTCTCGGCAGCGACTCTGATCGGGAAGTCCTAGGGTTAAGGTCCCAACGGTTGCATATTTTCGACACAGGCTACATAGCTGGATCGACTTCAACCATTAACCTACAAATACCAGGCGTATTTCGAAACTTTAATAAACGGGCCACGGACAGCCTGCTCTTTCATTCCTTGACCTCTCCTCCTCCTTACACACACACACACACACACACATTTTCTACACTGCTACACTTGTCTGGAATACAGTCGGAAGCGTACATCTTGTCTTGGCTGCGGTAATACCATGCTCGGGGAGATACCTAGACGAGGAATCCCGCAAGACTTCTAAACGCGCACGTTTTCTTGATCCTCCAGCTCCTTAGTTTTCGCTCAGCCCGGCACAGCACGGCCCGGTAGAAAATATGAGCTCCACGCGGAACGTCAAGGCTCAGTTTGCAGCAATGCCCACCTTCTTCCTTTACAATGCGGATTTCTCAGTATTAGCTCTCTCTTTCTAACGACCTCCACGTACCGTGCTCCTTGTTACTCAATAATTTCTACAATTATTTATTATTTCTTACGATTTTAAAAACACCTTGCGTCGTTTCTCATTGGTATCTAGTCCAAGACGCGCTATTACGCTGATTTTTCTGACGATGACGTTGACAGCACTGCACTGCAGTGACGTAGACAGAACCCTTCTCTCTCCGCACCCCGCTGTGGAGTACCAAGAAAAAGAGCGCGTAAAGGACATGTAGGTGGGTGCCGCATGTCTCAGAGGGGAAGAAATACTGCCATCTGCATGTATGTAACATGCACTACACATACGGAACTAATGACCATTACAGTTGACGCGCCCCAAACACAAAATAATCATTCAATTAAACTAAAAGTTACAGTGAAATGGAGTTTTGCAAGAAATAAGTAGAATAAAAATTATTCTCACCTATTTGACTATTTGATTTGAAAAAATATATTTAAGGGTGCGTATTCATTTTCATAGCGTCATCATAATTATAGCACTCTCGTATCAACATCAATTAGGGAAGACACACAAGTGGCTCAGAAATGTTTCTCTCACTTTTTTGGCCTTACACATAATAATCCTAATAGAGAATAAAACGATTCATTATTTCCTTCACTATTAGTCAAAATGAGTAAAATATTATCTATACGTATTAAGATGTTCGTTCGGAAATTATTTGTTGAATCAATCCCGAAAGATCATTTTGTGAACTTATAAAATAAACCGATCAAACAGTCGTTGATATCCTTCAAACTGTCGATCAAGTTGAAGGGTATCACACGTAATGGTAAACCACCTATTGCCCATTAATCTCGTCATTTATACCATTGCACATGTTTAGACAACTCGTGTGTAAATCCAAAGACCTTAAAACTGTTTACAATTTCCTTTATTACTAGATGACGAGAAGATGATCACATTTGACCTGATTTTATTACCGTCACCCTGATCAGTACAGAAGATTTGTGGATTCGTGACCGACAAACGACCGACGCTCTTTAACATAGTGTCGAAGTTTTGCCAGAATGAATGGTCAGAAAACACGACATTCACCTGCTCGGCAGCGCAAGCAAACGACTGCGCCTTCTTGGAGTGGATCACAGACATTATTCACTTACGCGATGAGCTTAGCACTATTTCTTTTCTCAAAAGCAGCTCCCCCACACACGTAGACAGTGACTCGGCGGCAGTCTGAGGACGCCGCGCTGAGGACGGCACGCCTTCTCTGGGTCGAGCAGCGGCGACTCGTCGCTTTAAAAGTCCGTGGTTCACAAAATTAAGCCGGAATGGGTCACAAAAAATCTGGCGGGATGGTTCAGTTGCCTCCGTCCGTACTCAGCCGCACGCAAACCTCTGCGGATCTATACTCTCTGCTGCGCATACTGCGAAGACCTCCCTCTCGATTCAGGAGGACGGGTGGCGCTCACCCCGATACGGTCGACGAAAAGCGTGAGGTTTTTCTTATATTTCTTGTGAGATGAACTTTTGTAGCTACTGAAATCTCATTTTAAAAATAATTGACACTAATTTGACACTAAAATTAACACTAAAATATTTACCTTTCAACAGTCTCGGCCTTCCAACTATTCATAAGTTTATTCATATATTTATGATAGAGCAATACGTCTGCGCAGCTAAACTCCTATTTTTCTCATTATGTGTGTCACCTCTGACATCTTTGCTACTTCTTGCATATGAGAGGAAACATTTCTATTAAATAATCTACAGTTACAACAAATGAGGAAGCAATCATATTCATCAGTTGTCAGTATGAACAGCTATCTACAAGAAATCCACATACAATACATGTACGTTACTTCACAACACCTTACCAAACGACATTAAATAATTGATATTGATACAGAAGTTCAAATGCCCAGTAAAATATTTTATTTCTGCTGCATGACTCTATACAATTAGACACTGTATTGACCTTCAAAGAAAGAACATATTTCTTTTAATAATTACTTATAAATGCTTTAAGTACAATTTGTACCCTATAATTCTAAATACTAAATCTGCCTGTAACAAGTCTTGATCCACTGAACCATCCCTTAATACATGGAACAAATGTTGAGATTGCGTCTCGTTTTGCTTCTAGATTGAGACTGAGACGTGTTAGCAGCGAACTTGGATATTTCGTCAACAGAACCATTCGCAGTTCTTTTATATTGGGGGAAGATCCAAAACCTCTAGATCATTTGCCGACGCACATATTTTCTATTATAGGGGAATCTCGACGCGACATTACATTAGCCTAAAAAAGTATTAAATATTTAGGACGAACCAAGATTCGAGATTAATGGAAAAACCTTTTTTCTCAATCAACGTCCCAGATATGTAACACTCTAACATGTGCGACCGAAAAAGCAGTAAAAATATAAGGGAAATATTCAGATATCACGAAACAGCATCTACCCATTTAATCCCAAGAAACGCCAGATACAAACGTAGATGAAAATTGGTTCTATACAGCTTTCTCGACACCAATTATTTAAAAAACAATATTTTACGATAATTTTTTTACACAATGCCATGGCCTCTCCAACTTTATTAAACGGGATGATGTGAAACCAATATATACACATCACCCTGAAAAAATCTCTGTAATCGCCTTATACTACATTAAACGTTGCAAAGTTTCTTCGCGCAATTGTTATTGTAGTACTGGAGGCGCATCTTCTTCCTGTGGCAGAGAATTTGTCGCGGAAAGGTCGTCGTGAACGCACCTGGCGCCGGCATACGAGCTTGTGCAACTGGGACGCATCGCCTGCGGTGACGTAAGAGCCGCTGTTCTGCGAACGGCGCTGATCAACTCCGCGCAAGAGGCGCGTGTGTCGCGTCGCGTCGCGTCGCGTCGCGTCCCCTCGCGGGGGCTCCGCAGCCCCGCGCCTCAGCCCCGCTCGGCAAGGCAATGCCAGCGGCTGATGAGGCTCCGTCCACACGAAATCAGCAGCGCGGTGCAACCTTCTACCTTCTGACCGGGGCGTCCTAAGGTTCAAGTAACGACGGTCGCAGGATTTTTCGCACTAGCAATATACAGCTAGGTCGGATTCAGCCGTCGTTTGGAGGAGAATTCTAACGGCCGGCTGCTCTGATCCGTGGTTCTCCGTGGATTCTCCGATCAACACAAGGCGAATGCCGGAGAAGTAAAGTACCCTTACCAACGGGCCACCGACCGCGCGTGATTTTCCTGCCCCTTCCTTGTTTCTGTCCTCACCCCTTACTTATACACACTTACACTTATATGCACTACACCACCTCACATGTCGGGACCTGTCGGGAGCTTAGAACTTGCCCCACTGCGGGTGGTGCCTCACTGGTGGGAGATACCTGGTTGGGAAAACCCTGCAAGCAATAGTGTATTTCGGAACAAATGACGTGAGCGGTTGTCGCGCCCGGAAATTCTAATCTAACCGATCTATCTCTTCGAATTTCTATTTTGTACGCTACAGCGTTTCTGACCGGCAGATCCTAGAGTTCGAGACCCGAAGGTGAATTTTCAACACCTCCTCTACAGCAAACTCGCATTTAATCTCTGTCTGGGGAACTAGCGGCCGGCTGCTCCGTTGTTTTCCGCAGTTTCTCCGATCAGTACCAGACTACCGAGCCCGAGCACTACCTTAACAAATGGGCCACGGACCGCGGGCGATCTTTCCTTCCTCATCCTTGTCTCCTGCTCTCACCTAACACACATTCACTTACACGTACAGGCACAACACTACTACATTCCTCGGGAGGTTACAGCTTGCCCCAACTGGGTCGGGGCCCCGCAAGCGAAGGCACCTAGAGCGCCCGGTCTCACGTCGGAATAGTATCGGTAAGCGACTTAAAAGCAATATCGTGATAATGAAATTACGCGTCGGAAATTTTTGTTGATATCCCTAAATTTTCGAAATTTGCTAAAGTTCATTTTTTTCGGCATCATCCTTCAACTACAGTATTGATGATACATATGAATGATACATCCTGAATAAAATATGTTGTTGAAAGACATCTTGAAATGAAGCTACATACAATTTAATGCAATGAAATATAGGCAATTTTTAAACTATTATTTTCTCAAAAATGGCTACAATTGTTTTCTTTACGTTTCTTCCTATAATTTACCGAACAACAGTAACCAAATTGTTTCTAGTTCCATTTCCTGCAAACTCTCTGTATTTTCGCAAACACAATATTGATGACAGAGATACGTTTCTTAAATAAAATATGTTCTACAAAATTGCAATTTAAAAAATATGCAAAATTTAAAGAATAGTTTTCGCGTAATTTCTATTTGAAATTAAGATAATTTTTAAAAACGTATCACAATAGGCACATTTTTCTCTAAGTTTTCCCACGGGTTCACGAAAGGACGATTAAAAAAGTCATTGGTCTTCTTTTCGTTGAATTTTCTGAATGTTCTAAAATTGTAAAAGTTAAAAATAATGCAAGAAAGTATGTCTTGTTGCAGCATCACTAGTTTTACAAAATGTTCAGGTGGGTATGGTTGAATGGGTACTATTTCAGATACAACGAATCGTGTCTTTGCCTCAAGAGGACACAAGGTAGGTGCACCACGCGGCCACAGCCAGATGACCTAAGCCAATGGCAACCGCCTGCGACTGCGATTTCTGCACAAGGACAAAATCCGCTGGCTGCCTGGGGACGACATTTCTTATCGAAGATGGCACGCGGTGTTCTCCTAAAGCAATGACTTGAGCCCGCATAGGGCTTCAGCCAGCCCCTAGAACAGTGGTGTGAAGGTAGTTGCTACCAGTGCCATTCGGTGGCACAAGTGGCATAATGAACTCTCTCCTTCCTGCAGTTGCCCCCCTCGCCACGAGGGAGCAGTAGTGAAAGTGGCTCTGCAACTCACGCCTCAGATACAATCGGGAAGGGGTTGGAAAAATCAAGGTACATTTGTTGTTATTAAGTTTCTAAAATCATTTTTACTTTAATTTGTTTATTCATATTCTCTTTTTTCTAGGATCAAAAAACGTCATTTACTTTGACCACCACACTACTGCATATTTCGAGAGTTCACACAAAGCATAGAATACTAAATAGGCGAAATCCTATCTCTCCTGCTGTTTTCTAACTCCGCACTCCTACAATTCTCTCCACTCACTTTGGGTTGGAACGTTACTTGTGTTGCGCGTGGGCTAGTCGCGTGTTCCACGTGATTTTTTCGAGATATTGTACGTTATACTTGTTAAATATACAAAGTACTTCTACTTAGCTTTTTCACCATACTACGCACTTACGTAGTAAAGAGTAATTACTGTGTTGTTGCGACGGATAATAGTGATTTTTATCAGAAAACTCGTACTGTGGGGCCCTAATATCAAAAAATTGATACATTTCGTTCCCATATGAAGTAATTTACTTGCTCTAATACATGGTATAGTCATAATCTACGTTTTAGGGTCATTGATACCGAAAAATTGGATGACGGCAAACCATATGTGTATCCGTCCGTCTGTCCGTGTGGGGTCACCACTAGCACCTAAACCGTTCATACGATATTCTCCACAATTGATATTCCCGATCTATCTGACCACTTAAGGCCCTGCGACTTTGAAATGGATATTTAGATTTTTGGAAGTACTTTGTAGAAACCTTAACATATTCAAACTTTTCTTAAAATGGCTCCAATTGTTTTATTCTTTTTTTCCCCCTGGGATAGAGAAAAAAACGTTTTAAAAAAACGGCGCAGGTCGCATTTTTGTTGAATTGTATGAATTTTCAAAACATTAAGAAGTCACAAATAACGCGAGAAAGTATGTCCTAAGCACCACTATTTTTACACAATGTTCACTATGTCTGCCTTTTAACATGCTTCAGTGTGTAGGTTTTTGTTGCACAATGACAGTGAACCACGAACAGAGTTCATAGTTATTGTGAAATTATATGAATGTACGCATTTTGAATTTGGCGAAGTGGAATTATTACAATTGGAGCAACATTTCGTGGTAATCTGAATATTATTCGAGAATGAGCGGTGTATTGCAAATACAGCTAATTTATTTCATAAAAAAACGAGAGAAAACTGAAATATGTATATTAATTATATTTAATTAAGGCGTAGATAAATATTTTTATGAATGTGAGCTGGTAGTTACGTAATTTTTAATTATGTATTTCGACAATTTGGTATGTTAATTATGAAGTACGTTAATTATAAGTAAATAAATAAATCCTATGAAATTAAGCATTTTACTAATCTAAAATCAGTAAAATGCTATATTTATAACATGAATGATTACTGGTATTTGGATCTAGCAAATGTAATCTCGTACGAAAAAGTAGAAACAGTAGTTAGAGGATGTTTCTGTAGAAAATGAATTCGCAAAGGCTAGAATTTCATGAAAGAGAATCTCATGGAAACCGTATTCTCGTAATGAAACTGAAAATGTATATTATTAAAAAACAGAGTCGTTTGAAATTGCTAATACGCATTTCCTAACACTTAACGTTTTATGGATATTTTCCCGCTGATTCTTTCTTAACTAAAGTTAGGGCATCATTCGGTTTCAAAACTGAATGATGCTCTAATTTGACCATAAGATGGTGACGGTGTGTAATGTACATATTTAGAAGTCGAATAGTAATAGTAGAAACATAGTTACCATTAAATTAAAGGGACTTCTAACATGCTATGAAGGAAAATTTGTTGGATTTATCTTTTTTTTTTGTAAAATGAGGTGATTAACGCACAAAACATGATTTTCAATATTACTTTCATTTCGGCAATACTATAATTTGCCTTCCTTTACCAAGCGATTCACATTTAGTATTAGAATAGCCTAGCGGCATTTCTGCAGAATTGCCTGAATGCAGTAAGTGGTTGAGGGGTGAGGGGGCCGAGCAAAGTCCCGGCATGAGCTGGGTGCCTAAGTTACTTCTCTAGAGTATTCTCTGCTCTCTGGTAGCGCCATCACAATAGGAGAACGGAAAGCACGTCCTCCTGATCGTTTCCTTTCACGACACTAGTTGCGCTGATAAGCTCCTGGCAGGCCCCGATGACGCGTGGCAGGCAACTGAGGGCGACCTTGACATCACTGTCCTAGATGATATGGAAAAGCAAAGAAGTTCGTCGAAGAAAATATTGGCAAAAAGATTCAAATAATTTTATCCAGATGTTAGAAAATTCAAGTTTCTTTATTATCGATCGATCCTGTTCGTTGATACATACTTCAGGACCACAGAAATGAAATTCTACCACTCCTTGAAGTTAAGTTGTTCTAACACAATCATCAAGAGTCTGATGGGCTTCAGCATCGTCATTTCAGATTTTTTGTCGCTGAGCATTCATATCTTCAATAAAACAATATGACATTATCTAAGTTGTGAATTTCGCAGCTACAATAATCTACTTCGACATTTTCGCTCTTCTAGTTTATTATTGCAAGTATCTGGCATGTAAGAGGGAAACTTATAATTGTTTCAAAAAAATTTATCAATTTTTCCTAATTTATATCACAAGATCTTCCATTAATTTCTTAGAACATCGACGCAGATCAAAAAGACCGGAGCTTCCTGATTTTTTCGAGTAATCGGCAGCCTCGTCATACATAAGCAGCCTTCATCACGTATTTTCGCCTAAAAACGTTTTACCACACGTCCTTGAAAGGTACGTGGTTCTATAGTAAGTAACTCTACCACCACAACATCTACGTTATAAATATCCAATGCGCATAGAAATTGCAAGAATACTATCCAGCATTCGCCTTCTGAAAAGTGTCTATGGTTTCGTCAGATACCTAGCAACTCGGGAAAATCTAAAAACATTGAAACAGTTTCGATTTCGACTGAAAAATGAAACAAGTATTTCTTCTAATATTCTGACGATTCTCGTACTGCTTACGACGCAGGTGACTTTTTCGAAAGCAGTGCTGCAAGGAAGAGGCCGACCGCCATAAAATATTTGGTATTCACGTGTCGCGTTTTCACACAGGAACATTTTATTATGTTCTTGGTACGTAAATAACTTTTGCACTGTAAATGTACTTTACTATGCTATTGCAGTATTCGTGAAGACTGATTTTAGTAAATTATTTAATTTATTGTAGTTTATTCGAGAGCATTTTGTGTTCTTAAACACTATGTGTGCTACTTTTTACACTGAGTTCAGATAAACGTCAATAATTCTGATACTCATTTCCGGTAAGTTCTGGCTCTCTGAAGAAAGTTTTGCACTACGGACAAATTTGGAGAACAATTATGCTAGATGGAGTTTTGCATCTTTCTAGAAAAAACGCATGGATGCAACCTCCCAGAGGTCCTTGCCAAGGGGATGTGCTCAATCAGTAGATGGGCAGTCTCGCACACAGCGTGCGAAAGAGAAAGTCGCGAATGGGACAACACTACGCAAAGGTTGTTGACTTCTGGCCTAGACTACTTGACTACCTCACACAAGTACTAGCATTTCGCGATGCAAAGGAGGACAACACAGCACAGACATATAAAGTGTCAGAGTATTATGTCCACATCTACAGATGTTTTTAAATAATCGAGCGATATCGAAGATCTCTACGAGTTCAACTGTTTTTTATTTCCTTCTTTCGTTCTAGAAAAATATATCAACATTTTAATTAATTATTTCTCATTCATTACACGTTTGCAAATATTAATGGGTGTGAAGCCTGTTTACATCATGAGCTTCTCCATCCATTGTATATTCCATATCCATCGCGTATCCAGCGCAAAGTA
This sequence comes from Gryllus longicercus, assembly GCA_038098605.1. NCBI lineage: Eukaryota > Metazoa > Arthropoda > Insecta > Orthoptera > Gryllidae > Gryllus > Gryllus longicercus. The sequence continues at coordinate 594,006 of JAZDUA010000661.1, forward strand.
TACATATGTGCATCCGGACTAGGAAATGTCTCGCAGTAAACTACGAATAAAACAAATAACTACTACGTACGAAACGGGGGTTCGCTTCAAAAATGTAATAACGTCCAAATAGCTTGAGAGTTATATAAGAAGGCAAAGTCTGTTCCAGTGCAACGTGTGCAACGGATTGCATACGCCCCTGCCTTCCTTATTGCACAATCATTTGAGAACTTCTATTCTTTGTCCTAACTCTATTTGACGAAAAGAATGGGGATAGAGGGAGATAGATAGATAGATAGATAGAGAGAGAGAGAGATGATGGTGATAATAATGACAATAATAGTATTAATAGAAGTATAAAAAATAAGCTCTCCAGCAATTTTTACCATTAATTTTTCTAGTACACCTCTTCTCGACAAATTTTCGTTCAATTTTGAAATAATTTACTTCCACATCGAACTTTAAATCTCGAGCCTCCTTGTTAAAGATCACGTGCTTTGTGCAAATCCGAGTCAATATTCGGAAATGTCCTCAATTTTTTGACTGCGTGTTCGGATTAGTGCCTTCACAACAATAGTGCTAAAACGTTATTGGTTTCCTTTCGTTGGTGCTTCCTAATCTGCTCACAGGAGTGAATGAGATGTGAGCAAAGTAGAGTAGATGTAGTAGGCAGCAACTTGATGCAGAAAGATGATTTGCTATTTGCATTTATTTATTTATTTCAATACAATGGAGGCAGACTAATTGGTGACGTAGAGATTAACAAGACATTTCTACACCTCAGAATACGAGACACAGGTACTCCAGAGAACAATATCGCAAGCCATCAAAGTGCAACATATTCGTCAAATTTACACAGAGCACTTCTGACACCTCGATTTAATTCTATACCTCTTTCGTCATCGTGATACTGTTGATATACTTACTGTGTTTCTCCGAGTGAAAATGAATTCATCAGAAATGTTCATATAGTGGACACAACAGCTGACAAAAAAGCTTTAAGAAGTTTACGTACACCATTAACAAACATTTTTTAATAATAACATAATGTTTGCATTCTATTTAGTTCCTCCAAATTACGATGACTTCTAAAAATTAAAACACATCATAGCCTACCTTATCCGAAAAAAATTGTCATTCATCTTACTGGTAGCAGTTCTTGCGCCTAGGGCTGCTCATTCGGGGAATAACGGTATATTTCATATCCCACAACCCATTGGTCACAGAGGGCTTTACAGAAAATGAAGGTTAAGAAACAATGAAAAAAACTTTATATAGTGCGACAACTGAAAATGTTTTCTTTTCATATATATATATATATATATATATATATATATGTATATATATATATATATATATATACATATATATACATACATATATATATATACATACATATATATATATATACATACATATATATATATATATACATACATACATACATATATATACATACATACATATATATACATACATACATATATATATATATACATACATGATGTTATGCCTATACTTCAGTCTGGAAATTCTTTAATATAATAATTGGGTAATATTCATAGGCGTCAGTCAGGCGTCACTGACAGAGAAACATCTTCCGCCTCATCACTCGGGGAAGCAATGAGGTTCTCCGTCTTCTGGTAGGAACCCGACCATTATTTTCTCGAATCCTTCAATAACATTCCAGGAAATTTCACGAAAAACACGGGTTGGGGGGCAACCAAATAAAAAGCATTTTGGGTTTTTTAATACCCTATAGAGATTATCAATGGCTCACTTCCTCGTTCGTTCAAATAATGGAAAAATTTTTTATCCGTATTTTAAAAAAGTATTTCTATAGATACTTTTTAAATAATTTTGTACACCCGAGGATAGAGGAGGAAAGCAATTGTATTGTTCGATATTCGTTTTTACACTAGTCATACACAGCGCAAATAAAAATGTTCAATCTGCAGGATGCGCCACTGAAAGCAAACATAAAAAAATGGTCTTGGGCGCACTGCGTTGAGAGACACTGACGTAAGAAGCGGCATCCATTTCGCAGGCCATCCCTTCCATAAACCACCGCTCGAACAGGTGCGCTTGGCTTGTCGACCTAGAAATAACCGGACGATTAACGCGAGTACTTTTATAGTGGCGTTATGAAATCCCTGCGGCGTTCCCGAGCGGCGGTGCCCTGCGCTGGGCGCGGGCGGGGCGCGGGCGGGGCGAGGGCGGGGCGAGGGCGGAGAATTCCCGAAGTCGCGCCCGCGTCCGCCGCGTGTCGGGAGCGCTGGCCGGGGGCTATTGATTCCGATCGGGAGTCGCCCGAAACACGTGCCGTCGAGGGAGCAGCCGCCCGGCGGAGTGCGTTCCCGAGCTCTCTCAGTCACGCGGCTAAAAATACCGCGGGATTGATCAAACTGCGCTCGCATCTCGCTCGTGTAATTCTCCGGAGAGCGCAATTTCTTGGCGTCGCCGTGGAGGCTTCCCGCGCCCGCCGCCGTCGCGGCGCGCCGGCCGCGCGGGAGTGGCTCGCGGGTGGACGGCGGCGGAGGCGCGGCGCGGGCGGGGCGGACGGCGGGGTGGGGTGGGGCGGCGGCGGCGGCGGCGGGCGACGCAGGGACGCACGGGGGCTACCGGCGGGGCGGCTGGCACTGGCCTCAGGGGACGTTTTGATAAATTGACCATTCGACTCCATTTGTCTGTTAATCTAAGCTAAACCGATTTCTGTAAACATAGAAACCCACATATTTACGTAAATGTAGAAGAAATAACTGAAATAACCTACATTCCAACTTCTTTTTCATAGCATTTTTTATTTCCTCGCATTCGGTTTGAGAAACAACAATAAAGGAAGTTCCTATTACTATTCCTTACCGCATAGCAAGGTTACTGCACAAATTGAAAATCCTCACATATGTGCTAATGCGTGAAACTTAAATACACTTGACCAACAGTAGATGTAATCGTCGCAGCAACATGTTGACCGGGAGCGCCGGTGACTGGAAAATCGGTATTTGGAGGCGAGGTAGGTTGTAGAGATTTTCTCGATACACCGAGTCTTTGGGCCCTGCCAGCATCGATTTCTTAGGTAGAAAGGTCTCATCAGGGTTTCCGTGGTTTCCCTCATTTCCAGATGGCTGACGGAGCACCACCGAGACAACGGCTCAGGGTCCGCGTGGGAAACGTACCTTCCTTGTCTCCGATCCAACTCCCAATCTCGATAGTGTACGTCCCAGTTTCCCTCCTCTCAACCGACCTTCATCGACGGGGGAACCGGCTAAGGTGCCTCAGGGCATCAATGATGTCACTGCAGTGCCTCTGACCGGGAGGACCTAGGGTTCGAGTCCCGACATCACAGGATTTTCGACACTAGCTACATGGCTGGGTCGAATTCGGCGACAATTCTAGCGGTCGCCTGCTCTGATCGTTAATTTTTCGTGGTGTCTCCGAACAACACTAGGAGATTGCAGGAGCAGTATCCTAATAAACGGTCCACGAATACCACGATATTTCCTTCCTCTTCCTATCCTCACCGCGACCACAAATACCGGGAGACATGTCTGGCGCTTAGAATTTCGGCGATACCTGATTAGGGAAAACCCAGAAAACCGACGGGTAGGTCAGCACTAGGTATAGGCAGTACACCGCCATCCCATAAAAACATGCACTATACTTACGCGACTAATGACCTTAGCAGTTGACGTGCCCGAAATCACCAGTCTACCGGCGGGGGAAGCTTCTTCCAAAGAAGGACGAATTAGGAAATATAATAATAATAATAATAATAATAATAATAATAATAATAATAATAATAATAATAATAATAATAATAATAATAATAATAATAATAATAATAATAATAATAATAATAATAATAATAATGCCGATCAGATGGCCGAGATCGCTAAGGCAGTAGTGCCGGAGTGGTCTCGGACCAGAAGATCGCGGGTTCGAGTCCCGCCTCGGGCATGGGTGTATTTGTGTGTGTTTGTATGAGTGTGTCGTCCTTTCACCCCTCATTATCATCATCATTTCATCTTTCATACCCCCAGGACTAACAACCCTGGGGGATAAAAATCGGATCCAGCTTAAATGCTGGTCCCCCCAAGGAATTGTTCGCAAGCACCTGCCACCGTGATATTAAATGAAAAACTGAGCCACGGTAAATGCAGGTTGCTTGCCCTGCGTGGTCCTAGTCGGCCGAAACGATAATAATAATAATAATAATAATAATAATAATAATAATAATAATAATAATAATAATAATAATAATAATAATAATAATAATAATAAAAACGAAAATTCCAGAGTTAACAACCCTGGGGTGTAAAAATGGACTAAGCAGAAATGCAGATCCCCCTTAATAAAAATTCACATGCTTACCCCCAGGAAAAAATATGACGGGGCCTTGTTGGATATATCTGCACGTTCGCGTGGTCTTTAGAAAGACCAATTCGCAACGAAAAAAACAAAATTAATAATATGTACTAATTAAGAAATAAATAACCGAAATTCACAAGCATTCGGCCACAATATGATGGAATGTTCCATAGAGAGAAAAAATCAAATCAAATTTCCAATCTACCTTTCTTTTTCTCACTAATCAATTATTTCTCTAATAATTTTTTACTAGCAGAACCGGGCGGACGTTGCTCGGCCCTTCATCTCCCTCTTTCTCCTTCCCTCTTCCTTTCTTTCTCTGCGTCTCTCTCTCTCACCCTCCACCTCTCCCTCACTCTTGGTCTCTCTCTCTCCGTCTCTCCCTCTCTCTGTCTCTCTCTGTCCGTCTCAGTCTCTCTGATTTTGTCTGTCTCTTGTCTCTGTGTCTCTCTTTGTCCCTATCATACACAGTTGCAAATTCTTCACGTCTCTGAGCAAATGGGGTAATATTGAGAAGGGCCGGACCAGCAAAATTGTAATAGAATGTTTAAGAAGATCTCATCCTGTAGATTGCGGTGTCATAAAGGTTTATTTGAGGCATTTGGCCTCAATTATTTTAGCTTTTAATGCCATAGAACGTTTCGATTAGGAGTTATTTAACGATATAGATTCAACAACCCTGCCGAATGTGGCGGTTTGCATTTGATATGCATATTTAAGTTCTTTTTTTCGTGAAATTTTCCGATATTTTTAATAGTTTTTTCCGCTATTCGGGGCAAGGATGAATCCAACAAATCAGAGATAATTAAAATTAGTACAGCCTTCTTGAGTTATAAATTATGTAACTAACAGACTTTGTTTTACTTATTTAGATTTACCATTTAATATATCAGGGTAAGATTCCCAGACGTACAGTTTTAAGAGTAGATGTATATTTTAAAAGTATCAACTTTTGTTCTCTCTCTCTCACTCGCTCTCTCTCATTCTGTCCCGCTCTCTCGCTCTCGCCCTCTCTCTTTCTCTCTCTCTCTCTCTCTCTCTCTCTCTCTCTCTCTCTCTCTCGCACTCTTTTAATAGTTTACTTTATTGTACTCACTTTTATAATTATTTCTAAAGCCCCTTGGAAGGAATTTAATTTCTAGAAAATTTTAACTGTGGTTGTTGGTTGTTGGTTGTTGGTTTCCTCCTGATGTTAACAGAACCTGTTATGAATAATTTTTCTGTAAAAAATATGCTATATATTGGAAGACTGTATTTGTTGCTTTCTCGCTTGGTAGGTAAAACCCTTGACGCGAAATATAGTAAATTCTGCCAAGGAAAAAATATTTCTTCAATTTGCAACAAAATACAATTTTAATAAATAGTTTCTAAATAATTCGCAAGTGTTAAATAATAATAATAATAATAATAATAATAATAATAATAATACAAGAAGCATATATTGAAAAGGTTTCATTATTGAAAATAAATAAAAATTAATATAAAACACAAGATGTTCTAAAAAGTGCTAATAAAAATAGTAATTTTTTTTCCAATTTTAAAGCACAAAAACATAAAGAGGTATTAATGAAAATATCGCCGCAATTATATTAAATATTCAAAATATACAAAAATCATAAACATAATGTGTAAACAGAGATTATTTTCACAATTGACGAAATGCAACATTCAACGAAGTATTTAAGACAGTCATTACTACAAACAGGACCAAACCGAATATAAAATCACCATCGACCCAGTTAATTTTATAATTAAGGCTTGCTCGTATGTTTCAAAACTAACATTATTTTAAAAGATTGGATGGCCGTATTATTCCTTAGTCATGATCACTTCTTATCGACTTCTGTTCATCGAAGTCTTCTTACTAATAGCAAGTGATGAAACACGAGATAAACTGTAAAAACAAACGCATTAATTGCGCAAAACGCCTGCAAAGCGTAACTAGATGATCAGATTAATCAAGGCATTCTGCCGCATGTAATTCGTTCCCATATTAATTGAACCAAACAGAGCAATAGTCAAGCTCGAAAGTCTTCGGAAAGATCTGTAGAATAACAAGGAATGATAGTCAAATAAGAAATTTCATCATGGATCTAATGATATCGCGCATTTATAAACCAATTATAACAAGTTATGAAAGACGCGTGCATAATTTCACAATTCCTGATGGTTATTCACAACCAAGGGGAACTAAAAATCCTCTCAAAGCAAATGAGGGATTCACTTTTGTGATAAAATTTCATATTTTCCAATATGAGATTTTCATATTTTCCAATGTTTTCAAAAAATCAGTAAAACTGATGATGACATACATACAACACAAGAAAAACTAAGGAAACTGGCAATTGTGCGTTGCATTCGTTTTTTGGAAAACTAATATTAGTCTTGCAGTTTGACATACGAATAAACACGATGTTAAGTCAAGCACAAATTCTCTCCTGCACTTTACGAAAAATAACTTTACTCCCTACAGATTTTGATTAGATCCTTTAAGAGTAAAACGCGTTAAGTTTTCCAAATTTCTTGCATTGTTTTAGAAACAAGTTGAATTGGTATCACTTAGACGAGTAACATTGATAGTAAGAACCTATTGAAAGTATAAACTAAACTACAATCAAGTCTAAAAACATTATTGATCTACAATCGTACAAAATTGAGCGATTCTATGCATCGCTAAGCGTACGTGAAGTTCGACATTTGTAAAGATAGCTGAAAAATATGATGAGGTGCAAATCCGACTATTTCGCACCTCACAGAATGCACTCATCGACCGTTCTCACTGCCCCTGCTCACTTTCCGACATCATCACGTAACCGTCGACCCTGTCGATACACCTTGCCCATCCTCTTCACACATCACACTACCTCCTCCATTCCTCCTCCTCTAATCCTCACGACGACGAATGGAAACAGTGACGCCATAAAGACTGGAGATAAAAAAGATGGCGATTAGTAAAATAATCATTTTTATACATTAGTAGAAAATGTGTATATTTCATGAGCTGATCTCGATCGAGAACTACGGGTTTCGGAAAAAAAGAGAAAAAAGAAACACACTTAGACTCGATCCAGCAAAAAACAATTATTACACACTTAATATGAAAATAATTCTGTAGAAAAGAACGTTTTTAAATCAGCGCCTAATTTGGTTTCCACTGGTATTCTTTTATGGTGTCAAAACAAGAGAATTCGCTTCGGCTACTGAAAAACGTTTAGCTTAAATGTCCAAGTTTTATACTAAGATATATTGTTAAAATATATAGAGAACAGGATTCCAATGTAAGCTCCAGTATAGGGGTTTCCAAAGGGATCTAGATCGACCCCCTGGGGGTTGATAAAATTATTGAAAGAAGTGAAATATGATCAAAGGATCGATAGCCGAAAATGCAGTGGCAACAGCTCGATATAATTAAGGCCAAGAACTCATTGATTACAAAAAATATTAATTAATGTTCTCTGATATAAAATTACGAATCGCCCAAATAAAAAACCATAAATTCCCGAAACAAAAATTACGATTCACTAGAAGGACCGGACCAATGATCATTGCAGTTGTCGCGGCCGGAAACAACAATCAATCGATTGTGAACGTTGTAGTTTCACTCAACCAACATTCGTCAACGCAAGGCCCCGTGAAAAATAGCGGAGTTATAAGCCGTATGAGGCACAGCATTCCTGAAAAGACATCCACGAGTCTCTGTGCACCTACCGTTATGAATTATTCGAGAAACATGCAAAGCATTTGCTATTACATTAAGTAACTGGCTATTTTAAAATTCTGGTAAATATTTAGAAGCTCTACAGGCGACGTTTATCACTAAAATTCTGACCCAAAAATATTTTAATAGTTTCATCGAATTCTCTCCGGTAATATAATCCAACAATGTAATAATTTCTTTTTAACAGACTGTATTAAACATTAAAAATATAAAAAGATGTAATAAATTAGTGTGAATATTTGTGTTCCCTATGCATATGAGATGAACTTTCATATTAGAACTACAAAGATATACTATTATATTTGTTGCATATTAAGCAAGGTTTTATATTATATTTTATTTTATACTTTCATTAATAAATGAAAAGTTTTCATTGGAGGGGTGATATTAATTCACAATTAATTATTGCAAATATTAAAACTAGACCGAATTTTGCATATTTCGGAACATCAGTGGTTGTCCATGCCCATGCTCAATATGATTTCCAATGGGTGTATTACATACTTCTGCCCAGTAAAACATTTAATGAGCCCATGAGTCAAGCAGCTGTGATACATCTCGAACTGTTTTGCTTTCTTGTATACTGCGCAGAGACGAAGTGAAGCAATGTTGCAGGAAGAGTAGATATTTTGACAGAAAAAAATGTTTTCTCGGTCTCTGATACTGAAAAAGTAGTTTTTCAATTATCATATTAAGGCCTCGATGGATTGTTGGTTAGCGTGCTCGCTTTCCACGGCGCAATCCCTGGTTGGAGCAAAAAATAATTGTGCGCTTTCCTTGCAATGTCCCAGTATCTGTCGCTGTGTGACGATGAGGAAGCTCACTTCTCATGTTGAGATCACCAGCGTAGAGATGGCTATGTGCTAACAACACGTAATCCTTAAACCATGGTCGCAAGGCCGGAACTCTGCTGGTAGGCCTTAGCTTGTAAAGAGCTGTTGTGCCAAAGTACGAGTACATACATACGGAATAAAATCAAAATCCATAGTTTGGGTCGATGTTTATTCAAAATATCCACAGTTATATCTTCAAGGAGGGGCCGGCTTTATATGCACGAATTATCTATAATATATATATATATATATATATATATATATATATATATATATATATATATATATATATATATATATATATATATATATATATATATATATATATATATATATATTGTGACGTACCTGGTGATGCCGGGTATTTCACTGCAGTATAATACTAAAGGAGGGTATCTTTTCCGTGAATGGGTCCCTGGATAAGTTGGTATAATATTGGGAAAGTTAATCAGAAATAGAAATACAATCATGAACAAGATTTATTTGCAAATCAAATTTGTTAATTACATGATCTGATAACATTTATACACTCTGCCTTGGTACCAAGATTAGGTGTAATATGCATTTATCATACCTTCGGGGCCCCGACCAAATACCTTCGATGCTCGTAGAACAGCTCGTATCGACAGGGTTGCCGACCTCTGCAGCAGCTGTGGGCCGTCGGCGGCTGATGGCGTGGCGGTCGTCCTGGGCTGGTGACCTTGCGACTCCTCCCCGACTCGGATCTTGATACCACGGCGTTGCACCTCTCTCGAATCACCTTCCGTCGATGGATTTAATTACTCAACCCGCACCTATCACGCGCACTGGTCTCAGTTCCGTACCACACAGTTTCGATAAGGTTTCCACTACACTAATTAATACCAGCGCGATCGATTGTTCTATCAACACGAATCTTTTATTCTAATGATACTCTCATTATCTACTTCACGTATTTACTGCTTCACAGTTACTAGTACTTTACGAACACATTGCATGTTCCCTTTTGTCCATGCGCTAACGGCGAGCTTTTCGCCACACGTCCGAACTCTTCGCCGCTCCACTAACGTCTGTCTTCTTCGCAATTCTCCTAACGACTGCCCGCACGTGCTCGCTGCCCAGTTTGTAACTGACATTCTCACGCTGGCCTCCCGGCGGTGGCACCGGTGGCGGTAGCGACCGTTGCTAGCTCCCGTCGTTGTTCGCAGTGCTTGGCGTACGTACCGCGCAGTCCAAAATATCTATTGATTACTTACACTAATGTTTTAATTAGTGTAAGGGAACACATTCTGTGTTTCATTACCCCCCTCCTTTCTTTTTTTGGATTTTTCCCGCCTCCGGAAAAATTCACTTTAGTATCATCGTCTCTGCCGATGGTTACACTGTCTTGTATATTACATGAACCCTATATACACTTATACCCTAAAATCGAATTAACACGTGATTGTTTAGATTAACACTAAAATTACACTTATTTACACTTCACTATTTTCCATACCTATGGGACAGGGTCTTAGGTTATGGAAATTGTAGTGTCCCACCACTTCTTGTTTGTCATTTAGTAACTTAGCCACATTTTTATCCGTAACTTTATCTATCACATATGGTGTAACCCTGTTCTGCAGCTTTCCTTGCAAAATCTTGTCCACGCATTGAATCAACGCAGCTCCGCTATTGCGTAACCCGAATGGCACTCTACAAAACACATAACATATTCCCTCAAATGCGAATCCTGTATACTGCTGGTCCTCTTCCGCCACTTGCATTTGCCAATAAGCTTTACTAAAATCAGTACTAGAGAAAATGATGTTCCCTCCAAACCTCTGCAATGCTTCTTCCACCGATAACGGAGCATCCCTGTATGGTTGTGTTACTGCATTTAGTCTTCGTGCATCTAGGCATAATCGTATTCCTCCATCTTTCTTTTTGACGATCACGATTGGGTTAGTGTAGGATGTCTGTGCCTTTCTTATGATTCCATCATTTATCATTGATGCTAATAGTTCAGAAACATCTTGCTTCAGCGCTGCTGGTATCGGATAGTTACGCTGTCGAAATGGTGTTGTATCTGTAAGTTGGATTCGAAATGTGAATCCCTTTATTGGGGCGCGATTCTTCTGGAATACTTCTTTATTCTCCATCAACAGCTGCAACAGTTGCTCCTTGTGACGCGTATTTAATATCTCTATCTTCTCCGTCTGCTGCCTCAGCTGTTCTTCTAATGATTCTTCGGCCACTGCGCCCGTGCATACTTCGTATCCTTCGTCTATCCCCAAGTCGAATCCTATCGCCTGACTCCCCAACTCCACCACTTGCCGTTCTAGATCAATAATTGCTCTGTGATCGACCAGAAAATCCGTACCTATGATTATCGGGTGTAATAACTTTTTGACTACCAGGGCCACTATCTCGTATACTTGGTCACCAATCATGGCTCGAAACATTATTTGTTTTGTGATGTGGCTTGACTTCTTCTGAGTAGCTCCAATCACATACGCCCTATTCATAGGCAAACACATTATTTCATTTCCTTTTGCTTCTAATTCCTCGTACATTTCCTCCGACACTACTGTAGTCGTGCACCCTGTGTCTACTAACGCTTCTTTAACTACTCCCTCACATTCCATCGTAATCGTGGGACATTTCCTGATTCTGATCGCTGAGCTCTTACTTCTCTGCCACGGTTGGGCATCGTGGGTTACTGGCTGTATAGTATTTATGGAGACCACGTTAACTTTCACAATTTCCGCGTCCGTAATGGGGCCACCTTTCACCACGGACTTTATTGGTTTAAATAGTGCTCTTGTTCTCTACTTGTGCTAGGCTGTGCTGGTTGGTCAGATGCGCTTCCGCCCCCGCCTCTTGACTCCGTGCGGTTTGGGTTGGGTCCGCTCCAGGCCGGTCTCTGGTTCCTCGGCTCTGGTCTCCATCCATCTCCCCCTCTTCCGCGTTGATTTCCCTGGTAATTAGTGCTCCTGTCACTCCCTGCCCCTGATTCCGTTCTGTTCTTATCATATTAATGTTCCCCTCATTCCTGTTTTTTGGTGCGCCTGCAAAAGTTAGGTCGTACCCTCCTAACACATTCTGGAATCTCTCCAAGTTAGTGTGCTGCACACTACGTAATAGATTCTGCACCGTAACTGGGAATTGTCTCGTTAGTACACATATAATTTCTTGATCGCTCATCGGTGGGGATAACGTTTTGTATTCCATGATACGCCTTGTTGCGTATTCCCGCAAGCTTCCCATTGACTGGTTATAGTGATTATTCATCAAGCTGATTTTAAAATTAATTTGAATCTCCTCATTCCAGTACCGCTCAAAGAACCGATCTTTAAATACCTTCACTGATTCGGGAAACTCATCAAATGTATCGGCCCATGTCCTTGCGTTCCCTTCCAGCATTAAATATAACAATTGTATCTTACACCTTTCCGAGGTATTGATGACAGCTAAATGTCGTTCTGCCGCCCTCATGAATATGCACGGATTTTCTTTGCCGTCTCCTGAAAATTTTAGTGATCTTGGGGGGGTGAATGGTACCGTCCCGCTTGCTGCAATTGGGGATGCCTTGCATTCTTTTATTTGTTCGATCTCTGTTCGTAGTGACACAACCTTCTCTTCACATTCCCGCTTATTTTCCTGCATTTCTTCCTTGACTACCAACTGCATCCTTTCAATTTTCTCGTCCTGCTTAGCGGTTTTAGCATCTAGTTGTTGGAATAACTTATTCTTCAAATCCCCCCCCAGACTAATTACTTGAGATTCGAGCTCTTTTTTCTGTTTCCCTAATTCTTCGGCAGTCCATTGCTCATGAATTTCCACCCGCTCCGCGATTTTGGTCATCTCGTTCTTCGTTAACTCAATTTGTTCTTCAGCGCGTCCTATTCGCCCCCCTATTGCATCTAATTTCCTATTCTGTTCTTCTGCCAGCTTCCTAATCTGTTCCTCTGTGAATAATTTCTGTTCGTCTAATTTCCTACTCTGTTCTTCTGCCAACTTCCTAATCTGCTCCTCTGTGAATATTTTCTGTTCATCTAATTTCCTATTCTGTTCTTCTGCTTTCCCATACAGTTCTTCAATCAACTTCTTCTGATCTTCTGCCGCTTTCTTCTGATCATCCAATTTCCCATTCAGTTCTTCGGTCATCCTGCTCTGTTCTTCCCCCCTTTTGCTCTGTTCTTCCAACATTTTCATCATCCTCTGCATTAAATCTAAATGGGTATCTTTCCCACCCCCCTGATTTAGATTTCCTGCCGCTTGGTTCATCGGCGTCGACGTAATTTTCACTCTTCTATCAAAGCCTTCCCCCAACGTTTCATCCACCCTGCTTCCAATTCCACTATCCCCGCTTTCCGATAGCATGCTACTACCGATTCCTACCTCTGTCTCCCTCACGTCATCCACCTTCTCCTCCCGGTCCAACACTACATTTTGCGCCTCCATTCTGCTGCTTCGAACTGTCCGTTCGATCCTCACTTCGCTAAAATACTCGCACCAATTTTCCTTTTGCCTCACCTAACAACGGTACAACAGTTATCCTATGGATTTACTATGCCCGCCACAGCACTGTATACTCTTTATAACTGTTATAATGCACTAATATTTCAAATGCTGAATGATGACGAACACACCCTCACTCACCACAAAAGCACAATAAACATATTCTCTGCAATCAGTAATATTATTACCATTTGACTACGTATATGCCGCTGACAAACTTATTAACATTATTACAAAATGCTCTCAAATTTTAGTAAATCCACTATTAATTTGAAATTACTTCTCAACACAATTATTGCTATATTATGTACACAACAATCACTCACAGTTACATGTCATATCTTCTCCATAAATTTCCCTCAATAGTGCCATATGAATATTAAAAATATACATTCACAATGCTGCTATACATTCCCCAACCTAGTATCCTTTCCATTGAATTCCACAAACTTTACCATTACTAATGTACAATGCGCTGCTAAATGAACATTCCCAGCAAGTAATGTGCACAATTTATACAATAATATTAACCCAGATATTTCCACAAGAATTATTACTGCTTCCCAATTCTTTAATTTCCATGTTATTAAAAACTACCAAGCAATTCAAACATTATTAACATGTTTTACAAAATTTGAAATTCTATTACATTATATCATTTACAATATGTACATGTGTGGCTTTCATAAACTCAGTAACTGCAGTAGTAACTTTATACTGGTTACTCTCAAATAATTTCCTATATCTGCCCACAATTAATTTCACAACAAAATTTCTATAATTATCAAATATTCATTATGCTTACATGACTTATGCATGCTTTGTTAATACATGTACTGTTACTTTTTGTTCCCTATAATAATAAACTTTACATTGCCTGCCTATTATCTTTAACCTGCATTACTATACATCAAATACATGCACAGTACCTTCCAATATTTTACCAACTTTCCTAAGGCCACATTTCTTAATTACACGCTTTCCAGACTTGTTCGGGCGCCAGCTGTGACGTACCTGGCAATGCCCCTAATTAATTACACAACAACATTTCTGTAATTATCAAATATTCATTATGCTTGCATGACTTATGCATGCTTTGTTAATACATGTACTGTTACTTTTTGTTCCCTATAATAATAAACTTTACATTGCCTGTCTATTATCTTTAACCTGCATTGCTATACATCCAATACATGCACAGTGCTTTCCAATATTTTACCAACTTTCCTAAGGCCACATTTCTTAATTCCACGCTTTCCATCTGTTCGGGCGCCAGCTGTGACGTACCTGGTGATGCCGGGTATTTCACTGCAGTATAATACTAAAGGAGGGTATCTTTTCCGTGAATGGGTCCCTGGATAAGTTGGTATAATATTGGGAAAGTTAATCAGAAATAGAAATACAATCATGAACAAGATTTATTTGCAAATCAAATTTGTTAATTACATGATCTGATGACATTTATACACTCTGCCTTGGTACCAAGATTAGGTGTAATATGCATTTATCATACCTTCGGGGCCCCGACCAAATACCTTCGATGCTCGTAGAACAGCTCGTATCGACAGGGTTGCCGACCTCTGCAGCAGCTGTGGGCCGTCGGCGGCTGATGGCGTGGCGGTCGTCCTGGGCTGGTGACCTTGCGACTCCTCCCCGACTCGGATCTTGATACCACGGCGTTGCACCTCTCTCGAATCACCTTCCGTCGATGGATTTAATTACTCAACCCGCACCTATCACGCGCACTGGTCTCAGTTCCGTACCACACAGTTTCGATAAGGTTTCCACTACACTAATTAATACCAGCGCGATCGATTGTTCTATCAACACGAATCTTTTATTCTAATGATACTCTCATTATCTACTTCACGTATTTACTGCTTCACAGTTACTAGTACTTTACGAACACATTGCATGTTCCCTTTTGTCCATGCGCTAACGGCGAGCTTTTCGCCACACGTCCGAACTCTTCGCCGCTCCACTAACGTCTGTCTTCTTCGCAATTCTCCTAACGACTGCCCGCACGTGCTCGCTGCCCAGTTTGTAACTGACATTCTCACGCTGGCCTCCCGGCGGTGGCACCGGTGGCGGTAGCGACCGTTGCTAGCTCCCGTCGTTGTTCGCAGTGCTTGGCGTACGTACCGCGCAGTCCAAAATATCTATTGATTACTTACACTAATGTTTTAATTAGTGTAAGGGAACATATTCTGTGTTTCAATATATATATATATATATATATATATATATGCATTTATGGAGATAAAACTCCGAATATATGCATAAGAATATGCCCAATAAAGTAAATATAAAGTACATAATATGCCCCTTAACACTGTTTTCATAACTTTTCAAGAGTAGTATTAGTTAGATTCCCCAAAAGAGTATCTGCGGCTAAATACATTTAACAATTTGCATCAGAACCTAGTGTGAACAAATTTCCGAGAGCCCCTTAGCAACCACCTTCATGCGATAACAAGGTAAGTTCCTTTCCTTTTCGTAGCCAGTTTCGATCACATTTTCATTGAATATTTTCATTTCACTTATTTTCATCAAATAGCTGTAAAATATGTACGAGACGTATTGGGGAGAAGTAGAATCTCTTCCCCCCTTTTAACCACCAATAGTTGTATGATGAATAAAAGTACCAACAAAGTGCGAGTAGCAACGTTTGAAAACTAGACACATTTGCTCCCGAGTTATAAGAAACTTAGTTGCATAAGAAAACGAACTAAAAATTTTATTTTTTAGCATTTCTAACAAAATAGTAACCCGTCTCACCGACTCTGCTCCTGACATAAGCAGCAAAAGGAGAGCTCAACAAAAATTGCGCATGATGAAATTACTTCTATTTCCAGAAGCAAAACAAGGGGCCATCTCAGCATTTGCTCAAAGAATCAGGAAAACTGCACAAAAACGTCATGTGTGTTAGTCTTCAGCATTAGACTCGATGGCAAGAAATACTCGAAACATGGCGATTTTTTTGTTGACAGGAAATTGATATTAGCTACAATGAACCGCATATTTAGAAACAGATATTACAAAATTAAAAATTAAAGTAATTAAAATAAATACTGTAAGTAAATATGAGTAACGATTAATCTTTTCAAGCAATATTTGCAGAATAATTAGTAATTTGTAGAAATGGAATGTCTATTAAGAAACCAGGCAAAATATGCAAAATAAGATCATGTTTATATATTTGAAAATTGGGTGTTTCACGCATGTACCAAATTAGAAAACGTTTTTACTTCAGGGGAAATATATGCTTTTGGTGTATTATGCTTCCAGTCCCTGGGTATTAGGAAGGAGGAAATGAAAAAGGAACAGATACAATAATGCAAGAACATTTGATAGCAATGTCCATATAGGAGAGCCAGATGAGAAAACCTGTACCATTCTCAATGTTTTCACATCCTCTGAAGACTCGATTTCTGCACACAAAAGTAATATAATTCATAGTTTTTTGTTCAGCACCAACATTATAGATTGGCGATAGTAATGTTTTTTCATCGTAATTTATGTATCGCAGGATCTACCACAATTTGTCCTCATAATGCTGAGACATGTCAATTTCACGAAAGATACTTTCTGGGAGGTTTTCAAAATTAAGGAGAGATTGGTATTTCTCTGGAGCATTTTTTTTATTTACTTATTCAGGCGTTCTTGGGCTCCGCAGCAAAAGTTTCTAAATTATTGTGGGATGATGTCTGGATATGAGTCGAAGAAATGTATATCTGATGTCCTAATGTAATTAGTACATATTCTAGCTTATTTCAACGAATGTTATTAATGACTTCATTATAGCTAACTTAAAAAGCTGTCGTTGAATCCTTTTATTGACCTACATGACATCTTCAAACAGAAGTAGATTGCCCAGAGACTATTTCCAAGCTTCGCAATTCGTATAAAACAAAAACAGCATTTTTGTCATGTTCTGTATTCACCATGCATGACCACCCGTTATATATCTAATGTGTGTACAGTGTAAGTATTCATAAATATTGCCATGCATGAACACTTTTTTACAGCATGTATACTATATTAGAAAAATATGCCAGAGGATGCCTACACTAAAAGGTATTATATAGATAAATACCTAACTGAACTACACAAATCATATAATTTTCAGGCAGAGAGGTAACTATAGCTCTCGACAAGAGCCAGCATAAGGAACCCTAATATAAAACGTGGACTGAGATTCTCATAATGCCATTGACTCTTCAATAAATATTTTCTTACCACGAGTCACGATCCTTTACATGAGCCGGTTTCCTTAAAACGAGACACGATCTGCATACACTTTCCTCACATTCCTTAGAAACAAAGGCACTCTCATAGGGGACTGTAACGGTACTTATAATATTTAACAAAAGAAATAAAGCTAATATGCAGCAAAATGCCTATTGAATACAATTATTCATATTCTTCATTACCCCTTCTCTAAAGAATATATATTGTCTTGTTGTAAAACAAATATTCAGTGAACATTTAGGCAAGTAGACACTAAAATTTTCATCTTCTAAGTAAATGTAATATTCTTCTGTTTAATAATATTCTTCTGCAATGTATTTATTATTTTATTTATTTAATAGGTAATTATTACAAACAAATTAGATTACTTGATCCTATGTGGCTAGGCCGAAGGCCTATAAGCCATTACAATACCTACATCCTTTCGCGTTCTAATCACCCCAAGGTAATATTGTAACTGGTATTCACCCCAAGGTAATATTGTAACCAATCACCCCAAGGTAAATGTAAGATTGTGTGATTTTATAGTTATCCCACTTATTACATTTGCCTTGCAATAGTCGATTCAAGTAACGTTTAAATTGTAGATATTTTCGTCAAATTGCCTTTAATAAAGTTATTGATTGCATATTTTCTCTGATACTGTGAATATTGTTCAGACGTCCTCTAAGATTCCGTCTTCCTATAGTGTTTCGGGCCTCCCTTTTGGTCTAAATGGCTGTGATATTACAAGTATATCTGCCTTATATATTCTCTTAAAAGTTCCAATGCGCCTTTCTTTTTATTTTTTCCTCAGTGTTTATTATTAACAAGTTATTTAATGGATTTTAGTAAACACTTCGCTTCAGTCACAAGTACATATCAACCGCGACTACACATCTCCTTTTAAATCTTACATCTCTTTACACCCCAACTTCCAACATATAGCTCCCCAATCTCTTTTATATTTTAACACCTCATCTCTTCATATCCCAACTACAGCTATATTCTTGTCTTTCTTTCATAATTCTCCCCTCCGCCAGGGGCTACGGGCTATCCATGTCGAAAACCTGCCGAGAACACGTTTTACCACCCACAAATTCCACTTGGACTGTTCGGGGATCGAACGAAGTCTCAGCAGCGGGAAGCGAGCAGGCTGGCGCTACACGACGAGTCGCCTTCTTCCTAAATAATGTCACTTGATAGTAAAATGACAGGAAATTTAACACTTCATATACTTGCTTCTTTTAATATACTAATTCCCCGCAATGTCTCGCCGTTTAAGTCCACAACTTTTCTCTTTCAACTCATTGCTTGTTTCGCAAAACTTATAGTAGTTTGGGAAATAAAGAGACAATATTTCAAACACAGAGATCTTTTCAAAGAACATTTTTATTACATCACAAATACTTGATTTTTAAAAGATGCCGTCGAATTTTTCATTTAATGTAGTTAATCAACCTCTTCCATTTTGCTACTTGAAATTGCTGCCAAATTCAACATCATGTACGACAGGTGAATGAGTATATTGCATTTTAATGTCGGTTTTAGACTCAATCTTTTTGTGTTCTCAAGAAACCTTTAGGACTTATGCAGAACCTTACGAGTTCTGAGGAACAGTTTCAGAGAAACTATTACAAACAAAATTTAAAAAATTAAAAAAAAAAAAACAACTCCATTTGTTCCTGGTGTCCTTGTCACCCAACTGCATAATACTCGTAATGAGCTACATGTAATTTCGTTGGTTCACAAGAAAAGTAACACAAACACTGCTAGAGAATGGATTAAGCCTGAGCGATGCAGATAATTTTGTGGCGAAAGATTAAGTGTTTTGTTTTATACACCAGGTGGCTTGTGAACTATAATTACGAAATGCTTATTGGTAAAATATAATATTTTCTAAACAAATTTCATCAGTGAACTAAAAAATGATTAATTCGATAATTATCTATGATTGTTTAAATATGGCACTATTTTTATGTACCAACGATCCACACATCACATTTACGAGAAAAATGTGATATCATAGATATCATCCTTTTTGTAAAAAAATATTTCTCCTCGTTTGACTTGAGATCTTTCGAGGGATTTCAGTTTTACATGCTGGCATTTTTGGATTTGGAGATTTCTTGACAAACTGAGTTTAACTCTTGCTCGTTTACTAATTTTGTTATAATTTAGATGCTACTAAATTTTAATTTTGGGAATAAACTGGAAGGACTATTGACCTGTCGAGCAACAGGAGGGGAAAATCTACATAAAATTATTAATTTAGGAAGGTTTAAGCATATCTTTGGGAATTACATTTGATTCGACATGGAATGTTTGCCTTTAGGCCTGGGCGGAATGCACTATGTGCAGAATTACGGGACAGAAGAATTTAAGTTATTTGTTACTTTTTTATTTTCTGAAACGGTATCGATTTGAAGATCTCTGTGAATTTGATGATTAGGTATAAATCATGGAGCTTCAATTGATGATATCCGGACTGTGATCTCCTTCACACTCTTTTCGAAAATCAATTTAAGAATTTTTAGAAGTTTTACAGTCAATATGTCAAGTCAAGTGTTTCTGTTCGCGAAAAAAAAACTTTTTGAAAATTCGTGTGTACTGTATTTTTGAATCGAACAGAATAGCGGCGATTGTAACGGGGCGTTCTCCGTTATAGCATTCACGGTAATGTTTCGAGCATTTGTTTCCAGGGCCTTCGAGTAACCTTGGCGAAAGTATTTCGAAACGTCCATTCAAACAACCGATGTCTGGATTCAATACTCTTCCACATTGAAACTGTGTTCAATACACGTTCTAAAACATAATACTAAGAGAGAAAGCTTGAATGAGAGAAACATAATCCTTTCTCCTCTGTATAACAATTCACAGAAAGAAAAACAAAAAACAAGTGGTTGACAGGTAACAACGATGAACGATGTGTGAAACTGGGATCTCTAAAGTGTAACCTTATGAGCTCCTATTTGCACTCATGTTGAGAAAGGGAAAGTAGACCAATGAGATTTGACCGTCCGTTTGTCTGCCGCATCCACTGTGGGCTAGCCCGGGGCGACCGCAACGACGGCGGCGGCAGACCTTGGCAGCTGACCCCTGCGTGGGCGCGGGCCGGCGCGGCGGCGGAGGCGGCGGCGGCGGCGGCGGGACGTCGAGCGAGTCAGCGCTATTCCTGGCGTGGTGTGGGCCGGAGCGCAACCTCTACGTCAGTGCGGCGTGACAGTGGTGTAAAAAAGCAGCCGCCGAGAAGTCGGCAGGTCGATCGGGGTGAGCGCGGATGAGGCGGAGCATCGAAGGAGGCCAGAGGCGCGGCGCCCGGGCGCGGCCGCGAGGGCGGGGACGGCGGGGACGGTGGGGACGGCGGGGACGTCACCCCGCGCTCCGCACTGTTTGCCCGCCGTCGCGCGCCCCGGAACTAAATATAAGGCTGCGCAAAAACGACGTAAACAGTTCGCACGTACGCACTCGTCATCACCGAGAGAGAGAGGGCGTTTCAAAGACATCAACTTGCCTCTTGATAAAACCCAACCGTTTGTTCCAATTCATTTCACCGAACTCATTAGGTTCCATTCAGCCATGTCGTTTATTCCGATTCGACCCATTCCTTTCGCAAATCTCACCAAGTGGTTTTATACAGACTGGCCACGGATTTTCCTGACGTGATTTGTAAATACAATTCCAAAAATGAAAAGCAGGGGATCACGTTTTAATATAACTAAAAAAAACGCGTTGAAATCGTGAGTGCGATTTGTTTCGTGTACATTAATTTTCATTAAATTCCTTAATTATTCTTTATATTTTTTTTGTTACTTCATTATAATTTGTTATCCGTGAAAGAAAGCAGAGGAGAATATTAGTTCTTTATCATTTTATATTTGTTACTGCTGCTACAGGACACTAATTAGCTCCAAACCTCCCATCATGAGAATTTTCACTGACAAAACAAATATATTTAAAATGTAAATTTCTACGTACTGGATTAACATAAGCGACGTAGGTACCTGTCAATACGTATTACACGAGTGTGACATGAATCATGTTAATTATGAGGATTCGATGACAGCTTTCAGCTTAGTTCCGTTATTTTCGAGCTCATATGCAGTATATGTACACAATTCCGAGCACGGATAGTGTCAAATAACAAACAAATATTCGACACGTGGTGTGCTTCCAGGCACGTCGTCACTTACTACTACAACACTACTTCGCGCACGTCGTGGTCCCACCATTCTCCATAGTCTCACCATAGTCTTCACCATAACCTTCACCATAGTCTCACCATTCACTCTCCACTGAGATGTCTGGAAGCTCAAAGCTCATCAACCGAACCAAATCGTCACTTACTTCATCATCATCATCAGCAACAAGGTTTGGGCCTAGTGGCCCGTTCCGCTCTCAAGAGTATCTTTCCATCTTGTGTGGGGTCTGCCTGTGGATCGTTTCCCCTTTGGTTTGTATTCGAGGATAGTCTTGGGAAGCCGTTCTTGTGGCATTCTGGTTAGGTGTTCGAACCAATTCTTCCTCGTTGAGTCGATCTTCTCCAGTATGCTGGAGATCTGTAGTTCACCTCTGATGTCTTCATTTCTCTTATGATCTAGTAGTGTATATCCTGCTAAGGGTCTCAGGAATCTCATTTCTGCCGCTTCGATCTTTCTTCTGTCTGACCTATTGACTGTCCAGTTTTCGCATCCATAAGTTAGCATTGGGACTGCCATAGTTTTGTAAAATTTTAGTTGGGTGTCTTGTCTGGTCTTTTGTCTTAGTGTTCTGCGTATAGTGCCGCACAATTTCTGGAATTTTTGGATCTTTATATTTATATCTTTTTTGTCGCAGTATGAGATGTTAAATCCTAAATAATTAAAGTTGTTTACTTGTTCAATACTTTTTTCGTTTATCACTACTTTACATCTGATATGGTTTTTCCCCTGGAATGCCATTGTTTTCGTTTTAGAGGTTGATATCTTCAAGTTATAATTTTTCCCTGTTAACTCGAGGTAATGGGCAGCTCTCTGTAGCTCGTCTTCTGTAGTACTAAAAATGGCCTGGTCATCTGCAAATAGAGTAGTGTTTAAAATTGTGTTGCTTATTTTAAAATGTGTGGTTAGTTTACTTTGCCATTCTTGAATAATATGATCGATATATATATTAAAAAGGGTCGGGGACATTGGGCACCCTTGTTTGACTCCTTGGTTTGTATATTCAGTTAGGTTGTTCGATGTTCCTTTGTCAATACTGATAGTGGTTTTAAAATATAAGCTTTTGATGATTTCTATGATGTGGTTAGGGTATCCACTATTACGCATAATACTCCATAACTTATTCCGAGAGACTTTGTCAAAGGCCTTTTCAAAATCTATGAACAGGATATAGGTAGGAAGGTTATATTCGCGTCTTTTCTCGATCAATTGTTGTACAATAAGTATGCTATCTGCGCATGAACGTCCCTTTCGGAATCCATTTTGGAATTCCGAAAGTAGGTTATTACTTATTTTATTTAATCTCCTAGTAATTATCTTTGCATATATTTTGTAGGCAGAGTTTGATAGGCTAATTCCTCTGTAATTGCTACAGTCTTGTCTATTACCTTTCTTAAATATTGGGTGTATGATGGCTTTCTTCCATTCTTCTGGGATTTGATATGTATTCCAACATATATTTAGTATAGAGAGAAACCTTAGTTTGATTTGTGAAGGTGCATACTTGAATAATTCTATATTCAGTCCATCGCTACCTGGAGATTTTTTGTTCTTTAAATTTATAAGTATCTCTTCGAGTTCGTTCATTTCTAATGGGTCTACGTTTGCAAATTCTTGTTCTGCGAGTTTTTCTTCTTGTGTGTTTGAAGTCCACAGTTCCTTATAGTATTTCAGCCATTGCTTTTCGGGTATATTATTTATTTGTACAGTGTCTTTTTCGTCTTTATTTAGGTGTTTTAGAATTTTGTACGCTTTATTTTGGGCTCCATGTATATCATATTCGATTTCACTTATGTATCTATCCCAACTTTCTCTATTTAATTTTCGAACTTCTCTTTTAACTAATGCACATTTATGCTTATACGTTATCCTATCTTGTACGGATTGTGTTTGCATGTACTTTAGATAAGCCGTTTTCTTATCTTCAATGATGGTTTTTATCTCATCATTCCATATTCGTATTCCTTTCTTTTTAGATCTACTTCTTTTTCCCAAAACTTCTGTTGCTACTTTTATCATCAATTGCTTTAAGTCTTCCCATTCTTCATTTACATTTAAACTTACTGCTCTTTGGTCTCAGTAGTTGTCTAGTAATATGTGTTAGAGTCACTTACTTTGTCGCAGTAAAAGCTGAAATGTGAAGTAACATAAATATAAATAATATTAATATAAACAGTAAATACGAACAACAAAGTACTTGTATCCAATTCCACAATACTTCGAAAATACGGAGACTGACTCTTGCCTCAATTTAACTTTTCTGAACGACATTTGTCGGATTTTGAAATGTTCATCCTGAAATCGTTTACAGCTAAGGATTTAACCTTCCTTAAAAACATATTTATACACATACAGGTAAACAATTTGAATGACTAATTTTCACATTAATACCACTGTATATCCTGCACATTCCGTAATGTCTTTTCGGTTTTTGCATGTTCTCTTTCATGTTTATTTTCAATTAGGTACTGCTCTTTATTGTAGTAATAAACGAAGCACAGTTCTTGCATTATTGGGGAATTTTTATTTTATTAAATTAAATTCGGACTCATTTTGTACAATATGGTAATTTAGGTAATTATGAAAAAGGATATGTGTTAGAGTTATGTTGCCACTTTGGTCAATCATAAAAAATAAGGACGTAGCCCGGATGCTCTCCCTCATTTTTGCAACCACAATGCTTTTCAAAACATGGAGAGCAGTCACGCAGGATGTTTCAATATGTAAAACATGAATGTGTTATGATTGGAGACAAAATAGGAATAACTGTTATGTTTAATTACAAATTAAATACAGGACTTGCATACAACGAGTTAAATATATGTAACAGTTATAAATATGAGAATGTCGATTTTTTTTGTTATTCATGTAGTCCTGAGCTGTTTGTGACACTTTTAACGTCAATAAAAAATAATAAAAACTATGAGACGTACTATGAGGAGAGGTGTATTCTGTGCACATTTTCTTGAGTTCTGGGATCCCTATAACCCTGGGATCATAATAAAATAACTCTGATGCATATCCAAAATGAGAGTACTCTTTTAATAACATAAAAACAGCCGCCAATGGTGATTGGACTGTGCGCTAACTTTTTTTTGTCTTTATATTATTTTTCACAAACATTTAGAGGGGGGATATTTCGAAAAAATACACCTTTTCATTTCTACACTGAAAGCTACAGAAAAAAAATTTCTTTAAAAACACAGATCTGAATGTATAAAAAATTCATAATAGAATTATTTTTCTTTTTAGCAAAAGCACAACTCGTTATTTAATGTTTATGTTTTTACAATCTCTTGATATGAAAATGCATTTCTAATTTGTAGTGTAAGAAATATCAATTATGAAGAAAAAGCTATCAGTCAGTTCGTTCATTCGTTGAAAAACTCAAGCATTTATTCCATTCAGTTTCTATCCAACTAACAAGTGACGCAGGCAAAATATACCATAACATTATTTAATGAAAATAATCGTGACACTTCAGACATGTCGTAACCGGACATAGAAGGTCGCGCTACCCTTACTACATTGCCATCGGCGTGGTAATGCTAAATCTTTAAGCCAACGAGCCTGACGTAATGGTGAAAAAGCTCTGTCACAGAAACAGCGCAGCAGGTCCGCGCGTCGCGGCGGCGAGGCGACTGCCGAACCAGGGCCAATCGGCGACTGAATTCGAAACGGAATCTCTCGTTTGATACAGTAAAAACAGCTCATAACGACATTCTTAATAATGATAAATCAGATGACGACATTCTACTCTAACCGTGGCTTTCTTTTTCAAAAACAACAAAAATCACCTGTCGTCGCGGCCGGTAGAGGCAAAGCCAAAAAGCAAATCTTGGAATTAAAGTGGTTAAAGAGGGATAGCGAGGTCGATGGGGTTCGGCTATCTCTGAAATATCTTCTCCTTGAATATAGGAAAAACTGAGGGGCATATTCTCAGATGTAATGAACTACTACTTTCAGAGCAAGCATAATGCGTGAAATATGCGTAAGACATACGAAGATGCACGTTAATATCAGCTTTTGGCGAGAACTGACTGAACATGAGACTTTAGGGGAAAGTTTCCCAATTTACTTGCTTTAATGAATGTAAATTATCGCACAATACTTAATTAATAATAACTGATTTCAAACCACACATACACATTATACATACATACACACACATATAAATGATTCTGCAATCGCTAATCAATTTTTGGATAACTGGTTAACTTGGATAATTATTGTAAGCGTTTTCATAAGCAGATACTATTCGGAAAATACCGTTTTATTAGATAAATTTGTTTTTTGAAATATAATATGAAATATAATTTAAATAGCATATAAATAAAACTAGAGTATTCATGTATATAAAATCTTTGTATTTACCTCAAACTAGCTAATGCTACCCAAATGAAACCCCATAGAAGAAGAGTAGTTCGAATTACATTAACTTCAAACTAGCATACTTAACTAGCAACTTAACTAGCATACATTAACTTCAAATGGTGATCTGGTTAGAACTAGAAATTGCGACTACGAAGAAGCAGAGATTTAAGAAATGTTTTGGAATTGTGTTGTCCTGTTCAATAATCTACCCATTAAAATTGAAATATACTTTCCAGATAAATTTATTTTTTGTTTATGGATTAAGGATCGGCCTTATATTTCATATACAGTATAATTTTTCTGGATTTACTCATGTAATGAATATGAAATTCAAAACTCGATCAGATTTATTGAGAGAAACGTTCTGCGGCCCAAAGCAAAACCGTGTTTTAGTATTTTGCTTCAATTTGGAATTTGAAAATACATGCGATTACAAGTCATGACATAAACGTAGAAAGTAATTTACTTTCCGTAATTTCAAACAATAAATAATACCAAGCTAGGAATGACTTCTCCAAAAATTCAAATATAAATCAATACTCATTTCCATTCACTTTAAGAATAAGAAACCAATTCTTCTAACAACGTTAATACTTTAGTTCGAAGCTAATGCTTTGCGAGGTATCGTTGATCAGGAAATCATCTTTCTCTCTTCGTGCATCACTCTACTTATAATGGTACATCAACTTATTCCTCACCTCGACATCTACCACACGCATCGCGGCTGGGACTGATTGTGGGGACCCCGAGGTCAGAGATAGCGCTGGAAAGAAGAGAACGCCCGGAGTACAGAACCGATAGCAGGCTCTCCCTGCTCTTCCGG
This sequence comes from Gryllus longicercus, assembly GCA_038098605.1. Taxonomy (NCBI): domain Eukaryota; kingdom Metazoa; phylum Arthropoda; class Insecta; order Orthoptera; family Gryllidae; genus Gryllus; species Gryllus longicercus. Next base: position 621,012 of record JAZDUA010000661.1, read on the forward strand.
ACGTCCGCGATTCAAGAGAAGCCATCACTGGCTTTCCACTAGCCTGCAAGTCATCAGTTCATCACGGTTACTGCATTTAGGGTATCTTATGAGCTACAACTGGAACCTCTGTGGACTACTAAACAAATGTTAAATTTCAGGTTGTTGGGCGTCCTGCTCTGGGAATCATCAGCCTCTTCCGTAGATCTTTTTCTTGTTCTCGCGGGGTTTCCTGGTGGATGCCCGAGATTTTTTAATTAGTTTTTCGAAATTTTTACAAAGTTTACTAGGTATACAAATTTGAAGAAAAAAATAATTATGTTCATGTAGATCTTATCAATACGTATACTCATTTTTACCGTTTTACAATATAAGTTATAAATCAACTTTTCAATTGGAATTGTTATATTCTAAAATATTAATCAAAGCTTGTATGAACTTGAGAACTTAGGATTGTTTTCTAACACATTATTTTTACCGTATTACAGAGCAATTCCCTTTCTTTTAATCGAAATTGAACGTTTTTGATCCACGGACTGGACTATCAGTATTTTATATGATATTAAAATTATTCTGAAAATGTTTACACAAAAACAATTACACGTTATTATAAGTTCTTGCAGTTCTGAGAAATCAGCATATTTCAAAATAAAACAATGATTACGTTTCTCTCTTGAAGCAAATACAAAGCTTGAATAGTGAGTAAATTTTGATAATTTTCAATAATCCTTTTTATTTCTTTTACCATTTTTTCATTTCTGCGGTAAAGATATTTATACATTACATGGGTATCCTCCCCTCCTCCACCTTACAGCACTGTACTTAAGCCGTTAGGCACACCCGAACCCATGCATTCGAGTAATTGACTGATTGACTGATTATTTCATATTTCTGTGCGAACCAGTAGTGTAGATCATTTTTATCATGTAACGTGGCGGTGTTGTTTCCCCGGCAGAATGGCGGGATCCGGCGCCGACCTACACGTCGGTTTGGAGGAGGAGGAGGGCACCCAGTATGTGCCACCACCGGGAGTCCCACCCCAGCCGGAAGAAGACTTAATCTCACCTGGTCTACCGACATGTGTGCTAGTGTAGAGGATGCAAGTGTGTGTAAGTAAGGGGTGAATGTAGGAAAAGGAAGAGGAAGGAAAGATCACATGCGGCCGGGTCCTGTTTGTTAGGCTGCTACTGGTATTGATTCGGCATTCGGCTGGTATTGATCGGAGAAACTCTGAAAAAACTACCAATCAGAGCAGCCGTCCGCTAATTGTCCTCCAGACTCGAGCCCTAGGATATCTCGATGAGAGGCTCTGCAATGTCATCAATTGATTCCCTGAGCCACCTCAGCTGGTCGATTTGTCGAATTTTTTGTTTCCAAACAGCAGGTAAAAGAAACACTCAACTTGCCTTCATTACAAACTATATTATATTTCAACTTTGAATTTGACATGTTTTAATATTCGTTCAATTCTTGCTTACATATTCACTGAAATTACTGCCTTTAGTCTTAAAATAGATTTGTCGCCCCTTTTTTTTCATTTGTTTTATCAAGCTCATTCCCCTGACATTAAATTCAAATTATCATACTTGCAAAATTTCCAATTATATATTTATACTATTACATTTCAAAATATTTTATATTTGTCTTATACTATATATTTAATGATGACGATGATGGCTAAGTCATCGAAAATTGCTAATGTAATACACAAAAATGTTAGCAATGACTGTAATACACAAAAATGTCAGCAATGACACCTTTTATTTACATATTTTAATGCTAACTGCACATCACAAATAAACCGATATGCTCATTATAAACGGCAAAAATGGGTATTTCCAATACTTTAATTTGTCTTGAAATTTCGGTAGCTTTTCGCCAAGATTCCGCCAGCGTGTTTATAAAGATATTTTTGCGTGATGTTGGCTCCGATAGACTAGGCTCTCATTCAAATATTTTCCCACTTGAACCTCTTGCAAATAACTTCAGCCAAATGCACTTGAAAAGTAGAGTCCCTACAGAACACTCAACGCTACTTATTCGCCCAACGTTTCCAACTATTCTATTTCACATAATAAAACGTTTCGATTCCTTTTTAGATGTTATATAACAAAACGTTTCAGATCAGGTTTCTGTTTCGAAACGGTCCCAAACGGTCGTCCTATCTTTTTATTCAAACAAATGATATTATAATTGATTTAGTTTGCAACCCGACTAGAGCATGCCTCTTTGAATTTGAGCTCCGTCTAAATGGAATTTTAGAAAAAAGTAACTTATTTGTGAATTTGTGAGACATGATGTCCAAAGTTATACATCAAAATGCAGTTAATTTTAACTACAAGAAGGAAATCAAGTGTGAGTAAATATAATACTTTTAATGCAGTAAACATCAACAAATGATTTATCCAAAAATATACACCAAGCCAGTAGTCTTTATTAAAGAAATTCTGGGTCATACTTTTGAAGAAATAGAAATAAATAGACCCTTTTCTGACTAGGGCGTCTGATAAAAAAAGACAATATCTTATCTTTGATATGTACTTGAAAAACGTCTAAAAACTTCGACAAGTTTGTTTACAAACTGAGTCACTTCTCGGGAAGTGAATACAGTGTAACGTGCGTTCCACAAAATTATAAAGAACTTTTAAAACCAGCGACAGTTTCCACGAAAGCATTTCATGAAAAAATAACGATTTCGGTTTCACTATTCGAACAGTTTGTAACGGCCTTGATTTGATACCTTGATTGCTGCATTATTTTATTTCAATGCGATCTTTAATGTCAATAACCAATTCGGATAAAGCAATTCTTTATCACAGTGTATTTCTTTTGATATCATTCATGAAATGAGTTGAAGAGCAATACATATACATTATATACTTGAAAGCGACACTCAGTTTCCACAAGACAAAACCATGGAGCAAGATAATGCTATGGTTAGAACAGCAAAAAGAAACCTTGGACTGAGTTCAGTTAGATCATCGGTCGCATCAGTCTAAATTTGCATCGCCATAATACGTGACGACAAGTCACGACAACCTACTATCTTAAACATCGCGGCCTGCTTTCCAACAGTCACCCCAGCACAGTTGATACATTCCAACCACCGTAAGGAAAAGGGAAGCTACGAATGAAAAAAGGTGATATTTTGGAGCAGAATGACGGGGAGAAATGCAACAAAAAAAAAAAAATAAATGCATGAGTTATGGACTCTGTATGTCACGAAGTTTCCGATTTCTTACGTCCACAAATATGTCCCGAGAAGTCTGAGCATCGTCCTTTTCAGCTTTATCCGGGAAGATGCCCGTTTTAGAGAACGAGAGGGACAATATATCACTACATAAGCCCTACACAATATTATATGATTTTTTAATAGAAAAATTGTGTGTATAGTCAAAACGGTATTGAATGCTTCTGCCAATTCACATTGTTTAATGTGATAAAATACCTGTGTATGCTGTGTAAGGCTTGTTATGTTGTAAATTGCATAAATGGGATTTTGACATACAGTAAAAGTTAAGTTTGTGTGAATGTAGAAATAAAATCTGAACGACAGTTTTATACTGGGTTATTCGTTTGTGAATTTTATGTATATTAGAAGAAATACATAGATGTTGCAGTGCAAAAATTGCCATGTTCCAAGGGTACAGAGTTTAACCTCAATAAAAAAAAAATATATTAAAAGGAAGTGTTCACAACTCCCGTGAATAAGCACAACTTATAAGGCAATCTCGAAAGAAACATTAATTTCCTATTACAGAAATGGTTCAAGATTTCTCGGACTTTTCTGCATTTCTGAGATATGAACTTGCCCGATGCAAACAAGATTTGGCTGGAGAGACATACATTGAACTGGAGGGATGCTCGATGACTACAATAAGATGAGTGGTCCTAGATTTTTTCAACTTTTCACTCGATCCATACCCGAATATCACGTGTGCCAGTTTTAAAAGAAGAGTAAAACAAGGTTTTTTGACGGCGAATTTGCGTCACACAAAACCCAATATGGTTTCCGATAAGAAAAAATCAGATTTACAAAATCCCTTTCCAAACATATCTCCGGTTTTACATAACGTTTATCAGGATCTGCAAACTTCTCATGAAAATATTGATACTTACCCTGATTGCGTGAAAGATGAAGAGGAGGAACATATAAGTGAGAAAAACAGAACAAAGAAAGAAAAGGTTGCTTTCGTTGACAAATTAAATAGATAATACGTGTCGACATTTAGCTGAGCTACAGTTTAAAAAACAAAGATCTTATAGCAGAACCCTTTTAAACCCGTTTTTCTCAAAATTATTATTTTGGGCATAACGCTCTTTACGCAGCAAGTAAAGTAATACAGTAAGTAGCAAGTAAAGTAAAACAAATATAGTAAAAACATTTAGATAGGAAAATTTATAAAAGAATTCGCATTATACAACGTTCTCTCTTTTTGGGTCGCATTTCAAACAGGAATGAAAGGATTCAGTGAACTTTCTCCATTTAATACAGCTTCGAATCTCTGCTAAACTTTCCTATAGATTTGTCAATTGCTCTCCATTCTACACAAAATCTTTTGTGAAGGTTCTTGTTCATTGTAACTCTAAAGCCAGTGAACTTCTTACATGGTGACGTATCTACTACCATTTGCTCTCGTTCCTCTTCAATTCTGAACTTCAATTTACCCTTAATGAGTTAACTTCCATAGATATTAATTTATATACTGTTTCTGACAAATAATAAATTTTACACGTTATTAGTTGTCGCTGATCTAAAATTTTTGTCTCACAATCAAAAAGAGGTTGCCACGTTTAGAAGCAGTTTAAAAGCAGAGCTACTTATATTTCACCTAAGAATTATTTTGTTACAGACGATTTCTTATTATTTCACCCACTTCTCTGATGATGACTCTAAAGTAAAACTGCCAAAAGCGATTTTACTTTAATCATTTCCTAAAACTACCCTCCCGTCTACGATAGCGTAATGTCTGCATCGCTTCGTAGTCCGGGAGGCCCGAGGTGAAAGGCTGAGGTTCTAATGACGGCAGATTTTGTTAGATAATTTCAATTGCTCGGAGGAACTGCTACTGTTTAGAAACGAATTGTTGAGACTCTATTCAGACGGTGACTTTTCGAACAATTCCGTTCCCGTGGTTTCCTCTCAACGGAAGCGGAGCAATACTCTGGGCTAAGGAATGCACGCGATACGTCGTTCCCTATTGCTGCACACTACATTTACACGAAAAAGACATTTCCCGATGTTCACTGTAGGCCTGCATATACAAAGGTTCCCTAACGTCTCAGGGTAGCCTCGCGCGATATTCTTTACATTTCGCCCTTTTTCAAATTTCCCCAGTTCCTAAATTGATGAAAGGTCTTTTTAGTTTGTGTAGTATTTATTATATTGCCTGTTATAATTATAATTTCTCATCAACCAGAAATCAATTCCTTATTTTTGATCACTGAGCTGCTGTACACGATTAATTTATGGCATTTCATTTCACGCAATTCTTTTGACTATACATTTCTGTGCTTTGGTCATTGCATCCACAGTCCCATTATCAACAGTGAAGATACCAGAGTAATAGAATACGTCCCCATTCCAGTACTTAAGAATCAGAGACAAGTTAATGATCATTAGGGCAAAATGGGGACAATTTTTACATTAGTTTAAAATATATTAAATTTACAAAATTGTCATACTTGTTGATTTTTAATTGATTAATAATTATTTAAAGACAAGAGATGTAAAACTTATATGAAATGATTCTGGAGTAACTACATAGCATATATATTGTATAAAATGCTTTACAACAAATGTGCACACATGGGGTCAAATACATTTCAAAACTTTTCGATAAATATACTCGTATTCAATGCTAAGTAAAAAAGTGCGCCGAGGCAGAAATTCTGTGATGAAATTAAACAAAACACTCTACGGCAATTAAAGATTAGTTGAGTAAATCGAAGTATTTATTTTTCACATTATTATAATGACATTAATTGGGCAGGAAAAGGAACGAATTTTAGTGCAAGATGGAAGTAATTTTATTTAAATGCCCGCCATCCCCGCCCTCCTTGCTCTCCCCACTATTCCCCCCGTCCGGTCCCGCCCTGCCATCCGCGCCACGCCGAGCTCTGTGGCGCTCCGCCCACGCGCCTACCCTGCCATCTCCACCATGCCCGCTCTCCCCTTCCAACCCCTCGTGGACCCACCTCTCGGCTCGCCCTGCCTCACCCGATGCCGGCCAGTCACCGGCACCGCAAGCCATTACACCTGAATGTATTGCGGGTTGCCAACTCCCCCCCCCCCACCCAACGCGAGAACAGAGGGGTCAACTCCCACCCCACCGGTACATCACACTTTAAATTTTGCCCCAATTCACATTTTGATTTTACCCCAAACGATCCGCAAGCTCTCAACCACCATACCACAGGTGATCTTGAGACTTCACCACCTGTACCAAATGTTTGGTGGTTAGCTCTTTCCTACCTTAGGATACCGTCAAACAAATTCATTATTATGTTTATGTCTACAAGTATATTGTTATTTTATTCCCAAACAAGTACATACAGACGGTTACAACTAAACATTACAGACCAAATTGACAATAAAACATTATATTTTGACTATTGCTAGTGGTCTTCTTTTTCTTCTACAATCAAAACATTGCAATGATTGCCAGTTGTAACTGGCAGTATAAAGATGATTATTAATAAAATAATATAGGTAATTACATCCAACATGTATTATAAGACTATATTGTTCATTATTTATTATTAAAATTGCCAAAAACACTTTGTGAAATTAATTAATAACTTCCCAAAAATTTTGAGTCTTTAGTCATGAACCTAGGTCATGATCTACTAGTGAATCCAGCTCAGACACCATCTAACTACAAAGTCACTCAAAAAATGAAGATGAATTTCATAAGCTTCATGCATTTTTTAAAATTTAATATTTTTCTAATGAAGCCTCAAAAAAATGAAATTACTGTGCTAAGTGATAGGCATTTTATTCTGTTGAATTTTTATTTCTTCTTTATCATTCTCTCTTTCATTTCTTCTGGTTCTTTTTTGTGAAAATAAGTCGATATTAATATTCAAAATTTGTTGATTTCTTTCAATAGCTACGAAAAGCTTTTTGTATCTTTGTCAAATGATTTACTACTCTTGGTTAGTGAGTTAAATTTGTAAGAATGTATTTTTTTATTTTTCAAAGTATATTATTTAGGCATATGTAATAATGTAGTAATAAGAAATATATAATAGGGTAATAACATGTTTGTTCCCATGTTTATTAATATTCTAAAGGAAACAAATAAATTTTAATCAATGAAAACACAGATTCAAACACATTTCTTGAATAATACATAATGTCTCATACTTTTTAATATTTTGCTTGATAAAAGTATTATCAAAACATACTTCTTCTGTGTTTGCATCCTTCTACATTTCTATAATATTAAGTGTTATCACATAACATTATTTTAGCAGATAATTATATATACCTGCTCTCCCAAATAAGTTGGTATTTTTTTTCAGTATAATTTTTGCCAAGTTTTCGATCATCTTTATTTTATTTCAAAAATATTTTTATAAGAAAAGTCTAATCTTATAATCATTGTTACGTTTAAACATTTCAACACACAATTATTAATAATAATGATAATTAATAGGCCGATCAGATGGCCGAGATCGCTAAGGCAGTAGCGCCAGAGTGGTTTCGGACCAGAAGATCGCGGGTTCGAGTCCCGCCTCAGGCATGGGTGTATTTGTGTATGTCTGTATGTGTTGTCCTTTCACCCCCATTATCATCATATCATCATTTCATCTTCCATACCCCCAGGGCTAACAACCGTGGGGGATAAAAATCAGATCCAGCTAAAATGCTGGTCCCCCCAAAAAGTTGTTGCAAGCACCTGCCACCGTGATAATAAATAAAAACTGAGCCACGGTAAATGCAGGATGCTTGCATGCGTGCTCCTAGTCGGCTGATTAACGAAGAAAAAAAAAAAAAAAGAAAAAAAAAAGGATAATTAATAATATAATAGTGTAAAAACATTAATATAATATGTTAATGGTCTAATTACTAATATTTAATAAACTAATAATAGTAATGATTCATATAATATAATAAGTCATATATGAATTATCTTTTAATGGTTAATACTAAATTATTATTATTATTTTATTAAATATATTTATGTAGGCTGGTCAGCGAGATTTACATTTTATTGGAATGTTAAAGAATAAGTACTCGAGTGATAATAATATTACTTCAATGAAGTCTAATTGTATTTTTATTTTTACTCATATAATTGGTAATTTTAGATTTGTACTGTTTTGAGTGATGTATAGTATCATCAGCATTTATACTGTAAAGGTCATATATTACTAATTTATACAAGTTTGGAGCATAATATTTTATAATATGTAAACTAATTTTGTCAGATTAGAATAACTCATTTATCTGTACTTTGATTCCAGAATTTTTAAATATCAATAAGAATAAATCATTTTTATAAATATTATTTATTAGTCAATGAACTAAGAGCATATTTTCTGATCCAACGAGAAGAAATTAATACTTAAATTAATCATATAAACTAATTATTAGTTTTTTAAATGTAATTCTGCCTCAAATTCAGATTTACACAGCCAACTCTGTTGCTAGCATAACTGGAAGTAAAGGAAACAACAAAACAAATCTATCAATACTAAGCAATTACTGAAAGTCCTTATAATACAATCTGAATATATTTATGAAGTATAAACAAGTTCAAATGCACCTTTCATGAAAACACAAGAGTGTACCAATTTATCAATAAAAAGTTGACTTACACAAAATTTTTGGAATTAAAAATGCTTTTTTGCATTTCCAAAATGATTTAAAAATTATTAAATGCAATATCATATCCCGAATCACTAGCGAATTTCCTAGTTCTCCTTCCATTTCAATTTCAACAAGTAACTAATACTTTCAGAACACTGCTTCTTTGTCAGACAGAGGTGACATCAGAAAGATTGTTTATTCACGGAGAAATTGATTTATTGTGAACTTGTATTATTTTTTCTCAATTGATTTTTAAAAAGAATGTAGTAAACTTTCCATTTTCAGAAAAGGAAGAGAGATGACTTTACAGATCGTTTGAAAGAATAATACATATTCCCCTAAAAAATATTGGTTTTCTAGAGATTTGTTTGTGTTATGAGCAAAACGTATCATTAGAATAAAATGATGTGCATTTAAGAATGTCAACAAAAAAACAGTAGCCTCAATTTGAAATTTCTCTACAGCAGAAAATAGATATCTTAGAAATCTCCTAAATGCTCAGAAGGATATACTCAGTAAGTTTGGTTGAAAATGAAAAAGCATTAAATATCAATTTTTCTCTTTTACTGAGGAAATTAGTCTATTACTTGGCTACAGCTACAATACTATATTATTAGAATGACAGAATTGAAAAACTATTCAAAAAAACAAATTGTTTAGGATAATAGTTAGATTGCATTTACAGCATAGAAATTAGTATGTATACATCTGAAATGATAATTGCAGAGACTGTTAATGACAGAAGTTGCAGAAGTTGCATTTTTGCCCCAAGTACTAAAGAATTAAAATAGTAATTTTTATTAAGTAAATTTTATTTCTCAGAGAATGCCCTCAGAAATGAAAAATTAATTTCTTTTAACAAATCACATAATGAAGAATGAAACAAACTTCAAAACTTGAACATTCCTTTCTTTGACAATTTTAAATGTTCTTCAAATCTTGAAGAATATAATGGGAAATTATAAACAAGGTGTTCTCTGTTGTCCAGTTAATAAAACAAACAACAGAAATATAAAAAGGTTACTCAATTCATAACAAAAAATAGTAAATAGAAATGTATTAAATTCTGATTCTTATGTCTTTTTAAGATCAGTCCTGGGAGTAACAAGAATGGACAGATTAAAAAACGAGACCATCCAGAAAAATATAGGAATTTACAACTTAAATGAAAAAATTAAGGAATACAGAGAATAATGGAAAAAACATCTGGAAAGAATGGAAGACCACCGTATTCCAAAGCAAGTGCTTCAGTACATCCCTAAAGGAAGAAGAAGCGTTGGTAGACCCAGGAGAAGATGGTTAGATCAAGGAGGTGCAACGGACCAACCGGTCAAATGCTTGAGGGAGAAGAAGAAGAAGAAGAAGAAGAAGTCTTAAATTCTGATGAAATGTAATAATTAGGATGCAATCATTAATAGTGGAGTGAGTGAAAGAGAGATATCTACCAACTTTACACATGTGGGAGTACATGCGCAAGCAGAAATTAAATTAGAAAGGAATACATATCTGCTTACATTGCTTTCGATGCCAGGAATGCGAAGATGACTCACAGAAAATTCATAAATACTACTAAAACAATATAATACTAAGCTATTTGTGTACTAATAACTTAGTATTTTAGTAAAAATAATTTACAAAAACGGCGAATGAAGCTTTTCCAAAAAGAGGGGCAGCTAATCATTCTAAATAGTTCAGGGATGATACATGCAAATTATGGTTGGTGTGGCAAAGATAAAATTTTTGAGAGCTTTCTGCATTGCTCAGTAGGCATTCTTTAGTATAATTATAGCTCCATGAACTTTATTCAAATGCAAATTGTTTCAATAAATGTCTCATTAATATGTTATTGTTTACTCCTAATTAACCCTGTTACATCAAAGTATCATTACCAAACCTATTTGATGTCATACAGAATGTAATACAAAACATATGCAATATAATTGAGTTAAAATGTTGAATAACAAACTATTGAGTAGATACTTCATATTATTTTTATGTTAAAAATGTCATGTTAAAAAAGCAAACTCATTGATCTTTTTTTTCAAAGTTAACTTTTTGGGCTCAATTATATTCAATTGAGAGCAAAGGTAAACTAGGAAGACTTTCCTATCCTGTTCAACTTCGAATATAATTTTAATATCAGTTTTAAGAATGATTCTTCAACATTCGCAGAAAGTAACAGGAAATCTTAAGTTAACTAGGTGAATAAGTTACCATTTGATGATTTTTTTAATATGGATTATAACTTGTTACTTTAAAAAATAAGCAATATGTAATGTATCTATATCAAGATATCACAAGCCAGCCACACTCAACGAACACTGGGATTCGACATAAAAAATGCTACTGAAACTGGTTCAGATTTGCATAATTTTTTAAAATTATCACACTATGCAAAGGGAGATGGATGTTATTCATAATACAATGGTAATGAGAATAATACTTTAATGCATGAATTATTTATCAAACTAACCAGAAATGATTGTGGTTTTTTGTATAATACCCTGCTTAAACCAATTTATCGAATTAACTGTTACACATATATCAGGAAAACCTGATGAAAGTCAATTTTGGTTTATTATCCACAATTCTGCTAATTCTTTAAACAAATAAACTCTATTTTTAATTAGATATATAATTTCTCAGACTGGAAAGTAAAAATAGAAATATCATTAGCAAAGTTTCATTTTTCAAATTTTTAAAATAATACCTCTAATAAAAAATAAACAATTTTTTTTTTTAAATATAGAGCCCTCTAAGATCATGCCCTAGAATATTGGCCCTGTGGTGACAGTATTAGGCTAGTTATGGTCCTGCATATAAGCTCTTGAATGGCAAATAAGAGGCAGGAGAAATACTGGTAACCCATGTAATTGGCTGAAGTTGGCACAGTAAATATTTATAATGAGAAAAAAATATGATCATGGTGTCATTGAGACATAGGTTACATAAGTGACAATTGACAATATTAATTTTGACTTTTCTCAACAGAAAGAACAATTTGTTTGCAATATTACAACATAATTAAACTATGTTATAATAATACATCAATTGTATTAAAATAATAGTGACAATATGGTAATGAGATAAAAATACACCAAGTGGGATCAGGCATAAACATAATCCTTGAAGGCAGAAGAAGAAAAAGTACACTAAGTAACACAATACTTACACTTTCTTTCAAAAGCTCTATGTTTGCTATCATTTCTTCTTAATATTTATTCTTAATATTATAATAACTTTTCTTGAGTTGAATTTATTCATGTAATTAAGAAATTTAAGATTTAATTTTGAGCAGAAGCAAGAGGTAGCCCATTTTAGTAATATAATAACTTTAGTAAGATACTTTATAAATTAATGATATAAAGTCATATGTGTTTGCATAACATTATTTTACATTTCAAATATAGACTCAGTTAATTTGGTGAATAAGAGAAATGATATGCAACCACTTTCAACATGCAATATCAATCTTAAATATAAAAAACGATTAAAAAATCCATGCTTTTCCTCCATGCAACAGTTTTACTACACACAATGAATATGTTCTTCAAGAAATCAATGTGATGATTTCATATCATAAAAGCAGAAACAATGTATTAGCTAACAAACTCTCGTCAAATAGGTAAGGATCAAATGCCAAATGATCTTACTTTTATTTTTATACAGTAAAATAAAAAAAAGTATTATTACTGAGACCAAATACTTCATTAAATATCCTAGCAGTTCTCAGAGTGTTTTACTGACCAACTAGATATTATTACAATTCTTTAACATCAAAGCAAACAACTCCTTATTAAAATGTTATCACAAGACATGTGTGAGTCATTTTAACAAATAAAATACAAGATCAGAGCCTTCCTAACATAGAAGCTTCATTGGAATATACTATAACATCAGGGATGGGACTTTCTTCAGACGTACTAACATTCAAGGTTAGTACACACAGTAAAAGTATAAAAATGGAAACCAACTCATTGAAGTTAACTGTCACAAGTTAACAATAAAATATTTGTAAAATGAACAGCATCATTGTGTTATTTGTGGTACACACGTGTGATGTTTTAAACTGAATAAATAATTAATTACTTATGTTGGTTTCCTCATGGACTTATGTCGTGTATTATACACACAATAATAAAGTATATTACTGGTAAATGTATATGATTAGATTATTTCAAAGATTGGATGAGAGTGTAAAGAGCTGAATAGGATCATTGATTGTCAGTGGGGTATATTGAACAGTGCCAACTAAAATGCTTGTACTCACATTCTGACTAAATTAACTTACCTTACATACAATGGTACTTATGTTGTAAATTCAAATCTCTTTGTATGTAAATATTAACTGAGTAAAAAGTATGTGTTTTCAAATAAAAACAGACATGTACTTTGGGTTCCATGAATATTATTTGTTTTATTTATATCAATTTAGTACTAATATACTGACTTTTGAAATAGTATTCTAGAAGCAAATTAAAACAGGTCAGTTTCACAATGGTATTTGTTCTAAAATGAATAAATGTAATAGTAGTAGAAGTTAATGTGAATCAATAAATATTATTTGGTCTTTCCCAATTCCTCAACAAGAAAAGTATACGAATTCTAACTCTAATTTCTTTTGCAGTATGTACTTGGGGAGTCAAATACCTACAGTACTTAACCTCTTTATTACTTTAAATTTTATAAACATACACTATATTACTGTATTGTGTGTCATCTGGATGGCCAAGGTCATCATTTTTACAATTGATTAGTTCCTTAATTTCACTGATCCAACACCAGTTTTTTTTTCTGAACAATGTTATGACTGTCATCCACATGGTCTTATACATTATCCAAACAGGAAAGTATTTTTCATTACAAACATTATTTGAAGTTATGTCTTAAATGAGGAAAAATATTAGTGCAATATAGGAATAATTTATATTTTACAATTTATTATTTAAATGGAAAAAAAATATTTTTCCCCTTTGTTGAAATCCTTAAGAAATGGGAATCTATCTAATCAGTTTGTTTAAATTCTTTTGTATGACCCATATGTTGGATACTGGGTGAAAATATATTTACATGTATGTACTATATGTGTAGGTATGTGTACATGTATGTGTAACACAAGTATGTATTGAAATTATCTGCTCAACTCTAACGGAAAAATAGCTTTGAACTTGTGAATATTTGAAATTATATAAAAAATTTGCTTTTCTAGTTCTACCACTGCCCTGTTGAATAGCATTCCTGCATTAGAAATGCTTCGAAAAATGTTTCTCTATTAAAAAACACTTTGAGATTAAAAATAGTCAATAAATTTATCAATTTTAAGGCATTACCATTTTTACATAGAATAAAATTTTAAATCCAGTTTAATTAAACAGTACTAAATGAAGGTTTTCTGAGAGATATGGATTTGATAACTATGTTTAGTACATTTTATTCAATATCTGACAAGACCCGCAAACCATTGTTGCAGAATGTATGCTAGCATCTGAAGCTAGAGTATGAGCTATTGAGCAAACATTACATAATGTACAATGCAGACAATTGTTATTCCAACTTTTAAATGAAATCCATCCAATTTCAATCCCACTTTGCAGATATATTTAAAACAAGGGTTCAGCAGTAGCAGAACTGCTACTAAACAAACCAACACAAAATGATTTTCCAAAATGTAGCATGCACACTGCTCATGAACAAATGAAATACTCTCATATAATAGAATAAATTAAATCTTTTAACAACAACAGTCTACATGAATTCTGCAATAAGTTCAGTACAGTAGGTATATATCCAGCAGCACAGAGTTCTTTACATGGAACTACAGTTCTTTACTAAGAATATAAAGAAAGTTGCGGTTACATAACACACCATGTAAATAGCAAATATTTCATGGTGGGAGGACTCTTCCTTCGAGTCTTGCTGTCACATGACGTAAGCTGTATCGTAAGCAGGGACCCACTAAGTTTGAGAACTCAATTGGTACGCGCAGAATGAGATTAGGCGGAATAACACAATTACATATTGGCATTTTTCAGTGAAAATCGACCGTTTCATGGCTTTTTAGCGTTTTCCGAGTTCCTGGGTATCTAACGAAGTCATAAACACTGCTCAAAAGGTCGGAGTCTTGAAATTGTATAACTTTCTTTCAATTTCTGCGCGCATTGGAAATTAGTAATGTAGATGTTTTTATATTTTTCCCGAGTTCTTGAATATCCATCGAAACCACAAACATTTCTCGAAAGACCAGCGGCTGCACAGTTCAATTCCTGCGCGCATTGACATTTGGCGCTATAGGTTACCCATGTTCTGGATTTAATAGAGTAGGCCTGGTCACACGAGGTTGGCTAACAATAATGTTAGCAAGCGATTGGTGTGTATAGTCGTAGTATTACAAAACTTTTTTCAAAACAATTTTGAAGAAAATGGACACAACTAAAAAATTGTAATTTTGCAGAAGAAAGGTTTTATCCAAGGTGGAAACATTAATTTCACGGCCAAAGACGAAGCGTGTTACAGGTTGCCTTGTGAACTATCTCCATGAAAATCAAATTAAATATTTATCTCAACATGTTTATTTTCTTTACTCGAGAATGACGGTTTTTCAGACGAGTAACTTTTCTTCTGTACAAATGATATATGAATTCGTTTACAGTAGCTTTGTTTCACAAGTCACGTGGAAATATTCAACAAAACCAAATATAATATCAAGCTAGAACAGAAAGATATAAGGGCAAATACGCACTCTGATATCCAGAATGAAAAATGACTGTGCCAATAGACGTAGGCCCACTAATGTGATTTCTGTATCGTTTGGAGAAATAATCACCTAACGAAGTAACTAAACGATGACAATGACAAAGCTCAAGAAACATTGTAATACAACTAAAAGTTTACAATGATGAAATGTACCATAACAACCAAGCAAATGAATAAAATTCAGAGGGTCCTTCTTACCTTGGAGTTGCTGGATGGTTGCTTGATATTCTGCCAGTTTCTCATCGACGTAATCCTGTGACTGACTAGCGATGATCGCGGCGGTGGTCGGACCTTGGTGGTCGTAACCTTCAGAGTCGGAAATTGGTTCTGCAGGTTCGAGAGGCACACCAACGTATTCAACATCATACGGCGAGTAGAAGTATTCACACGGTGGAGTTCCCATCGAAGGCTGCATCGGTGTCTGAAACAATTATGAACATTGAATACAAAAATGCAGGACACATTTTTTGTTGTTACTTTAAACCCAATGCTGTCAAAGTTATTCAGACACACATTCAATGTTACAAAGTACATTACTGTATGCGTAAAAAAGTTTGTTATATTTTTGCTTTCATCTAAATATTATGTTACAAAGCCGTTACACGTTATAAGTATGGTCAAGTGATTTGGCCTCATGCATGGGGACTTGGGGCAGACGAACTAAAGTACGTGGACACCAAGGCTGTGGGTTCGAAACCCACGTAAGACAAATGTTTTCAGCTGTATTTGTGGCATTGGGAGCATTCCAAATCCCTCCCGTATTACATCTTCATCGTAATCCTTCCATAACGTCTTGGCCAGACTGATTTATTAGTGATTCCAGGCATGTCAACTTATTAGGTCATTAGTCCCGCAAGTGTAGTGCATATTAAATGCTGTAGGTAGCTATTATCGTCCCCCGCAGGATGCCGAAATCCGATGTCGACCTATACGTCGACTTGCAGGTTTTCCTCGACCAGGTATCTTCCACCAGCGGGACACCGCTCCAGCCGGGAGAAGCTCTACGCTCCCGACTGGTCTCCCGGCATGTGTGGTAATGTAGTGCATGTAAGAGTAAGTAAGGGGTGAGGATAGGACAAGAAAGAGGAAGGAAAAATCGCACGCGGTTCGTGGCCCGTTTGTTACGGTACTGCTCCGGCATTCGCCTGGTGTTGAACGAAAAATTCCCGATTACAGCAGCCGGCCGCTAGAATTCTCCTCCAGAAAGAGGCTAAATACGACCTAGTTATCTAGCTAGTGTCGAAAATCCAGCAACTGTCGAGTCTCGAACCCCAGGGCCTCCCGGTCACAGACACCGTAGTGAAAGGAATTGATACTCTGAGCCACCTAAGCCGGTTTGTCCGGACTGACAACTCTGTGCAATCTGAAGGTTTATTTGAGGTAGTGGATTCCACACCCAGAACAATGGCAGGCGCATCGAAGTGGGGCCATGAAATAACATGGGAAAATGTGTAAAGATACAGGTTCGAAATAGATTTATGCGATGATCGGGGTGCGCAAAGATGCTCTTCACCACACTCCAGATGAGAGGTAGGTACCGAGAGAGGCTCTGGTAATCTTTTATACACAGAAGACAATTGGACACTATCCAGTACAAGAAAGTCTGTGCCATTCTGTAGCACCTTTAGTTTAATTATAAACGGAAGTATTCTCTCGGAAGCGTACGAACTATTTTCATGTCTGCAGATCCTTATATTCCAATAGTAAGGCTCGCTTGAGTAAAGTCATAGAAATGTAGATCACTTTTGACCAGTGATTCCCAACCTTTTGCTTTACCGATCCCTTTTAAAAGAATTATTGCTCCATCGACCCCCTTGCATCTTTATAATAAACAACATATATAATCATAACACAAAAGAATTGCTTATGCCTTAAAGATACCAATTTTCTATGACAATACATTCGTAAATATCTGGATTTTCAATAATCGAACTCCTGATCGCTTCTGAGTAGCTGTGTTCCTAATCTCCATTGTTGTGCAATGGTTGCAAAATGTTTAACGTTGCCATAACATATCGCCAGTGCTTATTCCGGGGAATATTTTCTTGCACGGTAGAGTAACGTTGTGAATACATATTTATAAGTATTGAATTTTTTAATCATCCTTAGCCACGAAGAAATTAAGTGCTTGAATGGAATTGAACAAAATTCACATTTCAAATGTGAATTTTAATTTTGTTCATGGAGGCCCGTCTTTAAAACTCGAAAATTTCTCGAAAATTTTGTCATGTAACATATGGCGATATGCATATTTATGAACTCGTCACTTCACGCTTGTTATGGCGAGTTAAAAAATTTATAGGCTTCCATTTAAAAAATCGAAGTTGGGTCAATATCCCTGCAATAAAAAATGGAAGAGAATAATATTATGCAAGACCATATGTGCCCCTTGCATATAGTATTTCTAGTGAAAACCGCATCTCAGTATCTGCAACGGTTCAGGAGAAAATCGAAGGGAACATCTTAGGTGGGCCACACGGTATATTGACCCCCGAATTCCCCAATTCACGAAATTCTTCGAAAAGTGCCCAAGATCCGAAAAGTAGCGATTAGTTGTGAGTCTCCGAGGCACTAAATATCTCTCAAGGTGGGATAACCCGAACACTACAATAAAATGTATGTTATATTAACAGTTCCGGACTTTTTGTGTCCCGACTCCAGTGTTCAGAGAATAAAGAAAGCGAATAAACATTTTTTGGGAATAACAGTTGCATCTCTTAGTGTAGGGATGTTAACACCTTCAAGTAGCTTGGCGGGGTGCCTCCTACAGGTATTTTCATGTTACAATATTTGTGCTATTCAAGTTCATAATAAAAAGAAATTTGAAACAATACAGTGTGAATGACTCGATCATTGTCGGGAATAGAAAGTTACATGAAAAAGTATTAATAAAAATGCATTTGGTTGATCCGGTAACCGTGATTGCTAAGGCAATAGTGCAGTGGCGATCTCGAACGGAAGGATCGCGGGTTCTAGTCCCGCCGTGTTGGTTAAAAAGCGACCTAAAAAATAGTTATTCAATTTTCATCTCCATTGTGAAGTTATGTGGAGGAAACCCGTGAACTTCGGGCCAGCAGTGGTTTTGAAGAGAACAAATTATATTTTCTGTTTAAGATTGTGCCAAACACTATCCCTTCCATTTTTTCCTTGTCTGTGTGCATCTACGTTTATTCTGAAAGAAGTTATTGAACTGAACTCATTTCGTAACACCCGAAGTAAAATTTCAAGTTTGAAAGTTTCGTTTTCTACGAAACTTAATTAAAATTTTAAGTCAACACTATGCGTTATAGGACTCCTTTCTGAGTTTTTTGTACTATAATTTATTTAAAATAACAAAATTGATAGTATTAATATTAACTGATACAAGTGTACCCCAAGAAGACAGTCGTTGTACATTGGGACACCTTATTACCTTGTATCTTGGGCGACCTAAAAACTTGGGTATTAAGAATAATGGAAACTATTGTATTTATTTAACGTTAGAAAACAGTTAAAAACTGTGCGTAACTTACTAGGATACGAAGTGCAGTCTAAACAGGGTTTTGTTTGAGTTTTGGGATTCCTACCTAACTGATAAAAAATATTAAGTTGAATTATGTATCGTATAATTATGAATAATGATTATAAGTAATGAATTTAGGTATGTAATTTAAGGGCATTATATTTCTAGATATCCAGGTCTCACAGATGATGAGTTTTTGAGCAGTAATGCAAACAGAAAGGCTTGTTAAAGGAAATTAAAACCCAAGACATGCGGTGAGCATCCGATCTTATCACAGTCAATAACGACTACTAGTACGAATAACCTGTCTATTGCTGACCCCCTTATCATTGGACAACAAAATCCACTTGCAACTACATCGCTACAATCGTTCGAGGAACACTTCCAAAAGGTATTGCGAAAAGTACCGAAAGATGGCCGTAAGCCAGGTAAGTCAAGGGCATTGTCAGACACTTAGGAGGAAAACAGAATTGAAGTCCAAGTATCCACAAAAAGAAGTTAGTGTCCAACTTTATCTCAAGAGCATGGGCAAAACAAAGAATTCTCCTGTTAAATAAGATAAAAAGAGTGAAAAGGTAGTTATTCGAAACAGATTGAATTTTTTTGTAAAACTTCTGTTTCGAAGTAAATTTATTCGTATAAGCTTTCACATGTTTAGCATTTATGAACACCCACTACGTTTTCCTAATTCCTTGTCCACAATAAGGTAGATGGCCTGAGGTACAGTGTCAGGTGGCTCGCGGTTCAAGGTACTCATGTATCATGAGCTACTTTATATATTTTTATCTAACTTTTAAATTGAAATATGAAATGAAAAATTATGTCACAATTACAATAATAAAAATATAGTTGTAGTTTCTGTTAGAGTAAAAAAAGGCATGCAAATTTCCTACAACAAAGTAGGAAATCATGGCAATAAAAAGTGACAGATGGTTTAAAGGTTTCTCGTACGTTTTCCGCAATATGAGTAATCAAATTGTAACCATTCGTGTTCAGTTGGAAAGGCAGTATAGTGATGTACAAGGTTTCACAACCGTTGTTACCCCGAAACCGCCAAAATAAGTTTTTCCGCGGAATTCTTCGATAATTTTTAAAAGTATCCGATTAAAAATAGTGCCAATCGATTCTTCATGTTGAAAGAAATTGAAAAAGTAATATTACATACATTACATCTGCAGGTGCCTTCCTCAAAGCGCGTTCTAAATGCCGAAAGCCCACAAAAACACGCTCTTCTAGTGGATCCTGAGTGGATTCGGGGGAAAATGGTCAGTTCCACTCCAGTTGATCGAGAGTGGTCAAATGACATTTTTCTTGGTGGCCTGGAAGAGGTCTAACCGTGCGTGGTGGATGGTCGGACTAACACGCTCATTCGCAGGTTATCAGATGCTGTATGCAGAATATACTTCAAAACCTGTTCAAAAATGCCCTCCATGGGTAAGTGAAAGAAATACTTGAATATTTTAACTCCCCCAAGTAATAATAAATAATAGTAATAAATAATAATAATAAAAATAATATAAATAAATAAAAATACCAGTATTTAGGTAAAAATTAAAATGCAATAGTGTAATGAACATAGTTACGAGAAAAGGCACAGGTTTGATTTATTTTCGTCAAAGAACAATAAAAACTGTATGAAATTTTTGAGGGAGAAATATAGTTTGTGCACAGTGTCTTGAGCTCCAAAATCTCTTCCCCCATCATTGTATTATAAATTGTTGAATGATGAATTAAAGTACTAATAAATGGAGTTTAGCAATATTTGAAAACTACACATTTTTCGCTCCCGAATTCTCGAAAACCTATTTGCTTCGGTAAACGATCTGCTGTCTTGATTTTTTAGTATTGCCAACAAAATAGCAACTCACACCCCGGGCTCTACTTCTACCACACTAGCAAAAGGTGAGCTCAACAAAGCGTGCATATTTATGTTCAGAGCACACAAAGGTACATTTATGTTTAGAGCAAAACAAGGGGTCATCTCAGCATTTGATCAATGAAACTCCTGGTGTTCATATGGGGCCGATCCTGAAGATAAATTTCTGGAAGTTTTTTCTCACCGATTCTATATGATTTTTGAGGTGCTGAATGGAGTATAATGTTCGCCACATATATTTATGACACATATGACCAAATCATTTTAAAATAGTAAGATTAATAGTACTTAATAGGTTTATCACAGAGAACCAATCACAAAAATGGTTTTAAAATGTTCATTTAAATACGAATTCTTATTCGACGAAAATTACTCACAATTTTATTCGTGTATTTTGTTAATCTTTAAATTTTACTTTGATTCTAAAACATTAACATTGAAATAAAGCAAAAAACTTTAGGTTACGCGTCTATCAACTGAGAGGGTAAGACTACGAAGAAATTGTCTACCATGCCTATCAAACATACAATTCTGAAAAACACTGAATTAAAATTGATGCTGAGAGAGGAGAGAGCTTTTGTTGGAAATGCGCTTGGGTAATTTGATATGTTTATATTTTAAAATTGCATTGTGTGGCAACAATTCTATTTAACATTTATTTCCGTTTATTAAAGTGAAATTATGCGTAATGAGGTGAAAATACACACTGCCCTGATTTTAAAGCTTCAAAGTTTCCGCCGTGACTATTAAGTGTTCTGTCTTCAATCATGTATACGATACATATCGAAACTCTCTAGTTTAATGACCTGTTTAGAAATTTCTGCATTCAATATTTGAAGGACAAATATCTCTATCTCACTAATACCTCGCAAACTTTCACTTGAAGCTTCTAACTATATATAGTAACTGTAAATATTAACATATAGGAAAGGAAACAATTTGTATTAAAGTAGTGTCCAATTTATGTGGCATTGTTTTCTTGCTTTAGTATTGTTACGCAGAGTTAAGTAGTATATTATGGAAAATCAGAGATTAGAGTTGTGAAATGAGATAATTAATTCTGTTGGAGTAGGATTTGTTAGCGAAGCCAATGATTATTCAACGAAATGACCAGTCAGATATGTCAATAAATCGTCAAGCCTTCAAAACACTAAAATAACGAGGCCTCATGAAAGGTCTTAAGAGTTGAATAACAATTGTCATGTTTTAATTTTTTTCTGATGTTGTGTACCCCGTGCAAGGTTATCGGGGGTTAAATGTACTCTTGTCCGAGCAACACAAAAATTCCGATCGTACTGGAAGTGGAGGAAAGACCCACATGAAATTGTGAAATTAAATATGAAAGATATAATATGTTTTCCTGACCAAAATAGAATCTCCAAAATTAATTTCGATTAGATTATTTGTAGTGTCAGAATATTTTACATACCTAGATCAAACCTCTATAAGTAGCCTGAAACGCGTGTTTTCTGGGACCACTTTCGTAAATCTACTTCTAAAATGCAAGTTTAATTTTTAATTTGCATTATATAATTTAGGATAAGAATCGGCCTTCACACACTTATAGCACTATTTGAGCAAATTTCGGTTAATACAAAGGTAGTTGGAGATTGTGATTTGCTGTTGCATAGTCCAAAGAAAGTCAGGGAAAGAGAAGAAATAGTCGCGTGCATTTCGACACCAGTGAACATAAAAATTCTCATGAAAAACCCTTACAAACTTTATCATAGAAAGGATGAAACAATTCTCGTTTCTAAATTTCTCAGCTAGCTCAGTTCACTGTAACAATGTGTGTATACTGTTGTGCCTCGAGTTAGGATTAATATCTAAAATCCATTTGTCGGTGTTTTAACTGTGGAGTAGGCAATGCCTCTTGCTACTGGAGACTGTCTATATTTTCGCGAGGATTTATTTTTGTGAACTCTAAAGTTAGTACCTACTTAAAGAGCAAGGTCTAACGTCACAGTGAGATAATGTTCGGTACGTTCCGATTTGAAAACATCAGTTAATGAGAGGAAAATGTTAACTATAAAGAGCTATAGCTCGCGGTTTATCTTACGTCATGCATAATTATATGCATTTTTAAATAAAAAATGTAATGCGAACAGTCGTGAGAAAAATAATAAATATTGTATGTAATGTAATAACAGAAACAATATGAAGAATATTCCATGATCAGAGTGTATTTATCCGAGAGAACGTGTCAAGATTAATAATATGCATGCATGCATGCATGCATGCGTGATATAAGAGAGTATTAATCAAATATTGTAAAAGTCGCTGTAGATCTGAGCAAGGTTTTTCGATATCAAACCTCGAGGCCATATGTAGGCGATTTTTGTTTTGTTTACAATTGCCTCCTTCCCCTCCACGTCCCCGGAGCTGCCTCGCACGGCTGGACAGGCGACCTGCGCGCGAGTGCCAACTCTCAATGGCAGAGCCGCCTGGAGACGCATGAATGGCCGCAGCGAGTGACGAGCGAGGCGAGCCGGGCGGACACAGGGGAACGCGGGGAGTGTGGTGCCGGGGCAAGCGCTGAGGCAGGCGGCGGGGTAGGCTCCAGGACAGCCTCTGTGGTGGCGGGGA
This sequence comes from Gryllus longicercus, assembly GCA_038098605.1. Lineage (NCBI taxonomy): Eukaryota > Metazoa > Arthropoda > Insecta > Orthoptera > Gryllidae > Gryllus > Gryllus longicercus. Next base: position 644,526 of record JAZDUA010000661.1, read on the forward strand.
GTTTGGAGAAAGTGATGGTGCTGGTGCAGTGCCGGGACAAGATCTGGAGTGACGGGGAGGGGGGGGAGTGCTGGTGATGGCTCGGACAAGTTGTGGAGTGGCTGGGAGGCGGAGAAGGCGCTGGTGCAGGTTTCGGGACATGCTCTTGTGGGGGCGGGGAAGGTGCTTGTGCAGAATCTGCAACAAGTTCTGAGGTGACGGGGGTAGGCTGGAAAGGAACAGGTGCTGATTTTGGTTCACATTCTGGGGTGATGGGGAGGCGGGGAAATTCAGGCTCCTGGTCTGGAGTGGCAGGAAAGGCTGAGGAATGTGCTTGTGGTCGATACAGGTTCTATGGCGAGGAGCGAGGAACTGGGGAAGGTTCTGGTGCAGGATCCGAGACAAGGTCTGGTGTGGTGTGGTATGGGGAGGGGTGGCTGGCGCCGAGGTAGGCGGCGGGGCTAGTTGTGAGCCAGGGTGCTGAGCAGGCGCTGGGTGGCGGTGAGACTGGCGCCAGGGTAGGCGGTGAGGCGGGTGCTGGGACGCAATGGGGCTGGTGTTAGGGTAGGCGGAGGGACTGGTACTGGTGCTGGTGCTGATGCAGGGGGTAGGCGCTGGGGTGACGGTGAGTCTGGCACCGGGGCAGGCGGTTGAGTAGGCGGTGGGGCTGGTGCTGATGCTGGGGCAGGTGCTAGGGCGGTGGGGCTGGCGTCGGGGAAGGCGGTTGGGCAGGCGGTGGGGCTGGTGCTGGGGCAGGGTCCTGCGCAGGTTCTGAGGTGGCCGTGAGACCGGAGAAGGAAAAGTCGGTGGGGCTGTTGCTGATGCTGATGCAGGCGTTGGGATGGCAGTGGCAGCGGGGCTGGCGCAGGGGCAGGCAGTGGGACTGGTGATGTTGCAGGTGCTGGCGGTGGGGCATGCGCTGGGGCAGGCGCTGTGGTGGCGATGGGGCTGGCGTCGGGGCAGGCGGTTGGGCGGGCGGTGGGGTTGGTGCTGGGGTAGGGTCCTGAGCAGGCGCTGAGGTGGCCGTAAGGCCGATGCAGGAAAAGAGGGTGGGGCTAGTGCTGATGCTGGCGCAGTCGCTGGCGCAGGCGGTGGGACTTCTGCCGGTGCTAACGCTGGTGTTAACGATGGGGCAGGGTGGCGGAGCGCGGCGAGCGCTATGGAGTGCCGGCCGCAATCGGCACGCGAAAGGCGGCGCATCGTCCGTTCAAAATAACGCTGCCACAGGCCTCTTATTGCCGACGGCCTACTGACTCATTAGCAGACATCGCGGGATGGAGCAACGTGGTACCACCTCAATATGATTTGGCGGCGCTCCACTTGGCCGCGAGTGGCGCGCCGAGATGGCTTAGGGCCTTATTGAGGCGCGGGGCCGAGCGATGGACAGCTTCCTCCAGGGCAGGCGACCAACAGCTCCTTCCTTTTACAGCAATGCAAAGGCCGCTCCAAGAGGCGGCAACACGTTAGTCATTGGGCCAAATGGAAACGAAACCAATCAACTTAGATTGTACCGACGATTCAAATGGCAAGCAAATATTTGTGATGCCAGTCGTGTTCGTGCACTGCGTTACTTATTCATTCTAGTGGCAGAAATTTGAATAGAATGAGACTTATTATTGTATCAATAGGAAGCTACGTTTAATCATAGAAGTGCGACTATTTAGTACCTCGTGAACACGCAATCACGTATATAATTAGTGAATTTTGAGTCTTCACGAAAGTATTCTTTTACTTGCCCACTGGTCTTTGTTGGAATCTTTAGTACTGTACTTTATTGTACTGTTTAGTTCTTTTGGATAGTAAATATCAGGAAGTTGGCGTTGTGTATGCTAAAGTATGTGTGGCATTCGTTTGACTCATGTCTCTACGTCTAAAAATCACCCTCATCATCTTCAAAATACCTTCGTCTTATCGTTGTGTTCCCTGATAATCATGCAGCTATTAAATATTCATTATTTTTAAAAAAATGAAAAAGTAGATTTTATTTTATGTGTATAATGTTCCTGCTTCACAAGTATCAATGTGAAGAGCTTGGAAAATGAAATTACGTTGAACATGTTAATGTGTAATAAGAACTATTGTAAACACAGTATCAAAAACTTCGAGTAGAGAAGGGAAAGAAAATCATGATGGAAAGGAGAGCAGAGGTTAGGGTCGAAATACTTATAGAATTCTTTCGTTGAACATCCTGCCGTCTGTTTTGACTCATAGCTTCAATGAATTAATTACCTTCATTCGAGATCTGAGTTTCGTCTGGAGAGTAAGAGATGATTTATTCTCAACGTGTTCTATTTTAGTCTTCTTCGATCAATGATATTTTTGTGACATGCTAATTTTGGACGGTGGACTGGAAAATATCGTCCACACATAACCGACCTCTCAATATAATTCTTCATGCGTTCGTTGAAATTGATTTACGACAAGACGCTCACGTGAGGGGCGCTTGTGTAACTTCCCATTCGGGAACCCTTTATGTCATGCGCCTGACTGTTTTCCGCCGGCTGAGAGTGTGTCGTCATCCCCTGCTTCCTTCGCTTTGTTGATTTAAAAGCCCGTTTGTTAGTATACGTTGGTTCTTCCTTGGGAGAATCTCGGTCAGCTCCACTTTCCTAGAGTAAGGACGACGCAACCGCGGGCTTAGAGTAAGGTAGTGTGGTAAGGCGTTCGAAGTAACTGCCTGGAGCCATGCTGAGAATAACCCCAAAGTGACCTCATCGTTGAAAATGTATCGAAGTTCCCCTGCAGCAGCCCGTCTGGTGTTGGACAAGTGCATTCGTTTGCCCCGTTACTGATAGTCTGCCATTTCGCAATATTAGTTCCTGATTTCGTCTTCTCCATTAATCACTGAAATCGAAACATACATATACACATACACATATTACCGAGAATCAAGAATGTTTTGACCTTTCCCACAGAGTGATCTCATGAAAGAGTGAGTGTCGCTGCCAAGTTGTTAGAGGATTGTTAAAGTTCACCGAAGCAAAATTGTAGATGTGACAATTTGGCATATTCTTGAAAACAAGCAATGGCATGTTTGCGTGATATTTTCCTTGCCATAAGGCTCTTTCCATTACACCAAACTCCAACCGGGATATATCAACTTTTTGCCAGCATTATAAAACCCGTTTGCGTTAAACCATCCCAAAGACCCGTTACTTCATGTGAGCTTAGTTTCCATTGTATTAGGACACAGTCTGCTTGGTGGGTTTTCTCCGACTAGCGGGTTTTCCTCCACGATCGAGCGGCGGGTGAGATGGTGTCTTTCTGTATTAATAGATCACAGTCGCTCGGAGTGAAACGAGGCTGCCGAGTAGCGCGCAGATATGTAAAGCACATAATATCTTATTTAATTCAAATTGTGTTTTCAATCTCCGTCTTGAATTTTAAAATTATTTCAAACATATTATTGTAACATTGTATCCATTTAACCTCTGATGTTATTTATTTATAAGTTGCTTTAAACAAAGTTTGCTTTCCACTAACTACTTACCACTTGTAGATTATATTACATTTACATTTTTTAGATTACATTACTTTTTTAGACTAATCTGTGTATTTTTGACATGTGGTTAGACGGAAGAGCGGGTCTGATGGCCTGAGCCTCACCATATCAATAAAGGCATATTATTAAATAAAAAATAGAAAGCTTTTTATAAATAATTCGTAATGAATAACGACGTTTCTAAGTATAATAAGCACATTCATTTAATCAACAGACAAAAATGTCACTAACATAGTCTTCCGTGCATCAAAGTAATCTTAAGATAATTGACAATTTATTTATTAAAACTTTAATATAACTCAATGCTTTTTCAATTGCTTCCCAACATCTACAATAAAGTTAACGACAGATATAGGATATAATCATTTCGAAGCTGCCAATTAAGCGCTAAAAATGTCAGTTCACGTGTGTCGTGTTTGTAGAGTATATGAGCAACAGAAACGGCAACTAACAAAATGTTCTCAAGAAGTCTTACCTCATTTGTGGAAGTATAATATGTCACGTAGATGAGTCAATTTGCCAACGAGCCAATCTCATCGCGTTTATACATAAAATAATTGTATATAATCAGAACTGGAGCCAGTTGTGAGGGGAAAAGTTCAGCATTTCATTACCTTATACAACTTTCTACTGTATTACTCATTTTCCTGACATGATTTGTACAATATTTTAATTCTGTGTTTTAGCGAATCGCGCAAAGTGTTACAGTGAAGCGAGCATTTATTCGTTGGCAGACTGTTTGGCTGGAATGCAATAAACAGAAAGGAAATAAAAAGATTCACGTGCTGTTCAGTGCACGTGCCCGCACTCGTTCTCAAGCGCCTAGAGCAAGACGGTGACGACTCATCGGTCTATATTGAGCGGCGCTGAGATCCTTATCATACTACAAGTAAACAACAGGAAACCGCGTTCAAATGGGCAACAGTTTGCGTCACGTAAAGAGAGGTGCCTAGTGTAATTGCGATGTTTTTATCCGCAGTCTTATTGCGTGCGCGGGCCAGAGCAGTCCTCTTAACTCGATGTAATGGCACGTCGCGCCCCTGCCAAGTCTGGCAGCAATGGGATGACGTGTCATCACACGCGAGTGCCATTGTTCGAGACTAGTGCATGGCGCTATAATCACATATGACACATTTACAAATCCGAGAAAGCATCTTGGAGTTGTATCGTGACATCATCACATATAACTTTTAATTGTGAAACAACTGAACTCATCTCAGTAAATAAATAATTAATTCGTTGGATGTTTTATCATAAATTACTAGTCTGGAGATATTAAAATTTAAAAATTTACTTTAGCATTCAAACTTGTGAACAAGCAAGAACGTTTGAAAGAACCCTTTTTTGCCGTCGGAAATGGAATTTTTGTTTCATAATATTCTCTAATAATATTTCGTAAGCGCTCTGTCTAATTATTGGCTAGCAACTACCTCACAAAAAAAAACACACCTCTATTGAGTCTATCATCATATCATCAATCAACATATACCAGGTAGTGAGATGAGAATCTCGATGGCTGAGCGCTCTGATGAAGAATCTTGAAACTCTCGCAAATATGAGGCAAAATATAACGACCGTTCTCGGTTCTTCCTAATTCAATTCTCTTCTGACTGATGTCATATTACCCTGGCCAGAAACAGCAGTAGATGTTTCACTCCCTTCCTAGATCAATATATTATACACACATGTACGGAAATTTCCAGCATCGGTATTCTTGGCTTGCTTATACAGTTTGATCAGTGACTCCGGGTGCCTCAATAACTAAGGTCATTTGTCCCGTAAATGTTGTGCGTGATAGTTTAATTCCGGTATGTGGCGACAATCTTCCGCCGCTGGATGGTGAGATCTGGCGCCGTCATACACGTCCGTTAGCGGGGTTTTCCCCAACCTGGCATCTCCCGCCAAAGGACGCCGCCGCAGCCGGTACAAGCTCTAAGCCCCCGTCCGGTCTCCCGGCATGTGTGGTAGTGTAGTGCATGAACGTGTATGTGTACGGAAGAGGGGTTAGGATAAGTCGAGGAGGAGGCAGGAAAGATCGCGGTCGTCCGTGGCCCGTTTGATTAGGGTAGTGCTCCGACATTCGCCTAGTGTTGATAGGAGAAACCACGGAAAACTATTGATTAGAGCAGTCGGTCGCTAGAATTCTCCAGACAGGGACTGAATTCGACCTAGCTACCTAGCTTGTGTCGAAAATAGTGTCACCGCAGTAAAAAAGGCTGAGTATGAAACAGAAAGTAAGAAAGGAAGAAAAGAAATGAAAGAAAGCAAGAAAAGAGAAAAAAGTAAGAAAATAGGTTTTTAACTTCTTTAAATATAGATTTCTCAGAACCTGACTCAACTCCACTCTTTTGAAGTAGCCACCAACATGGAACGTTGGGCTGCCGCCGATTTGACTAGAAGTAGGCCGTGGTAGAGTACAGAGCTGTCGCTCTCCAAATTTCTGCCAAGCGCACGTGTCATGCTGACTGGCCGGATTTCCCCAAAGTTATTTTCGAGCACTGTTTGCGGAATACGATAAATAGTTGAGTGCTCCATTAAATGAAATATACGCATAAAACCCACGTTTCAAAATGGCACATACTACTACGAACTCCAACCATTCCTTCCATAACTTGCCACAAAGGGGGAATACAGCATAGGGTAGGTACGGACACGTGACAAAATTGTATTGTCTTAAACATAAAGTGTATTCCATTAGATAAAATGTATATGATTATCAAAATGGTTGTAAATGACATCAGTTTACGAGTGAAAACGTGGGAAACATTTTCGCTATATCATTTACTTCTGAATTTCATGAGCGTTTCATATATCACGTCATGAGCTGAACTCCTTAATTACCAATTTTCTATGAAACTGCAATGCATGCTCCTTTCAGAAAACGCAGCATTCGAGGTTACGTGCGAAATTTTATCATCTAAGGTCGACAGAGTGCGTTTTGTCACGGTCGTTCTCAAGATGCACAGACTTGTTCAAAAACTTTACGCAATTTATTAAAGTGCAATTTTTTCGAACTGGATGGTAGAGTACTATAACGTACACGTCCCCGTACACATCAATACTAACAAAATATTCGTGTATTTTTCAAATTTGTAGTTCGTTTCCCGAGGCGATGAAGTTTTCTATATCTCGGAAGCGAAAATGTCTATATTTCAAATGTTGCCAACCATCCATGCGAACCATTGTATTTTTATTCATCATTTAGTATTATGGTTAAAGAATGGGGAAGAGATTCTGGAACTCAAGAAAACATGAGATTGTACTTCTCCCCTATACGTAACAAACAGCTTTTACTGTTCTTTGACGATAAGTAAACAAATCACGTCTGTTTCATTAGGAAATTCAGTTGATGATTTTATATATTTATATATTTTTTTGTCTTACTTTCATTCATACGAGGAGAAAATTGAAAAGAAATAATTTTGAGTTATTTCTATTAAAATAATTGCTGAAAAATTGTCTACATTTAACGCAACATTACTCATATTTTCGAAAATTTTAAATTGATCTTATTTGAAGACGACTTCTTTCATTATCTGTCGCCGACTTCCAAGTTTTCGACCTTACAGATCCTGTGCTAACTCAGCTCAAAAAACATTATTTTTCCCACTTTTTACAAGGTTTTTATCAATAACTCTGTAAGCTTAATTCATTTAAAAACAATTCCAAGAAACTTCAAAGAAAATATGTTTTCCTACAAATATTGTATAAAACCTTTTTTTCCTGAATACAATATTAAGCCCTTAGAAAACAATGCTCTATTTTCAAGTATGGTTGCAGTGGTGGGGTCTGTTGGGCACTGCTGAAGAAAAATTGGATAAATCTTGTTTCTATACGTAATAAATTACTTCCTCTCTGAGTGGGTTCTTGATACCGAAAATCGATTGACAACAAAACGTCTGTGATCATCGCTATCCCCTAAACCGTTGAGACGAACTGCTCCAAAATGATGTTTTGTTGTTCCACTATCCATCTGGGCGAGCTCGAGGTTCTGCGAGTTTGAAACGAATGCTTTTTTTTGGGTACTTTACATAAAGCTTGAACATTCTTCAAAATTTTCTCAAAAAAAGCTCGAAATTTTTTTGATAGAACCTTTTCGTCGGAGTAGCGTAAATGACGCTTCAAAATGGCGCAGATGTCATTTTCGTTAAAATCTCTGAATTTTCGACAATTTCAAAAGGTCAAAATTTTTCGACGTCCCGTATCGTAGTATAGAGAAAGTTATGTAAAGCTGCACCGGAAAACGACGATTTTTCAAACGAAAAGATCGTATTATGGGGCCTACATACAGAAAAGTAGATAAAACCTCTTCCATTACGTAGGAAATGACTCCTTGTAATATGTTATGAAGATTTGGGGAACATATATCGAAATTGGAGGACCTTTATTCTGAAAAAGTGTTTTTATTTTCAAAATGTCCGACCATCCGTCCGTCCTTCCGTCCGTCTGTCCGTCCGTCCGCCCGTCTGTCTGTCGGTCCGTCGGTCCGTCGGTCCGTCGGTCCGTCGGTCCGTCGGTCCGTCGGTCCGTCGGTCCGTCGGTCCGTCGGTCCGTCGGTCCGTCGGTCCGTCGGTCCGTCGGTCCGTCGGTCCGTCGGTCCGTCGGTCCGTCGGTCCGTCGGTCCGTCGGTCCGTCGGTCCGTCGGTCCGTCGGTCCGTCGGTCCGTCGGTCCGTCGGTCCGTCGGTCCGTCGGTCCGTCGGTCCGTCGGTCCGTCGGTCCGTCGGTCCGTCGGTCCGTCGGTCCGTCGGTCCGTCGGTCCGTCGGTCCGTCGGTCCGTCGGTCCGTCGGTCCGTCGGTCCGTCGGTCCGTCGGTCCGTCGGTCCGTCGGTCCGTCGGTCCGTCGGTCCGTCGGTCCGTCGGTCCGTCGGTCCGTCGGTCCGTCGGTCCGTCGGTCCGTCGGTCCGTCGGTCCGTCGGTCCGTCGGTCCGTCGGTCCGTCGGTCCGTCGGTCCGTCGGTCCATCTGTCCGTCTGTCCGTCTGTCTGTCTGTCCGTCCACTACCGTCAAAACCATACGTAGAATATCTTTCAAAATGGATATTCCCAGGTCGATCTGGCTCGACTCAAAGTTTCCCTATTTTGAAAAACATTCATTAATTTTTGGGGGTACTTCACATGATGCCCCAGGGATATTTTCAAAAACGGCTGCCTCTCTTTCCTTAAATTTCTTGTCAGAAAAGAGTAAAATATACTTATATGGAATAGGTTCGATTTTCACTGTTAACTGTGAATTTTCGAAAATTGTAAAACTGTTTTTTTCTGGGTCTTCCCATCACTTCAAAATTGAAGATTTTTCCTTCAATTAAAATTTGTTGTCCATAATTCGTTCGTTCATTAAGGTCATGTACATTTTTTGGAAACTTTCAGTAGTTTTCTCGCAATATTGCGTGCAATATATGCAATTTTAAAAAAATACCAAAAAAAAACAACATTTTTTCTCAAAAACGGCTCGAAATTTTTTCTTTAAATTTTTGGTAGGGATAGTGCTAAATGTGTAAGAGATGACATATACGCCATTTTGCTATATTCTTTTGTTTTTTCAAAAATTACAAAAATGTAATTTATTTGAATAGCCTTTCAAGTAGTTAATATTCACATTAGCTATAGTTTGTTCACAATATTGAATTTACGAGGACGTGTAATTTAAATGATGTCTGATAAAGTTTCCCGAAAATTTAAAACTTTTCAGCATTCAGCATTTTCAGAAACGTTTACACGTCAATTTCTGAAAAACGGCTCGAAGTTTTTCTTTAAACTTTTCGAACGGAAAGTGGTAATTGCACCGTTTATAATGACATAAAATTAATTTTGCTATATTCTTTCGTGTTTCTTTAAATGACACAAATGTATTTTTTTGAAATATCTCTTACGCCTTTTACACACACTTTTCCAGCTATTTGTATTCATAATTGTAATTTAGATTTAGTGAGTGGAAGTACTTAAAATTATTCCAATAAATTTTTTCAAAAAATAAAAAGATTTATGTGAAAAAGCTTCAAATTTTACATTTATAATAACGCTTGAATGCCATTTTCTTAAAAACGGCTCCAAAGTTTCTATAGAAATTGCCGTTTATGACGAGGTTTCACTCTTCTTTAATGTTCTTAAAGTAATATTTCGGTTTTGCTATTAGAAAACCGACAAATTGAGAAAACGAAAAAAAAAATGTATTTTGGGCGGCAATAGGTGGCAGCTGGCAAGAGGATGGCGCAAGACCGTAAAGCAAGCACTCACTAAGAAAATTAAAAAACTTTACTACAGGAAAGTCTGTGCCATTCTGTAGCACCACTAGTTCTCTTAAAAGGGGGTTTGAATTATGTGAACAAACTTTAAGGTAAAAGGTATGGAGAAAACCTGAAAAATACCGTTTTTAGGTTGTTCTGAACGTGTTATAAAATCTAGGTAGAAAACATGGGGTTTTAACTCGATTGACTGATTTTTTTAGCAATTCCGGGCACGTCAACTAACTGGGTAATTAGTGACGTAAGTGTAGTGCATGTTTTTGCTCGGGAGATGGTGGTAATCTTTCACTCATTGCATAGCGAGATCCGGCGCCGACCTACCGTCGGCTGGCGGAGTTTTCCCCAACCTGGTATCTCCCACCCCACCCCGCACAAGCTCTAAGTTCCAGACCGTTGTACTTGAGTAGTGCATGTTAGTATAAGGATATGTGCAATGGGAGAGAATAGGACAAGGAAGAGGTAGGAAAGATCGCGTGCGGTCAGTGGCCCGTTTGTTTGGGTTCTGCTCCAGCATTCACCTGTTATGGATCACAGAATCCACGGATAACTACCGATCAGAGTAGACAGCTGTTAGAAATCTCCTCCAGAGAGCGACTGAATTCGACCGAGCTGACACTGTAGTGTCGAAAAACTTGCCACCGTCGGGACTCGAACGTAGGACCCCCCGATCAGAGGGACTGCAGTGACCTCAGGTGATGCCCTGAGCCATCTCTTCCGGAGTTTTAACTAGAGATCTGGGTACGTGAAACATGTCGACATGAAACCTGTTTGTAAGACGACAGTGAGCCACTAATGGCGATTTTGTAGGGGACACACCCGAACTCTGAACGCCGACCCTACAGACGCAGATTTCATTGGCGAAAACTGCTTTCCTTGTCACTTTCCACCTGTAGAAAACACATCGTGCATGGAAGCTGTCAATCACGCGAGGCATATGAAAATGAGAAGAATCGACTTACTTAAGAATGTCATAGTGCCAAGAATATTAAGTCTAAATGTTTTAGGAATTATCCAATGGTAAATGTTGCATATTATCCATTAATATAGCTACTATTACTACGAAAGCTGTAATTTATTTTATCGCTCTTAACACGATAAACATATGTAAACATACTATTAATATTTACTTCACTGTTACAATTATTTCACTATAACTGGGAGTATTCATTATGCATTCTGTATCTAATCCAAATAATATAACACACACTCTTGCAATATATTTGATATGTTTACTCCAATAAATTCTCAAGTAATATACATTCAGTTTCATGAATATCAATTTCCCTGTCGACAAGCTTATACTCAATGAAATACATATACAGCTTTTGCAATGGTTGAATATGTAATTATAACATTAAAGTGAGAATTGGTAAAAATATTCAGCACATTGATAAGAATAAATTATTCCCTCGTTTAAATTCGCTGCATTATTCGTTTTCGAATACAAATAAATTCTCTACATTATTCTTGGTGATACTCATACACAAAACAGGACTTTACTCTCTTCTTGCATCAATGACTATATTAATGACAGAATGTAATTAATAACTCAGTTTTCAACATACATCATTCTGCTTGCTTTCTATCCATACATAACTGGGACTCAAAATCTTCTCAAATATCACTTTATAGGATGTTGTTCAGTTTGGGTTCCCTATGCTATGTCTGGAAACGATCCAAATAGCCTTCCCTCCAGGGGATGGTTATGTTTTGACAAGACAAATCTGACAGAGCTACACGAGGAAGATACTTAATTAGTGTTTACCTGTAAACTGAGTGTAGGATGACCGATATACACTTGATCATTATAATGCAGCATTCTCTATTACGATTACGGCATTTCTCAGCGAATGAAACGAGACTGTTTTATTCAATCATGTCTTTTACGTGTAAAAAAATGTTAATTTTCGCATATCCTTCCAAGTTGGAAAATATAAAACCGAGAACAGACGCTTATTGAATCTGCAAAAATATACCATTATTTGTACAAATATGCGATTCATACTTACTGATTTTTAGAACACACTTTTAGAACACTTCTTTTTATAGAATTTTCGTCAAGCAGATTCTGTCCAATTATATAAGAGCTTTGCGTTCTGGGCGGGAATAGAGTTGAATAATTTTTCAACAACGGCAAAAATACGCCTTACTTTGGACAAAAAATACTAAAATGTTAAGGTAAACATGTACGAGTACTAAATCTCTATGAAATAAGTAGAATAACAATAATTTGTTATGTAATTGATAATATCATTATTATTCTAACTTATTCGACTATTTAATTTCCAAAAATAGATATAATACGCATTTATTTACATAGCGTCATCCTTATTTATAGCCCTCGCATAGAATTCATCAAGTGTGGAAGAAGAACAAACAATTGAGAGACGTTCCGATTATTTTGCGTTCTTTTACATTCTAATTCTAATGGAGAATAACATGGTTCTTTCTTGCTCCCTCACATACTATTACTCAGAAGGCATATTATGACGATCTACAGACACTGAAGCGTCTTAATCATTGAATGAATTGAGAAAAATCTTTTTAGTGGATTGACAAATTAAATATGTTTAAAAATCAACCGAATCGCAAACCTTTTCAGTTAATTTCGTCTTTTACATCTAGAGTTTAGAGCCTTGTATAGTCCCTTTACATCTGCACCCCCCTTGTGTCTCTTAAATGTTTTCCTGTGATAACAGAATAGAGTATCCGAAGTAATTAATTGACTGTGATTTCTGATTAGGAGTTGTACTTTGAAACGCTGAGGGATGCTGCAATCATGTATAAAAGACAATTGACGGCTACATGTGCGGTATAGTGCGTGCTTTTCATCTGACGATTACAAATCCGCTTCATGTAGCACCTGCGAATTCGAATTTATAATATTAAATCTCGCAGTGCTATTCAATACAACATTTACTACATACATTTTGACCACGGGATTCTTTTCAAGGTCTCAGAACTGTAGAACTCTTAGAACTCTTAGAACAGTAGCCAAATGTGAGCACGAGCCAGGTTCTTGCACCCACGAAAAAAAAAAGGTTTTCTTTCCTTTTGTCTCACAGTGAGCGCCCTAGGCAAGAGCCAAAAGAACTCCTAAAGCAACTTTTATATCTAGACAAAAAATGAAACTAATCACGTATGGCAAAATAATAGGGACTGTTTGCTTGAATCGCGGACTTTAATATCTCAAGAGAAACATTGTGATAACAAAAAGATAAGTTAAAGTCAACGAAAGCTGAGTTCTTTAGGCGTTAAATATAATTTCATATTTACATTATACTATAGGTGATTGTTTATTCAGAATATCCCTTTCTCTTCATCACACGGCTTATCTTAACTCCCTTCTAGAAGAGTCATTGAACCACATGAGACATTAGCACATTTTCAGGATTCCTTGGCAGTAGGTGAGGCCCGCGAGGCCTGCGCAATCAACAACTCACGACTCACACTACAAGACAAAGTTACACGCACGCGCGTCCACGCACGTACACAGAGCAGTCACGGCCACGGCGAGATTCTTTGTGGAGAGGTGGACGCTTCGCGGCCTGGCCAGCTAATCAGAGTCGCCCTTGGTTTCAGCTACTTTGATTAAAGCAGTACCCGTAGATTTGTTTTACAAAATATTTGGTGTCCTTTAGCATCACGAGTTGAGACCGCTAATCACAGTCGGATGCCCAAACGATTAAGAATACTTCGGCTGAGACGCGTATGTCCTGGCACGGCTGTGGGGCCACGGGCGCTTGAGATAGAGATGGAGACTTCCCGCTCCCTCCATCGTCTTTAGGCGGCTCAACTACATCCTTCGCATATGGCCAAGCACGAGTATGCTTACTGCGTCAACGCCGCAACTCCAAGGGCCAGGGCATCCAATTCCACCATCGGATTCATCGGCTTCTACCCTGTATTGTTTGCTACAGAAGGTCGTTGATATCGTCTACTGTTGCGCTTCGTACGTGTTCGTGTTTAGCATGCGATGGGCCAGGTAAGTCGACAAGGAAAATTGGAGGAGACCCATTTGGGAATAAAGAGAATCATAACAACATTTCTCAGGACGGCTGGTGGTTTGCTGGTCATAACGCTTGCCGTCTATCTTTGTGATAACAATACAAATCTCAGTCAACCCACGTCAAATTCATTGTGGATACGAAACGGATGACATGGGCAATTCGTATTGTTTGTCTTGATTTTCATTCTAACATAAGTGTATAAATTGGAGTAAAATCATCCATTCATCAGCATTTACTCCGTTCGTTCGTCGGTCATTAGGGGACTTGTCAATTTTTGGGCCATACGGCATACGATACAAAGCATTTCCATGCAGAAGGCAATACATAATAATGCGGAAAGAGAAAAAAGGGAAATAAGAAAGAGGAGAAGAGGAGAGGTGGGAGGTGGGAGGAGGGAGGCGTGCAGTACTCACCGGAGAGGCGAAGCCGTACGGCAGAGGGCTGGCGGGCAGCGGCACGCCCGGCGGCAGCGGCGAGGGCCAGCGCGGCCTGGGGCACGGGATGTAGGCGTGGCCCGGCGCGCCGGGCGGCAGGCCCGGCGGCAGGCGCGGCATCCCGAACATGGGGGACAGCCGCGACCCCGCCAGCCGGCGCGCCGACACCAGCGGCGGCGGCGGGGAGGCCAGGCCGAAGGGCGACGCCGGCCGGAAGGGCGACGCAGGCCCGCGGCTCCAGGGGCCGCGCGGCGGCGGCGTCTGGAGCGGCGGCTGCTGCGGCGGCTGGTGTTGGCGGCCCGACATGGTGCGGCTACTGGCTCATCGTTCGCTGGCCCTGTGCACACGCGCCACGCACCGCGGCCTCAGTCGACGCCCACCTCCCTGGCAAGGGAGTGAGTTTCTCTCTTGCAGGTGGAGAGGGTGATCTGCGAGAGGGGTCGCTGTCAATCACGGATACCACTATTCACAACAATTGTAAATTACGTTGCTTTTAGTAAAGTTACTACACATCGTCACAATAGGACTTGTTTCAGTATGTCTTCAAGACCTCTTGGTCTCCTTCCTAATTTTCTTTGCAACGTCTGTCATCAGTGTTACTACAATCGCAATTCGGCGTACTCAGAAACAATCCGAAAAATCACAAAACGCAAGATCTCCGAAGATGCACTCTACTCCAAGAATGTCCCGCCTTCGGACTGGCAAGAAGACTCGAGGGGCGTGCAGCCTCAGCGCAAGCGTGCTGCGTGCTCGGCGGAGGGGAGTCGCACGGCTGAATGACGCGCTCCACGGAAACAGAGAGGAAGCCGCTTCGCCTACTTGACGTTATGCAAACAACGGGCTGAACACGGCGTCATCGTACATCGTGGCTCACCTGACTCAGCTAGCCATTTAAGCTCTGCGGCCAGTGTTGATCTATGGTGTGCGCTGTGTTGTCAGTAGGAGGACCACAAGATGCGCCGACTCTCCTTGATCTCGAGCTTTCGGTTTCCGTTCCTGTTCCTATTGCAACGGCAGCGTCACTTCACTATTAATACTGTCAGCTTGAGAGGTTTAATGTCGCATTTTTCATTTACTGCACCGACCTTGCCGCTCTTAGAAAGAGTTCGGTTTTCACAAGATAAATTTTATGAAAAAAGAAGAGAGATTTATTGTTTGAAAAATAAGGTCAAACGTTAGGGGCCTAAGTTGAAAAATTACTAAAAATATTCAGAATTCTTGCGCCGCTACGGATACGCAGATATTTAAGTTGGCTTTATCGCTGGGCGCCAAATTTTGAATAGCGCAAACGTCAAAATGTAAAAATATAAGTTTCATGTACATAGACGTAAGGACAAAATAGCTTAGTTTTGAATTGCTTCCTTTAAAATACGTGATTTCTTTTAATAACTTCCTTTCAAAAAACGTATTACTTTTAACAAGGCTTTGCTACTTTCTGAAAAAAATGATTATATTTTCTTACTTAGGATGGACGAAAACGTACTTCCTCAGATGGCATTGCATCCTTTAGGCTGTATTCAACATTCCAGCATTCTCTCTGTAGTTATGAGACTCCTCATTCATACCAAACTCATAATATAGTATCATTTAAAACTGTATAGTTGAAAACTTCTTACGGTTAAATGATCTGGGTGAATACTTTTGCCTGATAAGTGAATCTAATTATACTTCCACAATTCGGGTTTATTGCTTCGTCGAGCCTGGAAAAACCAAATTAATAAATTATTTATGCCTGCATGTCTAATACAAAAAAGAGGAGCTGACGAGTTATATAGACTGACGAATTTCTTTAAACAATTTCCTAGAGTGTAATATTCCATTGTAAATCAGATCTAATGCTTTGTAGGACGTAGATTCATTGCGAAGAAGCACTTTGCGTCAGTGAAAAGAGAGATATTCTTTCCAGCAGCGACGCATTCCAGCTGTGGCGTAAATTAGATACGATCAAAGAAAAGTCCGAGGTGACGATACGAGTCTATTGACGCCGACAACGGTCTGCCAAATGTTAGAGCTCTATGAACATTTCAGCACGCTGCTATGCTAATCCGACACATCAATGTCAATTTGTCGCAGTTGTAGTCTTCGAAGAAATTTTATGGAATCGTTGTAAAGTGATGTCAATTGTGAAATTCGTTGTGTGGTTTCTGTAGACTATTTAATCTTTCGAGGTATTCTAGACATCAAATGGCATCTCTAGCTGACATTCGCTGTTCTCACATGTATACTATCATTTTGAACACGCCGATTATTCTTCAATGTTAATTGATAACGCATGACAAAACTCTCGGCTCAGCATTGGATCCTCCAATCATGTACATAAGATTCAAACATTTTACACATGTTGATCAAAGTTATAAATCTGTCTACAATATTAAAATATGAGAATTAGAACGATTGGCAAAAATTACAACAATTTCAAATCCCTTTTGCCTGCCTGTATATTTCGACAAGGGTACATTCGTTACATGGTGGCATCATCCGTTCTGAATGAAGGAGAATACTAAATAAAACTGTATTAAGGAATATTAACTAAGTATCTAAGTCATCCAAATTCTATTGTGTGTTTTCAGTACTTTGCAAGGAATCAGTAAGTTGTTGACACAATGCGATAATGTCTTTCGTAACGTTATTCTATATGTACTTGTGTTGATGCTCGCGTATGTTAATGTGGGTGTCATTCTTGAAGACAAGCCAAAGTTTAGAGGGAACAGTTTCAATGGTCAAGATCAGCATGGATTGGCGGCCTACTTGATGACAGGCCACCTCAATGTCAATGATAGGGACTCAAGAGGAGTGTTCGTACAGAAAATAATATGCGTCTATGTCTTCAGTTTTATCAAACAACAATCGTATTTCTGAGATATATAGTCATTTCTGACAATAATAATTTGAGAGTAAATACGGAGGTTTTACCGTAAACATACGATGGGCTATAAAAGTATTTGTATTTCATAAGATGCAAAATAAAGGAATATAATAAGACGCATATTGAACATTAAATAATGTGTTTAAACAAAAATATCTTAAACAAAACCTACTAATTGGTTTATTACATAAAATTTAAACAATTAATATTTTACATTAACAAAAACAAAAATCCTAACAAAAAGGGTTTCGTACATCTTTGAAATAAAATAGAAAGAACAAATAAATACTTTTGTGCTTTTATTTACCACCTATTAAATCTATAATATTCTAAGAACTGAATCAATTAATCATATTGTTTATTTCTAGATTGTTTTCATTATTTCTAAATAATATTTTTCATTCCTAAATATTACTTTGCGACTTTCTCATTTTTTGAAGACACTATGCCATAGTTTTCCTCGGGATTCAAGTCTTAGATTTTGAGGTGGCGACCCTAGACTCCTGGGTGCTTTGCAAAAGAGCTCTTCGCCAGCCACGAGTGATGCATATCTGGGGGTTATCTTATGAAAACAAGTGTTTCAGCTAGTCTAGTTTCTTTGGCACATCGTTTAAAAGATCCCCACAGTATATCTTAGATTGATTCCAATTTTCGCGCCCACCCGTCTAGGTCCCCATCCTTGTCATGCTCTTTTATGTGTCACTGTTAACACAAAGTTCTGTGGTTTTAATTCTTTATTTGTCTTACGTAATTCATGTTGACACCAGTCACTTACAATAATATTAGATTTTAACTTGATATTACTCAAACTCTCCCGTAACCCGATGTCGGCTTCTCGGTTTTATAGGAGCTAGCGAATTCAAATCTCATTTGGAGATCTTGTTCAAATGACGCTCGCCAGTCATTATCTGAAGTGGGGATTGAATTACCAACATCTTTCTATCTTTCCTAAACAAACAGCGTTGTCTGGGGGCGAGAGGTCGATTTCATTTTCGTGAATTCCTGGGCACTTCGTTTAGGGTGTAACTATGTTTCCTGCACAATGAGCGTTGTTTTCAGTTAGAGCTCGATCGCACGTATAGTTCCGTAAGTATAGTGTATGTCATAATCATGGAGGTGACGGTGGTCATTTCCTTCTTGAATCTGAATTCCTGGGCACTTCTTTCAGGGAGTACTCCCTCGCATTGAGCCCCTCCCGGTGGCGAGCGCGTTGCGGACGGCACCTGCATTTGTACCCGGAGTTCTTCACGACGAATAGACGTCGACTGAGTAATTTTTCATTTCTTTCGGATCTCTTGATACATATCGGAAACTTTATGTTATATAATGAAGAATTACTTCATCCCTCATGACAATTCTTCGACAAAAATATCGACTACCACGTCACTTATACATCACATTTACACTACATAGAAATAACTTGAACTCTTGTCACAAACGTTCTCTTCCTCCACATCATCGTAAAACGTTTCTAAAATTATTCGCATTTGTGAAAATTAACCAGTTTTTATGTATATCTTTTTTTGAGCACCAACGAGATAATAAAAGTTCTTTTTCGCAATGATTTCAAACTAAACTAGCTCTATTCTAAGTTTAATTTTAGTAAAGTTAAAGTTAAGTTAAGCTTTAGTTTTGTTAAATTAAACTGAACAAGTTCTCTCATAACTTTTACAGCCGAATTTGTAATTCAATTACATTTTTGGTTAGATTATTGAGAATGCAGGTAATTGAAGAAGTACAATAATTAGATATGAAATCTTACGAATAAAATAAGTCTTATAATTTCATATGTGAATATTCTATGTTTTTAATTACCTCCAATCTGAATATCTCACCAAAAAATGTAATTGAATTCCAGACACGATTGTAAAAGTTATATTTTTTACTCCTAACGACGTATAAAACTATTACGCGATATATTGCATAGCATACTTCTGTGAAAAATAAAACGTTCTTTTGAAAAATGTGATATTAGATTGTTGCAAAAGGAAAAACGATACCTGTGTCAATTTGTGAGTATAACACTGTAATATTTACTACTTGACTGTTTGAATTATAAAAACATGTTACTGATGATAAACATTATAAGGTGTACATTTTATATATTCAATTAAGTACCACTAATTTTCTCTCTATACTATTCTTTCTCATTCTCTACCCCTCTCTGTCCTCTTCCTCGAGTATGCTGGCTCATTAACTGGAACCTTCTTGGAACCGCGTTCTACATGTCTTTCAATCACGAAACAACAGTACACAAGACAAAATGTTTTACTAGACGTACTAAAATCAGAAATGTACAAGCATCGATGCGGTGTCCAAAATTAGAAAATAGAGATTCAATTTTGTCGAAAACAACAGGGCCCAGTACGCTCTTTTCCTGTTTTCCAGGCGTTGACTAACGACGGTTTATACCAGCGGATATGTTTGCATGCCGGGGAGAGGGGGCGATGAACGGGGAATGATGAGTCCTGGGAGGCTCAGGAGATGGACGACCACCGTTCGCTTGCAGCTGGTGAGAGAAAAGGCCCAGAAAACCCCTAGCTAAACCTCGTTTCGAGGGAGATTACACGCGGGATTCGTTAACATGTGTTCGATGCCGTTAGCCAATCACTCTTCTCGACGAATTGTCAGTTTTAGATAATCTTTTCGCTAAGAATGATAATCCTCGTTGTCAAATGACGGCGTGTGCCACCCGTCGCCTGTCGCCCGTCGCCCGACGCCCGTCGCCCGCGCCGAGGGCTGCAGCGGCCGCCGCTGCTTGTGTTGGCGCAGCCCGCAGCGCCGCTCGCCCGCCTTGCCCCCGGCGCCCGCCGGCGCTCGCCCCATCACTCAGTCCAGCCAGCCTCTTCATTACCTCGTGTCTCCCCCTCCGCGGCCGGATTGATTGATCGATTGGTTATTTAGTGTTTCCGGGCGTGTCAACTACTATGGTCATTAACCCCACAGGGGCAGTCTGTGTAATATCCCGGGAGGTGGCGATGCTCTTCCCCGCGCTGAAACGTAGATCCAGCGCCGACCCCATCGGCTTCTCTGGTTTTCCTCTCTAGATAACTCCCACGGTGCGGCAACGTCCCACCTGGACAAAACTCTAAGTTCCCGATTGCTCTCCCGTTATGTGTTAGCGTAGTACATTGAAGTCTGTGATGGGACAAGAGAGGACAAGAATGAGAAAGGAAATATGGCGCGCGATTCTTGGTCCGTTTGTTAAGATGGTATTCGCCTGGTATTGATCCCAGAAACCACGAAAAACTACTGACCAGAGCAGCAGACAGTTAAAATACTCCTCCAGACAGCGGCTGAATTCGACCTAGCTACGTCAAAAATCCATCACCGACGGGACTTGAACACTAGAGCCACTGGAGCAGCGATGTGGAGTGCATCGCGGGCGGAATCGTCCCAGCCTGCACTTAAAACGTGCGGGGGAGGAGCGACGAAGCGTCGGTCCGTGCGCGAGTGGATTCGCGCAAAATTGGCTTTTTCTTCTAGCCGTCTACATTACAATCGTTCAAAATACGGTTATCAGTGGTTCTGATAAAGACAATGATCTCGAAATTCAGAAAGACCAATCCACCGCACTTAATGGCTAAACCAGGCTTACATGGAGGAATCAGGAAGTTCAATTAGCTTAAGGAATTCTCTAGTAGGTTTACGTGAAACGGGAAGTCCTATAAGGACAACTTACAGCATAAAGCTATTCTTTGAAAGCTCTGGTGCCCATCCCTTAGGTAGGGTTTCATGATGTGGCGTAGCACGATCGGTAAGCTTGGGAGGGATGTGTTCTAAGCCATTGGGGAATGGTGAATTCAATCGCTCGATTTCAAAATTATCTTTGTATTCTTAGGCTTTGCCAACAGCAAAAGATCTAACATTCTTATTCCAGACAAAATTCATGAGAATTTTAGAATTAAAATTAATCAAAAGATCCAGCATAGTCAGTTAACTTCAGAACAAAGTTTGTTAATTTTTTTAACGCTAATATCCGAGGATATATCAATAGAAATAAAGCTATTCTCTACGCATCGTAGATTCATACTATAGGTGGACAATAATAAATGAAAGCTTTACTTCATGAAGGGAACTTACGGCATGAGCGAAAACAATACGAAATGAATTTCGTTTCATAGCTAATTAAAAATTTATACATTGAATAGATTAAAATATAATTTTACGTATAGTTATCAAATTATTTTTTTTCATTCTGGTTTTATATATTTTGCAAATTAATTTTCAAGAAAGAAGACGTAAACAATTGATACTATGGGAAGAAAGTTTCTTCATTTATTAGGGCAACTTTGAATGCTTTGGTGATAGTTGAAAACTTATCGGGGTCTTGAAGCGAAGTACATAAAACCACACTATTTTCGACTATTTAAAACAGACATCGGAATTTTCTGACTTCAGTTACAATTATTGCTAGAATGCCATGAACTCTGCACATTAGTATATAAATATGTATTTATTCGTCAGGAACTGTGTTGCACACCCTTCTCGCGCTGCACCCTATTAATACAATCCTTTGACATCAGTGATTATAAATACAGTCCTTCCAGTTACGAAACTCATTGCTGCACTCCAGTCACCCATCTGTCTACTAAGGAAGCTGCGGATATTTTATTGCGGACAAGAGGACATTCAGAGACACAAATAGCCAAGCTAGTGCGGTCAGCCCGGCGAGAGCCGCGTAGGCACCCGGACATATTCCGGCGTCTTCAGTGTGGCGGGCGTCCGCCCTCCAGAAATCGCGCCGACCAGAATTCCGACATTTGCGCGACGTCAACCGCATCCACTACAGAAGAAGTAGCGGAAGCACAGAGTGGAATAAGAAGTTCCCTCCCGAGCTGCAGAGTCCATTCTACAACTATTGGCGAGACTTCCATTCTTAATATTCCCAAATAGGGCAGAGTTACTGAAGATCAAGTGACGAGTGTCGCGACTATGGAATAAATATACAAACGAATTTTACAATGCATGTTTTAAATAATTCTTGATTTCAAAGTTACGGTTTAAAATTAATATTATCTTGTATTATTCTTTTTGTTCCAGAGTTAGAGACCTACACAAAGAACGGTAAATGATTTCATGAGTAAAGTGTGGTGTGAAATGAATATATGGTAATGAGTGATGGTAAAACAATAGTGCAACGAGTGACAGGGAGACAGGAAGCCCTCCAGAATCTCACGCCCACCATACCATCATGGAAATCTGATCCGACGTGTGATGGCCTGCGCATGGCGATTCTGTGTCCCGAGTTGGGAAGTCAATCCACCGTCCGAAGAGTCCTCGTGTAGTTTCTCGCGTTTGGAACATTGTGTAGCATTTTATTATTTTATGGCTCTATTTTAGTAATTTTGTCATTACTGAGTCACATTTCCAGAATCACTGAATAAGCGCATTTATGAAGGTTTGTTGTAAACATGTTACATTAACATTTGTATAAATCGACGAGTAACATTTCACGTTTTCTTACGCCCAACAATCATAACTATACCTAACAATGCAAACTAACCACTCTTTAAGTGATTACATTTTTTGTAGCAAAAGTACATCTAGAGATATGTAAAAAGAGATGAGTTACGTTAGGAAATATTCTCTTCACATACGTGCACGAAGCAAGGATATGTTGATACTCAGGGAAGACGTTAAAATTCGTCTACTGTGTATTGCTTTCAGCAGATTACACAATATATACGTATTGTATAGTGTAACTTAATGTAGTGTACTTAATAAGGTAATTAATGCTACTGATTAATAATTGAGATATTGACAACGGAGTTTCGTTGTTGGCGTACACATATGCGATTTTTTCCAATAAGCTTAATAGTCAAGCCAGGAATTTTAAGGACGCATATTTTTTTAATGTTTTTTATTAACATAAACAGTTGTATCATTATATTCTTGTAGACGTATTAGTGATTTTAATTCGAACGTAATCCCTAACCAGGAGTCAATTTCTTTAAAGAGCTACAGGGCGTGCGAGAGAGCAGAGTTAATGGGAGCCATTTTGATCCCAGCTTTCGATCTTGGCACTGAGTCTGTTTGTGGAACAACATCTGCGGTGTGTCCTTACACATTCATTCCCCTGAGAATATTCCGCGAACTAAATATTGGAATAAAAACAATCCATTGTTTCAATTGCAATGTCTGTGTAATGTAATATTTTATAGTGAAAATCCATACAATCAGTGTCAATGAGAATGCAGAAACTAACACGTTGTAGGCATGAAATTTCAGATTAGTGTTATTTAAAACTATGTTTTTCATCATCAGCATTATATACTATTTGTATGTGTGTGAAATGACACCAGAACGTTTTTGTAATATATTAGAAGTACTCAATCCTTCAGCAATATTTGTATAAACGAAATAAGATAATACTATTATATAGTTTCTTTTTTCACGTTTTTGGTTCGTTTATTGATCATTTATACATGATAATTTATGCAATTTCCCATTACCAACAAGAGCTTAGATAATATATGCATCAGTAACCTTACAGAACGCACTAAAACTCACTTATATTAATTGAACGATTAAGTGCTACCTGTAACATTAACAATCACGTTATATAATATGAACACAATTTATTGGAATTTAGTTATTAATGATATACGTGATAAATTTATTTTGGCACATTAAATTGATGGAAAAAGACATGAAAATATGGAATTCCCTCTTTCAAACAACGAATTAGTAATTCAAAATAGGCTAATGGAGTAATACCCCATATTTCGTGTTCCATCTCAAAGGTAGACGGAACCTACTTGTAACATCTCACTTCTCCGCGTCTTGGCACAGTACCATTGTTAAAAGAAACACAGAGTTACTTCGTAAATGTTTGCTTCCAAACCTCCTTATACAATCTTATTCCCTAGATTTACTAAGTATCATCGTTCTTCAAAACAGAAAAAAATAATGCTACCTAAATTACAGGATTAATAAATGTAAGTCAACAAAATGTTTCAATGCAGTTTTTTGTTACAATCTTTATTCTACTGGAAGAAATGCACTGCCCTAGACATTATGCGATGCTGGGACGTTAACCGGCTAGTAGGCACGCTCCGTTTCTGTCCGGTTATTCGCATCGGTATTTATAGATTTGTATTAGTATATTTTCGTAATAGCAGTGGCAGTGTGCGCGCGGATAGCAAGTCCGCTCCGCATTGGGGAGACCGGTCTGGCCTCAGCTGGCGAAGCGCCACAGAAGCAGCCTAAGGCTCGAAATTGGGCTGCGGTAGCTAAAATAGGAAGTGAGATATTTTTGTGTTGGAATTAGCGTTGTGTGTATATGCAGCGAATTTCCGGAACCAGTGCTACCCACGAGGCTTAAGAGATCTCGAGTTTTCGTCCGACCGACCATGAGCTTTACACACCCACGCCCGCGTGCACTCACTCAATGACACTTTCACCTTTCCGCCGAGCAAGTATTTCCGTGCGGCGAGGCTCTTGAACCACCGCGGCGCCTCCGCCTCCGCCTCCGCCCCCGACGCGCTTATTGTTCTACCGCCCAGAGATGTCAAAACACTCGGACCCGCGCTACTGAAAGCAATGAAATCGAAAGCAGAGATATGAAAAACTAGCATTCTAATATCGTGGCAAATAGTTCGAATGTTCGGTTGCTCGTCTGATGGAAGTGCATGATGCAATGATTCAATGATTCATGAACACTGCAATGGCTCGATTATTAAATGGTGCAATTCAATAGTACATGGTGCAAATAAATAGTACATTTGACTTACAAATGGTTAGACAGTGTTATGTGATAATACGCAGTGATATTATCACTTTCTATTTCTAAAAGACAGCTTTCGAGCTATTTTCGAATATTTCATTTTACCCAGAGAGTAGCAGTGACGGATCCTGGAGGAAGGGACAATGACGGTGAAAGTGAATGTCTTTTTCTCTAAGAATTCCTAGATGACGGAGCGATCGTTCCTCTACCTTTGCATCCCTTCATCCTTTTGAACAGAATTAAATTTGCAAGTGATATAGTTTTACAGTATAATACATCTCTATTTTGATTCTTCATTTCGACTGTTTAATTTTTACTATATAATAATATTAATAACAATAATAATAATAATAATAATAATAATTATTATTATTATTATTACATTCTGTATAAGAATTTTATATCAAAAAGTAATAATCCGCTTTCTCCCTAAATTCAAAATTTCAAATTCTGAAAGTGTGTTTTTTACTACTCCTTTGTCTTTTTCGCAAATTAAAGCAATGTTTATATTTTACCGTTGGGCTGTTTTCCCCTCAAACTTGCTGGCGTCAATGTTCACTGTCAGTATTGCATATTACTCGTCGCGTAGTGCACAATTGTCGTGAAGGAAACTATCAGAAAGCGAAAGCCACAATGCACCTATACGTAAATAATTAGCTTCGCTCAAATAAAAATTCAAGGTCACGTTGAGAAGTGCTTGCAAAATGTGTTTATCGGCTTTTAAGTGCTCAGGCGAGGTAACTAACGCAATCTTGGCAAAGAATGGTGACATTGTGCAGAGATCTGTTGTCTCAACCTGCCAAATTCCTAGACGATGGCAAACCATCTGTATTGATCTCAAGTTGGCATTTAATGTTACTGCTGCCAGCTTAGAGACCACATCCGTAATGCCAAGTGGAAAAGTTGCGTAATCAATGTCGATGCCAACTACAGAAAAGAAAGCTTCTCGAAATTCGTATTCGTGTAACGTACAACTAGCACCTTTAAAGCTCTATCGAAGATCGTATGATTCATGTTTTGCCAAAAATGTCTTAACGTCATATAAAAAATAGAAAAGCTTCCACAAATTATTTTAGAAAAACTTACAGATGGTGTTAGAAAAGACTAGAAATTTCCCAAAGGCTTAATATTTCAACAAATTATAGAGAGATTTTAAGTTCAATGTTTTGGAGAGGAAATTAAATATATTTAATGATCACATTACGCTCACAGTTATTGAACGTAATGATCGTGGATTATCATTTAATACGTTGCATTGCTTATCGTATATGGCTTATCGCAAGAGGACAAGTAACAATTTATCAGTAATTATCAAATCGAGTTTCAAACAAATGCTTAACAAAAGCCTAAGATCATAAAATAAAAATAATTTTTGATGTACTGATGAGAAAAAACTAAAATAAAAACCGAATACAGGTTTCTTAAAAAAATTAATTTAACGACGATTGAACAGTAACACACGTGTGTGTGGGTAAGCCGCTCAGGTGGCTCATGCTCATTGCATGTTAGCCCGGCCGGTGAAAAATTAAGCTTTCAAAAACAAATTGTCTCAGATTCTATTCTTTCGTGGCGAAAGAAAGCACAGGCAAGCCAAGAAAACTACGTACGGTGACTGGAATACATCATGCTCGCCACGAGTCTCCCTTATCCCCGGGCGTGGATAATAAATAAAAACAATGGCCAGAGCCAGGTCTGAGAAAAGTAGCCTAGCTGGCAAAACGATTGATCCGACCATAAAATGTCAAACGTAAGTGATGCCATATGCCAAATTTATAAAGGAATGCATAAATTCGATGGGTAAATTACATAATACTAATGCCATAGTAATTAAGTGCTCAGGTTGGTTGTGTATTAATCCACGCTTGGAGAGAGTTAATTAACATTATTGTTGTGTTTTTAGTCAGACCCCTGCTTTTTTATCAACGACAATCCATCTACAAAAACTTAACAACAATAGCTTCAACGGAAGCATGAATAAGATATTAGCAGTTATAATACAATATTTAGAAGAATAAATTAAACATTAAACTGTTCTCTATTCAGACGACCTTGAAAATCCTACTAAAATTATCCTCACATGAGATAACATAAACGTACTGTTCTTGAAAATATTCTCAGTGATTTTACAATTCATACATAATTTGTGCGTTGTGCTAGTTCAATGTCCATTTAATGATATTTTTAATTATAAGTCGCTATAAATCATAATTATGTTTAACACAGCATAATATTTACATTTATACATAAACGTTATTTGACATATATTGAAATGACATATACATGAAATAAACGTTATTTCGATGTAACCTTTTATTTTTTCAAAAATTACACAAATGTAAGTTCAAGTAGTATTATAATTTATGTAACTGTTACAAATAATGCGAGAAATTGTGTGATGTTTACCATCACTAGTTTTTTTTGTCATTCACAGCGAGCGCTCGTGAATTCACTGAAGATCATCACATCTCTTATCCCCACGATTATTATGTTGCAGAAATGAAGAAAATGCAGTCTCCCGTGATTCGGCGCAGACATGTTCTGTTAACGAAGCCGCTGCTGATTGCGTGGCCGAAAATTGTAATTGCATCTCATCTCATTTATAAACGTGACACATTTCATCAACAGTAACCCATACAGAGGTTACAGGTGTCGTAAGTATGATTTTACGTACGAATTTCCAATCAAAGGGTCACTCCAAGTCATAAAGACAACGTTAAGCGGTGCAAAACTTGTGGCAAAGCTCATCCTTCTTTGGTGCATAATCCTATTTTAAACATTCTTCAATAAACCTGTAAAAAAGTTACGTCTTCTTCTATTCAAAGCGCAGGCTCCTTGTATACGTCTTATGATTTACATACGATTTCTCGTATTCCAGAACAAACCTCTCTAAATTCAAATTCGTAAATTGGAGGGAATTTTCCTCAACATGTAGCATTTTATAATACCAAGTTTACTATTCTGGTTTGCTTTCTATAGCTTTTGTTCTTCGATAAAGCGGGCCAATTCATTTCCGGTCGGCCTTTACTAGATTCAGGAGGTAATGTTTATTTGATAGCTGAAGCACTAGTGCAATTACTGCGGCTTTCCAGAACTAAGTGCCGCCCATTAATCAATCTGCTGAATCTCTCCAGTCAGGTTCAAATGCAAAAAACGTATGTTCACGTAAAATAGAGATTCATTATTGGGGATAAATCAATGCTCAATTCTTCCATCGATTTTAATAAGCTTGCCTTAAACCTTGTGGATGTTTCTGAATTAAAGATCCAAACAATGAAAATTGTCAGCCCATCTCTGACAGACCTCACTCTTATGAAAAACCCTTTCAAAACATCGGTTCTATATTACCTAATTATTTTTGTGTCCCTTTATTCGTTAAATCTCCACCATCACTTTTGGGGAATCCTTTTCATATTGCTCGGCAATTCTTACTATTATTAGAGAATCGATTTTCGAAAAATTGTCGGCATAAGTAAAATTGCATTAAATTTATGAGAATATTTGCTTGAACCGCGCAGATGAACCATTACAGTGAAGTTTCTTCAGGCTTTTCATTCCGCATTTCTGTGTGCAATATCACAGTTTATTATCTACTCGTACCAAATTGAGGGTGATTTCATGACAATGCTAAAACTAGTTAAGGTTATAGTCTTAATAATATTCTTTGATCCGGACTAGTGGTGCAACTTGAATTATTTGATGTTTTGAAAAGGTTCAAAAGCTAAAACGTATGTTCACATAAAATCGAGATTCATTATTTATACAATAGTTGGTGTTGCCTATGCAGACGTCATTAAAAATATGTACCGAATGGTACATATCTTGTATGAAATAATGAAGAGCACACCCATTTACGAAAAATAATATTACATACAGAGAGCAATCCTTCTCTTACATCAAGCTTTTAAAATTGAACGTGATTTCTTATGGATTTGGTCCTTTGGTTCTCTTTCAACTCCTATTTTAGCTCAATTGCTAAGAGACAATGCAACAACATAACTATCTTTGATGTGATTTCAATTATGTCAGGAGACGAAATATATTTAATAATGTTCGAATAGAATTGCAATTTCAAAATGGTAACATCTGCGTGACCAGAGTCTTGAACAAAGTTAAATTAACACTTGGCTTGAAAGTTACACCGTCTTCAAAGCGAAGAAGAAAACGAACGGTGGACTTGATGTTTTCCATTCGTGCTGGAATACGTCCAAAGTTATACAAACGATAAGTTTAACATGTTAAGTCATTTGTGAAGAAAAGTGTTACTATACGGACAAGTCAATTGTAGAGTGTTGGTTTTAACAAGACGACTTAAATCGCTTCTCAGAAATGTTTTTCATCTGAAGTCGGATCTCAGTGAACCAGATTTCATCTCGAAGTATCTAATTGTATCACGACATATATCGCGAATTGTACCTCGTTGGATATTTATTAACCATTTTTCGTTAACAATTATAACAATTTAGGAGTTTCCTTAATTTCCTTGTGAAGCGTTATATTAGGAGTACTATTTGTCTTCGCACGATTTACACAGCCGATTCATTTACATGCTACATATAATTCGTTCAAATTCTGCAACTTGTTTTCCCAGAAGTGTCGAGGAAGATAGTCTTAAGAAGACAGTCGGCAGCAGTATAACCTGCAAAGTTGTAAAAACACGACTTGATATTAACAGTTCCGGCTACGAATCCTGAATATTAAGTACGTAAGTTCATTTTCCATTGTGGTGGTAGAAATTGAGGCAAAATTAGATGTTGGCATAACATTTTATGTTGAGTTCTCCAGGTAACGAAACGAATTGAATTATATAAAACGATAATTTTCATTAATGAAACGGCAATATTTCCGAGAGGTATTCCACGTGAAATTTCTTGTGTGAAAGTTCATGTGAGCACTACATTTCTTTTCCTCAATAGAACAGAAAAAGTGAATGATATATAATGTTTTGCTAGCTTCAGTAAAAGTGCGTACCTTTTATCAGCATAAAAGTCGTGGTATGTTTCAGAATGAAGCGTAAATGTACGTACTTAGGATGATTAAAAGTGAACTAACAAAAAACAGAACGACAAATACCGCTAAAAAATAAACATTATTAGTACAAATAATATTTCTTCTCTCCGTAATCAGAAACAATTTTTGTCAAGACAACATTCAAAAGTAACGCACGTCCTTATTCAAAATAAAAGTATGCATCTCAAAAATGAATGAATTAAGTAGCCTAATTTTGAAAGACTGCAAAAATACTGCTCGTGAGTATTTGATGTTGATTTCAATTTGAGCCTAGAATTCCGTAGTGTGTCCTGACGGCTTTCCACCTCAATTTCTTCCTATCTACAAAATAATTGGTTTACTTTTGTCAAATTATGAATTCCAAACACCTTGTTGTTTTTAATCATATCGTGATATTTTATTTCTTGAGATTTTTTAATTTTTTGATAAATTATGAATTCGAAGCACCTTGTTGTTTTTAACCATATCATTTTATTTCTTGAGCTTTTTTAATAAGTTTCAGAAAGTTTAGAGAATTCATTCCAAATAGTGTTTAAATACGCTGCATACTAAAAAATTATTACAAAAGATTCTCAAATACCGATTCTATTTTCTAAAAAAGTTTGAATGGACAGCATAATGCCTATTTTCGTCTAAATCCATCTATGCAAGCCAACAAACGAACTGTCTGTCGGCCCGACAGATGAATTGACAGAGAAACAGGCAAACAGACGGATGTTCAGGCAAGCGGCCAAGTGCACAGTTCACCGCGGAGACCAACCGCTACAAGAGACAATGGCAGCGTTCGCCTCGGTATCTATCGCAGTTAATGTAACAAACTTTTAGCCCATAGCTATTGCAGAATTCGAACGATGAAACTTTTCACATCTTTTTCGACGCTACAAAAATGTAGTTTACAAAATGTAAAATCAGTTTCGAATTAACAGAAAAAATAATTTTAGAATTGCATTTAGGATTCACCAATGTTGTTACATACATTTTTTGTTCTATAAGGTTATAGTCAAATTGAAAAACAAAAATAAGTTCGGAATTATTTTGTACTTTGAAATACTTTTTTTATTTTTCGAAGTTGGGATTACAATTTTTAAATTACGTTCAGTTTCGTCTTTTTAGAGGCTATCAACAAGGAGGAAATATTTGTTCCCACCTTGCAACGTCACTTTTTACATCCGAGAAGAATGGTCTCTTCATTTTTTGTGACAAGTCAAATATATTAAGGAAAATATCATTTCTGCCGTATAACTCTCTGTGTACAACGGGTTTAAAGAAACAATGCAAAACCATGTGCTAGAAAGTCTACTCATTCGAAAAAAACACGTTTTGGTTCAAAATTACACCAAAGCTACTATTTTTATAATATACACGAAATTGTGCAAAGCGATCAAATATATTGTGTTAAGAAAAAAATCTGTAACTTCAAAAATTAAAGCACAGAAGAGGTTCAAAACTATACATTTGAAATTTTAGAAAGTTTGGATATTGTAATGAAAATCAGAGTTTTTCCATATTTATTAGCGAATTTTAAATTAGTTGAGTGAAAACTTAATGGAAGAATCTGGAGCTGTTTTGACAACAGTTTGATAATGTAGCTTTCGATAAACTAAAATATCTGTTTGCAATTCCTACAACCTAAAGTTACCACAGTTCCAATAGAGAATATCGTATTTGGAAATAATCCTGCGTTCGTCTTATAGGCGTACGTCTGATCAGGCACTAGTGTTGTTTGCACGGTTACATTGTTGCACCATTTCATTAGTTTATTTTATCTTTGGACTCCATTATCAGATAATATTAAAATACAGTGGTGCCATCGGGAGGTTATACGCTTTAAGGTAAAGGAAAAAAAATATCGGCTTATATTTGAAAATGTTACGGCAGAATAAATTTTGATGAATATGATGAATGAAGGGCTAATTCGGAAACCTATGCATACAAAATTACTATTATGAGTATATATATATATATATATATATATATATATATATATATACATATATATATATATATATATATATATATATATATATATATATATATACTCATACGCATGTGTGTGTGTGCGCGCTCGCGCGTGTGTGTTCACGTCGAATTGTATAACCTTCCAAGTCTGTTAAAAATACACATCACGTTTCGCAATGTTTTCTCCCCGATTAACTCATTCGTTTACACTATGGGCTATATTTGTCTATTCCTCAACTTCTCACAAATTGTTTCAGTAATAATACGTACATTGATATAATTGTTGTTCTCGCAATACGTAAGAATACTTAACTTTCTGACTGAGATCTTTAGAACATTATTGATCCGAAGGCAAATAATCCACGTGCTATCACACAAGGTAATATGACTGATAAGGAATGATCATGAATATGGTTGTAATGATAAATGAATTTAATAATGTCATTGTCTCCGAAATTTTTGAAAGTTAAATTATATATCATATTTCGTAAACAGGAAAGTGCGAAATTTTGAAAACTCCGCCTAGTACTTCGAGCAATAAAGCGTACTGAGGTTCTCGTTAATTGTCGATAGTAATATTTATCATAGTCTCTGTTTTTATAAATTAAATGATACTGAAATATGTTCGAAAGCGTATCTTTGGTATGACAAGCATAATTGCAAAAAAAAGATGTTTTGCTTATTTAAAATAAATTCATTTCATTTTCGATACAGTCATTTAACACCAAAATAGTTAACATCATCACATTTTTAATAAGAAAACTTCGAAATAAATATCGTCTTGATTAATTTTTAATAATGATTCTGAAGACATTAATTCTTTAATCCTACATTATATTCGCAGCATTACCTTGCATTTCGTAAAGATCGCATCACAGGATTCGGCAAACAGTTTTCAAAACGTATGTTACAAATGTAGGGGAATTGAATAGGATTGTAAGGATGAAAGTTGCTCTTCTCTATTCGCTGTCAAATTTGATTCTCCCAACATGCGAAATGAAACATGATAATCAACCACCGTAAATAATTTAAGGTGAGTTTAAGAACAAATGTTCAATAACATTTATCTTCACAGAATTTTCACCCGAATATTTGTCATTATACGAAATATCAGGTGGCAACATTAATCGGCTTGTTAATAAACACTACTTGTGGACCCGCAACGGCAGAATCCACCTGAACTGCTGCCCGATGCACGCGCATTTACCCGAGTCGCGTATATGATTCGTTGACCAGCATTCAACAGACCAGTTCGCCTCTTGATATCTCCGCTAGGCTAATGAGGCCCACGGTCTCGATGAGACGAACAGGGCTTTCAAGATTTAGGGACACTATCGGATTGTTTCTCACATTTCTTATAACTAGAAAGTCAAGCCCGACTTTTTCCTTGGACATAAAAAAATTGCAAAAACCAATAAAAATAGAAAAAAAATCGTGTAAAATCCAAAATATTATTGAGAGTTCTATTTTATTAAATCTGTACGATAATATGAATGTAATGTATATCCCCAGTACGACCTACACCATCTTCTAGAATAGAAGAATAGTTTTTTTTACCCAAATTCTTTAAAATGTTTGTTACGTTGTGTATAAAATAAGTGTAATAATTATAGAAGGCAAATTATTACGCTTGTCGGCCATTGAAAATGGCCGACAATATTTTTGATTTCTCACAGATATTTTTCAACTGTCGATGGTAGACTACTGCAATAATGTAGCATAAATATATACCAGGAGAGTAGATACGTCTGAATTACATTCTCTGGGTTGCTTTCTCGAACAATTGTTTTAAGAATAAAATCTCGACTAAACAATGGTAACCATGGTCTACTATTCAGTATTTGAATCTTAATATCTTCCCTTCTATCGTCTACAAGTAGCCGCTGGTGCATTATTTTTATATTCTCTCAATTATTCTACTTGTTGAGGATGTAAGGTAAGTTGTCCTTCGAGCGAAGCAATAATGTAATAAAATGTGATAAATAAAATAATGTGATATAATGTACTAAAAAGTCGCCATAGTGTTTACAGTTATCCCTTATTCATTAAACTAAAAATATAGGAATTGCGAAATTATGTTTTTACGGGTAGGTTGTTTTTGTGAATGAGACTTATTTAACGGAAGACCTACATTTTTGGCTATTTCAGAAATTTATACACATAAATCCTGACGTCATTCATCAACCTTCAATATAAACAGAATACCATAAAACCTCTTCTAATTATTTATGCACATTTTTTTACCCAACAGTATTAGAAACTTTTATGTAAATTCAAAAAAAGAAGAAACCATTTTTAATTCACATTTGTTTCTATAGAACCCAAGACTACGTTGTTTTACACAAAATAAATCGTAATCATTTCTAAAGAAAATCTACTTTCTGGTGCTAGTTACTTTAGTTATTTGCATTTGCCTGTTTGTTTTGAAGTTTAAATATGTAATTGTATACATTGAAGTTTTACATTTAACTTCTGTGAATTATTTTGTAGCAAATCAATTATAATTGATATTCATTATTATTTTCATAATATTATCAGTTTCTCCAAATTTTGAATGGTCAAATATTAGCACCCGGCTAGATGCATCAATTTTAAGCACCCCTTCCTTTTAGGCACTAGTTTGAATGCTTGATAAAATGTGACGTAATCATGTCTTCATGAATACACAATAGAAAGGAATGTAAATAAGAGTTTGTATTACAATGATAAGGGTAAATTTTTTTATTCATGTGTTGCGAATTTGATTTTATATTAAATGTGTGCCTCAATGAACATTATAAGCTTAATGTGAAGAAATTAGTGGGCAGCATATTTGTACGTGAGATTTTGTCTCCTAGTCCGTTCTTCACGTTTCCTTCCCCTTCCTAACAGTTAATTCGTTATTTCTTTTCATAAACCAGGATATTATCTACGTTTTAAATGTGTTTCGACATGTGATATCGATTACGTTCTATATCAACTTATATCTGTTCGACAATGTACGAAGGTGTCCGGTTCATAAATAGTTTACTTTATTAAACCCCTCCGTCAGATATTCGATTGAATAAATATTTCCAATTTTGTCTTATCAACATGGTATTTGTAAATGGGGCTCAATTTCTTATTTCTTGCTCGCTCCTAAGTTATTCTATCGTTTTTTCTTGTGTTCATAAATTTTATTCAAAGAAGTTTCATTTACTAAAAGTGTCTAAGGCGACACCTGTTTATCGATATTAAAGAGTCGGGTTTCCATTATGCAATAAATTATTTCTAAGCTCCGCAATTCCCAAGCTTTTATTATTCAAAGAATACTTCTATTGAGGTTTAGTTCTTTCATAAGTCACTTTTGTGACGAATGTGTAGGTATGTGAACGCAAGTGTATTATGTTCGCGCGCGCATGGCACATTCACTGCTTTAAGATACAGTTAGTTTTATTTACTGAAAATCACATTAATCAAAACTAAATCGGCAAATGATGGAAATAACAATTAGAATATATAAATCAAATGTTTGCACTAAATAATCATAAATCAGAGTAAATAGAACGCTTTGTAAAGTACCAATATTGAAGTTAGTTGTCACCCAGGCCAATATTAATAATGTCTCTTCCCACTCACGTGACTCGAATATAAAACATTATATTACAGAGTTGTCTACATATATATTTTTAAATTAAAAATCAACATAATAAAAATGAAGTTTAAAGGATAACAAATTCTTTGAATCGTACCTGAACTAAAGTACAAATTTTAACAAATGCTTTTTTTTAAATTATGAAATTTGAAGACAGAAATGCTTTTAAAGAAACCAATGAATATATAAAGAAGTCAATCAATTTATAAAATTAATCATTAAAATTAACACTTGCAGCTTTTAAATAAAACACCGAAATTCACAATTTTAAATTATATTTTTCAATACCTGCCACGCGGGATGGACCGTCCCCCTGCCATTCTGTCTCCGGCATCTACACCACTGTCAATTTAAAGTTAGTGTATAGTGTTAGTTGATGCCTATCATTTACTCAGAATAAGTTGAATTATTATTAAGTAGCAGTTGTAGGAGTCCATGCTTGTATCTGAACGAGTAGTCGAAAGAAAACGAAGTGAATCATTTTTCAATTTAGGCACAGTTAGGTCTTCAAATAGAGAGTGAATTAATGTCGATGACGTAAGGGGTTCTGATAGAAATTCGTGTCGGCATGAGCTAAGGATACTTTTTCGCGTCGCAAAGAAAAGTGAAAAATTACACATGCAAATTATCGAGAAAGATATAGCGAGATACAAATCTATAACAACTATTGCATTTTTCATTATACCTTAAACATGTTTAATTAGAAGTTCACGGCATAATTTTACAAATAAAATACACATTCGACGAGTACACGCTCAGTGATTTTGCCATTATCAACACCGACAAAGGTTTTATTTTTTATTTATTCCTTTAGTTGATTTTCTTCTCGTGAGAAATTTCGACATATTATAATATGCGTAACTTTAGGGTTACAGTTTATAAATTGATTTAAAAAAATATGAATCGCATTTTTCTTTTGAGAGTGCGTTCAATTGTGACGAATAAAATTTCTGAGTTTTCTATGATAGAAAAGAAAAACAATTTCCTTATTCTATTAGTATTCAAATTAAATACCATTAGATACTTATGAATGTTTTCAGCATTGTGTTTTTTCTTTAAAACACGAAAACCGGTATCGAGAGACAACGCCGGTGAAATAATGACTAAGCGTTTAGTTGCCGCTAAAAATAATTGCGAATAAGTTCAGAACATTTCAATACAGAGAAACATTCAGTACCCTTTTCAAAAGTAATTTTTCAAATCTGATAGTAACACCGCATAAGCGTGACAATCACATCAACACTCACCTGGCCGTAACGAGAGTTCGTATGAGGTGCAATTACCACTAGCGTTTCTCGCAGTCGAGACAACTCTGCGCACGGGTCCGAGACAGGCGCCAACATCCGTCGGGATATTGGGAGGGAGAATCTAAATTTAGCTTGTTCGCCCCCAGTAAGTTCCGCGACGTCCTTAATGCGACCGCCATCTGTTACGGACAAAGCAAACTTATATTTTTTAACGAATATTTGTTATAAGCGTGCATCAAGGTACTATCTACCAGACGGGTAACGCAGTGAATGCTGGGTAATTTTAACGTAAGAAAGATTTTACAACTGAGAACGTACAAGAAACATCACTATAATAGGCCGAAATTTTGAAATCTCAAAAACAATTGTTTTAATTGTTTCTTTATAACAATTTTATATTGTCTTTTATTTCATATTAACTCATTTATCAGTTTACCAACTTTTATCCTGATGTTGTTTCAGGCAGATAACTGCATTATATAATTTTTTCTCAAATTTTCGACCAATTAGTTGAATTGTCTAACGAGAAATTGGTCTAGTACAAACCTCCTTTGGCTTGTTCACGTCTCAGAACATTATTGTTCTCTCATCAAGGCTGTAGGAAATAGAATAAACTTTTGATTTGATGGGATAGTAATGTTTAGAAATCTTAGAAAGCTAATAAAGTTTGTGAATTGACCGATTTCCCCTTAGAAATTTCAAGGAATTATATATTTTTTCTTATTTTATTATGTATTTTTCACTAAGATCAGGAATTTTTATTTTCTTATAACTTAACAATCTATAACAATAATCTAGGAATATTCAATTATGGCCAATTCGCAAATTAGCCGGTTAATTCGCACATTAGAAGGTCAGTATGAATAAACTATATGAATGACGATGACCGGATCATTTCCGATAACAAGTGGCCAATTTGGTAATTACTCACAGGGCGCTGGCTAAAGTAAGTTATTCGTTCGAATGTAAGAAGTCTTGTGTATTTGCAAAACTTATTTTGGAATAAAGAGGGTTGGAAATTACACTTTGCACAGAATCAAGTTTGTTTTCAGTAAATTGTAAAGTCTGAAGGCCAGAGCTTCTTCACCTCAACTTGGAAACGCGTAGCGATGCGTCAACTGCGGTATAAAGTGAGGTTATGTTACATTGCAAGCTGGAGCGGGGCGAGGCGATAAATAGTGGCTTTATACGAAAATATGTTTGCCAGATTTTTCTATCAAATAACCGAAAATTATATTATATTTATATTTTTCACTACTTATTACTAATTGATGTTTATTTTCTTACTAAAATCTCCTTATGTAAACGTTTTACTAAGTGAATATGTGTGAATGGCGAAATATTTCCTAGTTTTTTTGTGTTGTGTTATTATGTTATTCTGTTATTTATTACATTTTAGCAATAATGTGAAATAAATTAACAAATCTCGGTAAGTTAACAATTCTCGTTTACGGACGGACAGCACTTTTAACAGACAAGAATATTTGCCTGTTAAACTTTCTCACCTGAACGTGGAAAGTTCATGCTTTTATATCCCTTTTAAGTAAACAGGATTACAAAATCAAGATACTTATTTTCATTTTTTTTAAATTTTACTCTTAATTGAGAATTTGAAATCGCACTGATGTATTATTTTATTTTAATGGATCATTTGTTTGCCTTAAAAAAAGAATTAAGATAGTTAAATTTGTAACAATAACTGCCAAGTAACTGTTCTCAAAGAGTCATGGGCCAGGTATTTAGTGACGTACGGCCACTTCGTAACATTTGTACAACACTATTAAATCTCGCGACAATTTTCCTGTACGCAGTTCCCGCGAGCTCTGGTAAGCATGTTACCTTGCACGCTACCTTCACATGTCTGCTGTACACTTTGTCTCTCACTAGCCTTAGATATTTCCCGCTAGCACTCAGATTCCCTTTTTTCACTAGAATATGCATATATTATCAATAGAATCTGCTATTCCTGGTCATCATTATGCAGGTACTTCAACTAACCTAGCCAACTAGCGCGGGCTAAAATATACTTTATCTGGATAAATATCGAAAAAATCTTCGATTTTTTAATGCTTCGGGCTTTATTCATTCATTTGGGATAATGTGAACGTAAACCGGCTAGTTCGCGAATGGACCAGATTCGGAAATTAGCCGTAACGTATATAGAATGAGGTAGGTAA
Organism: Gryllus longicercus; assembly: GCA_038098605.1. Lineage (NCBI taxonomy): Eukaryota > Metazoa > Arthropoda > Insecta > Orthoptera > Gryllidae > Gryllus > Gryllus longicercus. The sequence continues at coordinate 683,290 of JAZDUA010000661.1, forward strand.
AAAACACACCAGCGTGCTCCTCAAAATATTAACAATGAATCTGTAATTCCTTTTCCTTTTCGCCTCAGAAGTGTAGATTCCAGTGGTGTTTTAATGCAATTTTTCGATTTCGTTGCAGCATGTTGTTATCGCAGTTCAGTTCTAAGACTTCAAGCGCTGTTATAGACTCGGGAGGTCATTAGCGTCATTTGTGAATAGCAAGTGCTCTACAATTCTAATTCAGCCATCTGGGGGGGGGGGGGGGGGTCTCACGGCATTAAATCGTGTGATACAACGCTGTCGTTCTTTTCACCCCAGTTCCATAAACTAACAAATTGTCTGTTTTCCTTATTTGCACCCGAAAAAGTAAAATTTTCATCGGCAATACTTAAACTTTCCTCAGAGCCTCAAATACAACCTTCAGAGTCACTACAAATACAACCTTCTGGACATTACAGACGAGAAATCATGAAGAAACTATTGTGCAGAAACGAAGCGTTTCTCATCAAAATGGCATTAGAAATATTTATCCATCCCATTGAGGAGGAGGACCGGCTGAGATACCTCAGGGTAATAGCAATAGCCTGGACAAAAAAATAGGTTTCAATGCAGTTTTGCATTTCAAATCTGCAATCGCATGCGTCACTGAAAATTAACAATATGTAAACAAAACAACATTTCTGGATATAAAAGTAACAGCATTTCTGGATCTCTCAATTCAGTCAAACCTCAAATGGAATATCCATTTAAGTGAATTGAATGCTAAATTAAGTCTATTAAGTTGCGCATTAAGAATTCTTTCAAATTCACTCAAACTTCATGCTGCTTGTTGCGTGCATTTTGCAAATGGACATTCCCGCCTAAGATGTGGCAGCAAAAGACGCTCATCATTTAGTACCGAGGATTTTACGAATAGATTGGAGAAAATATATTTACGATTAATAAGTAACTGCCATCTACGTAATTCTTCCATCGCTGGGCTTGGAATATTATCATTTCCTTGCCAATTTATTTATCAATCTGAAATTTTTGTCAAAACTATATTAAGGGTGGGAACATTTTCATGCACTTTATATGCGTGTTACAATTAATGTACTCCAGCTTCTGGGTCAATGGCCCCCATCTCGATCAAATTTTCGTAGTTTCCCTGGTCCATTGAGAAAATGTTCTGATGGCCCTTGTGTGATAAACAGTTTTGTTAAGGTTTCGTTTTATGGTAGAAGTAGAGCCGTAGGCAAGGGTTAGAATTTTGATAATAAAACTAAAGAAGTGATGCTAAATCTCTGAAGTGTAAAGAAGTAGTACTTTCACGTTTTATTTCTATTTCAATTTTCCAAAATTAAGAGAATTCGCCTAACATGGAACCTCCACCAGTCTTTTAAGTGATACATATTCTATTCGCGAAAAAAAATTAAAACAACAATACGGAACGGGTTTTTGAGAAAATATTCTTTTTTGGACCATATTAACTTTTAAAAATTACGGTCAAACTACTCGTATTTTTTTAAATGCTATTAAATAACATTTTCTAAAGATCTGATGTTTAAGAACAGAGTTCATTTAAGGCAAAAATCTCTATCTTCACTATTGTCCTTTTGCAATGTTAACCTTTTGCAATTTTCGACAATACAGAGAGTTCGCGGGATATGGAAATATCACCACTTTTTACCGTTCTTTGATACATTGAGAAGAAAATGTAAAGAAAAAAGTGGAGCCATGTTTGAGAAAATAGTTTAAAAATTACCTATTTTTCACATAAAATTACCCTAAAACTACCGATGTATTCGAAAATTTGTATCTGACCTTATTTTAAGATCTTTTGAAATTTCTTTAAGGAAAAAATCCCTACTTCAATATTGCTGTTGTAGGAAGAACACGAAAAAAACGTGAACTATTGCAATTTTCAAAAAATCATTTATTTCAACAAAAATAGACCTGCGTCTGTTTTCTAAGCGTTCTCTATGCTATTCGAGAACCAAGTTTAATCCAAAAAGTTGGAGATATTTTTGAGAAAATTTTGAAAACTTTGAGGTTTCATGTTATGTACCATCGGAAATTAAAATATCAGTTTCAAACTCGCAGGGCCTCGAGTTCCTTCAAATCGATCAAAGAATAAAATCTTAACGAATATCGTCTGAACGGTTTATGCGCTAGCGTTGACTACAAGTCGCACAAACGGACAGGACAGATGTTTTGCGCCATCAATTCATTTTTTTGGTGTCAAGAACCTACAACACATGGATTCTGGCTTCATAACGTTAGAGGAAGTTATATTCTAACCTACCCACCTTCCACAAGACTGGTACCTTCACAACAGCAGCATGAACCGTAAGGGGGTTGACAAGATATTTTGCTCGTGAAGCGAGCTTAAAAATCTAGGGAGCAGGATCTTCAGGGTGCGAGAAAGGTTTGAACCCTTGACACAATGAAATCACACAAATTGCACATAAACGAGCGTATAATTTACCCATAAACTTTGTGGCATAAGTTAATGACAAAAAGCAAGAATAGAATCACACTTTTACAAAAATGATCAAAAACACAAATAGAAACCTTTACAGCACATTAAATGAATGAACACATAATTTACTCCAAAATTGATTCTCTGAAAATAATTACCCTAATCTACACTGGGAATTCCCTTGGAAAATTAATTATATCTAAATTTATGCTATCCTAATTACATTGCACATGAAACCAAATTTCTATTTACAATCTCTTGCTTCAAAAAAAATATTACATGCAAAGAACAAAATGTGTGAGAGCGCACTACTCTCATTTACAACTTGACTGTGTCTGAAAATAGCAGAATAATAAATGTTCCAAATAGAATGTTCTAGGCAGGCTATAGCGCATCAAAAGTCTCCTACTACAATGCTACAATTTGTTGCCACCCGTGTCCTCAATTTCCTATCATTTTCCTATACTAGTCTTTTTCCCCGCCGACGTGAACTTGACCTACTTTCCGCAGTTCGAAGCGTTACCTCAAAAACTCCCGCTTTCTGGCCTTGACGGTCATGCGCTGGCCTCTGCACCGACGTCGCTCGGTCCCAGCTTCTGCGTCGTACGAGACGGGATTCGCCTCTGCCGTCTACGCTGTCTTCTTGCGTCCTCTTCCGTTCTTCCTAGTCGGCCTCTTCTTCTCCCTCGGCTTCTTGCGTCCTCTTCCGTTCTTCCTAGTCGGCCTCTTCTTCTCCCTCGGCTGCTACCGACGCCTCTGACTACGCCCACGTTGTGAAAATGTCCCTTGCACTTCCCTGAATACTCGTGCAAGTTCCTCGCTCGTTGCTACTTCTACTTCGTTAAACAAGAACTTTCAATGCTTTTCTCACAACGGGTAACTTTTTACTTCCCGTATTGTTAATAGAAGAACACTTTACTAAATCTTCACTATCTCGCGGACGACTAACTAGCACGTCTGTTCGACGCCGAAAACTCCTACCTAGAAGTCGTTGCGGCGGCAAACAATATCTAAGCTGACGTTAACGAGCGGTGATCAAAATGCTGCTTACCCGACGAACGGCAACAATCAAAAGAGAGCTTCCGCTTGGGGGTTTGCGTATTTATGGTGCGACGCCTGGGGAAATTCTCAGTGGTGGGGGCTGCTTCTCCTCTCTCGACCCTTCACAAGGAAAAACGTTGCTTGTTAGTTCGCCTTTGATTAGTACGGGCAACGGATACCAGGCTGCGCGTTTAGGCACCTCTGATTTACGTCTGCTATCCTCGCTGCCTGTGGGTGTTCATACATACGAGACGGTGGTGTTATGGGGTCGCACAATCCCGTAACGCTAATATATATATATATATATATATATATATATATATATATATATATATATATATATATATGTATATATATATACACATATGCTGAGGGGAAACCACGAAAACCCCTGGCAGGATGTCCGGCCCGGGGATCGAACACACACACACACACACTCACACATATGATTTATCCATTTTTTCGTTACTAGAGCCGGAAATAAGCGTGTTTTTGTCAAATTTCTCAGTTTTCCGGCGCATGATTACAATACTTTCCCTTCTTATGAAGTAAAGCGAGAAAGTAAAAACAAAATCTGTAGTTAGGTTATCGATGCAAATAACGTTTAATAAATAGGGTGTGAAATTGTCAAATTTTCAAATGTTGCTAACCTTCCTTTGTTAGTACTTTTATTAATTTTTCAACTATTTAAAAGGTAAGAACGAATTCCTTAAGCTCAATAAAATGTGCGCAATTGTACTTATCTCCAATAAGTTACATATAGTTTTTAGTATTCCGGACAAAATAAATCAAACTAAATTAATTAATAAATTATTGAACGTGTAGGCAAAATTTATTTACCGTTTGCGTGCAAAATTTACTAAGAAACAACATTCTGAAAAATTACTATTTGAGATGTAAAAATGTCTCCTATGGGCTGAAAAACTTTTTGAGGGGTCTTCTCAAATGTTTGTCTAAGGGGCCAAGATATTTTGCGGTTGCTTTGGGGTAACGAAGTAAACATAACACCTATTCAAGGTACATCAAACAAAGATTCATCACTGACAGAGAGTTGATATATATTGCTTTTCATTACTGCTATTGCTTTCTCAGCTTTTCTGTGATGCATTTCAAAAGTGGTTTTTGCTGTTCTGTCACCAGGTTTGGCTGTCATCTCAGCTGATAAGTCACGTTTCGACCAAATATCAGGGTGTAGCCGATGGAATTAAATTTGCTGGAAGCCTTCAAAATTAGCACTGAAGGCTTGGCGGCACTTTGCCCGTTAGGTCTCACCAGGCGCCCGGCACATAGCTCGTCTTACGGGCATCGTATGCACTACTATCATGGTCGTGACACATAGCCTGCTTATACGTTGTTGGCGATGATACTTAGTTTTTTTCAGCTCATGGTTCTCCGAACAAAACTAGGCGAGCAGTTCCTTAACAAAGGTGGCATTCACCGCGCGCGATCTTTCCTTCCTCATTTTCGTCACCACCTCTCCACTTCCACATAAGCACACATCAATGTACTCGTACACACATTTGTCGGAAGCTGGGAGCTTAGAGCTTGTCCGATTGGCGCTGTGCCTCGCGAACAGAGAGTCTTGGAGGAGGAGATGCTCGCAAGTCGACGTGTAGATCGGCGCTGGATCTCACATTCTAGCGGAGGAGGGGCTTTGCCTCCTACCACGATATAACATGCCTCATATTAATAGGACTAATGGCCATGACAGTAGACGTGACCGGAAACACAAAAATAATTAACGAACCAATCTAATTAAGGCGATGAAGTGATTTTTTTACCTAAAATGATTCATCCTATGAACTGTTTATCATATTTTCAATGTATACATGTACATTATTATTATATATTATTTTCTGACGAATGCACCCCCCAGCTAGTAATTACAAAAAATCGCCTTTGGGACCTCGCAGATATCGTGCTCTTGCGAACTTGTTATACCTCAGGACAGTGGGATCTTTTGGGGTGTTCAGAGCAAATCCAATAACAATAACATATAAATCAGTTAAACAGGGTTTAATAACCTAAAAACTCTTTTCGTTGCTTACAAATTCACATCAAAATCAAAATGGAACACATAAGTACAAAAAAATGAAACATTTTGGAGCAAGAATTAATCGTTAAACTATTCACATAAATGATCACTGGAAATTTCCTTTGTTACTCTTACTAATTAAATTTGCTACAAGTTCTATTTACATTAATAAATGACATAATATACAATTTAACACTCCATTCAAATAAGTTTACTACAAAAAAACGTGTGCAAATGCATCACACTCTCAAGTGGGCGGAAGTGGCCACTCTGAAGTGGGCGGAACAAAACCACTTGACATTCTTAGTGGAAAAGTCGCAGGCAATCTGTTACACCCGCCACAAACACGAATACACTAAAAGTTTTGCACTACCAAAACATATTACACTTGTCACACAAAAACTGACATGGACATCTAAGGCAACTTACTTAGGCGCACATTTGATCGAAGGATGAGCTGGTATTTACATGTCAGGCGAATTCGATCAAAATTACAGCAAAGAGTTCGAATCTTACAACCTCTTTTGAGGGAACCTACACTCCTCTTGGAACTTCGCTTGGCACTTTATAAAACCTGTTGCCGGCCTGTGGACACCTATGCTGCAGCAACGTGGTGGACCACAGCACAGAAGTACAAGGATACACTTGAGATAGTACAGAACAAAGTTCTACGGTTCATAGCACGCCCTCCATTCCGGAAACAGTTGAAAGTACTGAGGAAGGACCTTGATATCGAGTCCTTCACACATTGCACAGACGTTAACGAAGCTTATCAAGCCTTTCAAACCAACGAAGCTCCGGCAAAGCTAAAACAGTTAGCGCGACACGTCCTCGCTATAGGACAAAGAACACAAACACTTCCCTCTGACATTCTGAGGGCGTAGTGCTACACAAAAGCCGATTTGGTTATTGACTTAATACCGGCGCGTACCCACACCAGCCACTTACACATAGCAGTAAAACGCGAAATGCGTGCGAACTGCAACACAACTACAATTACACAAGCCTTCGGCTAAGCCGAAAACAAAATTAAGAGTTGACGCGACGATTCAACTTGTATACTCTCTGGACAGAGCACGTGAGGTGGTACACCTGGGAGAGCGGGAGCGGAGAAAGAATGGGATAGTACACAGGCGGACGTGACTGCGGTGCATGTTGTGAGGTGACGTTCATACAAGTGTCTGCATTTGGTGTATACCTTTAAGTAGTAAATAAACCAAACAGTGTGGTGACAAACAGTGACATCCAGGTGGAATGTCTTCAAAAGCCCGATATGTCAGGAATTCTCTCTCAGAATCAACTCCGCTCTGATCCACAACCAGTTGCGTCAACGTAGGCGGGCTGCCAAAGAAGCAGGACAACAGTATGTATACTCAATGAGGGAGATTGCGCACCCGGGGAAAATCGAAGAAGCGTTGACTGAGTACATCATAGATAGTATTCTAGCTAGACAGCGAGATAAGCTAGATAAGCTAGACAGCGAGATCATGAAGCGAGAATTGGACGTTTTTGCCTTTTATGTACTATTTTTATATACAATGCTAAGATATCAGAAAATAGGCCATGGTCATCACCACATCACCATTCATTACGAAACCTTCAATCACGTCTTTGTATTTTAAAATACAAGAGTTCCTAAAATTTTCCCAACAGATTTTTCTTCATTTCCCTATTTCGTAAATACCAGCCATTTCATGCCAAGATCATGGTCGATTGACAGTACACCGAGAACACCGAAATTTTAATATGCAAATAAATGTAAATTCCCAGGTTTCAGTGTTGTTAATGTTGGATTTATAAAACATACACTAGTCAAATCAGTAAATGTTGAGAGATCCTTCTCCGTATTCAATCTGATTTTTCTTCTAATACTGGCAAATTTGAAATTATGAACCTTGAAAAGTTACTGGTAATACACTTAAGATTAAAATAATAATAATAATAATAATAATAATAATAATAATAATAATAATCAACCGTTCAATAATAATAATAATTCCACCGTTACGGTGCAGGGGATCGGAGACCCAGTACCGGCAGCCGGGGGTGGGCAAGCAGGTCTCCGGAGGTCGTCAACCAGCGGCTGCAATCTCAGAGACGTGGATCGCTTGGCGTCTCTGAAATACTATACTGCGACAAGCGAAAGCATAGAGCAAGCAGGTTTTAACCCCTTTTCTGGGAAGTCAAAACTGCGGAGATCACCTCCAAGTACCCTCACGACAACTGGTGTACCCACAGGAGACAAGGCAACCCTGGTCCAAGAAGAGCCCACGTCGGCAGGGGATAGTAATGCGAAGGGCTGAACATTAGATAACAGGGTGATGACTCAAAAGTTGATGGAAGACAATTCGGAGTTTATTGCCCGTCTACAGAGTCAATTAATTATCAGCAGCAGCAACATTCTGAAAAACAACCCAGTTATAGTGAAGGACACCTTGGCTATAGCTCTAGAAGAGGTGGATGCCCTAAAGAATAGGTAGGAAAACATTAAAAAAGACCAAAAGGGGATGTATGAGAAAATAATCCTCCTAGATAATGACAAAAAGGCCGAGAATACCAAACTTGGCAAACAGATGAACGGGAAGTCGGTGAAAACGGCACAGTCCCAGAAGAAGAAGAGACAAGCTCCAAATCCACTACAATACAAGAGGCCAGAGAAGATAGACAAACAGGAAGAAGTCACAGAGCTGGTCACAGAAAAACCAAAACCCTGATGAGAACTGGCAGAAAGTGGAACACAGGAAGACGGTGAAGAAAATGGAGAGTTCCACAAAAGAAGGCAATCAAACCCCCAAGGCAAGGAACAGAGGACCCACCAACCAGGCCATCAAACTGACCGCTAACGAAGGGCAATGATATGCCGAAATATTAAAAAGAATGAAGGAAGCGGTTGACCCGAAGCATCACACAACGTTAATATCCAGACGATCAGGAGGACACGTAAAAATGAACTCCTGACAGTTCTGGAGAAATATTGTATTCCCACTTCCCTAAACGAAGCAATCACCCGTGCAATACGGGACAGGGTAAACATCAACACATTTAAACCAAAAACCTTAATTGAATTAAGGAACATTGATGAGTCTGTTACCCTAGATGAGGTTAGAGATGCTGTCGCACGCATTACGGGGGACTTCCCCCTGGCGACCTGGATACTATACAAGGTGTACGGAGGCAGACAGGTAGCGACTGCACTGCTCCCTTCGCGCCAGGCAGAAATTCTGCTCAAAGTAGAGAAGTTTGAGATTGGCTGGCTTACTTGCCACGTTAGGATGAAGCACCAGGTCAGCAGATGCTTTAAGTGTCTAGGCTTTGGCCATATATCCACCTCTTGCAAGGGCCCCGACAGAAGAGATGTATGCTACAAATGTGGCAAAAAGGGACACTTGGCCAAGTTCTGCAGAGGACCAGTTCAATGTATTGTCTGCAAAGACCAAAACCTTGAAGACTATCATAAGCTGGGTAGCTATAAATGCCCTTCCTTCACTGCACAACTAAGGAAACTCGGTAAAACAAAGAATGCTTAGGTTCCTTCAAATTAATTTAGGCAAAGGAAAGACCTTTCAAGACCTTCTCATTCAAACGGCAAGGGAAAGACAGGTGAATGTCTTACTGGTTAGCAGAGGCGGATTAATATTTTTGCCGCCTGTAGGCACATCAAATTTGCCGCCCCCTGTTTAAAATTAATGTTAAAAAATAACGTTTCAGTAACAATTCCTCATTAATTTGAACCTTTTAACTTTAAAAGTAACATTACATTTTGCACATTGTTTTCATAAATTAAATAATTTTTTTGGATTAGCTAATTTTGGATATAAACTGTATCTCCATAGCAAATAACGTTCAATATTATTAACGTTTCAATACTGAAACGTTAACATTAAAAGGAAACTAAAACATGACAACTAGAATTGCAACATGTTTTCTTTCGTCAACGGGCCTTACTTTCAGATTCATGTACTTCTGAAATCATAAGGTATACTCTAATGAAGTAGACAAATAAATAGCTTGTATTAAATATGAATGTGATAGATTTTTATTTACAACAACTGAACGATTAGAATATTACGACGCTGTAACAGTTTTTATAATTTTCGATTTACCATACAAGAAATATAACATTTAAGTTTTTGGATGGGATTTTTTATACAGTTGAAATAACGTTTTATTAATTATAGCTAATTTGTCTATTGATGTAAAATTTTGCGACGTGCCTTTTGGTGAGCAAATTCATCAATATTTATAGTATAATCTAAAAAGCTGAGATAATTTTCTTCGATACACAATAACGCTAAGGAGTTCAGTCGATACTCTGTCATTGTAGAATGCAAATAAATTTTAATCCTTTTTAAACAAGAGCATGAACGTCCTGCTGTGTAATAGGCCACCGGAATACATAAAAAGATTCGAAGTGCAATGTCAACGTTAGGATAAATACTTTCTAGTTCTTCTTTCCGTAACTACTTTAATAAAGCTGCAGGATTTGTTGGCTTAACATCTTCGTCAAGGATTTTTAAATACGAACTTAAATGTATAAGCTCAGAAACAAGCGATTCTTCAAGATATTGGAGAAATCGTGAACATAAAAATATCGCTGCTTTTTCCAAATCTATCAAAGATAATTTTTCTATTTCAATGACAGCCTTAAATTTGTCATGTGCATCTTTATACGCTTCAAGTCTCTTATCCAATTTTGCAAGTAATTTATCAACAATAACCAAATAAGTGTCGATTTTAAACTTGTCTCGTGCGGTCAGTTCTGCTGCATTCTCGTTAGTTTCATCACATTGCATTTTACGTTTCCTTTTCTTTTGTTTTCTGATTCGTACGTTTCAGTATTTGATAGCTTCTTACACTTCTCTTCAAAAAGTTCAAAATTGTCTCTTCATTTTTAAAAGTTCTACAAGCGAAGTGTAAATACCAACCACGGAACTTAAATCGATATCGACTTTTTGCAGTTGTTTGTTCGACGCATTCAAGCGGTCTAAAATGAATCCCCAAACCTCGGTCATAATAGCAGTTTCAAGTCGATTTAAAGCAACAATAAGACCTTTAGCTTCCGCACGCGTTGATGGTTTTTGCGTAGAATCATCAGATATAATTTGAAGGGCATCTAAAACATTTTGCCAACAATGTTTTAGATCCTGACATGCATCATCTCGAGCTGACCAGCGCGTAATTGAAAGACTTTTCAAAGAGTATGTACTGGATCTCTCATCTACTAAATTTTGAAGTATGTCCCAACTTTTCGACATGTTCTCTCAAAGGAAGCCCTCTTGAAACAAGACTTTTTATTACTAAAATGACACGCTCAAGAACGTTCCTCCAATAAGTTGCCTCGGTTTCAACTTGTTCAAGCAGCTGCTTATTCACTTGGTTTTCAGTCCGCTGTCTATTTTTCAATGCGGACGTACAGTTTCTATGACATGTAGAATTTTCATGTTCTTTTAATTTGGTATGCGCATTTTTCCAATCATTGAATCCCTCCGATGATAATTTTGTTCTTACTTCTGAATTGCTTGAAAACAATAGACAAACACCGCAGAAAACAGTTTCATTACTCTCAGAGTAAACAAGCCACTTGCGAGGTATTTTTTTCTTTACTGATATGCATATACTCAAACTTATTCGACGTTAAGTAACAAACGTTGCCATCATTGTACTCTTTTCTTGATTTAGAAAAGTCAACGTTTTTGTTTTGTTCGAACCCATGCTTGGCAACATAATCACGTAAGCTTCATTAATAGACCACAAAGCTGGATCGCTTTTCCAACAAAAACGATCAGTCGAAGTTATGGTTTCATCAATTTTATGTTCTTGCAGTTGCATACATTCGGTAGAAATCCTATTGAATTAAAAAAGAAAATATAAATTATTATAATAATGTATTGCAATATTATAAACAAATATTCTAGAAAGATTATATATATATATATATATATATATATATATATATATATATATATATATATATATATAGAGAGAGAGAGAGAGAGAGAGAGAGGTTTAATTAATTATACAAAAAATGCTTAAACTATTTACATCGGTTGAATCGTCAACTCATAATCAATCGCAGTTATATTTTCAATTGCTTGAGGAACCATTTCATTTTTAGCTGTTTGGAGCTTTGCAGTCTCATTATTAGATTCAGTGACAACCCTGAATAAATAAAATATTTTGTTTATTATTACATATTATATAAAATAAAGTTTAGTAACATAATTATAGTAACATATTTTATGCTAATTTATTTAAATTCTATATTAAGATATTGTTCATTTTAACGAATACAACAACACGTCAAGAATATTTAATTTCTAGTCATTGTACTAAACATTTTTTGCACTTTGAGAATATTTTAGCGACACAACTCTGCAATAAAAATATATTAATGTTAACATTTATTTATCAGAAGCAGGGCCGGATTTAAGTAGTGCGGGACCCCAAGCACAAAATTGTGTTGCCCCCCCCGAAAAATAGCTCCATCTTTATTAAATAAAAAAATGTATTGTATTACAAGTACTTTCTGTACAGATACAAATGAAAACTGATAATTTTTTATAGAAATTTTTACTTGTGTTACATTTTTTACATTAAATACATACATAATTACAAAAAAAAATACATATTCAGTTATAGGTAAAGGAAATAAAGTATAGTTAATATTAGACTAATTTAACATGAAATAAATATTTTTAAAAAATGTTTTGAAATTGTACATTTTGTTACACAGTAGACTACTTGATTAACAATTATTTCACAGACAAAAAAATATGGTATGCGTATTTTTCCGAAACGCGGGGTCCCGGGTGAATGGGGGCCCCTAAGCAACTGCTTGTTTTGCTTGTAGGTAAATCCGGCCCTGATCACAAGTTATTAGTACGTGGAAAAAATATACAAGCTGAAAACTAAATATGTTATCTAATCTATATGTTTATACTAACAGTAATAGAATTGTCGAATAAACTGCAGCAGTGATCAGTTTCACATATAGGTTTAAAGAATTCATTTTTTTCTCTTATTAATTTCATTTTGATATTTCTCTTCCTTTTCTTTTCGGATTTTTGCATATTGACTTCCGCTGAGCCTTTTTCGATAATCACTCATTTTCAAACTTCAAAATATAATTTTTACTCTTACAACAAAAGATACACAACAATAGTAAAAAAAGAAAGAAAAGGGTTTTTCCAGATCCGTCTTCTAGAACTAACTCAAGAAGTAATAGATGTCGCTACTTTCTATATAGCGCAATATGAATGCATGGCGAAATCCGTCAGCGATTTCTTACTGGCTAATTCAAACTCCTTACTCTAAGAATGTAATTCTTTCTGCTCAATCAACCAATCAGAAGTCGTTGGCGAATTCTTTTCATGTATTCTGTAACATTGAAAATACTCCTATTTGAAATTCAAACTTAATTTATAAATCAAAGGTTGAGGGGGCGGCTTTAGTCTCGTTTGAATCATTTTTAAAATAAAAATATGATTTATGCTGTTATAGTTTTTAGAGAACCTAAATTTGTTTTAGAAAATATCAAGAAAAGTTTGCGCCTTTGAAAATTTGCCGCCCTTGAAAATTTGCCGCCGTAGGCACGTGCCTACTGTGCCCATGCGTAAATCCACCTCTGCTGGTTAGTGAGCAGCACGATATAGACAACATATCCCTCTATCAGGACACGACCAGACGTGCAAGAATTATAATACTTAACTCCAAAACAAGTCTCTAAATTTAAAGTCACAAACCAAGGTTTTGTATGGGTAGAAATGGACAGCCTTAGAAAATATAGTTGCTATTTCTCCCCAAACGACCGAATAGAGATATTTAAGAAGCAAATCGATGAACTGGAGGCAAGCATGAACTCAGCCCCAAGAGAAATAATACTGGCTGGAGATTTTAACAGCAAGTCCCCGGAATGGGGCGAAAGCAGAACTGATCGCAGAGGCGGTATTGTTTGCAAATTCCTGGCTAGGAAGGACCTGCTAGTCTTAAACACAGGGAGCTCGTGTACTTTTCAAAGGGGCGCAGCTTCTTCGATGATTGACTTAACAATGGGAACCACAAGGATTGCCAAGAATGTCCTGGATTGGCAGGTTCTAGACGCTGAAACACCTAGCGATCACCGCTACATTGAATTCTCCACTTCATTCGCTGGAAACAGAGCTAGAAGAAGGAATCAGCCAAACATCGGTCCATCATAGAACACCGAAAAGCTAAAGAAGCTGATGCTATAAAATTCCTTGACGAAGCTAAATTACTGGAGTCCTTGGGGTGGAGTAAAAGGAAAAGTGCAGAGTCCCTCGAAGAGGCAGTACGGGAAACGTGCGAAACTGTTAAAAATACGTGTGACATCTCAATGCCCAGACATAGAAGCCCAAAGCGTAAAAATCAGGTGTACTGGTGGACAGCGGTTATTGCAGAGCTTCGTCAAGCATGTGTTAAAGCTCGAAGACTTGCAACAAGAGCTAAAACGGACATTCTGCTGAGGGAAAATTACAAGAAGGCCCGCAAAAGACTAAAATCGGAGATTAAATGAAGCAAAACAAAATGCTGGAAGGCCCTATTAAACAATGTGAACAACGACCCCTGGGGAAAAGCCTACAAGATTGTTATGGGCAAATTTAAACCTTCAACAACCGCGGGGCTAGAAGACCCCGAATGGGTGAAGGCAATTATCCAAGACCTTTTCCCTAGCGGAGAATGCTGGATAAGAAGCAGACCTTCTGACTACCTCTTCGACGAAGCCAACCGCTTCACGAAGGACGGACTAGACCAGACGATGAAGAATACTAAGATTAGAACTGCACCGGGAGCTGACGGAATTCCCAACGCGATCCTGGGGATAGTTGTAAAAGAATACCCAGAATGACTTTTGAAAGCCTTTAATCAGTGTCTTGAACAAGGGAAATTCTATAAGGGTTGGAAACATCAGAAGATAATTCTCATGCGGAAAGGTAACAAGCCAATCGATCGGACGTCATCGTTCCGACCTTTGTGCCTGCTGGATACGATGAGCAAATTACTGGAGAGTTTGCTTCTTCTCCGACTAAAGAGACATGTCCAATTTTCAACGAGACAGTTTGGGTTTAGAAAGGGACTCTCGACAATAGACGCCATCTCAGAAGCAGTTCACCATGCAGAAACAACAAAAAGGAATAAGAGTTTTTGTGCCTTGGTTGCGATTGACATAAAAAATGCCTTTAATTCTGCCAGCTGGAAAGACATCATACAAGCCCTAGTAGCTAGGAAGATCCATGAATACCTTGTGAGGATCCTGGTAGACTACCTCAGTGAGAGGAAAATAATCTACACTAACGGGTATAGGATTGAGGAAGACATGACGTGCGGTGTTCCACAGGTACCAAGATTGGGCCCCTTCCTGTGGAATTCTCTTTATGACGACCTGCTGAATATCGAACTCCCAAAGAACTCCAGTCTCATAGGCTACGCCGAAGACACACTGATTGTATGCCACAGTGACGTGGAACAACTGGAAATGAAGACCAACGAAACACAACGCACGGTTAAAAGATGGTTGGACCAAAGAAATCTCCAGATGGCTGTTGCTAAGACGGAGGCCGCGTTGATTGCAAACCGTAGAGCATTCCGCCCCCCGGTGATCCGAATGGGGGAGGAACTTATTGAATGGAACGGCATATTACATACCTGGGGGTGGAAATTGATTCATAATTGAGATTCGGACGATATGTTATAAAATCAGCAGGTAAAGCTGCAAAGACTGGATCAATTCTCTCCAGACTAATGCTGAACTCAGGTCCCAGTGAAAGCAAAAGAAGGTTAATTTCTGCCGTAGTGCACTCAAAAATGCTGTATGCCGCCCCAGTGTGGGCAGAAGCACTAGCTAAAGAGTCCATTCGGCGGAAATTCACACAGATCCAGAGAAGAATGGCTCTAAAGATAATAATCTCAGGATATCGCACGGTATCCGACAGTGCAGCCTTAGTACTGGCCAGTGTTCCCCTCGTGGACCTTTTAGCCCAGGAAAGGACAATGTACCCGAGGACGACAGCAGATAAACAACAAACCCTGTCTAGAAGACAATTAGACAATATCAAAGCGGAATTGAGAAACCATCTCCTAAACCAGTGGCAAAACCGATGGGATCTGGAGTACAAAGATAGATGGACACACAGCCTCGTCCCTAACATCAAGGATTGGACCAGCAGGAACCATGGCACAATGGACTTCTACTTGACGCAAGCCATCTCAGGCCATGGGAACTTTCAAGCATATCTATACAGATTTAAAATCGCTGAAAGCCCGATATGCGCACTATGTCATGAAGAAGACGACGCTATGCACACCATATATAGTTGCAAAGCTTGGGAGGAAGAAAGACGACACTGCTACCGCAAATTGCGACGGGAATTAACGCCTGCAAACACAGCCCAGGCAATGCTGCAATCCAGAGACAACTGGAAAACAGTGCGAGACTTCATGGCTCACGTACTAAAACAGAAAGCCACTACTAAAAGCAGAGAGAGCTAAAATACTATAGCGACCATCTGAAGAGGAAAGCTCATGCTATCAGCCAATCTTCTGCGTGAGTAATGTCTCAACGACGGTTCCGCGAAGAAGATACCACGGCCCATGTGAATCGAGGAGGTTAGGTTTTAGTCGGTATGCCACGCTGGAGTCCGACATAACCGGACTTACCGGTATGAGAAACGCATTTTCCCCTCCTCGGCAATAATAATAATAATAATAATAATAATAATAATAATAATAATAATAAAACCCCGGTGCAGCCATGCGTATTTTAATAAAGATAACTGGAACCAATCAGAATACGGCGCCCCGGTCAGCAACGACTATATAAGACAACCAGTCTGGCACAGTTCTTAGATCGGTTACTGCTGCTACAATGGCAGGTTTCTCGATTTGTGGGTTTGTTGTGAATTTGAACGTGGTGTTATAGTCGCCGAAAGAGATATAGGGCATAGCATCTCGGAGGTCGCGATGAAATTTAGGTGTTCTCGTACGATCATTTCACGAGTGTGCCGTGAATATCGTCAGTCCTGTAAAACATCAAACCTCCGGCATCGCTGTGACCGAAAAAAGATCGTGCAAGAACAGGACCGACGACTGAGGAGAATCGTTACACGTAACAGAAATACAACCTTTCCGCAATTTGCAGCTGATTTCATTGCTGGGCCAGCAACAAGTGTCAGCGTGAAAACCATACGAGACATTATCGATATGGGATTTCGGAGCAGAAAGCCCACTCGTCTATCCTCGATGACTGCACGACACAAAACTTTACGCCTTGCCTGGGCCCGTCATCACCGGCATTGTACTATTGATGACTGGAAACACGTTGCCTGGTTTGAAGAGTCTCGTTTCACATTGTTTCGAGCAGATGGACGTGTACGCGTATGGCGACAACCTCATGAATTCATAGTTCTGCATGTCAACAGGGGACTACTGTTCAACCTGGCTGGCTCTGTGATGGTATGCGACGTGTGCAGATAGGTAATATGGGATCCCTGATAGTCTAGATACGACTCTGACAGGTGACACGTACGTAAACTATCTGATTACCTGCATCCATTCATGTCCAATCTGCATCCCAGCGAACTTGAGGAATTCTAGCAGGACAATGTGAGAGCTCACACATCCAGAATTCCTGCAAAGTGGCTCCAGGAACACTCTTCTGAAATTGAACACTTCCACTGGCCTCCAAAATAACCAGACATGAATATTATTGAGCATACTATCTGGGATGCCTTGCAACGTGCTGTTCAGAAGAGATCTCTAGCCCCTGCGTACTCTTACGAGCTTATGGACAGCCCTGCAGGATTCATGGTGTCAATTCCAGCACTACTTCAGACATTAGTCGAGTCCATGCTACGTCGTGTTGCGGCACTTCTAAGTGCTTGCGGGGACCCGACACTATAGGCAGATGTACCAGTTTTTTTGGGGGGCTCCTCAGTGTACAGTGCAATGCGAACTATTCATAATAAAACGTAGAAGAGTTGCAAAAATGTAAATCTAGTTTAACATTGAAATGTACATACTGGTTTTACACATTACAAAATAGAGACACAAATTAAAAACCATTTTTCATTTCCTGTTAATTTTGACGGTGCCTTCTTACTCCTTATTGACATTTTCATTGCCTTTTTAGGAGCCCACAAGATGATTTTTTGGTGCCTAAACATCAGATGTCATGTAATAACTTACCAATATCCTCAAATACGAATAAAATGAAACATTTTAAAACATGAAATAACATCCAGTACTTAGTGGACATTATCATTTTATCACAAATAACCAATTAGAGAACTCATTTTGGTTTTGGATTCTGTTGTGGACATGTCAAACAGGCAAACGACAGCATGAATATTAATCTCTTTAAACATTGTACATAATGTTGATTTCAAGATATTGTCTGGCAAAAGCACTAGAATACACAAAGTAAAATCTGAGATATCTGCTGGGCATTTTAAAATTAATACAAAACACTTCAGACCCAAATATGTAAATATTCAAAAGTTCTGTAGTAGGAGAATATTGTAAAATTTGTGTCTCCATTCATTTTCAATTTAAATTTATTGAGGGAAAAAATCTGACATATTACAGCTGGATGTTCCCGTTTTAATACCACGTCCCTCAGATTGGGTCCAGATGATGATCATTGGCATATTCTAGTACATAGGCCTATAGTGTAACTAGAGCATTGGACATTTCAATGGTTCATATTTATTTAAAATAGTTACCGACTCTTCATACATATCCTCATGAATATGATCTATATAGTAAGAAAAGGTTGTAAGTTAAATTACATCTAAGTCATTGATTATTAACTTCAGTTGACTTGTAACGGTGGAATTGTGTAATCAAGATTTCATATTCTGGGAAAAGTGACTTAGGTTACATTGATGTTAACTTGACAGCTTTGTAAAAAACATTTGTCTCATTGTAGATGATCAGCATCTTGTTTGATGATCATGTGGTAGCAGTCATGAACAAACAAAACATTATTTACGTGTGAACATGATTGGTCAATCATTTATTATGTCAAAAACACTAGCAAGCCCATGTAGAATTTAGGAGTAATGTTCTAGATTTGTCAATGATATGAGTGTTTCATTAAAATACTCTAGCAAGTCTTATAATCTTATAAGTTTTAATGTTGTTCTTTTATGACAATATCTCAATTTGGAATATATTCCCATTAATTTGAAACGGTCTTAGATGAAATGAAAGCAAGTATACTGTATTTTAAGATTTAATTTTTCAGTATGTTTTTGAGAAACTTCTCAAAGCCTTACTTCTTACATTTAAATATTGACAAAACATAACTGACTTACAGCCTATTTTTAATGTATTATTTTTAACTTTTTTATAATATAGTAATTCAGACAAATTATGAGACAAACTGAAATTAGAAGAGAGAAGTTAACAATTCTTGTCTTAACTAGCTAGACATCAGTGAAAAATCTGCACATTGTAAAGCATTGTTTTAAAGTGAAAATAGCTTAATACTATAATCCAACCCCAATGGTCAGCCCCAGTAAAGTGCATTACATCATGCCTGGTAATGAGCAAGAGTAAACATTCTAATACTGTTAAGCATTTATTAACAAAGAAAGGCATAGAACTATGTAATTAAATAGCAAATAAAATTTGATTGTACAGGTATTTCAAGACTGTATGTTTCTGGCAACCCATGCTACTGCGTGAAAGTACCTACAAGAATTTAACCTCCAAAAATGTAATAGATCAAAACAGGTCTCATCTTGATTACAACTTAAGAAATATAACACAGGCTTGGCATTAATAGTTTTACAGTCCTAAAACAAATCATATCTGAGTTATGAACAAGAGACATGAGGAAATAAATGTGTAGTGTGTTGCTTGTGCATGTTGACATATTTAACAGAAGTTTCTTCTTAATTCTATATTTTGGCGAATTTTTTATGCAAATCTGAAGGTTATTAGCTACCATTGAAGAAAATTTGGAACATAACTATTACCACACGAAGGTAACCACAATTCTTCATTCAGTGAGAGTCCTATTAAAATTAGTTCATTATTCTTCAGATTAGCTCAGATAAACAAAGTGTTAAAAAACATTTGTGTAGGTTTTTGTATTATGAAAATAATCATATGAGCTTATCAAAAGAATTATTTTGAAACCATACTCTTCAATTTTATGATATTAATGTAGTGTTCATTGACTGATAGACGATTTCCAGTATGACAACTGTTAAGGTCCTTAGTCCCATAAGTGCAGAGCATGCTTCTATCATGGGAAGTGCTGGTGATCTTCGCCATTGGCTGGTGAGATCCATACCGATCTACATGGGCTTACGGGGATTTCCCCTCAACTAGGTATCTCCCACCAACATGACACAACCCCAGCTGGACAAGCTCTAAGCTCTTGAGATGTGTGGTAGTGTAGTGCGAGTATGTATGTGGAGTAAGGGGGTGAGGTAAGGACAAGGAAGAGGGAAAGATCATGTGGGGTCCATTACATTTGTTAACGTACTGCTCTGGCATTCGCCTGAAGTTGATCAAAGCAGCCAACTGCTAGAATTCTCTTCCAGACAGTGGCAGTATTCTAGGTAGTGTCGAAAATCCTGCCAATGTCAGGATTAGAAACTAAGGGCCTTCTGGTTAGAGGCATTGTAGTGCCATCAGTTGATCCACTGAGCCATCTTTGCTGGTAATTTAGTGTACAATTTCAACAAATCCTTGCAAAGTTATGGACTATTCTTTCAAACGTCGCTCCAATTCTGAAAATTATTAGTTTAACTACCACCATCATATCGAGATATTGGTTAAGCTAGGAACTGTAGTGTTTCCTGGAGATACGGCTTCAGAATTTCACTCCAGAAGCAAGAGACTTTGTTATCACTAGTGGAAAAGTGTATAAATTTGGTGGCACGAGTTCAAAATGTTACGTTGCACTTAGAATTGTTATAGATATCACTTTACCAAATTTTAAATATATTGAATGGGTGAAATCGTAAATATCCACACCTTACCAAAATAACTATCACCCAATACTCTCAAAGTTTTTTTAAATTAAAAACTAATCAATAATTGTCTATATGATATAATTTTGTATGATAGTGGTATCTTCGGATATTTAATGACAATGAAATCACAAAACAATTATTTTTGTCATCCATACAAAACACAGAGTTTAAATATCCAGGGATACCATGGTCATTCAAAAATTCTTTTGATTCGAAATTTGTATATTCTCTGTTAATAAACTCTAATTTGTATATTCTCTGTCTTTTCCTTACACATATTTTCTTAGAAGCATAACTACTTACATATGCTACCCAGGCATAAAACCTGTGCAAGCAAAAATATTGTGAAACAGCCGTTAAAATGTTAAACAGTGCCAAGTGTAAGTCCTATTAACAAATTCTAAGAGATTCAATGAAGTTTCAGCTCCTCTATTTGTCAGGTATCAAGATTTTATTACTTATTATTATAAAGTTCATTTTCTTATAAAAACCTTTATTTTCAAAACAAATAAATACAAAGCTATATCACAAATCATAAATGAATCATCAGATATCACAGATGAATAGTATTTTTTCTTAGAATAATCAAATAGAAATGTATGTCTTGGGGTGTAGATCTATTAAAAAAGGAGACAAAGAAAAAGGTCAAAAGTTCTCAATAAACAACTTAAAAAAAATAAAAGGGAATAAGGAAATTTTGCAGCTTACTAAGTGCATCTGGGCACGAAACTAAAAACGCCATATTTCTTAAGAATAAGAAATGCTCTGATGTAATCTGGCATTAGCAAATCATTAAATAATATAATAGTATTTTTTAAAGAAACATGACTACGATTCGACCTTTAACTGGTGGAATCATGAAGTGGTCCCAGATATCAATAGTCCAATTCAAAACATTTTGCTTTTTATCTATCTACGATGACCTTTTTTTTCTATGAAATTGTGAGTCCTGTTAACTGTAGCAATACCCCAGCGCTGTCACAATTTTTCACTTTAAAAAAATTTTCATTTTTTAAATCCCAACTAAATGGTAATATTGTGTATAACCCGATTGTAAGCCGACCTTTCCCCCATTTTTTGTAGTTCAAAAATTAACCATCTGCTCAGAATCTGTGTCATTGTGTTGCTGCATTAGTTGACACCAGACATCCATAAAGATACTATTTTTCATCGGCCATGCAGCAGACACTGAGGAACGTACATAAACTACCTCCGTTTATTGTGTTCAAAAACAAGACGCTCCCAAAATTAGACATTTTCTAAGAGCGTTATTGTATGCGCAAATGAAAAAGGGTGGTTTACGAAAGACATAATGTTACAATGGGTTCAGTTGGTGTGGCATTGTCGCCCTGGCGCTTTGTTGAGGTTACATAGGCTCCTGGTTTTGGACTCGTGGCCCACACTACCGAGGCAGTGAAGGAATTGAGAGATCAGGGAACCAGCTTGGCTTAAAGGAGGACTAACATCAATACTTCAACCCCTCGATGTGTGCATCAACAAACCATTCGAGGACAAGTTGAAGAAAATGTATTCAAACTGGCTCCCCCAGGGCTCTTCAAAGAAGAAAGAATGCTCACGCCTACAGGGCGCATGAAACAGGCCAGTCTATCGCTTGGATAGATGATGCCTGGAAGAGTTTTCCTAGAGAAATTGTCCAAGGGCTTTCAAAAAGTGTTCAATCTCAAATGCCCTTGATGGCAGCAAAGAGGACGGTTTTCATGGACAGAAGTGACAAAGCATCAACAGAGGAACCTTGAGTCATACGATGATGGTGTACGAGTCAATGATCCCAAAAATGAATAGAAATCAGTGGTCTGACTGCGTTAAGCATTGAATGTATTTCTTAGGTTTAAACAAATAATATCAAAAATTACGTTTCTGCTGAAATCATTTTTACCCCCTTTTGTTATTTTGTTCATTATTTCTTGGGGTCGGCTTATAATCGAGTAAATATGTTATTTGGAAACTATGTTCTAAATAGTCTTCCAAAAATGTAAGATGACGTTCTTGTACTCCAATGAAAGATCTATTCAACAAATAAAGTATTAAAACACTACTAATCTTGTATCAAACTTATAACTCAAAATTGGCAAAATGAAATGCTATGTAATATACTGATAATACTATACATGTCAAAAGGTAGAAGAAAGTGTGATAAGAGCTAACATAATTAGAAGAAAAGTTGTCTTAAAAACAAGATTAGTAATAAATCAACAAAAGTATTACAATTGTTGAAAATGAAATGCTAATTGTCACAAACAATAACATAACTTTCAAAAAAAACTTAACTTCAATAAATGCTAACCAAAATTGCACAATTATATGGAAGTAACAATCTAATTAGGAGAGAGCATAGTTCTAGAAACCTTGTAAGACATATTGCAAAACTTGACATGAAGCAGAGAATTTTCAGCAATAGCATATTGTTATTCATTTGGATGAACATCACAGTTCCATTAATTGCATGAAGCACAAATACTGGCTGAACATGACTATTGCATTAAATAACTTGACTGTTTTGTCAGTCTTATAAAACCAACACCACAGTTTACTCTGTATCAATCACCAGAGGCCAATTAATGGACTTTTTTATTTTCAGAATAAATATCCACAATTTCTAATATTCAAATCAGAAACATAAATTTTTATACTTGAAATTGCTACTTTTAGAACCATGAGTTTTTTTTTAGATGTTGGTTGGATTTCAAAAAGAATGTAGTGGTACAAATATAGACATAATTGAAAACTATCACAATTGCAAAGTAAGGGAGATTGAGGCTATATGTCACATCAACTTATTTCTAAAACTATCTGCTGAGGGACC
Source organism: Gryllus longicercus (assembly GCA_038098605.1). Taxonomy (NCBI): domain Eukaryota; kingdom Metazoa; phylum Arthropoda; class Insecta; order Orthoptera; family Gryllidae; genus Gryllus; species Gryllus longicercus. Next base: position 706,635 of record JAZDUA010000661.1, read on the forward strand.
ACCTCAGTCATACTGTGAATGAAACTCAAGATTTCAACATCAACAGAGTCTGAAACAGTTATGTCAAAAAATACTTTGAGTATTTATAAAAAATATATTTGTAGCTATGGAAAAAACAACAACAAGTTTTTCCAAAGTTGTATTCTCAAGATTTTTAATCCAATTAAAATTCTGAGAGTGGAAGGTACTCCATTCAGTCATGGCTTGTGTAACTAACTAATATTATCCATTAATAACATTTTTTTAAAATAAGCAATCAAATAAAACATATTGGTTGTCAAACAATCAGGGCAAAGTGGGCAATTGAATTTCTGTAGCTGACAAACAGAGGGTATACTGAAGCTGTAGAGAAAATAGAACTCTAGAGTTACACAATTCACTTCTCTAAAGACAAGATATCAGCATAAAACATTAGTCTACTATACACAATTTTACACACATTTTTATAAAATGCATTTCAGCAAGTAACCTTTTCAAAACATTTTGAGGTCGTATTAACATTTTTAGACAATATGCACATTATTGCAATATTTTCTGTACATTACCAATTTCATTTTATATTGTATGTACTATATTTAATAAATTTCTATAACAAAAAAGGAATAAATAAATAATTTTCCAATCCCCAAAAGATGTATTGTTATTTTAACCTACAGTCAGAAATTGAATCCTCATGAAATATTAACTGGAGGGAAACCACATTAGCCCAGAAATTTCACTATCTCAATATCTACATTTCTTTGATTTCCCAGAATTTCACTTAAAGAATAGGGTATATGCCAAGAGGCTGTAAACATAATTTAGAAAACCTTCACTCTGACGAATACAACTTATTTCACCAAAATTATTTATTTGCTATGTGAAAAGCAAAACAGATGAGAATGATGAAGGGGGAGAGGGGTGATTGCAAGAGAGGGGGAGAGAGAGTAGAGGGACCAAATCAGCTCTGTTACAATCTCCCTTACTTCATAAGCTTGTATAACTAGCACTTGAAAACATTACCACAACATAAAAACTTCTAAACATGATATAAGTTGATACATGATGATGCTTATTATGAAATTAACATAATTTAAATGAAGATGAAAAATATAGTAATATTAATAATATTTCTCCACAAAGTTGTTCATGCGGCTTCTGATGAAGCTGTTTCTGTAAACAATCAAAGCACATTAATTTAAACATAGCAACATGTAGTTTTCAAAGAACTGGGAATTTAAAATTCTATTCACCCAACTTGCATTGCATAAAATCAGTCTATTTACCTTCATCATTACTGTTTTGGCTATTAGATGCTTGTATTTGCTCAATTTGATGATCAGGTGTTTGTTCTTCATTGTTTGGTTTGGCATCATCTGCTTGACTTTGACCTTCTTCACCTATCTTTGGTTGAAAAAATTTTGTAATTTCTTTCTGCCACTTTGGAGTTTCTCTTGGGCAATATGGATTACCACCACCCCCACCATTACTACTGCTGCTGCTGCTGGGTTCTGTGGAAAAAATAAATTTGCATAAGTATCATGGATAAACAAATGATTTTCAACTTTTGGTTCCTGAGCATTATGAAAATTGCAGTATGTGTGCCTATTCTTTACATTCATATATAAGAGAATGAAGAAAGAACTAATCCAGATTTCCTGTAGAAATTAGTGTATGACAATTTCATTATGAAACATTAGCCAGCATGGTAAGCTGAAAAAAATATTTGTGCACAGTAAAATTTCAGTTTACGTTATGTAACATGCAAAAGTGATTTTGAATTCTGATTTTTTATTCTTTAAAAAAAGAAGCCAAATAGAAATTTAAATAAAATATAAGAATGGAAAAAAATAAACATAAACAATATTGTTAAAACTAGTAAGAAACAAATTTTAGTAGACAGAAAGTATCTTGGCAATTCATAATACACCAACACTAAGCTATTATCTCGTTCATCACAATAATTTTCCCCTAGAGCCATCATTAAAATGACAATATACTGAATAATTATAAACTCTTTCATTGCCATGCGGCTCCAAGCTCTAACAAACGGGAAATTTCCACGTTACGATTTGGAAAACAGTTGACATCACCCTGAAGAACTGCCTTCTTTTCTTAAAGCTTCCAGAAGGATTTCCACTATTACCATGACAGTACATAAAAGTACTACCCAAGCTGCAGAGGTAGTTACCTCAAAAGCCAGAGGCAGTTCCAGCGAGAATCACACTGGAGGCCCATGCTAGGCTACTATGAGAAGCCGAGCAGAAGATGTCAGTGACAAGCCCTGCCCCAGTGCCACTGAGGAAGGAATGGATGAAAGGTGACAAGCAGCTGCCTTCGTCGAACTCGACTCCCCCACCTCGTCGTCTTAGCATGTTTTCCATCTCTCTCCTTCCCTGACTTTCCAGCATTTCTTTAGCCTTTCTCTTTTATAGTATAACTCCTTTCTTATTACTAAGTAAATTTTCAACTATTTGGCTTAGTCTTCTATCATCTGACAGTGTAATGGCCTTGACTCAGTCACTTCAATTACAGCAGGGTCAATATCCATTTGTTTTGACATTTTAATCAATTGCATTACTCCCCTAAACCTAAGCCAGGAATTCACTTATATAGCTCAACTTTTTGATCTCACTAATTACTTCACATTCTCTTCCATAAACAGCAGCAGTTTTTTCATCATCATCATCATCATATATTACAGGCTGACGAGCGAGTTGCCTCACAGTTTCCCAGTAGACCTGATAGTTATCTAGTCCTCCAGGTGTTCAGCAAACCTTTTCTTTTGTGGTCACCTTATGCCTCTTGGCACTATACGTTTATAATTCAATCTGTTAATGCTAGAAAACCACTGCTTCTGACCTTCATTTCTACAACATGCTTTGTTTTAAGTAGTTTCCTAATATTGTCCCTTCTTCGCTGACCCCGTAACATGAATCCTGTAAGACAGTGTAGAAATCTCATCTGCATGGTGTCCAGGCTTTGACAATCCCTATTTTTTCATTGTCCAAACTTCTAATCCAAACAAGAGAATTGATTTGAAATCATACTAAGTATTCTTAATTTGGACTCTTGAGTCCTATCCCATCTGAAATGATGTTCAATTGGTTCATTTGCTCAATTGTATTTCTGGATTTTGTTTCGTGTCCTCTGACATCTGTCCAACGCTATAGCCGAAATAATTAAATTTGAAACCTTGATCTTATTGGCACAATAATGACAATTTTGACACTACTAATTTCTTTCCCTTAACAAGCCATTCAATGATATTACAATTAATTTCCTGCAATTTATAGGAAGTGTTTTGATTCTAATAAATCAACATCATCTGAATAAAGGATTGTTCTCTGTCTTTTACTGAGATTTATTCTCCATTTTGTTTCAATTCCTTGATGATATGGCCAGCATATTTATTGAACAGGCATGATAACAGGCCACATCCCTGGCTTAATCTTGACTGTTCTGAAGGATTTTGACACATTTCCATTATTCATGTTTATACTCCATCTGTGATTCTGCTTCTGAATTCCTTTTCTTATTTCTACAGGTACCTTTTGTGCTTCCAGTATTTCCTACATTAATTGCCTATTTACTATATCACACGCCTTTTTAAAGTCTTATGAACACTAGATAACATTTGCAAATTCCTTTCAGTGCATCTGTCCAGGATTGTTTGAATTGTAAGTATGGCTTCTTTTGTGTATGGCGATTGTAAAACTAATTCTTCGCGGAAACGTGATGTGTCTCTACAGCAATGTCCCAAATTTCTACCAATCACTTCTTTCAATTTGCCATGTTAATCTTTTTGTTTCTGCACTATTCTATGCAATCATATGTGTGACTGTAGATACTACTTCTGATATGCTTTCTTCTTCTTGTTAATTGCATTCTGAATTTCTTTATTCCAGTTTCTTAACCATTTTGTTTTGTGATGTTTTGAATCCTTAAGTTCCTTCAGCCATTTCTTTGATGGTTTCTTTAAAGTGGCACAGAAACCTTCCACCTTCTTTTTGTCTATTCTTTACAGCTTCTCTTCAAGATAATTTTTGAACCGATGTCTAATGCTGCTCTCTTCTAGCCCAGTCAAATTAGATCAAACAATGACGATCAAAGGAACCTCCTGGAGATTTGAAAGTTGGCATGATTGTTTGTTGTACCTACTGCATTACATATTGAAAATCCTGAAGTGTGGGGGCTGATTTTTATAACATTAATTAAGAGATTGTGTTGTAGATCAAACAAGCTTACAATTTGTGTTTGAAATATGTAGAATATACATTTATAAAATGCTAAATTCTCATGTAACAATATTTTGTAACATTTTAGATTGCAACATATATATTTGTATAAATATTTCATATTTTTCAATTTTTTTTTCATGGGTATTATTAAAAAAACTTGGGTGGGTACCAGTTCTTCTGTTGGTTGGTAATGCCTAGGGTAGTGGCCTCATATTCCATTTCATTATTTTTAGGCTCTTCTTCTGGTTCCGATTGGCCCACTCTCAGCTCTTTTTGGGGTTTTCACTATTTTGATTTTCATTGTTATTCTGTTGTGCTTGTAAATTTTGGTTCTATGCTGTATCTTGTTAATTTGTATTTATTTATCTGACATTTCTTTCCCTATATGCATCCTTTCCTTTCTTTTTTCTGACACTGAGTATAAGAAAGGACTCTCTTAATTTGGAGTCCTCTTTACATTTTGATCTCATTATAATTACCTTTCTCTAGGCGATTCTCTAACACTTGTTGGGTAATAGTTTAGTAAATTTAGAATTTGCCTTTTAGGAAACATTTGGACATCAGTAAATACTATTTTAACTGTCCGGCAGTTTTACCCAAGGTAATTCTATTGTTTACTTCAGGTCCATAGATGCACACAATCTTGCTTTTTATCCTATTTGTAACCTATCCAACATCTGGAATTATTTCTTAATCTGTAATTAAATATTTAACTTCCTGGTGGGTCGATAATGTTAAATAAATATATTGCCATTTACTAAATTGAACAAGTTACTTGCAACTGCATTACCTTACCTAGTACAGTAATGAAAACAAAAGGATAACAATGGTGAAATTCTTATCAATATTTAAAATACGCTTAATAGATGAATTTACAATAATATCGTAGAAGGCTACGAGAGTAAGTGCAATCTATTAACACCAAACCACTTTTGCTCTCACAGACTTGCAATAATTCTGAACAGTATCTCATAGTAATATTAACTTACTGAGTTTATGCAGAATCTTTCCACAAGATAACTTTTAAATTATTTTAATCTTTTGTGAGATTGCTGAAGAACATTGCTACATTTTAATAAAAGTTTTTTTGTTAATTTTATTAGTAATAGTTGTAATAATAAAGATATTCATAAATATTGCAATATGAAAACAGCTCAATTAATGAACATCTTGATTTAATAGAAGATACTACCTTTTTATGCACATAGATAATTCTGAAGGTATTTCATTAATTAATTATTAATTAATGTTTAAGGGTCCTTCAACTGTTGATGTCATCCAAGGCCCAAGAGTAATGAGTAGAAGAGAATAATAATGCTGATGGAGAATTGATTGAAAGAGGAGGAACCTGAAAAAAAGCTGCAGAGAGCTCACTTTGTCCACTACAAATTGTATATGAATTGGCCATCAACCAAACCTGGGCCCCAGCAGTGGAGTGCACTCGTCATTACGACATGAGTCCCCACTAAATGCATTTTGGGTCACAACTATCAAGATTTCACATTTTATAATAATGTCTCTTCAAAACTGATGGAGGAGATGATCAAAAGTGTACAAGACTTGTTATTTCATTCCTTATCATCATTCTATTAATTTTTATATTACTTTTATTTCTGTACTGTATTTAGTCTTTCTGAAATATCTGTATTGAATATTGTATAATGTACATATCTTGCCTTGTCATACATGGCTTATGCTGTATTTATGTGACAATTATATTATTATTTAAGAAATTTAGTCTAGTTTTACTGATCCAGAATTCTGAAGTGGAGAACTCTGAATACAAACAACCATACTAGCGGGTATTAAAAGCCAAGACACACATGCCAATATGTAGATACAAGACAGCCCTCACGCCATATTTCCATCCATTTGGAAAGCACTTCTTATGCTGTAAAAGTGCAATTTCATTTCAAAAAACTTATGAAGTCATCACTCATAATTTGCTAATGAGAATAAAAGTCTATGACCATCATTGTTGCAATGTTAATAAGTAAAATTCAAACTGCAATTTATGATATTCATACTAATTTTCTCAGAACTTGAAATAAATTATGAACTTGCAAGCATTTCTTTAGTGAAGGCTCTTGTGCCAATATATAGCTCTTCTATCCTCCTCAGCAAGATTACAATTTTCAGGCTACTTCTAACAATGTTGATTAAACTTGAGCCATTAACTCGGATTCCATGGCAACTGCAAGGAGCAGCTGTTTCGAAAGAAAAGAAAAGAATCTTCACATAGAGAACTGACAAATTTCCTCAAATGGGTGGATTTGCTACCAAATTTCTCATGCCTTACTGATCATGAATCTATATAAGGATTATTCTTCATCAATGCTGTGTCTTCAATATAAGTTTAAAAATGAACTTTTTAAAATAACCCAATTCAGCATTATGCAATGCAAGCACCCCAATTCACTCTCAGTAGAAATAAAAAACTAGAATGTAGATATCTCACAACAAACCTTCAACAATAATGCTATTTTCACTAATTATTCTTTTCTACATCAATAACAATGCCTTACATAAATTGAAGAGCAGTTAAAATGTTTCAGAACTCAATTTTTCATGTAGTTATAATGCAAACCCATAATTTACAGAAATATACTCAAGATGTTTTGCAATAATTGTAAGAAATGTACATACTTATGAACCTAAATAAGTTCACGAATGTTTAACATACCCTAAAAATTAAAATAGTTTAAATATGAATTGTGAATATTTAAAGAAAACTGGTGTATTAATGAATGATCAAACATGATTTTTCTAACTCAGAGATGTTAAATTTATTAGAAAATTTCTTGTGAACTCAATTAAAGACATGAGCTCTAAAAGGGATACAAGTGCAATTTCTGTTAACTTTACTTTTTAACCACAATAATGAAGAATGTACCATAAATAAGAAACTAAGTCCAGACACATTTCTTGATAGTGTTATACGATGATTATAAACAACAGGAGTTGAGGGGTTGTATGTGCCAATAGGTATAACATACAAACTTATTTTTCTCGAAATTAAGGAAATAGTGAAAATGGAACCAACTTCCTTTTTTATTTTAAGCCTTCAATTATCCTAGTATACTTCGCAATATGAAAGAAGCACTTACTCTTGGCAGTGGCACTAGGATTATTATGGATTTTGCGAGGGGCCTTTGCTCCAGACACTGAAAACGATTAAATCACAATAAAATAACGGTAACGTAGGTCTATCAACTCAAAATTTGTTCACAATACACGTTACCTCGAGCTGTGGCAGCATCAGCTTTGGTCCGCACCATTGTTGAGTGACAAAAGTACGTTGTTTTCTTCCAACCACCACTTAGAAAAACCAATCACCTAACCAACGTATTTATATGTATTGAGTGTAAGAACACACGCAACCTCCAGCAACAAATAGCTTCGAACACAATTCACGCGCTTATCACATCAGACGTCATTCCCGCCAATCTTCCAGGACTGTTCTACACGTGACTTGGGAAGGCTGTTGAGGGCAGCACCACCGACTCAGGGTGGCAACTGTCAGACCGCATAAGATGCCGCGAACTAAGGATAAAAATACGATGTGTCGATTGTTTTTAAATGAATTGAGATATTTCTTCGTTAGAGATTTTCCTCTACCTAAGTGGTCTTGAAAATGTTTTTGTTTTGTGTAGGTACACTTTTTCGCAGTGAGAAATTTATTTATCTTTAATATAAAATTGTATTTTCACAATAACCAAGTTGTGTGCAGCAGTGAACGCCAGTCTAATTGTGTTCACTTCTACTTCTGCAGTTACCCTATTTATAGTTTTGTGGGCGAATCTTTATAAACATTAAGAGGTGATTGTTTGGTATGTTTATGTGAGCCAGGTGTTAGTAACGTTTTAATAAGAATAAGTTGTTATATTCATTCGAAAATCGGTATTTGCACGCTTAATAATGTAAATGTGAGAAGTCGAACGTAAGAATGTAAATGCTTCTGTAGGATTACTCTCAGTTTGGTATTCTCCGTATTTACCCGAAGTCCTTCAAGTTCATTAAGTTCCAAGGGAATACTGTTTGTAGGTTTTTTTCAAATGTATTTTTAAAAATACGTTAATACGGATGCAAATTAAATGAAATCTGTCATGCTGTGATTCACTTGTCGCAGATCTGTTAGGGTGGCGTTGGTTTAATTCGCGACATACACTAAGATGGCAGCACTAAAACACGTTGATGGAAATTTCTTAAAATCTTCTGATCGTATCCAAAAACATAGTACCAGGAAACCGAGACGCGTTGAGTAACACATCATATGTTTCGATTGGTGAAAGGGAAGTGGTCTAATTGTGAGTGACGAATCCGCACACGCACACTCTAGTTACTCGAATACTGCACAGGAATTTTTTTTTCTCAAAATACAGAAGAAAGTAAATCTTTTATAATAGAAATTTGAAGATCCGTAAATGAAATGCCTAAATTTATATATTTTTAAATTTGTTCCAACATTGGCGGGTAGGGGCAGTTGCCCCTCTTGCCTCTTAAGGCCCATTCACAATGCAAACTTAAACATAAGCATAGCGCGTAGACATAAACATTAACATATTTCGAGATATGGGCTGTGTCCATGAACCATGTGGCGTTAATTTGTCTATCGACTTCGCTATTTCGATTTTGAGTTAACGTACTGTAATTGGTTCATTTCTTATGTCTTACTTAAGAATAAGCACGGAAGCTTGAAACTTGCAAGCTTTTAAGTTAACGTCTTACGTATTATGCTTATGCGAACGCAATGTGAATGAGTCCGCTTATGGACGTAGTCCTAACTTTTATCTTAACGCCTTGCTGATGTTTGTTTGCATTGTGAATGGGCCTTTACGCTACGGCGGGAACTCCCCTGACGCTACCCCTCTGCCAGCGCCCTTATATTGGAGGCTCCGGTGAGCGATTTCCCGCGGCTCTTCCCCATTGGCGAGCTTTTGAGCGCGCGAAGCCCGGGCAGCGGGCGCCGCGAACTTTCCGAGCGCGCCCCTCCGGAACACCACTCCTCCGGTAGCCGCGCTCAGCGAAGCACAGCGCGGCGATGTCAGCGCTCCCTGCCACGCTGCAATTGAGGCTGCCAGCGTGGGGTTTTCAAACTGCCAGCCGTACATAAGTATCACTGTCAGTTCAGTGTTCGAACAATGGGAACGCTGATTGTAGCATCTTTATCCAGTAGACTACCTCTCGCCTAAGAGCTGACCCCTTTGTCCTAGTATTTTCTACACTTGTATTCGTATCTGAGGTGTTCATCAAATCCACATAGTCCACTTTGAACGTTTTGTGGAATTTAGTGAAAAGAGTATTCCTTAATAACCTATTATTAAAAATTTGTTCTGCATATTAATATGAGTTATTATTGAGCTACATTAACCTATTTAATATGATGTTTTTAACTTAATAAGGTAAACAAACTCGTAATTATGACTTTAAGAACGGACATATTCTTATTTGATTGCATTTAATGGACGTGTCCTCTTTTGATTGAACGTGTATTGAACATGTTTGCTTTTGTTAGATTCAAAGAAAACAACTTACTGTTTACCACTTCTTTATTGTTAAAATCTAAATAAATACCACCAAATTGTTAGTTGCACCATTTATAACTCAAGAACGACTGGAACAATTTTAATTATCTCTGAATTCTTGGATTCATTTTCGCTCCGAATAGATGAATAACTATTAATACATCGGAAGATAAGAACTAAATATTCACGTCAAATGCAACCCACAACACTCTGTAGGATTTTTTACTCTATATCGTTAGAAAACTGAACGAAACGTTTTAGGGCATTAGGAACTAAACTTTTGAGGAAACGTTTCTCTCGGCATAATCTTCAGAATGATATCTTCTTGAACATTCTATTACATTTTTGCTGGTCCGACACATCTCGATATTACCCACGTGCTCAGAGACGTGCAGAATCTGCAACTAAATGTGTATGAGAGGGTTAGCGAGAAGTAGAGAAAGAGACAGAGAGAGACAGCGTCAGATAGACTGAGAGAGACGAAGAGAAAGTGAGACAGAGAGGGAGAGGAAGAGAGAGAGAGAGAGAGAGAGAGAGAGAGAGAGAGAGAGAGAGAGAGAGAGACAGGGATAGGGAAGAATAATGAGGGAGATGAAGGGCAGAACAACGTCTATTGGGTTTCACTAGTGAGTAAGAATTCGTGAAAGGTAACAGGCAAAATGCAAATTTTTCTTTTTATGTTGAATTGTTACTTAATCGATAGATTCTGATGCCCTTATTAAGTGTGTAAAATATTTTTTTTAAAAATTCATAATTACTTAAGTTATAAACAATTCAGTATTTATGCATCTTTTAGTTGCAAAATAAATATCTCACAACAGAGTTGATATAATTTAATGCTTCCAACGGCAACTTGAAGGAAAAAGTATATATTTTAAGATACACAATATTAATTTTTAAAACTTATTAACAATCCCTTTTTTTTATTGCAAAATAAAATGTAAAATGAAAAAAATCCGTGTTCTGCGCTTTTTAAAAATATTTTAAAAAAACATTCTAAGAGGGAATTTAATATAGATTCAGAATCCGTTAAAAAAAGTTAGCAAACATTAATACATAAAAAGTAATTAATATTTTTATCGAGCGGCGCACGGTCGCGCCACGAGACGCGTACCGTAGCTTGGAGGTTTTGATGCACCATACTGTGTTTCTGCGATTTTACTCTCAATATTAACGCAAATATTTTTTTTTAATTTAAAATTTAGTAATTTTAGTACCAATTTTCGCTTAAAACAATTTTTTATTTACATAACCACATTAATTATTATTAATAATTAAATTTATTTACAGAACGTTATGAGCTTCGTAATCAGACGCTGACGAATATCGCTTACATTTAAGTGACTTAGAATCGTTCGGTAAAAAGCAATGAAACTGTCGGGTGTTTTTGATTACTTTACATTTTGAAAATCTTGGTTTTAAAAGTTTTGCTTCATTTTCATATTCCTCTTTGGTGCAATACGAGAAAGACATTGACCTGTGAAAACAATTTTTTGCCCAAACGAACAACATCTTTGCGTTTGTTAATGGTTCATCTTATCTCGTTCTTTGCATACTTGTTTTCCAAGCATTCCTTTTGATTGTCCCGCCAACACCGTCACATGCACTTTTGCCATGAGAAGTGGCAAAAAAGTGCCACTCTGCATTAATACGAAATTCATTTTCATGTTGAATCAAATTCAGGAAGTTACTTTTATTTTTGTACTGACTCGCAGCTCCGTCCGAAAAATAAATAATTCGTTCAATCCACGCATACTTGTCTTTCAAATACTGAATCAGTTTTGTATTGTATAGGTGAACGCTAACAGTATCGTGCTTTTCGATTTCAGAAATAATAACAAAATTATCCGAAACTATCTTGCCGTCTTTTCGCGTATACATGACGTATGGATGAATTGTAGCCTGGGTATTTGACCAGTGATGCGCCTGTATTGCATCTTGTATTTGAAATGTATAATTTTCTGAAAAATCCAGCGTTACCAAAAATTCACCTTCCTTTAAGCTGTCCTTTTTTGCACTAAAGTAAGCACTTTGTTCTTTTGTTATAAAATCATGCGTCAGTAGTTCAGGCAAATCTTTTCTTATCTTCTCTAAAAATGCTTCTATGGAATCTGTTTGTTCAACGAATTCAGTTCTAGAAAAATATATTAAAACATCTAATAAGCAAAAGTAATTGGTATGAGGAAGGACCGATAGTCAATCTTCCCACAGCCGTTCCCGATAAAAAAAATCTAATAAGCAAAAAAGTTATTTGTGAAATTATTTATACAAAAATTAATAGAGTTACAGTAAGGTATTATAAAAAATCAAATTTCCAATTTAAATTTAAAATTGTATAGCAAAAGAAATTTCTGAAATTTGACAAATCGTTGCCAGGCACTCAGAAAATTAATTTTAAAAAATTGATTTGTAAAATTAATTGAAAGTTTAAAATAGATTTTTTCATGTTATGCATAATTTAGGCAATATATTAAGTTATCATTAAATTAAAAAATTGAAATGTAATTATATGTACCTATCAGTGCTTATCCATTCCCTGTACTTTACTTCCTTCACGGAATATTCTGTAAATAATGCATGCAACTTCTCGCAAAAAGCAGTAACACCAGGACAATTTTTGCAATTTCTGAGATGACAAGATGGAAGAGCTTCTTTGCAAATAATTTCTCTTAATGCCTTATGGTATGATAAGGTGAAGGTGTGATTTTTCTTCTGAAATTCGGATTTTAGAGCAAAAAACTTTAATCTCATGTTCTGGTGTGTTTTACAAACACATACGTTGTGGCAACTAGCTTTGTTAACAGAGATGCACTGTTTTGGTCGCAGTTTTGAAAATTTAGAACAACTAATGATAAACTGAGGAAATTTTTCCTGAAAACGTTTATGTGCTTCCTTCAAATTGCACAAAAGTAAACGCTTTTGCACATTTTCTCTACCTACATCGGTTTTTATAGAAACACAATCTTTTTTTCCTGGCATCATTCTACTAGTATCATCACTCAAATAAAATTCTGTTACTTTCTGAATAATTTCCTCACTTATTTTTCGACCAACTTTCTTTGGTGGACGCGACTTATAGCCATTTTCTTTCCTTAATTTCTTCGCCCTTGATGCCATTTTATGCGAAACGCCAAACAACTCACGCATTTTCCTTATACTAATGCAAACAGGAAGCGTTGTAAGTATTTCGATTTTTTCACTTCGGAAAATAGCTTTCGACAACGCATTGTTCACATCTCGAATCAAAGTCTCGTCTATCAAAGAATTGTCTGCATCGGGCAATTTCTGTCGCTTTGTTGCACGTCCAAGCATATCATTTTCAGCTGTTTCTTCCTTGTATGTAGGGTCATTTTTTTCGTTGTCCACGTAGTTTTCATCCCGTGAAGATTCTTCTTCGGTAGTATCAATAATGATTTCCTTTTCGACGGAAGAGACAGTAACTTTTTGACTATAAATTGACGTTCTGCATGAATCACAGATATATTTTCCAGTTAAATTAGAAAAGATACGATTCCACTGCGTCGTTATCAGCTTCAAATTTTTGTAGACACGATTGTGTTTGGATTTTTTAAGTGGGTTGCAACATTTCTTCGGGGTAGGCATTTTATATAATCTGTTTAAAATAATAAAAAACATAAAACTATGAGAACTGACAATATGAAATAATAAATAATGTAAATGATTAGAAAAATCAGTTATTGTTATTAATAATATTGATAAAGTCAGTAATATTGAACATTTTAACGCTTTTAATCGAGATTATTTAATAACAATACACAATTATTGTTTATAAATTTGCAAAATAAAAAACGAAGTCATATGCAATGTTAATTACGCTTACCTTTTTGCGTAGAAATTAGAAACAATAAGAATGGTTTCTTAAGCGAAAACAATTGTTGTAAAACAAAAGCGTGCTGCGACTCGTTCGTACCGACAAGCTAAGGCGCGACCGTGCGCCGCTCGATAAAAATATTAATTACTTTTTATGTATTAATGTTTGCTAACTTTTTTTAACGGATTCTGAATCTATATTAAATTCCCTCTTAGAATGTTTTTTTAAAATATTTTTAAAAAGCGCAGAACACGGATTTTTTTCATTTTACATTTTATTTTGCAATAAAAAAAAGGGATTGTTAATAAGTTTTAAAAATTAATATTGTGTATCTTAAAATATATACTTTTTCCTTCAAGTTGCCGTTGGAAGCATTAAATTATATCAACTCTGTTGTGAGATATTTATTTTGCAACTAAAAGATGCATAAATACTGAATTGTTTATAACTTAAGTAATTATGAATTTTTAAAAAAAATATTTTACACACTTAATAAGGGCATCAGAATCTATCGATTAAGTAACAATTCAGCATAAAAAGAAAAATTTGCATTTTGCCTGTTACCTTTCACGAATTCTTACAATGAAAATGACTTTAAAGGCATCAGAAACAATTTTAAATATGCAGTCCAACATTAGGTTCTAAACAGTCACGTTTATTTGATCTCTTTTCTTCATCATAATCTTTGTATTCACACACACCTTCCTGCAAAATGGTCTTATACCAGGAAAGAGGGTAATTTTTTTCCAGACATCCTCATACATAGTAACTAGCAACGACTCGATATCCTTATTCTTTGCTGCTTTTTCTACATTTCTACGTGGTAGTGTTATTACAGGAATTGAGAAAGCTTTTGCAGATGGCCAGCCCTTTTTCTGAATGTTTCAAAGTCATTTTCAAATTTGAAGAATTGTGCTCCTATAACTTTTAGAAACGTCATTTGACGATTACAATTGTTGGTGCATTTCTCTTCCTTAATGTAAATTCGTTTTTTCTCAGACATCATCTTAATGTTTTTTAAAGCTTTGGGATAAACCTTTAGCATCAATCAGTGACCAGTTTTCATCTAGCTTCGTACTTCTCCAACAGTCTCGTACAAACCATAATACTCTTCTTTCGTTGCTATGGCTGGGTGTTTTCTAAGCAACGTCTTCACTCTACCAAAAACCCTATCAGCTGGAAGAAAACACTGTCCTCGAACTGGATAGGTAATCACAATCTCTTCAATGTTGTTTCTCACTGTTCCTAAATAATACATTAATGTGTGAATAAGTATATTGTTCTTATTCTGTCCATCACAGACTATCACCGATATCGTTGGTATACTAAACCTACTTTTTCAGCGATTCTATTGGATTGTTTATCTGGTCATCCAACCTGGATGAAAATTGGATTTATCTATAATTTATTTGATAGAAGTATTAAATTATCATATCATCAGTTTCATACTGATAATCTTTTAAAGTTAAACAAATCCTTTTGGAAAACCATTACCCAGAGAAATTCATACTGAAATATATTAACAAACGGGTCAATAAAATTTTAAAAGTTCCGCCCAACAGTCTGGCCAATCATTCCAGTGAATCCATTCAAAGTCCTCTCAACGTAATTATTCAATCTGTAAAAACCACTGTCCACACCATCACAACAACTGTTAAAATCAAAGTGCAATATCAACATTAAAAGTACAATAATTAAGAAACAATATTATAAGAAATGTTGAAGATAAAATATCTAAACATCATATGATAGATACAGTTTATGTACTTCAATGCAATGATTGTCAGTTGAATTATATTGGCCAAACAAAGTGAAGAATGAAACACAGAATAACAGAACATAGAAAAAATATCAATGAGGTTACAAATAGACAAAATTCAATACCTCAACACAGAATTAACCTAAAACATGCAATAAAGTTTGATCAGTTTCGTATTTTAGCGGTAGAAGCCAACAGAAAAAAAGATTAATACTAGAAACATTAAACATAAAAACTAAGAATATCATGAATACAGTTATAGAGTCCAATCATTTTACAAAAATGTATGACACTATGCTAAATATTTTTCGACAATAACACCTCCCTTTTTTAACATTAGGATCAAACCTTTCTAAATTGCACCTTCAACTATCTCCTAATTTTCGTTATTCCTCCACTATCAGCGACTCAATTTAAACGTTCAACTGTAATGTTCTGGACAGCAATCTTAATAATAATACCATTCATCTTTACGGCTACTTGTAGAAGAGATCAAAATGTTGCAAAGACGATCTGATATATTACACGTGTTCCCAAGACCATAATGTGCTCATTAGTTACTATACACTAGCGCTAACGCACTCGTGAATAATCAACTAACTTGCACATAATGATCTATTTCAGCCACATGTAAAATAAAATACTATTATTGAAGAGCGTGTAAAAAAAATTAATGCACGTTGAGAGCTAAATAGTAATAGTATAGAGGTAAAAGACTTCAGTAATTCCTGCACATGAAATTAAATTGTCATTAATTTTTGTATACGTAATGTTGCTTTGATGTTTCGTTAATATGAAATGTGTAATAAGAAAAGTGTTAGAAAAGCGCATAGATGGCTGTGTCGAAGTTTTGTTCCAGAAATCGAGGAGTGGTGGTTTCGATTCCCAGTCTGCGTATATAATATATAAATTAATTTAGGGTATTACTAAATAAAGAGGGAATTAGTTGGCAATAGTAGGTTATAGAGCTATGCATCAGTAATATATTGTGAAGTGAGGTGTCGTGCAGTGTAGAACAGAGAAATAATGTAGGAAGTGATTAAAGGGCCATAGTGAAGTGTAGTGAAGTGCAGTTGAACAAAAATTCAGTGTGAAGTTTGATTATGATGTTTCTTTTTTTAAGGTAATTTTAAATGTTTTATGAATTAGACAGTTTTATATCATTAATTATTATTATTATTATTATTATTATTATTATTATTATTATTATTATTATTATTATTATTATTATTATTAATATTATATAATTTGCATGTTAGCTGTATTATCTTATTTATGTAATTAGCTGCCACCGGGTTAAGCCCATTTGCAGTTCAAATAAATTTATTTTATTTATATTTTTATCAATTCTACATTACCATAACATATACTAAATTACAACATTGTACATTTGTCTTGTCAATGTTACGCATCAATCTAGGAAATTTGCGTTCGCGAACATGGGGAATATTTTAAATCTGAAGAAATTGCATAATTGACGATTATGTCATTACGATTTGGTAAAATGATTTCTATCAAAAAATTAAGGCAAAATATGACTGCTTTTGTTAGTCACTGGTTCTCGTAGTCAGTTTGGTAGTTCAGAAGAGAGTTGCATAAACATCTGTTAGTTGTGAAAGATCATGGATTTTCTCTCTTACGTCTCATCCTCAGACTTTCAGCTATCCTTGGCAGGTTGGAAACCAGGTGAAAATGAAATAAAGGCCTACTCAGCGTTGCCACTTGGTAAGAAAAATAAATATTTTCCCTCAAAACCAAGCAAACTGAAATATTTCCTATTCATTTTTCGACATGGCATACCACATGAGAGCGAGTTATCGCATTAATGGAAGAGAAACACCTGTCTATCTCGGAGGCGTCTATTTTGGTTTCCTTATTAGTGGAGACTGAATTATATGCAATCATTTTTTGAAAAAAATATGCGCATATATATGCATTAAAAATACGCATGGAAAATGGAGATTTATGTGAAATTATATGCAAATATTCAGGAAATGAAACTTCAGTAAATATGGATTAAAAATAAAAACAATCATATTAATAAATTTGCTACATAGTACATTTATTATTAAATACTACTTGTAGCGATAGGATACCTATATATGTCTTCACCAGAGACTAGTATTTGCGAAATATCTTACCACATGTTTCTCAAAATTGTTAACCAAAAAAATACTTCTGTTATATGTATACATATTTGTAAATTGAAAATGATCTTTCAAGATTCACCGATGTTATTGGGCAATTTTTAAATCGTGCCATGAAAAAAGATGACATACGTATATTTAGACCAACAATTTCTCCTTAACGAAATTTGTACATAGAGTCATTTACGATCTTTCGAATATATAAATTGTTTTCGTGTAGTTATGCGTGAAATATAAGCAATTTTGTATTCCCTTAAAAAATACTCAAAAATTACTCAAATTGTTCTTTAATTTTTTCCTCGTATGTATAAAAAATGGTAAAAATATGGTGCTAGTCCCAATTTTGACGAATTCTCCGGATTCCCGAAGATTGCAAAAAGAGAACATTTCAAAACTACAAAATTGAAGATAGAGATTTTTGTCAAAGAGATTTGAGACAAAGCGTTGTAAAAAATAAGCTCTTTAAAAGAGGTCATCCATATTTTTTTTAAAAACGAGGGGGTTTCACGTAGTTTGTGTCTGCAATTTATGCAATTTCTAAAAAAAAAATTTTCAAAACCCGCTCCCAATGTTTTCGTTGAAGTTTCTCTTCCCAAAGGACGGAAAATTATGGTGCTTGTGTCATTTTCGGCGAACTCTCCGTAATTTCGAAAATTGCAAAAATTGGGAAAAGTAACATTTCAAAATTACAAGACTGAGTTCGAAACTCATTGCATTTGCCTGACACAAGTGAACTCGGAAAACCTGTGCTCGAGTCTCGGTGCGGAAAAAAAGGTTTTTGCTGGTTGAAAGCACTTTTGTAGGTTTTTGTAGTAGTATAATACAGCGGATGAGGGAGAAATAGTGCAAGAAAGTATGTGCTCTTAAGCACATACATTATTGTGTGAATATACAACTTTACGGTTGAAGAAGATGTTTTTACAAGGAAATGAACTATTGGGTGAATGGGTGAATTCAAATGCGCAGATTTATCCACTTTTTTTTCTAGAGAAAAGCAATTCATCATCGTCGTTTTGTAAGAGATCCTCCAGCGCCTTCACTGTCAAGTGATAAATTGTTTCTTGCAGTTTTGATAATTGAGTTTCTCGTCGATTGATTTTCTCTCTAGAAGAGAAATTTTGAAGGATTTGCTAAATCTTGCCTGTGTGATCACCTGCAAATTCTTCTAATTTTCTTTTATTTTCCTCCTTCCGCTTGAAATGTTCACTTTGGTTTTTATTTTCTGTCTTTTAAATCAATACATCCTAGTTAACCTTCAAGCGCGCCATAGATTGCATTTTTTAGAAACAAAGAACAATGCAAAAATATAATTATACTTTTTGTGAATATTTTGCGACACATGAGTGGAAACTTGTCGCATCGATAGAATGCACAGTTAACACAAAAAGAATCCTGATGACATGAAGGTTACAGTTTCCGTGCGACCGCTGTATTCCTTATTTCCAAACCCACAACTTCCAACTTTTTTTCGATGTAAGAGACCCCCTAATAACAAGTATACACAAATTGTTTCTAAAACGTGTAGCAGGTTCTGAATGAATATTTGTACTAATTTAAAAAAAGAAGTAAGGTCTCTTGAAATACAAATTACAAAATGCCAAAAAAATCACGTTTAAATAATTTAAGTGGTCCAATAAATCATTTAAAGGGATCATTGAGACTATTTCTCACTTGTCGCGAGGGCAGTTGTGAACTTCGAGCATGAGCCGGTGGGGGGCGTTGCCTCGCAGGGAGAGCAGCGCGTTGGAGGGAAGAGCCGAAAGCCGACGTGCAAGCCGGCATCGGAACTCGAATATGAGCTTGTGAGGAACACAACCGTCTCCCGGGATATAACATGCACTACATTTATAGGAATAATAACCGCAGTAATTTCAGCGCCAGGGATCATTAGATACTACTCATTCGGGTTATTTAGGTTCTCCATATGTTTTTGCAAACATGTGTATTCTATGTGTAGGTACTATATAGTTTCTTTTTATTTTGTTTGTTCATATATTTGTTGTCTTATAGTTTGTTTTACAATATTTTCTCTTTGGTGATTCTGATGACTTACTTTAGTGATTTTATACAAATCAACCTACTGTAACCCGGCTAAAGCAGGAGGCCTTTGCCTTTTATGAGATGTTGTAGGCTAATAATAATAACATTAATAATAGTAATAATAATATTAATGTGTACTAGAAAACATTATTTCTGACGATTTGTGTTGAAAACAATCAAATGCGAATGTGGAAGCCTTGCTCTCGCATTCTCGACTTGCGCCATTACTCAGTGGTGGTTCAGCCGCTGTGTGGAGGAGAATTATAGCGGCCAGCTCCCCTGATCGGTGGTTTTCGTGGTGTCTTCAATCAATATCCGGAAAATACCGGAGCAGTAGGCTCCCGTAACAACCGGATTACGGACCGCGCGCATTATTTCCTTCTTCTTTGTCCTATCCCCTTCCCTTACTTTCTCATACTCACGCTTCCATGCAACACACGACTACACGGGAGAGCTTAGAGCTTGCCGCTCGGAAGTTTGGAGCGTGTCCCGGCTGGGGCGGTGCCCCGCAGGGGGAGGTACCTGGAGCACTATGGGCCGCGCGTGATCATCCCTTCTCCTTTCGCCCTCCTTTTCCCATACACACGAACACTGGTACTACACTACAATAGATACACTACAATACTATTACAATATTACACATGTTGGGTGACCTGTCGTAGCTTAGCGATTGCCCGGTTGTGAAAAATTAAAACTTATGTTTCTGAATTCTAATCAATGGTGCCCCTCATGAATGTGCACCAGTTTAATATGTATCGTATATAAAATTAGTAGGCGACAAAAATAAATTTTGTCACATTTTCTCAAATTTTCGGTCACCTAATAGTAGAATACAAATATGTCTTTAAGAATATTATAGAAGAGAACAACAGTCCTATATACAAATTTTCAATGACAATTGTGGATTCGTTATTAAGGACAATGTCGTTTTGATGTTTGTGAACGTGCGCAATTTTGAGCACATTTCCACAGAGAAGATTTGAGTTTTCCAGAAACTTCATAACTTAATAAATTGAACCACTTCTGTTCACAAATGCAATAGTGTTTAAAAAATACCCGTAATGTAAGTATTAACGACGTCAGAGATATTATTTAAAAAAAATACTTTTTGTAGTTTTTGAAAAATCAAAAGAAATCATAATGGCGTCACATTAATGTCATTTTATTCAGTGCATTTAGCACTATCCATGTAAAAACGTTTTAGAAAACTAGTGGTGATATACAGCACTTACTTTCTAGGATTACATATAAGTTTGCACTTTCGAAAATTCAGAGAGTTCTACGAAAATGACACCCGCGCCATTTTTTAAGCATCCCTTCTTCTATCCTTGAAAAAATATACAGAAAAAATTTTGAGCGGCTTTTGAGAATTGTTTAGCGTCCTCTATACAATCCAAGGATAAAGTTTGATAAAAAAATTGGAGCAATTTTTGAGAAATTTTTGAAAATGTTTTGAGGTATCATGTAAAGAACCCTCAAAATCAAAATATCCGATTGAAACTACCAAAGCATCGAGTTAATTGATATCGAGCGAGGATATCAATTTTGGAGAAAATAGGCTAAACGGTTTAGACGCTAAAATGATATTAAAAACCAAGAAATCTGCAAAAAAAAATTCATTAAAAATGACACAAAAAGGTAAAAAATGACATTAGTAGAAATCGTCGAAAAATGTAAAAATAACATAAAAATGGGTCATTTAGTTTTGTCTTAAAATAAAATGAATTTCTATACTAAACGACATTGTTCTAAAGGGAAAAGGAAAAAAATGGCAATTAATTAAAATCTGCCCTTTATTTATTACACATACAGGAATTAGATGTATCCACGTTTTCGATATCAGAGCCACAATGTGAATTTTTCTGACAAAAAAACTTCACTTTCCGCTGCTCCTCTACTACGTAAGTACGTTGGGGGGAGGAAGTAAAAAAACGGAAATGAAGAGATGTCACTGAAGAAATAATTCATTTACATTTACTTCATTCATTAATTACTTATTTCATTTATTTATCGCGCAAACTTGCATTGATGTATTCTAGATATTTAATTTAGGATAATACTTAAATGAATGTTGTACGGGTACTTCCATGTGTATGTAGGTTAAAATGCTCCGATTAAATATAAAGAAATAAAAATTAAAATATCATTTTCTAAAATTTGTGCACATTTGCTGAAGATGAATGAGATAAATATTTACATTATTTTCACTTTGGAATACTACAGCGAAATATCCATTTGTTTAAATCTGAGGCTGACATGTGTTAACAACTTTACGATATTGACTCAAAAAGATTACGCCATGTTGTGTATGATAAAATCGTTTTTGTGGGCAAATAATAGGAACTTTATGACCCTGTTTTGAACATTGACTTCTGAATTTTCTTACAAGGTAATATTTACAAATCACGTGTGTCACGGACACGTTTCACATACTTCTAATTTCTTTGAAAGTTGACGTCAAAAGTCCTTCGTATACATTAGTAACTCCTCCAATAAATACTCGAACCTTAAAAGGCTGTGATGAGTTTTGTAAATACGGCGGCCGGACATGAGAAGGTAGAAGTTGAAAGCGCTCAGATCATAAGCTTTCATCATCACCTACATGAGTTTTTGTTTGAGTAAATACAGCAAGAATCTCCAACACTCTACTGGTATGCGAGAAACATGCAATACAGTTTTTAATTTCGACTCGAGGAATCTGAAACTGACGAAATCAGGGGTTAGAGAGAAGCTGACGCCAGAAATTGTATTTCTTATGTATTCAGCGTGAGCAAACTCAAACAAGAATTCTTGCAACGAGAATACAATCGAACAGGAATTTAAACATAAAAATAAATATGTTGCGCCTTTATCGCAACAACTCTTATGTCATTCTTCTCGCAACAACCTTTGGGCATTGATAATTTATGGAGTAATCCTCCGTAAGTTTCTTGTTTCGTAACATCGAGTCAGTCATTCTCTTTTCTCCCTTCGGCCAGGCACTATGCGCACTCTTAGTAATCGGGGTCCCCATATGGCTACCCATCCGAGAATCCACGGTGTTTGTTGTTGGTTAAATTCCATGACTTCATGGAGCGAAGTTAACAATTTGACTAACGGCGCCGATGTATTTGAGAATTAGTGGAAGAAAATTATATAATAATTTTTTACTATAAAATATTCCAACTCTCTCATTTGGGACATTGGCAGCCATTTCTTGCAGATCCTCGAAGTTTTCGTAAATGTATATTTTAAAGAACCTACTTTTGTGGGATTAAAGTTCCGTAAGAACACGTCGCATTGGTCTGTTGACGACAGCTAGAATGATCCTCTATGTTCTTTCGGCGCACGGATCCTGCATTTTCACGTATCATACAATTATTCAAAAGGATCAGTGCTAAGCGACGTCGGATATAGGGGAAATTTTTCCAATATAAGACTTTTTTCATTTCAAAGCTCTAAATAAATATTAAATAAAAACAAAATATTGACCAAAGTACTCTACACTTCATGTTCTTTCATTATAAAACGTCAGCCTGTGCGTTCGTCTGTCCATAAGTCTGTGGTCATCTCCAATGCATAAACCGTACAGCCGATTTCCTCCAAAATTGATATTCCCTGACCCAGGAGCGTCCAAAGAAAACTGAGGGTCGGGAACAGTTGATCCAAGGGGAGCCCTTATTTCAAACAAAAAATTATCTCCTCCCTAATTCATAAACAGAATTCATTTCTCCATGCATCAGAAATAACTTATAGCATTAAATTTGGATTTGAGATAAATAAATTTGTTCCGTCCACTACACAAAGCCCTCGCGCAAAGGCGAGTGGTCGCTCCCTCCCTCCGGAGGCGGCCGCTCCCGCAGGGTGCGCCCGCCGCACCCACGCCGCACCCGAGCCGCCGTCCCCTCCCCCGAACCGGGGCTCCCCCCCCCTTTCCCGAAGGGCTGCAGTCTCCAAATGGCCGTACACTTGTGCTCGGGTCAGACTTGCGAGAACCACCGCGAGAGGCAGAGGCCTCACTGCCTGCCCAGCGCCTTTTCGTTGAGCAGTCTCCGCGCTCACGAGCACATTTCATGTTTTGCGCTTCGTGCACGTAAAAACGCTTCCCTCGGCACTTATATCAGTAAGTTGAGTGACACTCTGTCATCGACGAGCAGCCACTAAACGGGTTGTCGCCGCATGTAATCGTGAATCTGCCATCGGCGGGTACTACAGTGTAGTATGGGCAGACCCTACTCACACATCGTCAGTCACCTGCTGGCGAGAGACCGTGTGTGCCGCACGCACACTCCTGCTGTCAGGGCCCACCTAGGGCCAGGTCCGTGGTCAAGCTGCGGGACAGACTTTCCGCGTAACCAGCGAACTGTGTGGGACGCCTGCATTCCCGCTTCGCCCGGGAGAGGAGCACCGCTGAGGTGCACGCATGCCGCAGCCACCCAGCTTAAGGTATTCGGCAACGCTGTGTGCCCATGGAAGTGTAGTGCGTGGCTCGACCAACCTTCACGACGTCACCTTCGCGGTGATGAGTTCTCATAGAAGTAACGTATAATCCAGCCGTTTTTTATCATTAATTTAATTTTATGTCTGTATAATTAATATATTTCATTTGTCATATGTCATCCCACCAACGTAGAATGGAAAATAGTATTAATAAATAGTATGTGCAATGCAATTCTCTTAATTTTGTCATCCTCCACCTCCTCCCTTAACCAGCACCATCCCTCTCCCCCCGAGCACCTCACGGCCCGGTGCGGCGTACAATTTACTTCGTATAAAGAAGGGCTTTTCAGTCCGCTCATGCACCCCCTCCCCCTTTCTAGGTATTCTTCTCCCTTTTCTGTGCAATATTTTTCATTTCTTTTGAATGAAAACCAGTGGTGCCACAACATCACGAACTTTCCCGAGATATTTTTGATGGTTATGTAATATTTTTATGTGACAATTTCTCTCTCACATTTCAACTACCATTTGAAAAATTATTAAAGAAACGAAGTGCGTAAAATACTTTTTTTAAATTCAAAATCAAACGAAAACCGCTTTCTGCCATTGAATTCAGTGTATTCACTTCTTTATAAAAGTAACAAAACTGTGCGTTGCGTATTTTGCCCGTAAATAAAATTATTTATTTATATTAAGAGGAACCAACGGCGGCCATCATTATGACCTTCTGTTACACTAGGAAATAAAAAAATTCTCATATCTCCAGGATAAAAGTAGGTGATTTCAAAGGTGATTTCAAAAATTGTTCCTGAGCTTTTTGAAAGACCTGATTTTTCACAACAGGCTTTGTTTAAAGGAAAACCAATATCTCCAATTTTATAGTTTTAAAATGTTCACGTTATTTCGGTATTTTCAAAAAAATGGACCTATAACCGAAAATGAGTAGCATAATATATTTTACCGACCGTTATTACATACGTGGAGAAAATTTAAGAAAAAATTTGGAGCCGTTTTTGAGAAAACAATTCGTAAAGTTCAAGCGTTATTACCCAAAAACTACTCTTTTTTCAAAAAATTGTCATAACCTTATTTAAAGAGATAATTTTGTCCAACAGACTTTGTTTCACGCAAAAACTCTATCTTCAATTTTGTAGTTTTAAAAACTTTTTTGGAATTTTCGGAAAATCGGAGAAGTCAACGGAAATGAAATCTAAACCATTCTCTTAAACGTACTACACGCTATTCAACAACAAAATTTAATCAAAAATTTTGGGTACCATTTTTAGAAAATTTTGAAAAAGTTGCTGGTGCGTCATGTGAAGTACCCTCAAAAATCATAATATCTGTTTGAAACATCCAAAGCAACGAGTTCATTTAGATCGATTAAGGAATATCAATTTTGAAGAAAATCGGCTGAACAGTTTAGGCACGGTTAGGCGGTTTGCGTTAGGCGTTGTTCAAAGGCGAACAGACAGACGTTTTGGTGTCAAACGATTTTTCAATGTCAAGACTAACAAAACATGGATTTTGGCAACACCATGAGTTAAAGCATTTTTATATAAATTAAGAAACAGGGTTTATCCACTTCTTTGTTACCAGAACCCGGCAATAACTTTTTTCTGGCGAAATTTCGGCACGATTACATAATTTTCTCCTCTTACGAAGAATTCGATCAATGAAGAATTCGTAAGGCGAGAAAGTAAAAATACTTTGCCTCTTGTCATTTACTACTGCTTTCCTGTTTACTCTCTCTCTAACAAGAAACCAACAATATTCTCCCATCGTTGCAAGATTCTGAATGCTCTTGGTAACTCTTCTCCATTGTAACAATTTCTCGATGAAACTGTTCACAACGTTCACCATTAATATCACTCATTTTCTGCGGGCAAAAATTATGATGGGGATGATGCAATGAATTTTCAGAAACATTCTACAGCTCATATCTATGTAGTTTTCTAACCATTTTGTGACCAATGTTTTATAATTGTCTTATTTCGTTGTTCCGAGGAATGCATTCACAACTATCTTAAAGGAGCCAAATTCCCAAACTGCTAACTTAATGTCTCGCAATTTTTCTTCCAATATTTCATTCACCATATTTTTTATGACTTGGTGAAAATTCCTTTCTTTGATTTTGCATTACTCATCCGTCGAATTATTTCAATGCTTCGAAACTATATTTTGAAGAATTTATAAACAATTGCCATTCAACTGGATTATAAAGGACACTTTATTCACTAATTAACCCCCTAAAGTCTGCACAAAACCAAAAGTACCTTCAAGAGCAGAATATTGGGCAAAGGTCTCGTGACTGTTTGTAAACTCTGAATTTTATTTCCTTGCGGTAAGTAGTTTCCATTACTTTAATCTGGAGCCTCGCAGTTCAGATAATTCTTTGACAAATTTTGGTCCCGTGCCAAATCATTTAGGTCTTCCTGCTCTACTATGTGCTGGTCAGTATCAGACATCCGTGGTAAGTAGTCTGGATCTTTTGAAGTAGAGGCTTCTTTCTGTTTCTGGGAGAAACACGGTTTCAGTTTCATCCTAGTTTTCTTTATGATTTATTGACCATGTTCCCAGAAATCCAGGTACTGGAAATTTGTCATTGTTGGATTCGTCATTCGTTACAGGTCGCATGGCAGAAGAACAATGTGGATAACTGATCTGGACAAGCAATATATCTTTATCATGACGAAGTAGCAGTCATTAAAATGGTTTGTTGGTATTCTCCACAACATTGGTACAGCGAATGGCAATAATTATAATATTCCATACAACCACCATCTAAGGTTTATTGTACAGGTGATACAACAATGGTGAGCAGCCCATGGTTTGTTCTGATCACAAACCCGACAGCCAAATTTTAAATATTACACTTATTTTGTAATTTCATATAATTTTTCCTTTGAAGTTTGGATGTAAATCTTCCACAAACGTTACAAAAGTTATGGGGTTGATTCGTACACATTCGATGTGAAATGACTATTTGCATTTTATCGAGCTAATTCAATTCAACAGATCATTTGGTGAATTTTACTTTATAAAGACCACAGTACTGTAATACATGTATATTAATGTATTTGAGGCCCACTCAAACCAGACACGAACCCAATGCGAACTGCACAGATACGGTGCGGCAATACACCGACTGACTGAGAATCTGCCGCCCTAATAGTTGGACACTTGTATACTTGCGATACGTTAAGGGGTTAAAATAATTACTTTTGATGTCTGCTGCGGAGTGGGAAATATGAAGGTGCACGTGACTTGTTGTCAAAACATCCACCAAGACCTACTAAGACCACTACTTGTAATTGAGCGCGAGTACGTTTTGCGTGAAAGTACATGAAAGTACGTGCTGTTGTAGCACATGTGATTGATTCAGTTTTCGTCGTAGAAGAGCATGCCATGCTTTTTTCCACAAATAGTTCAGTTACCCCCTCAATTGAAAGCGGAATAAATAATGCCGGTAAGGTGTTTAATAGAAACGCTTGAGCGATAAACGGACTTGAGGTGTCCAGGCCACCCCGAGGATTCGTTATCCTACGTTGTATTTTGGTTCGCTGACATCAAGACCTCGATAAGACTAGTATCGGTATAGTTCGTTATCGGTGATGGCAGCGCTGGAAGTAGCAATGTCGGACACAGCGGTCTCGGAGCGCTGGCGTAGTCACTAGGAACGATCTGAACAGAGAATCTTGGTGTCTTGCTATAGCCTCGAGTTCGTCCAGATCGTTTTGACATCATCAATCTTCAAATATCAGTTTTGAAGTAAATCTTCTGAATGGTGTAGGCGCTAGCATTGCCTACAGACGGACGAACAGACATGTTCTGTTGTATTGCCAAGACATTGCCTACATGTACGAAGGTTCCCTAATGCCTGAATATTGACTAAATATTGATGAATATTAGTAATTGTTATTATTATTATTATTATTAGGACATTAATTATCCTTGCGATTTTCTATAGATGGTGACGATGTTTCTAGAATTCTTTCACGCGCCCATATCCTATTTTGATCCTTTAAATCAAAATAAAATAAGGAAAAAATAGAAAAACACTTTTTTGTCTTATCATAACGCTCTCGTGGCGTAGTTGCTTGCCTTTCGCGACTGATGTTCCGCATTCGATTCTCATAGAGTCCCCGCAGAACCTCATGTGAAATTTGTTACGACAAAACGAGATTGCGTGCTTCACATGGGCTAGTCCAACCCCTGTGAAGCGTCCTATACTTAACCGTTATCCTTATTCCTTCCCAATTCTGGCCGATAGGTAGATGACGCAGGGCGCATGAGAGACGTGAGCGCGAAGGCGCTACCTGCCGGCGAGTGTGACTATGACTGACGTGACTTGACAATACAGCGGCCCCTAAAGGGCGCTTGTAGAGGAGGATTACTCCAGTGCGCTCAACGCTCTTTACGAGTTTAGAGACGCGTTCCGATACAGACGGAACAAATTAAAGGAAAAAAATCATTTGCGCCCGATAGCTCAATATAAATAAAACAGCTCAATATAAATTTATTTTCCTAAAATTTGGTTTTGTTTAATTAATTTTCGTAACTTTTTTGTTTTATTTTTATTAGAAAAGACAAATAATGAAAAAAAAACAACAAATTGTAAGAATAATATTATAACTGGATCTCGGATTTCAGGACAATGCATGTTTAGTTCCTTTAAGAGATTGTGAAAAATAGTTGCAGTTGTTTACAGATTATGGAAAAATAGATTTACTGAAAGCATATAATAATGTCTAAAATGTCCTAAAAGGGCTGTTGATTCCTATTTTAATATGTTTCACTAAAACTGGCTAAACAAGTATTTTTGAAGATTTTTCATATTTTAATTACTCGTTTTTACTTGCTTGCCTTTATTCCGTAAGACGAGGCAATATCGTAATTGTGCGCTGGAAAGCGGCTATTTCAAAAAATGTTATACTGAAACCTAATGCTTTCCCGAATTTTCCAAAATGCTAATATTCCCTCATCGAATTTGCAGCGACTTCGCACTGAAACACATCACTCAATACACCGAACATAAAGAGCTTTGCAAGTCAATGTAAAGAGGATGTTTCACAATCGTCTCCGATCAGCACGCATTGTTTAGACAATTGCACCTACTTCCTGTGCAACTGCGCTGTTGGCAGGTTTACAAGAAAACGTGTGAAAGAATTAATGAAATGAAAAATGAAAGTGAATCAAATAATTAGCTTGTAGTCACTCTCATAAAGATAAAAATACTTGGCTTTCTTTAAAAATAAAAAAAGTGCTTCTTTTAATCCTTTTGTGATCAGTTTTAGATGCAATAAACATTTTCATATCTAATGTTTTTAAATGTCTTGTTTAGTCATTTTGTAATTTATTTCCCAGTGTTGCTTTGGAGCATCATGGTTTTTGATTATTCTTAACATACTCTCGATTCATTATATTGAATTATCAACTGAACCATTCTCAAGCTAAGGCCACACCGTTAATATATTCCGCATTAAAATGCGGTATTTTAATTTCGTGGCTTGAGAGACATTGTTAAACTAATGGTGCTACCAAAGTACATACATTCTAGCATCGTTTCTAAATGTTCCACAATATTGTACCACTACATAAACCAGCAAAAGTGTTTTCAAGTAGCAAACTTTTTTCCGCCTCAAGACTCGATCTCAGATCCCCAAAGTTAACTTGCTGGAACTCAAAGCACTACGCCACACAAGAGCCCTGCAAATCGATCTCGGTCAGAGGCATAAAAAGGTAAATGCCCGATTCATATAAAAAAAACTCGTCAATCAAAATATTGTTTAGAACCTCCAAAAGCCTCCAGTCCGTTCATCTCCATCGCGCAATATCAATTTTGGAGAAAATCGGTTTATTGTTTAGGCGCTAGCATTGACTGACGTTTTGACAGACTGACAGACGGACAGACGGACGTTTTGCCGTCAATCGATTTTTCGGTATGAAGAACCAACAAAACATGTATTCTGGCTATGTCACATGTTAGAAAATTTTGTTTTCTAAATTTAGCAACAGGATTTATCCACTTTTTCGTTACCCTGGCACTAAGAGTTTTTCTGGCGAAAATTAGCTGTTTTCTGGCGCACGATTACATTACTTTCTCTTCTTACGAAGTATTCGTAGTACACAGTAATACACAAAAGCGAGAAAGTAATACCCATTAGCGAAACGATTTCATTGATGCATACGCACCTATTTTTTTATTTAATTTTTGCCAATGTTATATCTGCGTTATTTTTTGGCAAACATTAATTTACTCACATATAAATTCATTGTTTATAATTAATATCATACTTTGCTTAAATATTCTATTGGCATTTTATAAAATTCCCTGACAACAATTGTTTCTTAGAAGCAACAATAGAGTTTGATGGTAAACGTGCGGAGTGAGTTCAGATAAGTGATCCATTCGCGTACTCTTCAATCTAAAAACTGGAAAACTATAACTCATTTTCACGCCGTGAAGGCACAATGGGCTCTTGTGGACAATGTTCTTCTTATGTAAGAATCTCGTGTACTGTTGCCAAATCGATTGTAGCAAAAGTAAGAAGAAAATCTATAGTTTTGTGCAGAAAGTGACGAGGAACACGATGGTAATTATGAAATTTGCGTCACTCATTTGCTTTTTAAATATAACAATGAAAACTATGGATTTCTGCGGAACTGACTTTTTAAACACCTTTTAATTCAAACCGTTAAAATATCCAATAATTGATTGAATTATTTTGGAAAAAGTTGATACAATATTTCAATTACTTTAGCTGATGGAAATGCTTTCATTTTAGCACTGTGTTCCTTTAAAAAATGAATTGTTTACGAAATTGTGTGAATTTTTAATTTGTGCATTAGAATAAATCCTCGCTGGGAAATTTTCGTTCTTGAAGACCAATTAAAAACTTGCAGCGGCAAATTTTTGGGTAAAATGAAATTATTTTCTATCATCACCCGCAGGTTTTTGGATGCATTATTCTGTGTATTTGGTATGTGTTTTGAAGACGAGCAGCGCGTGACGTGAGATGACGACGTGAGGCTCGACGGGGGACGAAAAGAGTAGACACAGATGCAGGATGTGTGACTCGTACGTCTGAAAGGAACTGTTTGTATATATGATGCCATCAGCGGAAGGGACCATCCAAATCAACACTCGCATGTTCACGAGAAGCCCTTTCGAGTATTTAATCTTGTTGGGTATTCTGGTAACTCGATTTTTGCTGGCGGAGGTGAGTGAAGATGGTAGATGTGCAATGGCAAAGTAAAGAATATACATAATTTAGTCAATCGTGTAGGGTGTCAATTTTAAGAGATCAAAATGGATTGCAGAGAAAAGGGTGAAATAATGAAGTGGTAAAAAACATTTTAAGAGTACTCGAGAACTTAAAAGGAACACTCAAAAACGGAGTCAATCTTGTGAATGAATTTTACAGAGCAACAGGCATTATAAGATATTCCTTCTTTGGAATGAAAAAGGAAAATGAGAGTGGACGAATAACAACTCTGAGAAAAATAAAGTTGACTGGACGGAAGTACAGAATCAGTAGGGAAACGAAGTATGACGATTTTGTACATATGGTACGTCCCAAATTTCATAAGTTTCTATTTTGAAATGTTCCTGCAACAATGGTGTATCTAATGAAAGGTGTAAATGATAAACAATTACCAACTTTCAAATATTCTATATTTTATCACTTATTGATAGAAATAGACATTTAATTTGAAAAGCGAGAAAAAAAGACTGTAATGATAGAAAGAAATGATATAATATTGTGCCGATATTCATATCTACGAGAAATGCGA
Source organism: Gryllus longicercus (assembly GCA_038098605.1). Lineage (NCBI taxonomy): Eukaryota > Metazoa > Arthropoda > Insecta > Orthoptera > Gryllidae > Gryllus > Gryllus longicercus. The sequence continues at coordinate 738,374 of JAZDUA010000661.1, forward strand.
CAGTTTAGAAATGAGAAGAGGGACGTAGATGAAAATTGAATAAATGTTGGTCATGATGTTTCGTTTATTGCGTAAATTAATTTATTAATATTTGATGAAATTATCAACAATGTACGATTTTTTTTCATTTTATTAGAGAATACATGAATTAGATTGGTGTATTAGATATTTGCACGTAATAAAACTATTACGAGGCTCGTGGCTAGCTCTTGGTCAGCGTGCTCGCTTTCCTACTACGCGGCTCTGGGTTCGATTGCCAGTCGAGCCAAGACTATAGTGTGAGTGTGCGTTCCTTACAGTGTCCCAGTGTAGGTGGTACTGTGAGACGAAAAGACAATTTACTTCTAAGGTTGCGAAGAGCGGAAGTACGCCGTGGGATTGTCTACGGGCTAACCACACGGTCCCCCCTTCACCCATGGGCCGCCAGGCAGGGACGTCGCCGGTAGGACCTGAGCCCGTCAACGGTCTGTCGCGCCAAGTACGTACATAAGATACTACAGACAACTACTGTACATACAACTACAACTACAACTACTACTACTACTACTTACAACTACAACTACTACTACTACTACGACTACTACTACTACAACTACTACTACTACAACGTAGCAACAACGATCTACTACTACTAGCTACTACTACAACTACTAACTACTACAACAACTACTACAAGCTACTAGCTAGCTACCTACTACAGTACACACTACTACAACCACAACTACAACTACAGACTACAACTACAACTACAACTACAACTTCAACTAACTACAACCACAACTACAACAACTACAACTACAACTAATACCACAACTACTAACTACAACTACGTACACACAACTACAACCTACAACTACACTACAACTACAACCACAACTACAATCACAACGTACTAACTACAACTACAACTACAACTAGCTATACGTACAACTACAACTACAACTTACAACTACAACTACAACTACAACTTCAACTACAACTACAACTACAATAGTACTAACGTACTAGACTTACGAACTACGACTACTACAACTACAGTCTACAACTACTACTTACAAGCTACTAGCTACTAGCTACTTAGTATCTAGCTATCTAGTACTACAGACTACAACTACAACTACAACTACAACTACAACTACAACTACAACTACAGACTACAACTAGCAACTACAACAACAACTACACGACAACTACAACTACAACTCATACTACAAGACTACGAACTACGAACGTAGCAAGAAACTAGCAGAAGCTAGTAACGTACAACGAACTCATCGTACAACTACAACTACAACTCCTCTCCTACAACTCTCCTACAACTCCTCTCAGCCTACAACTCCTCCTACAACTCCTCCTCCTCTACAACTCCTCCCTCTAGCAAGACTCCTCCTACAACAACTCTCCTACAACTCCTCCTACCTCCTCCTCCTCCTCCTACAACTCCTCCTCCTCCTCCTCCTCCTCCTACAACTCCTCCTCCTCCTCCTCTCCTCCTCCTACACAACTCCTCCTCCTCCTCCTCCTCCTACAACTCCTCCTCCTCTCCTCCTCCTCCTCCTCCTACATCCTCCTCCTCCTCCCTCCTCCTCCTCCTACAACTCCTCCTCCTCCTCCTCCTCCTCCTCCTCCTACAACTCCCTCCTCCTCCCTCCTCCTCCTCCACCTACAACTCCTCCTCCTCCTCCTCCTCCTACAACTCCTCACTCCTCCTCCTCCTCCCTCCTCCTCCTCCTCCTACAACTCCTCCTCCTCCTCCTCCTCCTCCTCCTACAACTCCTCCTCCCTCCTCCTCCTCCTCCTCCACCTCCTCCTCCTCCTCCTCCTCCTCCTCCTCCTCCTCCTACAACTCCTCCTCCTCCTCCTCCTCCTCCTCCTCCTACAACTCCCTCCTCCTCCTCCTCCACAACTCCACCTCCTCCTCCTCCTACAACTCCTCCTCCTCCTCCTCCTCCTCCTACCACCTCCTCCTCCTCCTCCTCCTCCTCCTACAACTCCTCCTCCTCCTCACTCCACCTCCTACAACTCCTCCTCCTCCTCCTCCACCACCTCCAACAACTACCTCCTCCTCCTCACTCCTCCTCCTACACCTCCACACACCTCCTCCTCCTCCTCCTCCTCCTACAACTCCTCCCCTCCTCCTCCCTACACTCTCCTCCCTCCTCACACACTCCTCCTCCTCCACCCCTCCTACAACTCCTCCTCCTCCTCCTCCCTCCACAACTCCTCCCCTCCACCTCCTCCTCCTACAACTCCTCCTCCTCCTCCTCCTCCTCCTCCTACACCACACTCCTCCTCCTCCTCCTCCCTCCTACAACTCCTCCTCCTCCTCCTCCTCCTACAACTCCTCCTCCTCCTCCTCCTCCAACAACTCCTCCACCTCCCCTCCACACCTCCTCCTCCTCCTCCTCCTCCTACAACTCCTCCTCCTCCTCCTCCTCCTACAACTCCTCCTCCTCCTCCTCCTCCAACAACTCCACCTCCTCCTCCTCCTACAACTCCTCCTCCTCCTCCTCCTCCTACAACTCCTCCTCCTCCTCCTCCTCCTCCTACAACTCCTCCTCCTCCTCCTCCTCCTCCTCCTCCTCCTACAACTCCTCCTCCTCCTCCTCCTCCTCCTCCTACAACTCCTCCTCCTCCTCCTCCTCCTACAACTCCTCCTCTCCTCCTCCTCCTCCTCCTACAACTCCTCCTCCTCCTCCTCCTACAACTCCTCCTCCTCCTCCTCCTCCTCCTCCTACAACTCCTCCTCCTCCTCCTCCTCCTCCTCCTCCTACAACTCCTCCTCCTCCTCCTCCTCCTCCTCCTACAACTCCTCCTCCTCCTCCTCCTCCTCCTCCTACAACTCCTCCTCCTCCTCCTCCTCCTCCTACAACTCCTCCTCCTCCTCCTCCTCCTCCTCCTACAACTCCTCCTCCTCCTCCTCCTCCTCCTCCTACAACTCCTCCTCCTCCTCCTCCTCCTACAACTCCTCCTCCTCCTCCTCCTCCTCCTCCTACAACTCCTCCTCCTCCTCCTCCTCCTCCTCCTACAACTCCTCCTCCTCCTCCTCCTCCTACAACTCCTCCTCCTCCTCCTCCTCCTACAACTCCTCCTCCTCCTCCTCCTCCTACAACTCCTCCTCCTCCCTCCTCCTCCTCCTCCTCCTACAACTCCTCCTCCTCCTCCTCCTCCTCCTACAACTCCTCCTCCTCCTCCTCCTCCTCCTCCTCCTCCTACAACTCCTCCTCCTCCTCCTCCTCCTCCTCCTCCTACAACTCCTCCTCCTCCTCCTCCTCCTCACCTCCTACAACTCCCCCTCCTCCTCCTCCTACACTCCTCCTCCTACAACTCCTCCTCCTCCTCCTCCTCCTACAACTCTCCTCCTCCTCCTCCTCCTCCTCCTCCTACAACTCCTCCTCCTCCTCCTCCTCCTCCTCCTCCTACAACTCCTCCTCCTCCTCCTCCTCCTCCTCCTCCTACAACTCCTCCTCCTCCTCCTCCTCCTCCTCCTACAAACCTCCTCCTCCTCCTCCTCCTCCTCCTACAACTCCTCCTCCTCCTCCTCCTCCTACAACTCCTCCTCCTCCTCCTCCTCCTCCTCCTCCTACAACTCCTCCTCCTCCTCCTCCTCCTCCTCCTCCTACAACTCCTCCTCCTCCTCCCTCCTACAACTCTCCTCCTCCTCCCTCCCCTCCTACAACTCCTCCTCCTCCCTCCTACACTCCTCCTCCTCCTCCTACAACTCCTCCTCCTCCTCCTCCTACAACTCCTCCTCCTCCTACAACTCCTCCTCCTCCTCCCCTACAACTCCTCCTCCTCCTCCTCCTACAACTCCTCCTCCTCCTCCTCCTCCTACAACTCCTCCTCCTCCTCCTCCTCCTCCTACAACTCCTCCTCCTCCTCCTCCTCCTCCTCCTACAACTCCTCCTCCTCCTCCTCCTCCTCCTACAACTCCTCCTCCTCCTCCTCCTCCTCCTCCTCCTACAACTCCTCCTCCTCCTCCTCCTCCTCCTCCTCCTACAACTCCTCCTCCTCCTCCTCCTCCTCCTCCTCCTACAACTCCTCCTCCTCCTCCTCCTCCTCCTACAACTCCTCCTCCTCCTCCTCCTCCTCCTCCTACAACCCTCCTCCTCCTCCCTCCTCCTCCTCCTCCTCCTACAACTCCTCCTCCTCCTCCTCCTCCTCCTCCTACAACTCCTCCTCCTCCTCCTCCTCCTCCTCCTACAACTCCTCCTCCTCCTCCTCCTCCTCCTCCTACAACTCCTCCTCCTCCTCCTCCTCCTCCTCCTCCTACAACTCCTCCTCCTCCTCCTCCTCCTCCTCCTACAACTCTCCTCCTCCTCCTCCTCCTCCTCCTCCTACAACTCCTCCTCCTCCTCCTCCTCCTCCTCCTCCTCCTACAACTCCTCCTCCTCACTCCTCCTCCTCCTCCTCCTCCTCCTCCTCCTCCTTCCTCCTCCTCCTCCTCCTCCTCCTACAACTCCTCCTCCTCCTCCTCCTCCTCCTACAACTCCTCCTCCTCCTCCTCCTCCTCCTACAACTCCTCCTCCTCCTCCTCCTCCTCCTCCTACAACTCCTCCTCCTCCTCCTCCTCCTCCTCCTCCTACAACTCCTCCTCCTCCTCCTCCTCCTCCTACAACTCCTCCTCCTCCTCCTCCTCCTCCTCCTACAACTCCTCCTCCTCACTCCTCCTCCTCCTCCTCCTACAACTCCTCCTCCTCCTCCTCCTCCTCCTCCTCCTCCTACAACTCCTCCTCTCCTCCTCCTCCTCCTCCTCCTACAACTCCTCCTCCTCCTCCTCCTCCTCCTCCTACAACTCCTCCTCCTCCTCCTCCTCCTCCTACAACTCCTCCTCCTCCTCCTCCTCCTCCTACAACTCCTCCGCTCCTCCTCCTCCTCCTCCTCTCCTCCTCCTCCTCCTCCTCCCTCCTCCTCCTCCTCCTCCTCCTCCTCCTCCTCCTCCTCCTCCTCCTCCTCCTCC